>CM035099.1:43657014-44374514 GCA_020205505.1 Panax japonicus
CCGGGTCAACATATATTCTGTGATTTGATATCACGTGCCCAAGGAATGCTACTTCCTCAAGCCAGAACTCGCATTTCTTCAACTTGGCATATAGTTTGTTTCCACGAAGCTTTTGGAGTATTAGCCTCAAGTGTTGCTCATGATCTTCACAACTTTTGGAGTATATGAGGATGTCATCATTAAAGAAAACAACAAAATGATTCAAATATTCCTTGAATACTCGGTTCAACATATCCCTGAAGCCAGCAAGAGCATTAGTCAATACAAAAGACATGACTAGGAATTCGTAATACCCGTACCGAGTTCTGAAAGCAGTCTTTGGAATGTCATCAGTTTTAATCTTCAACTGATGATATCTGGAATGAAGATCGATCTTTAAAAAGAATTTGGCACCTTGCAACTGGTCAAATAGGCCATCAATGCGAGGCAATGGGTACCTATTTTTGACGGTGACATGATTCAACTCCTGATAATCAATTCAAAGTTGCATACTCCCATATTTTTTCTTTACAAATAGAATAGGAGGACCTCAAGGAGACGTACTAGAACGAATGAAACCGATGTCTAACAACTCCTGCAGTTGAGTTTTTAACTCCTGAAGTTCAATAGGAGCCATTCAATATGGGGCTTTGGAAATAGGTTTTGTACCGGGTTTAAGGTCGATACTAAACTCAATTTCACGCTCTGGGGGTAGGCCAGGAAGTTCTTCAGGGAATACATCAAGAAATTTATTAACAATAAAAATATCATTCAAGACTGACGTATTTTTGTTTAAATCTATGACATGAGCTAAGAAAGCTTGACATCCATTTTTCAATAAACGAATAGCTTTATGACTTGAGATGACAGTGATTGACTTTAATGGTTTGGTTGTTTGAATTCACATAATAGGTTGGTTAGGAATATAAAAGCTAACAACCTTACGAAAATAATCAATTTTAGCATGATAAGTGGTTAACCAATCAATCCCTAAAATCACATCGAATGCAAGTATTTTCAAAGAGATAAGACCGATAGGTAACGTGCGGTTGCCGATTTGAATCAAATAAGACTTATAAATAGTGGATGTTATAAAGGTTTCCCCCAACGGAGTTTCAATAGATAAGTCAAAGTCTAATTTCTCTGGAGTCAAATTTAAACGGTGAGCGCAAGTAGGAGAAATAAAAGAATGGATAGAACTGGTATCAAATAAGGTATAGACTTCGCTAGAGTTTATGATTAGCTTACCCGTGATCACCTCGTTTGAATTCCTCAATTTTTGGGAGGTTACGACAAACGCTCTCCCTTGAACTACCAGTTTTGTTTTATCTGGGAATGCCTTTGATGCCTACATCCGAGCTGGACTTGACTTTGGTGTACGACAAAATCGGACTAGGTGACCTTCTCTTCCATAATTGTAACATGCTTTGGATTGCTGCGTATAGTTTTAACTGATGTATCCCTCCCCTCTGCATTTGTAATATACGACCGGCAGTTGTTCTCCTTCTTTCACAACAGGTGTGGGTGCTGACGTCTTTCCATCATTATTGAATCTCCTCTTCTTGAAATTTTCACTTCTATTATCTTTGTGAGACCCCGAATTTTATGAAATAAAAGTATTCAATTTTTTTTATTTTGGTGAATAGTTAAATTGATAAAGGTTTAAAGTTAAGGGTGACATTTGAAAATTTTTCAAAGTAAGAAAGTTGTTATAAAATAATCGGTGTTAAAATACGTGTGGTTGCATAGTAGCACACTGTATTGATTATTAATGCTTACGTGAGAAGTCAATCAGTTTGATTCAATTATTGTCGATATTTTATATATTATTAAATCAATAATTGAGATAACAAAGTTATTAATATTATTATTTACAATATTAACGATGTCTAGAAGTTCTGCCAAGGAGAGGTTTAGTCACCTAATTGCATGCCAATAGGGAGAAATCCTTTTTGGAAAGTCCCATCTTTCATGGGAACGATCTGGTCGATTAATAGTATGAATTATAATAATGATGATGAAGTTTTGTTTTATTAGTATTATTAATTTAATAAAACAGAAAAACTTTTTATATAAAACAGAATACTTTTATAAAGTTATTCGTTTTATTAGACTACAAATAGAATATATTATATTCTATTATGCGTAGTGTTTTGCATAGTAAAATCTTTTTATATAAAACATAAATATTTTATAAAGTTATTTATTTTATTAGACAACAATTAGAATATATTATATTTTATTATGCATAGTGTTTGCATAGTACATGCATAGTGTTTGCATAGTAAATTTTTTTTATATAAAACAGAATACTTTTATAAAGTTATTCATTTTATTAGATTATAAATAGAATATATTATATTTTATTTAAAAGATTTTGTTTTATTAGAATATTTTATAGTAAACCAATATGGACCGTCCATTTAAAAGTAAATCAATCTGGATTGTTCAGGAATTAGTTACTATTCAGTCCATTCTCCTATAAATAGAAGTTCATTCCTTCATTATTTCTTATGAATTCACTGAAACTCTATTGAGAGAAACTATAGAGAGAAAGAAGAAAAGTATTCTGCTACTTCACTACTCCTATATCTAGTTTGTTCTAAGGTAAGAGATATTATTTGTTGTACTCATAAGGGGTATTATTTCTTTCGTATTCATGAAGAGAACTTCTATTATTCCATTCTTTATTATTCTTTTGGAATAACCTGTATACGTGGACTACCCTATACATGGTAAAATTCTTCTATTATTCCATTCCTTATTATTATGTTGGAATAACCTGTTTATGCGAAGTACTGCATATATGGTGAAATTCTTCTATTATTCCATTCTTTATTGTTCTGTCGGAATATCCTGTCGATGCGAATTACGCCTGACCTGGTTCCGTTCTTTATTATTCTGTTGGAATATCCCGTCGGTGCGAATTACGCCTGACTTGGTTCCATTCTTTATTATTCCGGTGAGAATAATCTGTCTGTGCGATCTATCGCATGCATGGTGAATTCTTCAGTTATTCCATTCTTTATTATTCTATTGGAATAACCTGTCTATGTGGATTACCACATGCATGGTGAATGATCATTTGTATTCATTCCTTATTAAATTATGGAAATGATTTGTTTACGTGGATTATGATGAAAGTCATAATAAAAGCATTGGACTGATGAAAATCATGGGTATATATAGTATTAGTAAGTGTTATGATAAGTTATGTTGGTTATTATGTGAAAAATGAAAGTTTCTTAGAAATCACAAAGGGTTGAAAATCAGATTTTGGAAAAAAAATGAAACATGAAATTCAATTGACCATATCTCCTATTATATTTTGAATTTTTGAGTGTGGTCAAGTTCTAGAGTTAGATCTATGAGTTTTCTAACTTATCCAGGTGGAATCACTGGAAAAGGTGTTGTAGATTTTCTTGTGGACTGATTTTAGCAAAGTATTCAAAAGCTACAAATTATGAAAAAGCTAATGCCTAGAAATTTAAAAGTTCATTTTTGGCCACTTAATTTGTGAGAAAAATTCCGGCCTTTTGGGACATGAAAATATATGGTATAAAGTACCTCCTGTCCAAAAATGAGCTCATTCCGACTTAAAATGAGCAAGTTATGACCATTTTAATATTTAGGTTTTTCTGACGAAAAATGCTATAACCGGAGTTCTATAACTCCGATGACCATGAAATTTAAACTGGAAGATTAAGTTAACATGTGTAAGATTCTGCCAAGATTTGGTAATTTCTAGAGTTAAACTTGAGGTATCTAATTTCTTAAGGAATTAATTAGAAATTGATTTATGAAAAATAGTAAATAAATTTTAAAAATTTTGAGAAAAATATATGTTTAATATGGGACTATATTCTGCTAAATCCCAGAAAAGAAATATTTTTGAGACTGATTTGGTATTTTTTTATGAAAATACACTAGTTATGAGTATATGAGTTAAATATGTTATGATTTTATGGCTTGGGAATCCTATATAGGGTATATGCAGATTTTTGATAAGGAATTTGATCATTGGTGATGAAATCTTATGAGTATGACATTTTTGAATGATTAAATGCATTATTTGGTATAGTGTAAACAATTAAAATAAATTGTTTATAAGTTTAAGAAATAATTAAAATATTATTATAATATTAATGATATTAGATTATGAGATTATTAAGTGATTGATAACATTGGAATATTATTGAACCCTGAATAATTTATATTATAAATGTTTAATATTTATCCTTTATCTCATTTGATTGATTCTTTATATCGTTGTCACGATCCTCATGCTTATATTGTGTTGAAAGTCATATGTGACTTACGTGCATAGATGGACTTGGTATGATTATGACCATGGATTATTCAGTATAATCATGACCGTAATGTTACAAATGATGTGGTAAAAGTCATCTTTGGCCCGTAGTGCATAGATGGACTTGGTATGATTATGACTAGGGATTATTCGATATAATCATAATCGTAATTGAAAACACGAATATCCTTGGCCCGTAGTGCAATAATTCGTGCTCGTGATACTATTAAGCTGAGTCTCAGCAATATTGGTTTTACAGTTGTATATCTTTGGCCTATAGTGCAAAGATGAACTGTTGGTTATTGGTTATACAGTTGTATATCTTTGGCCGTAAAGATGAATTTATTAGTATGATTATGAGCAGGAATTGTGATTTGGTATAACCATAATTTTTGATGTTTCAGGTGAAGATAGGTGATGTAAATTATCTTCGTCCTGGGTGCGAAAAGGAATTCAGAATAACAATTATGATAATGAGTTATTCATATAATTGTGGACATGAATTGTTGATTGATGTTACAGGGATAAAATATTATTGGTGGACTTTTAACATGAAGAAGATAATAGACTTGATGGTCTATTTGTCTCTTTTAATGGATTGCTCGTTCCGCTGCAACTATGGTTGAAAATTTTTATAATCTACCATATGTTATAAATCTCTGATTTATTATTGACAAAAGCAATTGATAATTTAATTATCTTTAGTTATGATATTCTTTATTGGGCTAGTTGTGCTCACCCTTTTGCTTCACAATTCCTTTCAGGTAATAAGAGTGTTGCCGAGTCGAGCGGGGATAACAGGGGAATAGAACAGTGGTCGATAGCTATTGAAGTTCTCCCTAAATAGTATGAAAATAATTTTATTGAGAACTTTAGATAAGTGTGTCGTATTGTATACGTTATTTGATATTTAATTTTGGTGAACCGAATAGAGTGAGGTGAACCCAACTTTGGAAGGGTATTTTGCCACCTCGTGTTATCATAAGACATGGTTGTGCACATCCACTTGCTGAGTATATCTACGAGCACTACCTATATGATCTTGGAGTTTATTTGAAATATAATTTTCACTTGACGACAGTGGAGATAGTTATATGTCATGAGAAGACTCACAATTGGAAAGAAGATGATAGTAATCTTCTTATTTTTCTTTGGGGTCTATTGGGTCTACCAAGGATAATTCTCTGGACATATGATATCAATCATAACTTAGATTCATGGCCTCCTATGTACGAAGGTTTCCTTGAGCATTTCCCAAAGATTTTAATTTCTAAAACAGTTATTGACTGTACTTTTATGTAAAGTACCTTTGTAAGGTGTTGTGGTCGAGGCACCATAAGAGTTACATAGATTTTGTATTGAAACTCACAGCATATCTGTTGTCCTACTCTGCACGACAGTTCAATAGTTGTATAAATGAAGTTTGTATTTGATTTTTATAGAGTGATATCTGGCGACTCAGAATGGGTGATGTATACCTATTTTGGGGGCGTCACAATCTTGGCCATGATTACCACTGAAGTGGTTACCATTTCTGGCATATTGATTCCCTCCAGGTTTTTTGTCACCGCTTCGATGACTGCTACCACTAGTATTATCGACTTTACGGCTGTTCTCTCTTGGTTGGGTTGACTCATTATCGCGCTCCAATAATTAAGCGCTATTTACAACATCTAAATACAAACACAGTTTGTGAGAAATGAGGTATTGATGTATTTTGGGTCTCAAACCTCGTAGAAACATTCGCGTCATTCTCTCCGCATTATCAACCAAATGGGATGCAAACCAGGACAACTAGGCAAGCTTAGCCTCGTACTGTGACACAATCATATTGTTTTTCTCCAACTTGATAAACTCCACCTCCTTCATGTGATGAATACTTTCGAGAAAGTACTTGTCGTTGAACAGTTCTTGGAACTTTTCCCAAGACATTTTGAGTGCAGCAGGCTGAGTACGTTTTACTGATTCCCACCAGTAATTTGCCTCTCCTCTCAACATGAAGGTGGCAAGGGGAACCTTTTGATCCTCAGAGCATCCCAAGACATCAAATATCTAGGTGGTCTGCTTTATCCACGTCTCCGCCTTAAGTGGTTTTGGCTTTCCTAAAAACTCCAGTGGTCCCAGCTCCTTGAACTGGTTAGCAGCGACCATAAGAGAGTTGACAGTGTTTCCACCTGCATTTTGAAGAGGAGCCGCTCTCGCCTGATGTTGAATAAATTGCATAAATCTTCTGAACATCCCATCGTTCGTTATTTGATCGATGTTGTTATTTTCCTGAGGATTATTACCTTCCTGATGCACATTATACTGGGTATTGATCATTGGTGACTTAACGGTCTCATGTGCTCCATTGCTTGTCTCAACATTCTCGGATGTCATTTTCAAATACTACCACAAAACAAGGGTTAATTGACATGCCACATATTATCCCTATACTCTGACCGACCAATTAAATAACAAATAAGCTTAGGTAGGTCATACTAGTGAAGGATTTACTCGTCTCTTCCCTCTTAGTTCTAGTCTCACATCTCAGCCAGGGATCATATGTAACGCCACAGAAAATTTGGATTTTTGAGAATTAAATTTTTATTTTGATTATGTGGATTAAATAAATTTAATTAATTAATTATGGGAGTAAGCTATTCGAAGGTCGTTCTATGACCTAGACATATCGGAATGTTGTAGTATTTTGGCTATGTGGTAGAATTTAAGTGTTTGAATTTCTAAGATGAAAATAAAAGCTTTCCGAGAAATTTTCTGAAAAATACTATTCACGCATTTCTGCATGGAAATTATTTTTGAATTTCTGAGAAATATGTAATGATAGAATATCGAGGTGAGATAGAATATTCAATAATATTTTAGTTATGGCCAACACATTTTTTTGACTGCGGACTTAAAACCTAACGATTAAGGAAAGTGAATTCCGAGAAGGAATTTTAATGCGTGTAATGAATTAAAGTAATGATTGTATAATATGCAGGTATTGTACGAAGTAATGAATACAAGTATGATACGAGGTGTTATTTGAGTATGTATGAATGATGGAATGTCATATATTAAATAAGTATACGAGTTGGAATATGAAAATTATACGTTAAAAGGTTTTAAGCTAAATATAATGGACTTGGATGAATGTGTAGGAGATTGTAATGTCCAACTGGGATAATATTAAAGCCCAATGCGAATTAATGTTAAAGCCCAAAGAATTGTTAATGCAAGCCCAATGTATAAGTTAGGTTAATTAAACCTTAAGCCCAAAGTAAGAATCCAATGGATTAGGAGGATCCATGGGGCAACCAATGATCATATGGGTGAATTGGTGATCAAGAACTTTGTGTGATGAGCAAGTAGACTTAAGGGTTAAGCAAATGATAAGTTAAGTAAATTAAAGGCTAAGTAAAGTGCTTATGTGTGATGAACAAACAAAGTGCTTATATGTGATGATTAAGTGAACTTAATGGCTAAGTGTTGTGATGGCCAAGTAATTAATTTGATGAGCAAACAAATGATAAGCTATGTGTTAAGCAAGTATACTTAAGAGCTAAGTAAGTGTGGTGGCCAAGTTTACTTAATAACTAGGTAATGAATAGTAAGGAGGTGATTAAGGTGGTGGGATGGCCTAATTACCAAACTACCTTAACTTAGGAAGTCCTATAAATAGAGAGCTCTCAATTCATTTGATGACTTGATTAAAATTTCTCGCAACTGCTCTCAAGTTAAGCAACTTATTGGTTAGAGAGAATAAACACTTATAAGTCAAACTTCCATTATGAGATTTTTCAAGGAGCAAGAAGGAGATTAAAGCTTAGTCAAGTGATATGCAAGGGTAAGAACTTAAACCATGAATCTCTTTCTCTTCCATTGGTAGGGAGATGGGTAGTGGTAGAACATGTATGCTAAGGAATGATAGGAATGAGTAATCAAAGAGCTTAAGTCTTAATAAGCCGTATAAGTCATGAATAAGCTATTCGTAATCATATAAGTTATGAAACAAGGAAGAATTTGTAGGAACTTGTTTTATGCTGAAATAATAAGGTTGTATGATAATAAGAAGTAAGGATGATGGTTAAAAGATTTAAGCTATGATAAGTCATGCAAAGTGAATTCATAAGTAGTTCATACTTTTACAAGTTATAGACTAATGAAGAACAAGTAATAACTTATCATGTCAATAAGTTAATGAAGTATGTATGTCAAGATGTTATTATGATGGATTGACTCCATTTAAAGCGAAGAACAAATCTTAAGAAATGAAGTTAAGGCAGAATTAACGAGTTTGGACGATAATCATCGAATTTGTAAAATTCTCGAAGTAGGAGTTGAATTTTGATATTGAGCTTGGAAACTTTGGTTTTCAATGGAGATAAGTCTTATTTGGCATTATAGAGTTGTGGACTCGAGAATGACCGAATTCCGACTTAGAACGAAGAAACGAGCGTTGAACGTTCACGAACGTTTACCGTTTTCGTTAACAATGGACTAATAGGTGAATTTTAAGCAAACGAAATCAAATAGATAAAATTCTTGCATGGACGCATAGAGTATGTAATTTGTGAACCATAGGCTTTTGAACGAGCCAATTCGGACTTATAACGAAGAAGTTATGCATCCGGGAATTTCGTAAAGTTGAAAATATGTCAAATTTTTCTAAGGCACAGAGTTGGCATCGCGGCGCCTGTGACAACCCGAGAATATGGACAATTTATTAAAATCTTAAATGATTGATTTAAGGTCAAATAATAGACCTGGACAGAAAATAAGTGTATGCATTTGATGTTATTAGGATGGAATTTTGAGGATTTCAAAATTCTGTGAAGGATTTAGGTGAATTATTCAGGATTAAGAATTTATGTGATTAAGTTCTATGAAGATCGTTATGTATGTGTACAGAATGTGGTTAAGGGTCAAGGGATTGACAAGATTAATTATATATGTGTCAAACCCTAAGTATATTTTAAGAACGTCAACGTTCATTTAGAAAACCCTAACGTCTGATGAGAAACCCTAGAATCGATTCTTGAAACCATAGTTTCAGTTCCGGGAATCTGAAACCCGAAACCCAAAATTCATGATATGAATATGGTGATTAAGTTAAAAAAAACCCTAACGATATGTTCAGAAACCCTAATTTGGGAAATCAAAGGCTAAATATAATGGCTTATGTATTTTGATAATATATTAGAGATAACCCTAATTGTTAAATTAGAAACTCTAATGCTATGTATAAAATCCTAAGGATTAATAGTTATGTGAGTAATGAATATGAACATTATGTGATGGTTTATCTTTGTTTATTATATAAACAAACAAAAGAAACTAGTGAAACCCTAAATATATATTAGGAATGAAGGATTTAATAACTTAAGGGTTATGGAAAAAGAGAATTGTGGTATTTAAAATACTTGTTAATTCTAGGAGATTTATTCTATATATCTCAAATGATTAATTTTATAACCTAATTATAGCAAGTCTAATTGGGTTAAGGAAATGAATGGGCTTGTGAGTAAGGATTTATGTTAAAATTGAGAAAATTGAAACCCTAAGTAAATGAATTGGGTTGGATAAGAATTTAAGGTATTGGATTATGTATATTTTAGAGGCCCAAACAATACATTAATTGAGTGGCTCAAATATTTTTATTGTTAACCCCAAAAGATTTAAGAAGTAGCCCAAATTTAGAGCCCAATTGAAAGAAGGGCATAATGGACATTTGGTTATATTAATAGTGTTGGATTATGGTTGATTTACATGGCCCAAAGGATTAAATTCTTATGTCCAATGGGTTAATTTTGTAAGCCCAAAACATTCAAGAAAAAGTCCAATTTTTAAGCCCAAGTAAAGGAGGGGCATATTGGATATTTAGTAAATCAAATAAGCATTAAATCAAAAAGCCAAACTTGGAGTATCCTAAGGCCAAGTGGCCGGCTATTAAGAGGAGAAAGGAAGGGGAAGAATGTAATGTTTGCTACTTTAGTTGGTGAACAACTATGCAAGGTGGCAACATTTTATTTAGTCAACATGTTTGGTCATTCTTGCAAGCAATCCTTTAGTAATTGTGTGAGAGAAAGAGAATTGGTGGAGAATGAAGGCCACATGGACGGATGATCAAGGGAAAGAAAGAGAGAAGATATGCTAGGATATAATATATATATATATACTAACTATATCTATAGATATTTTACAAACACTTAAAACATCTTTCTCTTTCATTTTATTACTAGTTGTTTAAACTAAAGAGAGTGAGATAGTGAGAATAGAGAGAGAGCCGTATGGCTTGGTTGAAGAGGAGAGAGAGAGTTTTCTTCAAATTCTCCTAGCTCCATAGCCACCTTGGGAAGAAGAAGAAGAAAGGGAGCATGAAAAATCAAAGGTATAACACCTTTATGTTTATATAATTTTATTTGGATTATTCTGAAGAAAACTTTGAATCTTTATTTCTAAACAAAAATCATGTATATACATGTTAATGAGTGTTTTATGTTTAGAATTAACCATATTGGGTGTTGATTTAGTTGGAATCAAAGGAAGAGAAAAATGTAATTTTTCCGGAAAAGTTTAAACTTTTAAAGTGTGAGCTAGATTTTGATTTTTCTTTAAATCTATGACGGATATTTATGATTTATGTTCTTGGGATACTAGATATATGTGTTAAGGGTAAAATCCCTTTGGAATTACTCAATTAGGTGGAATATTGAGCAAGTTATGGGATTTCTCCCAAACTACTCAAAGTTAAGAAAACTGTTAGAAGGACAGTTTTGAACAGCCACTTCCGGGATAAATTACGGGAGCTTAACATATCTAAATATGGATTGTGATAGATGAAAACTGTAGTTCGGAAAGATAGGAACCCAACAAAATTGACGGATCATTAATCGGAGTTATAGATTTCATTTTATTCAAGTTTTGGTAAAGGACTCCAAAACTGCCAAATGACAAAAAGTTGCTGCCCAAAATTTTCCGGGAGCTGTTTCGGACATTTATTTAATCAGAAAAATTTCAGGCTTTTGGGAAATGAAAATATATGGTATTATGTAGCCCGTGTCCAAAAATGAACTGATTCCGAGTTAAAACGACCAAGTTATGACCATTACAATTTTTGTGATTTTCTGACGGAAATCGCTATAAATGGAGTTCTACAACTCCGATTACCACGAAAGTTAAAATGGAGCATCACGTTAACATATATAAGGTTATCCTGAGAGATGGCAATGTTTGGAGTTAAGAACGAGGTAGCTAATTTCTTAAGCTACGCACTAGAATTAATTTTTGAAAAATATCAAAGGAAGTTGGAAAATTATGGAAAAATAATTTTTGTGGATGAAATATGTGTATATATGTTTGGACTAAGGATAGAAAAATAATAAACTGATTTGGTATTTTTGTAAAACAGATATAGAATTCAGTTTGCTGGATTGTGTAATTTTTGAATCCAGTTTGCTGGATTAGAAAATCTGATGAATACAGCTTGCTGGATTGAAAAGAAGTTGACTGAATTGATGGATTGGTGAATCCAGATTGCTGAATTAGAAATTTGGTTGCTAGATTTAGAATCCAGGTTGCTGGATTAGTATTTAACTTACTAAGTGTTAGCGAATAACTTATGAAATGAAAAAGGCGAGTGTTAAATCATATAAATGTGATTCTAAGTAATTGTTAAGTTCTGAGGCAGAGTTTAATTGAACTTAAACTCGATATTTATTCTGACTAGACCGTCGGGATATTAAAATTGTGTCGGTTTCAACTCAAACTTAATAGTCTAATTTGATGCTAAGTCTTATGTGTATTATAGACTGATAGGATTATGTGCTATGTGTTTAGGTTATTCTGCGGATATAAATATAACAGTATTATACTGTGATGATATTATTCTAATATTGGAGATCTATATTACTAATATTAGGTCTTCGGGTAAAGCGTTATAAATTGCGTTGCGATAATCAACGGTTCAGGCAAGTTTTTTTTACTTAACTCTACTATGAGTGTTTTATTCAAGCTTATGGTTAATCATTGCTGATTGCCACGAAAATTGTACTCTGTACATCTTGCATGTATAAGTCAGGTATGAAAGGCTGATCACCTTCATTACCAGTTGGTTCAGAAATGTTTGTCCATGTTTAAAACTTATTCAGTCAAAAATTTGTTCGTGCTAGTTCTCAATTATATTGATGAATTATAGCAAGCTCATTATTCATACTCTTCAATCATGATATATCGTTATATTGTTGTATATAAACTTGCTGGGCAACTTTCATGCTCACCCTTGCTATATCATGATAAAATATTGCAGATAAGGCGAATGCGTTCGGATACAGGAAATGATAATACTAAGTTCAGCTTGGGATAAAATGTGCGGCTATTTTGTAACAGTATATTTTGATAAATATTGTTATGTGATAGAAAGTTTATGAATTATATTTAAGTTAAGGTTACTCGATTTTGGGGAAATGTGTGTAAAGTTTAATGTATAAACAATTTATGTTTATATCTTCCGTAATTAGTTATAGAAATAGTATACCGAATTTGCGGTGATTTGGGACCCAGATTTGGGGATGCTACAGTTGGTATCAAAACTGTTAGTTATGAAGCTTAGGTAGTAATACTTGAGACCAATAACCGCAGTGATTAGGATTAAGTATTAAGTCAAATTGAGTTAGTGTATCGGTAAGATTCAAAGATGAATCTCGGCGAGTGTAAAGACACAGAGTTCCCTAACTCTGATAATAAAGTTGAACAGTAATGGTGAATAGATCGAGTCTAAAAGACTGAAAGTGCAAGGATACAAGATCGTAAAACAAAACGATCATAGTGCATGGAATTGAATCGTAATATATACGATAAGATCACCCCGTGATCTGATAAGGTTATGACAACCAGAAAGAATCAATCTGATGATTGAAAAGTTTACAGCAAGATGTTGTGTATCAGTTGTACTATGAAATTGTACTATGAAAACTCATGGAAGAGTTATGGATTATGAATACGAATTGAATGAGGACTTATGTCGGCAGCTGAGTTGTATGATTCCTTGTATGGGAGGGGAATTTGTACTTGGTTTAAGAATCACTTAGCTTCCTGGTCGATGTAGTGGTTAGGTTGACCAATTCTTTGTATAGGCGGGAAATTGTTCACTTAGCTTCCTATATTGATTAGTGGCCGAGTTTGGTTTGACAACCACTTAGTTTCTAGCATTGATAATCATTGAAATGTTTGTGTCGCGCTATTTGCTATATGCGTATTAAGAGGGCGATTCCTTTCTCATGTGTATAACAAATAGATAGGTCATAGGTAGAGAATATAAGGTTAAGTACGAGTTCTTAAAACTCATACTTATGTGACATTCTTGATTCATAGTTATATGAAATGTTTATGAACCCCTCAGCGAATGGACGCCAAAGGTCTGTCTAGGAAAGTTCTTAAACTCATATAATTGTGGCCAGGTTATGAACTCATAAGTGTGGTTTTATGAACTGGGTATAGTTGTGTGTGAATGGAGTGTTAAGGATTATAGGAACATATAGAATGTTTAAGTAAATGATTTGAAATATCAAAATTTGTTTTTAATTATCACTCATGTACCATGTAACCTGGTGCAGAGATGATAAAAATGTGATGAAGTCGTAAATACAGGAATACTTAGTGTGAATTTGACCTTTGCGAGTGTTTTGAGTATCTTTGATAGATACCCGAGAAATTTGCGTATGTATCAAAGTAAATCTTTGATAGATACCCGAGAAGTTTGAGTATCTTTGATAGATACCCGAGAAGTTTGAGTATCTTTGATAGATACCCGAGAAGTTTGAGTATCTTTGATAGATACCCGAGAAAATAAGTTCAAGATCTTGTGTGATCGCTTAGTATAAAAGGTGTAAGGTGTAAGGTGAATTTCGGGGACGAAATTCTTAGAAGGAGGGGTGAATGTGACAACCCGAGAATTTGGATAATTTATTAAAATCTTAATTGATTGATTTAAGGTTCAATATTAGGACCTAGACAGGAAATAAGTGTATGAAATTGGCAGTTATGTAATGAAATTTTAAGAATTTCAAAAGTTTTGAACAAAACTTGAATTAGGTGATAGACTATAAGTGATAGTCTAGTAATGAGGTATAAGATTATGGTAGATTTAAAATTCTTTTGAAGAATTATCAGGGATAAGTATCGAAGCGAATACTAGTCGGTATATTTGGTTATATATGTGAACCATAATGATTTAAGATCAAGGATTGGTTAGATAAGTTATAACTTTAGAAAAACCCTAAAGTTATGTTAATCATACGTTTATTAAGTTAGAAAAATCTAACGAATTGTTAGAAACCCTAACGATACGCTCAGAAACTTTAATTTTAGTTTCGAGAATCCGAAACCCTAATTCGGATATTTAAAACCCTAATTTGGGAATTTAAAAGGTAAGTGTTAAAAGCTTAAGTGTAAATATGTGGGAGAATGATAGTATTTAATTATATACTAATTCTAAGAGATTTATTTTATACATCTCGGTTAATTAATTTTATAACCTAATTATAGCAAGTCTAATTGGGTTAAGGAAATAAATGGGCATGTGAGCGAGAATTGGTGTTATAATGGAAAAGTAAAAACCCTAATTAAATGATTTGGGTTGAAAAAGAACTAAAGGTATTGGACTATGTATAGCCCAAGTGTTGGCCAAAGAAATTGGTTAGAGGACCAAGCAATACATTAAAGGAATGGCTCAACTTTTAGGCAATTGAGAGGGGGGAATTATTGGACTCTAAGTATGCTAGATAAGAGATCAATTTTTATGGATTAAAAGGCCACATGGCCGGCCATGAGGGGCTAGGAAAAGGGGAGATGAATGTTGCATTAATGGATCACTTTAGTTGGTCACCAACTCTCAACAACCCCTTCCCATTTGTCATTTTTTTATTGTCCAACACTTAGGTCATTTCTTGTAAGCAACTTGGCAATTAAAGAAAGAAAGTAGTAAGGCACATGGCCGGTTGTTGCATGAGAGAAGGAGGGTGAGTGTGGGCAATTAATAAAAAGCTACACAAAAGTCTATCCTATATTTTTCTTTCTTTCATCTCTATGTCTTCCAAGTTGCTAAGGAAAAAGAGAGAGAGGGAGAGAGAGAGAGAGGTTCGGCTGCTCCAAAGAGAGAAAGAGAGAGAGGAGATTTTGATCTTCATTCATCCAAGATTCATGATCAAGCTATGAAGAAGAAGAAGAAGGAGAGCAAGTAAGCAAAGGTATAACACCTTTTTGTTTAATTAAATTTTTGATGGTTGTAACTCAAAACATGGAGTTATGTTCTTGATCTTTAAAACTCTAGATCTACATGATTTAGAGTGTTTTATGTGTGGATCTATCCATTTTAAGTTTCAAAAGATAGATCAAAAGCAAGAAAAGTGAAGCTAGGTTTTTTAAGGGTAGAAAATCTTATTTTTCTTACTCTTGATTGTGTTTAATCTTGTATTTGATTTTTGGTTATTTTGAACCATGAATTTTATGATCTCGAACATGAGAACTATAGATCTACTTGTTAAATGGTGTGTTATGCTTAGATCTAATTATTTTGTGTGTTAAAAGTTTAATCAAACAAGAAAAGCAAATCTGTTTGTTTTGAATTAGTGGACTGCTGCCCTAAACAGAACATTCCGGACTTGTTAGGGTGCTCTAAAAAATTCTGGACTGGTGATATGTTGTAGTACACTTAATAAGATTTCCATAGACTCCGAAACGGACTGAATCCGACATCGGAGGAGAGAGTTATGGGAATTCTCCCAAACTACACAAAGTTAAGAAAACTGTGAAAAGGACAGTTTTGGAATAGTCACTTCCGGGCTAAATTCCGGGAGATAAACATGTCCAAATATTGATTCTGATATATGAAAACTATAGTTCGGAAAGATACGAACCCAACAAAATTGACGGATCATTAATCGGAGTTACAGAACTCGTTTTATATAAGTTTTAGCAAAGGACTCCAAAACTGCCAAACGTCAAAAAGTTTCTGGCCAAAATTTTCCGAGGGCTGTTTCGGACATTTAGTTAATGAGAAAAATTCCAGGATTTTGGGAAATGAAAATATATGGTAATATGTAGCTCGTGTCCAAAAATGAGCTGATTCCGAGTTAAAACGACCAAGTTATGACCGTTTTAATTTTCGTGATTTTCTGACGGAAATCGCTATAAACGGAGTTCTACAACTCCGATTACCACAAAATTTAAAATGGAGCATCACGTTAACATATATAAGGTTATGACAAAAGATGGGCATTACTGGTGTTAAGCACGAGGTAGCTAATTTCTTAAGCTACGCACTAGAAATTAATTTTTGAAAAATACCAAAGGATGTTGGAAAATTATGGAAAAATACTTTTTATGCATGAAATACATGTATATGTGTTTGACCAAAGAATAGAAAAATAATATGTTGAATTGGAATTTTCGTGAAGAAGAATAGTGAATTCATGTTGCTGAAATGGAATCCAGGTTGCTGGATTAGTATTTGACTTACTAGGTGTTAACGAATAACTTATGAAATGAAAAAAAGTGTTAAATCATATAAATATAACTCTATGGCATGGTTAAGCGCTGAGGTAGAGTTTAATTGAACTTAAACTCGATATTTGTCCGACTAGACCGTCTGGATGATAAATTGCGTCGGTATCAACTCAAACTTAATATTCTAACCCGATACTAAGTTTTATGTGCTGTATAGACTTATAATATTATGTAATGATTTTCATTAATATTTTATATTAAATGAATATTAATGATTAAGGAATTATGTTGTATTTAATTCATTTAAATACGATTTTAAAATGGTGATATATGGTAATAATTATCAGAAAATTATTACGAGACTAGAAAATATGTTTTGACTGATAAAAAAATTATCTGTGATGATATTATTCTAATATTGGAGATCTATATTATTAATATTAGGTCTTCGGGTAAAGCTATATAAATAGCGTTGCGGTAATCAACGGTTCAGGCAAGTTTTTCAGTTCTATTATGTTTGAGGATGGAATGTGGTTACATGTTAAATTACATATCATGCTCTATGAATTGTTAAAAGTCAAAATATGACTAAGTTAATTGGGTTATGGAACTCAATATATATGTGATTACATGTTGTATGATGTAACTCGATAAAGTAGAAATGTATAATGCATGAATGAATGTTTTGTAAGGAATTATTGATGCATGTAAGATATGCATAGTAAAGAATTTATGTTGCATGTATAGATGCATATTAATGGAAAGGTAGTGCATATAGAATTGTGTGCTATGTGAAACATGATAGACTGTTAAATTTGCTGGGTTGTCGAGCTCAATCTTGCAAACACAAACTTTTGCAGGTTAATGATGTTAGACAATATTATTGCTATACGGATGACGAAGAATGAGCGATGTACAAAATGAATACATTTTCTTAAATTAGAAATGGTATAAATCTATGATTGATAGTTTTATCAATTGTAATTGGCAGCTATATACAGTTTGAAATATTGTATAGATAAAGAAAGTTTATTTTGAAATGAGAATAAATATGATTCTTAAACAAATGAATCATCGATAGAAAAGATAATGCCAAGTTTAGCTTGGAATATACAGTGCAGCTATTTTGTAATAAAATAGTTTGATAAATGTGTTATAAAGATTATGAATTGTATTTAAGTTAAGGTTATTCGACCTTGGGGAAATAGTGTGTAATGTAATGTATAAACAAATTATGTTTATATCTTCCGTAATTAGTGAAAGAATTAATGTACCGAATCCGCGGCGATTTGGGGCCCGGATTCGGGGCTGCTACATCTTACATCCATAAGAGTGCTCATAAGGATTTTAAGCTTAAATTTGCTTGTTATTCTATAGAGTCAGGGCAAATTCGACATACTATTAGTCGGGATATTGTAGAAATGATTGCGAATGAGAAACACGAGGACGCTGTTATGCAATATTAGAAAGCTAGAGTTATAAATATTTGTGTAGTGACGTAAAACCCTTTTTTGTATAAAAGGTTAGTCTTTTTGTAAATCCCAACTTTTGTTAAGTTCAATTGCGGGATAGAAATGTAATAGCCTTGGGCTATGTAAGCAAATTGTAAATAGTTTTGACTATGAAGAAGCATATAAATATAATGAAGTTTTCATTTAATATGCTTTGTTATGGTATGAGTTGTTATGAGATGAATAATAACGAAATAAGTAAATAGATAATAATGAAATTCTATTTAATCAGTAAATGCCGTCAAGAAGAAGACAACGTAATCAGGAAGCAGAATCACGTAATGAAAATCAAGGGGGGTCAAAACAACCCTATGCAAGAGTTCATTAATTCATTAACGACTGCATTTAACTAAACCAGGGGTAGAGTACCTGCGAAACCTAGGGTAGTTAGAATGACTACCTTTAAAGAATTTAAAAGCGTAGGTCCTTCGGAGTTTAAAGGAACGACGGACCCAATATAGGCCCAGACATGGGTAATGGAAATAGAGAAGGTGTTTGTTATTACAAACACAGATGAGGCACAAAAGATTTATTTTGCGACTTACATGATGAAAGTGGAAGCCAACTTTTGGTGGGAGGCTCATCAGGGTGGGGCTAGAACAGATGGGGTAACGTGGGAACAGTTCAAGAAGGTTTTCTTCGAGAATTATTTCCCTACAAGCATGTAAGGGAGGATGGAGATTACGTTCTTAGAACTTAAACTAGGGGACATGACGGCTCCCCAATACGCGGCCAGATTCAATGAATTGGCAAAGTTTGCTCCACATCAAGTGGACACTGAGGAGAGGAAGGCTCATAGGTTTGAGCAGGCCCTGAAACCCTGGCTTTATAGTAGGATTTCTGTGTTTCAGATTGTTTCCTATGGGACCATTCTAGAAAAGGTGATTATAGCAGAGGGTGGTAGTGAGGCGTTGACTCAATACCACAAAGAGAGGAAGAATAAGAGTAAGGAAGAAGGAGGAGGTACCTAAGATGACATTCAGAACTCGTTATAGTTGTGACAAGTTTCTGGTTATGTCAATTGGGTGGACTAATGTACGAAAGTTAGATTTTTCATAAGAGGCGTTAAGCAAGTCGGGGGTAAATTGATAGATACCCTTATGAGGTGCTATGATTAAAAGTACCATTAGCGTCACAGGTTGGTATTGTCGAAATGGGAAGTGAGAAAAAAAATAGTTTTCAGGAACTAAAAAGGGAAGTTAAGTAAGGTACCTGTATTGTCTCTATCAGATGATATGGGGAATTTTGTAGTGGATATCGATGTTTCACATAGATGACGGGGTTGCATTCTTATGTAGCATGTCAAGCTCATTACATACGCATCACGCCAATTAAAGAATTATGAGGAGGCCTATCCTACTTATGGTCTAGAATTGGTAGCTGCAGTTTTAGAATTAAAAATCGGAAGATAGTATTTATACGGGGGATAAGTGTGAGATATACACGTACTCTAAGAGTCTGAAATATATCTCCATACAGAAGGAGTTGAATATAAAGTAGAGAAGATAATTGGAATGGATAAAGGATCATGGCTGTGATATACTATATCATACATGGAAGGTAAACGTAGAAGCCGACACGTTAAGTAGGAAGGGTAGGGAAAAGCTATCGATGTTAACAACTCAGAATGAGTTAATATCGGAAATGGAAAAAACGGAGTTAGAGGTTAAATTTTTGAATGAAGTAGTAGAAATGTTATTCACAGCATAGACTCAATCCACGATACTTGAACGAATTAAGTAACTACAACTAGGTAATGAAGAATGTACGCGAATGAAGAAGAGGATGCATGATGAAGAGAAGATCATGTATAATCTTGTTTTGAAGGAGGAATTTGAGTTTCATATAATTTATTAAAAGAAGGACTAATAAAAGGAAGATAGTGTAATGTGTGAGTAAATGTTTAACTTCCAACTCATATTATAGATAGGAAGTAGCCAGTTATGTGAATTAAGACAATACCTTCGTGAAGGTAAATGTGATGAACCACAATGCTGAAGAAGCAAAGTGGGAACTTGAGTTTAAAATAATGGAAATTTATTTTCCTCAATGCTGTATGTATTATTAGCGAGATTCTAGGGACAAAATCCTTATAAGGGGGGAAGAGTGTAATGCCACAGAAAATTTGGATTTCTGAGAATTAAATTTTTATTTTGATTATGTGGATTAAATGAATTTAATTAATTAAATATGGGAGTAAGCTATTCGACGGTCGTTCTATGACCTAGACATATCAGAATGTCATACTATTTTGGCTATGTGGTAGAATTTAAGTGTTTGAATTTCCAAGACGAAAATAAAAGCTTTCCGAGAAATTTTCTGAAAAACACTATTCACGCATTTCTGCTCGGAAATTATTTTTGAATTTCTAAGAAATATGTAATGATAGAATATCGAGGTGAGATAGAATATCCAATAATATTTCAGTTATGGAAATGTAGTTTTTCGCCTGCGGACTTAAAACCTAACGATTAAGGAAATTGAATTCCGAGAAGGAATTTTGATGCGTGTAATGAATTAAAGTAATGATTGTATAATACGTAAGTATTGTACGAAGTAATGAATACGAGTATGATACGAGATGTTATACGAGTATGTATGAATGATGGAATGTCATATATTAAATAAGTATACGAGTTGGAATACGAGAATTATACGTAGATTATACGTTAAAAAGCTTTAAGCTAAATGTAATGGACTTGTGGGAATGTGTAGGAGATTGTAATGTCCAATTAGGATAATATTAAAGACCAATGCGATTTAATGTTAAAGCCCAAAGAATTGTTAATGCAAGCCCAATGTATAAGTTAGGTTAATTAAACCTTAAGCCCAAAGTAAGAATCCAATGGATTAAGAGGATCCATGGGGCAACCCATGATCATATGGGTGAATTGGTGATCAAGAACTTTGTGTGATGAGCAAGTAGACTTAAGGGTTAAGTAAAGGATAAGTTAAGTAACTTAAAAGCTAAGTAAAGTGCTTATGTGTGATGAACAAGCAAAGTGCTTATATGTGATGATTAAGTGAACTTAATGGCTAAGTGTTGTGATGGCCAAGTAATTAATTTGATGAGCAAGCAAAGGATAAGCAATGTGCTAAGCAAGTATACTTAAGAGCTAAGTAAGTGTGGTGGCCAAGTTTACTTAATAACTAGGTAATGAATAGTAAGGAGGTGATTAAAGAGGTGGGATGACCTAATGACCAAACTACCCTAACTTAGGAAGTCCTATAAATAGAGAGCTCTCAATTCATTTGATGGCTTGATTAAAATTTCTCCCAACTTCTCTTAAGTTAAGCAACTTATTGGTTAGAGAGAATAAGCACTTATAAGTCAAACTTCCATTATGAGATTTTTCAAGAAAAAAGAAGGAGATTAAAGCTTAGTCAAGTGATATTCAAGGGTAAGAACTTAAACCATGAATCTCTTACTCTTCCATTGGTAGGGAGATGGGTAGTGGTAGAACATGTATGCTAAGGAATGATAGGAATGAGTAATCAAAGAGCTTAAGTCTTAATAAGCCGTATAAGTCACGAATAAGCTATTCGTAATCATATAAGTTATGAAACAAGAAAGAACTTGTAGGAACTTGTTTTATGTTGAAATAATAGGGTTGTATGATAATAAGAATTGAGGATGATGGTTAAAAGATTTAAGCTATGATAAGTCATGCAAAGTGAATTCATAAGTAGTTCATACTTTTACATGTTATAAACAAATGAAGAACAAGTAATAACTTATCATGTCAATAAGTTAATGAAGTATTATTGTCAAGATGTTATTACGATGGATTGACTACATTTAAAGTGAAGAACAAATCTTAAGAAATGAAGTTAAGGCGGAATTAACGAGTTTGGACGATAATCGTCGAATTTGTAAAATTCTCGGAATAGAAGTTGAATTTTGATATTGAGATTGGAAACATTGGTTTTAAATGGAGATAAGTCTTATTTGGCATTATAGAGTTGCGGACTCGAGAATGACCGAATTCTGACTTAGAACGAAGAAACGAGCGTTGAACGTTCACGAACGTTTATCGTTTTAGTTAAAAATGGACTAATAGGTGAATTTTGAGCAAACGAAGTCAAATAGATGAAATTCTTCATGAACGCAAAGAGTATGTAATTTGTGAACCATGGGATTTTGAACGAGCTAATTCGGACTTATAACGAAGAAGTTATGCGTCCGGGAATTTCGCAAAGTTGAAAATCTATCAAATTTTTCTAAGGCACAGAGTTGGCGTCGCTGTGCCATCCCAAAGCCAATTGGTGGCGCAGCAGCACCGTAACAGTGTCGTGACATACTGTAGAGTCACGCCGTGGCGTGAGATGAAGAGCTAAGTCCTAGAGTTTTGACCGACAAGAATGTTTACAAGTATAGAAAGAAAGATAACTCATTTGTAATGAAACAAGGTGTTAATATAACATTGCTAAGGCATTATTAGACACATAATGTATGATGATTAAAGGTTGATAACCAATTGAATGTGAACGTAATGAGAACAACGTAATGTGCTAAGACGACTATAGAAATTTGTTGACCAAGTTGATTATGAATCCAATGGTTTGCAATACCAGTATGGGTTATGTAATTACTTAATGAACATGATAATATATTTTCTAATCACTATTATAGTAATTACTTTAGGAAATTAATGGTGTTTAATAAGTAGTTAAACGACGAACATAAAGTATAAAAAACATGAACCGTATTCAATAATGATAAGGACTATAACGTTAAGAGTTACAACTAAAAGTTGTTAAGTAATACGTAAACGTAAACGGAATGCAATAAAGTGTACTTTTAACAAATGACGATCGAGTTTTGAATAACATAGGAATGTTAGTAAACCATGAGGAAGAATGATTAACTCGAAATGAGTTTTTATAATAAAGTAAATCCAAGTAAGACATATAAGAAAAAGAAGTCGGTAAGAATGATGTAAGTTATAACAATAAGCCGGAACCAATAAATAACAAATCTAATACAGGATTAGATTGGGAAAAAGGGTAAGATTCATTAAGAACCATGAATGTTCATTCATGACCTAATGCGGTATGTTATATGTTGTAGAGACCATAAAGACTGACAGGAAAAGTTATATTTACTGTAGCAGATGCTGAAGGCAAGTTTTTCTTAAACGCTTGTCTAACCTTCGTGTTAGCCAAGTTTTCTGTGATTCATGTTATGAGATGCATGAAGTGTTTTACTAAAGGGTCGATGCCAGTTTTATCTAGGCTAGACTAATCTTGAAGATTTGATTGATTTATTTTCAAATCTTTCAATATAGAATTGCTAATGCTATCATACGCCAATTGTTTGGTACGGATTCAAGGTTAGCCTGAGTATGAATAAACAAATGTATTTTTCATAGATTATTCGATGGGCACGCGAGGTTGCTGTTGCCTAATTTTTAATAGCACTTTACCACGCAAGTATACGCGTTCAATTGTAATATTCAGCAAGCAAGGATATCGTTCCCACGAGGAAATAGACTAATATTTATCAATTACTAATTCTAATGCAATTAATCCTATTTTAAACTACGAAAATTTTGTTTATGACTTGAAAATTAAACTTAACAAAACTAATTATTAAAATCAAAATTTCACAAGAATAACTGCAGATTTAACAGGTTAAGATTACAACTTCCCTTGGTATTTCATTTAAACTAACTTACTTCCCATTTAAAATTAACTAATTAATATGAATCGTTATCCAAGAATGCTTTATAAAAATTCACACACTTCTTCCAAAGACATGTGAACAAATCCTCCTAAATCCAGTCTTTAAGATGCGAAATTACAAGGAACACTCCAGTTAATCAACTCACTATATTCCTATGTGAATCAAGTTAATTAGGGTTTTATGCTCGAATTCTTTCAATGGATACAAAAGACACATAGATATATTCCTATCCTACATGCTAATCATATTAACCCTATTCAGATTATATGAACAGATGTTATCATATCCAAATCTAAATCTATACTCCATCTTCCAATTTTATATAAATTATCACAGTAATTGTTGGCCAAACAATTAATCAATAAACATAAGATATAATAAACAATTCAATAAAAACCAACTTTCATTCAATGGGAAGCTCCAATTTAAACTACATACCAAGTTCCGTTGCAATCTTAATGAAAATTTAGTTCATGATAATAATAAAGAAAAATATCATCCAGATTAATAATCCAAACATTCCAGATTATTACAAAAGATAAAACTAGAGAAGAGAAGAAGAAACTCTGAATTTGCTCCAATACTCTCTCTTGATCTTCAGTCCTTGCAATTCTCCTTCGTGTTTTTTCTTCCTTGTTCTCTCTCCCAATCTCTTAAAAAATTGAGTGATACGTCTTTTCTAAAGTCTTCTCCTATTTGTATTGGTCTCAGCCCTCATTCAGACTCCTATTTGGCTTCAAAAACCCACTTAGCAGTAGAAAAACGCTCCTCTTTCCGCACATGAGCGCCTAGGCGCTCAACATAGGCCATTTTCAAGCGCCTAGGCGCTTGACCAGGACCACGTAATTACAAAAATGCCACTCAGCTCTAATTTTCATGATTTTTGACCTTTTCCTTCTCCGAAATGACCAATTTGTCCCTCCAGCTCCAACCTACAAGAAATAAACACAAAAAAAATAAAAAGATACTAAAAAACAATTAAAGATAACAATAATTAAGTTTAATAATATCGGCTTCATAGGTATAAAACCTACTCATCAGTTTCCAAAACTTAAACGTACATACGTTTAACAGGATGTAGTGTTGATCAACATAGACTACTATGGGCTGATCACCCAGAAGTGCTCGTAAGATATATCAGACTTATGGACTTAGTGACGGGTTGTCCTTTTCAAAGAAATTATGCACTGCTCATGGTCTTGAGCCAGAATTGATGTTTTACTGAATATTGTCATTGTAAAATGTTTTGAAGGAAAAGAAGTGCTATTTTGAATTATTGGTAGTACTTCGTAACTATTGTTCAATTATTGAAGATATACGATTCCTATGTTTTAAGCATGTTGTTTAAAAGAAATTGTTGTACTTGCTGAGCTTGTTATGCTCACTCTTGCTTGAACCATATGAATGCAGCTAGGACCGAACGAACCAAGGGATCTGACAAGAATAAAGGCAAGACGAAGATGAACGATTAGTTTATCTTGTAATAAACTAGTAAGTTGTATATATTATAGTATGATGAACAAAGAATGTAATGGTTTTAGAACCTGGGGACGCGATGTAATATTGTTAATGTAATAAGAATGTCTTTGATTCACACATTTTAATGTCGTTTCAATAGAATGAATGTACAGTTATGAGTACCGTGTAGCACCATCTGTTGGGTTGGAAGATACCCGGATTTGGGGGCGTCACATCATATCCCTAAGCTTTGATACCAACTATGACGCCCCCAAAATAGGTATACATCACCCATCTTGGGTTGCCAAATTCATGGTACTGAATATAAATACAAACTTAATTTTACAACATGAGCTGAGAGTTTTTACACGAATATTATCTTCTAGACAATATCCAAACTCAAATGGAGTCCTCATTACATTTATTGTCACACTAAATAGTGAGGACTACTAAAATAACCATCTTAGACCATCACTCTATTCCCCGATTAGTCCCGACTACGTTCTCATTTCATGAAGAGAACAATGAAAGCAAAAGGGTGAGCTCAACTGGCCTAGTAAGAAATATTATGACTACGATAATGCAGAATAAATTATCGTTGGCCTTCAAAAGTGTTAAACTGATAGAATGTAATAGACACCAAGTTTAACTTCAGTGGAACAAACAATCCATTAGAAGAGTCAAGTAAATCATGATATCTACTATCTTCTATGATTTAATAGTTATCATCAATTTTATCGTTGAGACTCAGCTTAATAAAGAATCCATATCACTGAATTATCCACGCACTACGGGCCAAGGATATTCATTAGTATCACGTCTACGAATTATCCAAGCACTACGTGCCGAAGATATTCATGTTATCATCAATGATCATGATCATGCCAACAACTGTCCATCAATGCTCTACGGGCCAAAGAGGACTTACCACATCATTTGTCTGTAACATTATAGATCATGATTATACCAATACAAACTTTCCTGGTCATAATCATACCAATCAACAATTCATCTATGCACTATGGGACAAAGATGACTTTCATCATAATATAAGCATGAGGATGATGACAATAATATAAGAATTTAATTAAATGGAAGTAAAGGATAAATTTTAAAGATTTATAATTCAATTTATCCAGAATTTAATAATGTCCAAATTGTCAACTTGATACTGCTTTGTGGAGTAAAATTCAAGAATAATATTGTATCAAAAATGATTTGGACCGAAAAGAAATCAATTTTTATCATGAATAGTACCCTGGGTGAATAGTATTTAAGTGAATAGTATCTCGTGAATAGTACTTTGGGAATAGTAACCCGTGAATAGTACCCCGACATAAAAAGATTAAAAATTATCAAGAATGCTCATAATAGTATTTCCATGAAAAGATACTGGATGAAGCGCAAATATCAAGGATATTCTATAAATTTTATGGAGTATAGAAGCAATACTTATCAACATAAGTGTAGAATTAGGAATATGAAACGAAATAATATTACTTACATACTACAGAGTATGGAAGAAAATATTACTTCTTACAAATATTGAACAAGAATAATATCACTTATGAATATGAAAGAAATAATACCCCTTATCTCAGTAGGAGCTTGGATACTTCAATAGTGTAGTAACAAAATACTATTCTTGTTTCTCTCTTATTCTCTCTATACTTTCTTTCTCTATAGCTTGAATGAATTGGTGAAAAATAATGAAGAAATGAGCTTCTATTTATAGGCTTGGCAGAGTAAGGGTAAAATAGTCTTTTCGCCATAATTTATGACATCATCGCTTACATCATCGATCATATGACATCATTACTTACCTCATCATTTTGTTGACATCATTGCTTACCTCATCGTTCTGATGACATCATTGCTTACATCTTCAGAATTCAAATTCAATTTATTCTCTTCCACCTCATTTTAATTTTATACCATGAATTTACTATAATAATGCTACCACTCAAATTAAAAATCATACTATTATATAATCACATCGTACTACTATAATGTAATATTATAATAATATATTTGAATGAATTATTTTATCGAAAAAGATATAAAATACCAACTTTCAACAAATGTCACATGCTAAAAATTCCTCCGTTTAAATCCATATTAAATAAATATTTCCTTATTATATATATCAACAATTTATTATTCACAAATAATATTACAGAACTATAATATTGACAAGCAGGTCGTTCCCAAGAAAGAGGAGGCTTTTCGATAAGGATTTTTCCCTATTGGCGCGCAATTAGGTGACTAAACCCCTTTCCTTGACAGAACTTTCTAGACATTATCAATAATACTATCTAATAATATTATTCATATAATATGAATTATTGATTTGATAATTTAAAATATTGTGCAATGATAATTATTGAATCAATAATATAAATATTAACGTAACAATTATTGAATCAATAAAATAAAATATTGAACAGTAACTACTGTATCAATAATTAAGTATAATTGAGTGACTTCTAACGTAAGCATCAATAATCAGTATCGTGTGCTACTATGAAACCACGCGTATTACTGTACTTTTATCTCCAGGTATTTCAACAAGTAACGGTAAAACTTTCGCCGTTATTTTTATAAAAAGTTATTTTTGCCGTTTTCTAACTCCGACAGTAATTCCGTTGTGGGGTCCACCAATGATTGTGTCGTCGTACGGATATTCCTGACAAAAAAAATATTCCCCGACCAAACAAATATTTTATAACAACTTGCTTACTTTGCAAAATTTATAAATATTTCCCACAACTATAACATTATATCAAATTCACACCATAATATTCAAAAATATATTTGGAGAAAAAAATAATCATTATTCTTAAAAGTTGAGGTCTTACAGTAAGGCTCAACTAATATATGCAATAATCAAAGTGTAAATAGATATCACCAATTTAGAGCTTACAAAAATTTGCTGAAAGATAATCTGAATATAATTGCACAACAACCAAGTAATTTGTACCAAAATAATTTTGTGACTTTTCAATGTATATTAGTGCAATAGAAATTCGTGTGTTTAAACTGATAAATCTCAATTGAATTTATAGCCATAAAAATATTATCTTTGCAAATTAGGCCAAATAAATTATGTTCCAAAGAATATCTCTAAATTGATTTCCTTTAGAAATATAAAATATAACTAGTACAAATCAGACGGAAAAAATATATAATCAGTTAAAACTAATATGTGTATATCTCAAGTCAGTTTCATTACATATTACACTATTTTGCAATAACTCACTTAATAGATTTAAAAGAAGGTTAGTTCCGTAATAAATGACAAGTGCTAACTAAGATATCTTTCCACGATAACCATGATCTTAGAGTTCCAAGTATATTTGACTTCTTCAAAGATGATCTACTAATGTAATTTGAGAAAAATCATGACTCTTTATAAACATCTGTCGCCACATATCACATAATCCATTTTAGAAGATATATTTGATGCCCATTAAAAATCCTTACACGTGTATCATGCTAAATTGAATTAGGATTATTCTCAGATAACAAAGTAATACCTTCACATGGATTTTTTTTTTATTTTAACATACATAACAAAACCAATATATATGCTAACAAATTAAATTTGCAAATCACGAATCAGTCAGCATTTTATTTCATTTTAAGCATGCATAAAATACTTATCATATTAAATGCACATAAAATGTCCTAAAGCCTTGAATTGCAAAATCAAATATTTGCAATGACCTTACAGTAAATCGTAGAACACAATGTCTTCAAATTCTTTGAACAAATCACAAAGGATATTTCTATCAAGTTCTTGAAATTTCACAGTAAATGATTTAGTACACAAATCAAGTCATCATCAAAACATTAAGGTTAGAATATGAACAAATCAACAGAAGTAATAAGGATTTTGAAACCAAAACGATCATAAAATAAGAAAGGAATCATAAAGACGGTGATTGTAGAATAAGATCACGATGTGATCTGTTTAAGTCGTAAAATGATCAATATTCTATATTGATTAAATAGTTATAGCTTACCGCTATAAAGTGAATATACTATAAAATAGTACGAGGTAAAATCACGAGTTATAAATGATGAGATAAAAAAAATTCATGTTGAGCAAAGAACAAGTTTTGAGCAAGATAGAGTGGGGTGGGATTTCAATTGAGGACTCATGTGATGGCTAAGTTGTGTAAACCTTTGTATGGGCGGGGGTATTGTGCTTGCACTTAGTTTATCACATTGATAATCATTGAATGTTGGTGTCGCGCTATCAATATACATATGGCGAGAAGGTGATTCTTTTCTCATATTTATATTTGATAGTTAGAAAGAATAGAAATTAGGTTATATGGTATTAAGACTAGGTGCGAGTTCTTAAAAAACTCATACTTATGGTAAATTGATGACTCATAATTATATGTACATTTTTGAACCCCTAAGCGTATGAATAGTCTCTGATTGGTTCGTGGAGTACGTATTGCTAGGACAAGCTCCTAAACTCATATTATTATGGTAAGTTCCTGAACTTCCAAAGTGTGGTAAGTTTTATAAACTATATTGGGTATAGAAAAGTTGTGGAGCAAGGACTAAGAATTTTTGGTATAGTAAGCATTGATGGTGCTAAAGATTAGTATAATGATTAGGTAATGAAGCAGTGGAGTAAGGATTTAAGATGATAGAGGGAAATTGGATATTCTAAATCTTCTAGCTATGCTAGATTTTCAAAATTTATTGACTTCGTGCTGATGTTGCACTTCTTTGTTTTTGAAAAATGTTGGAACAAATGATTGAATCAATGGGTTTTTAAAATAGTGCTATTTTTCTTGTGTCTATGCTAGTTGTTTCAGCTAGACAAAAATGATTTAAAATTACCAAAACGTGTTTTTGTGATCATATGCATCGTTTGATATGGTATGGAAATAATAATTGAGGGAGTCATCAATGCAATTGAACCTAGTTTTGGATGTGAGCAATAGATTGTCAGCCCACTATGGTATGATGTACCATGACTGAATCCTCAACATGCCATTAAGACGGTACAGTATTGTGATAAAAAATGGTTTTCCTTGACTTTGAGAAGATATGCTAATAAAGATGTTTTTAAAAAAAAAAAGGATTTTTGGTTTTCTTTAAATTAAGAAATGTGTGCCAATTGAGTTGGATAAGAATAAATATATAAATCTAAATTGATGTACAAGTTGTTGCTAAAAGTCTATGCTATTTGATTCAGCTAGACGAATATTGAAAGATGTTTATAAAATTCGAGCGTTCTTTGTCAAACTATGCCAAACCAAATTGTTTTGGTGCGGATTCATATGTTAAGAAGCTGAGGTAAACAACCCTTTAAAAAGGAGACATGTTATCGGAGATAATGGTTCCGAAAGTAACACATATAGTCGTTACGATGTTAAGATGTAATATGTTGTTCACGATATAGGGGTACGATATGCTGATCACCAAGAGTACTTGTAGAGAGTGTTTTCAGTCTTTGTGATTGCTAAACATTTTTTTAAATATGATTTTCGGTGGTGATACACTATTAAACCTAGAGAAGAGTTCAAGGTCTTATGACCCCTCAACATGATTTGAAATCTTTTAAATTCCTGAGTTATTCATATCGATTCCCAATTATTGTGCAATTGTTAAAGATTCTTATTATTTTGAAAGGTGAAAGTGGAAAGGAAAATATTCCTTAGAAGGAGGTAAGCTGTAGAATGCGACATGTAATGAGAAAATTATGCAAAACATAATAATTCCAAGAACTGAAAGAAATTCTGATGAGGGAAGGGATAAGGTTATCGAAAGATAATGTAAAACTTTTAAAAGAGAAAGATGAAAATAGTATGCACACAAGCCAATTATATTTGATGATAAAGCATATACTTTGTAAAAATCTTATTCATTTATTAATAAAAAGTATTAATTTATTAAAGGCTTTTAATTATCTACATGATGCTACTTTATAATATGCGATAAACCCATAGTTTTAAGTAATGCTTTTAGAATAATGATGATGATCATTCTAATGAGATCTAAATTCTTAGAAAGCTTAAAAATAAAATAGTTTCCAATCGTTGGATTACTAAATTGGGGATTAGTGAATCCTGATAGATTGGTACATACGTTGCTTGCTCATTGGATGAGGATGATTGATCTCATGATCATTTGTGTGGAGACACTAAAGCAAGTATGTAAGTGCTTATTAGAGAATAAGTTCACTAAACGTGGCTCGCTAAGGAATACCTTATGGAGTTTTACTTGCATGTCAATAGGAATTCCTGTAGTGATAGTAGTACAAGTGATCCTTGGACTTGAGATCATCATAATATCTTGTGTATGATGAGTTATACTTTAACGTATTTCTTAAGTTAGGGTATATCAAAGGGTATGCTTGGGTATAATAAGTTATACATGGAGATAATATATGATCAATAAAGAATCTTTCGCTTCTAGTAAAAGAAGAGAAATGTCCTATGTGATTCGATAAATGGCAACCCAGTAGTCCTTGGCCAAGGCAGAATGAAATTAGAAAGGAGTTTATAATTTGCATTATTTGGAGTTGTGCATTTAAGAATCAAAATACATATAATTAAATAAAATAAGACTAGACAGTAATTTCATGTCTTATATTTAATTGGAACATTGTATGGTGGACGGATTGAATTGTACGATGTAATGATCAAGAAATTTTGTAATTAATTTAAATATTTATTGAATTAAATGAATATTTTTAAATAATCTATTTATTGAGATAAATAAATAATTGATGAAATTGTGGTGCATTAATTTAGTTAAGTGTGTACGTTAACTAAATTGATTAATGGTATTTTTGTTAATTTTGTTTGAAAATTTTATTTAATAATTAAATTAAATGAATCGTTTAATATTTAATAAAATAATTAAATTAAATAAAATGATGTTCTAGTGTAATTTAATAATTTAATTAGATACGTAATGATTTATTAAGTATAAAGTATAATTATAATGAAAATTATAATTATTATTGTAAGTTATTTAAATTAACTAAATTAAAAGTGTGACACATGAAACTATATAATATAAATATTATTTAAATAAACTAGAATGATGAGTTTTTTATATGAGTAGCCAAACAAGGACTTGTGGCCTTTGGCTTAATCTAATTGACGTATCTTTTGGGTTCTTACCTGAAGAGTACGTGGGGGTGGGGGGTGGGGGGGGGGGAGAGAAAGGCCTATATCAGTTTTTTTTCTATTATGAGTATTCTCCTAGAAACTAAGAAAAGAGAAAGAGAGAAACACAGAGAAAAATGTTAGAGGTAAGAGAAAAAGAGCTAGAGAGAGTTACAGAGAACTAAGAGTTGGAGAAGAGGAGTTTCAGAAAGGAATTGCTATCATCTTGCAAAACAAATGATTAAGGTATAAACTACTCTAATTTTAACGTTTAGTGTTGTAATTTTTATTCTCTATGATTGAAATATTTTTGTATTAGGGTTAAAGTGTTAATCATATGCGGGTGTAATCTGATAATTATCAACAATGGGTAGATTTTGGTGTTCAAATTCATGAAAAATGGGTTAATAAATTATTAAGGGTAGTTGGTATTTGTGTTGTAAATGGTTTATAATCTGATATAAGTTGCTTTCAAATGGTTTTGGACTATCAAATTCGTGGAATTGGTTTATAGAAGAAAATTAAAGTAACAATGTTATGTATATATATGAATATGGCTTGTGTAAGTCCAAAATTTGATGTCTAATACTTGATAGAATCTGCAAATTGATTGCATATTGTGTTAGTATATCAAGAAATGAAAATAATGTAGTTGGAATGATGTAATTTGGTTAAGAAATAAGGATTTGGCAGTTTAATTCGCTAAATGTGTTGAAAATGGAGAAAACAACAAAAATATGGTTTTAATCCTTAAAAATTTGGTTGTTCTAATGTTTTAGGTGTTAAAATAGTTGGCTGTACATATTATATGGTTTTAGGTTTGTCTAAGTTGCTGTAGAATTGGGAAAATTGGAATTTTGGCTTAAGAGTAGAGTCTAAATTTGTGTTCTGCAAAACTGGTTCTGGTGTCTAGTGCGGGCGTGCCAGATTCATAGGTAGTTATGGCGTGACCGCGCCAGTGGTCAGTCAGACTCGGTAATGAGCTGCTAACAACATAACTTGGAGATGTTAACTTAACATTTTTTGATGATTATAAAAGGACCTAAAACATGTTATAAGACATAATAACATATTGTAATCACAACGTTGAAACCAAAAATTATGAGTTAATAATTTGTGAGAGTTTGGAATGTGATGTCATTGGAATTGGTGTTGTTCCATAACCACCATGTTGGATACTATAATATAATTGGGTATATTCAGTTTTGTGTTCAGTGATTGAGTAGGATAATCAGGTCTTAAGCTAGAGATTATAGACTTGACTAAAATGAGAAGTGAACCAATGAAGTTAATGTTAACATAACTAATTGGTATTGTGGTTCTAATGGTATATGTATAGTAATTAGCGAACGTTTATTATATTTGTGTAGCTTACACACGAGACAAGTTCTCTAACTCCATTCTTTTTATAATGAATGCAAGTTTCATAACTGTGTTTACCTTTTTGTTGTCAAGCAAGCTTTCTAACCCTAATTTATCATTATACAAGTTTCCTAAACTTTATTCTTGTGTTGATCAAATCCCTAACTTTATTGCTTGCTCTTCAAAGCATAAACTGTTCAAGTTCATTATTTCAAATGAGATTTTCTAATTTCTTTGGATGTAACACTTTGTATATACCATGTCTATTCCATCGTAAGTTTTTGTGTAGACATTCAAATTTTTTATTGCACTCTTGTTATTAACATTTCAAGAGGGTAGAATCGTCTTTCAGAGATAACCCTGGAAGACAACTTAGCTCAATCCCGGAGATAACCCTAGGATACTCTGTGATAACCCGGGATTTCGAAAAATCAAAATTTTACGAATAATTTTTTTTTTATTTAATATTGACTGTTAATATTATACTGAGAATTTGTGAGACAAGTCTTGAGAATTAGTTAGTATGTGATTTGACTAAAAAAATAGAGTAGAGTTGTGCCTAACATCTTTAAAAACCCTAACCCTAATTTTCGGATAGAGATTCGATAGAAAATACAATTAAAATAATTGTATTGTTGATTATGTGTTTGGACTGTATAGAAATGTTGACCAATGGTTGACTTGATGGGGTTTATAATTAATAAACCTTAATAAGGGATTAGAAACCCTAATCTCCGATTTAGAAAACCAATTGTACAGTTAAAACCCCTAATTGTACGTTAAGGAACCCTAATTTAAAATATGGGATTTCCTAAACCCTAATTAGGCAACTATAATTTTTATTAGCATGCCTAAAGTGTTTGTTTAACTTAAATATGATTGGAAAACTCTAATTATATTTTTGTATATTAAATTTCTATTTTAGAAACCCTAATTTTATTTTAGAAAATTTATTTTTTCTAATTAAACCCTAAATTTGAAAATTGTAGAAACTAAAGTTGCCAAATCCTAGAGTTAGGACCTTAGGGTTAAACCCTAAGGGTTTGTACAAATGACAAGAATGCCATTAATTGTATTTTAGAAATGACCAAAATGTCCTTTTAGTATAAATTAGTGAGCTAACTTGCAAAATTGGTAAAATCTTTAGTAGGTTACCAACTTTGTTGACTTTTGTGACAAAATCACAGCCAAATCAGTCCTTCATTGCCAGCACATCAGATCATACAATGCATCCTACCAATATATATTAGATTCAAGAGAGAGAAAATCATTAATTTGCTCATTTGGCCAACCAAGCTCTCACCAACTCTCTCCCATACAAGACCTCCGAATTTAGCAAGTATATCAGTCCTAAATTCAGTCCATAGATCAACCAATAATAGATTTGAGGATTAAGATCAAGAATTGAAGCTAGAAAGGTATAACCAAATTTTTAATTTTTGATCTTGTATGCTAAGAAAATAATTGTGTTTATGTGTTTAGATTCATGCTAGAATATGTTTTTAGTTGATCTATGATGATCCATCATGGATCCATAGCATCAAAGTGTGATAAAATCGAGTTTTTCAAAACCTGTTCTTGAACATTTTCAGTGGTCTGACAAGTAATGTCAGTCGCTCTAGATCTTTCTGTGTTTAAGATTTTTGTTGTTTTAAAGTTTTAATTACTAGCCTGATATGTGGGCTTTAAGCTGTAAGTGGTAGTATAGCAATTTGATCCCTAGATTTGATGTTATTCATGGTCAAAACCCGTTGACCGGGCATGACCATGAACTTTCAGGGTAAACCCAGAAAGTGTTAATCAGCCTCTGACAATGTTTTTGCAAGGCCGGATCTGATGAGTGTTATGCTTTTTGATGTTATGTTTGTAACGAAATTGTATCCTGTAATGTGTACTTGAGATCTAGACCTTTAAATCTCTTAAATAGCAAACATGTGGGATTATATGAACGGTCAAACCAGGTCATCCGGTCACGAATATGATTTTTGGAAATTCCAGAAAAGTTCTTGCACGAATTTTCTGACATACTTTGACCGCTTTGTAGATTGTGATTTGTTTGTTTTTGTTCCAATGTATTGGTGTGGTGTTGTTCCTTGACACATGTACGAGGGGTTTAAACCATAAACTAGCATAAATCATTACCAGAACTCATAGATAATGGAGCATGAAAGTGCCTACTCGAATCTGTTTGGAATTCTGGAAACCCAGATTTGTCCTGACAACAACTTTGGATGCTTTGATCTCTTTGTTGTGATGTTGTTTGACCAAAGTATTGATTGTGTATTGTATTGTTACATTAATACTACAATACCAAAGGTTTAGATAACCCAGAACATGAACAGATCGGAAATTATGAGCGGTCAAACGTGTCTGGTAGTAAAGCCTACTGTCAGTGTTCTTGAGGCTCAAGAACACCAACAGCGACGCTTTCTGTCGCTAAAGACCTATAGTGACGGTTTTAATTATTTTATTTTTTGAATATTCCGAAAAATGATTAAAAATAGAAATAAATTATAAAAATTAGTAAAAATAGTTTTAAAAATTATTTTAAATTATGAAAAATAATTTCTGACCAATTGAAATATTCTTTCTTTAATATTTATAATTATTTAAATATTAAAGGTATTTAATTTATTTAATTAGTGTATTAAATAAATTAGAGAAAAATGATTTAATATTATGAAAAATCATTTTAAATAAAAATAATGTATTTAAAAATATTTTGAGTTATAAAATGTAACTTTTAATATTTTTGGAGAATTTTTATTAATAATTTAATATTAATGATAGTAGATTTATTTGATTATTAAATTAAATAAATAAGATAAAAATAATTTAATGATTTAAAAATCATTTTAATTGAGAATAAAGTGTTAGAAAATATTTTAAATTATAAAATATAATTTTCAATATTTTTGGAGAATTTTCATTAATAAATTAATATTAATGATGTTTGATTTTTTAATTATTAAATTAAATAAATGAATTAAAAATGATTTTATTGATCAATGAGAAAAATGGTTTTAAAATATTTTAAGTTATAATTAATGACTTTTAATATTCGGATAATAATTTCATTAATATTTATATATTAATGGTGATGATTTAAAAATGATTTTTATTACTTTAAAAATCATTTAAGTAGAATATTGTTGATTTAAAAAATATTTGAAGTTATTAATAATAACTTTGATATTTTGACAAGTATGTTATTAATATTTTTATATTATTAAATATTAATAATGATAAAATTATTTAATAATTAAATCATTTAAAAATGATTTAAGTGTTTGAAAAATTATTATAAATTATAATAATTACTTGATAATTATTAAAAGCTTCCGAAAAATATTATAAACGATATTTGACTTATCTTAAATAATATTGAAGCTTAGAGACCAAGTATAATTGACAATCAATGTGTTAATTGTCGGATAGGGTGACCAGAACACCGAGAATGGACCGAAGTCCAACCAAACTGAACTAGTTTGACTTCTTAAGTGTTTATATAGGTTATAAACACTAATGTGACTATGTGGTAATGTGTCTAGGAGAAGTTTGACTGTGAATTACAGTGCTGTGTGTTATGAAATATTGTGCTAATTGTGAGACCGACATTATTGGTTATAGGTCTTTCGAAAGCAGATAAGTATATTGTGTAGCTATAATCAATGCGGAAGGTAAGTTCCCTAACTCAACCTTGAGTTATTTCATTCAATTATTATTGGTGGATAATTATTGCTAATTATACCACGTCCATGGATTTATTGTTGAAATTAAATTATTGAATTAGAAAATATATATTCGTAGAATTACTGTTATTGGATATTCATATCTGTAGAAGTTAGAATTGACAGTACAGATAATTCCTGTTTATTGTCAAATTACACTGAGAAATGTCTTAGCTAATTATTCTAGCTAGACGAACATTTGTTTGAATTTGATAGGTTCGAAAAGAGAATTCAATTATTATTGGCAGATCGATGCCAATTATTCCGGCTCAACCGAGAAGTAAATAGAATTTGAAATCCCAGTATTTCCTTGTAAAATCAAAATCTTGATTCTAAGACTGAGATGAACAACCTTTTATATAAAGGGAACATTTTATTGGTCGTGAATTCGACCTTTGCGCGCGTTTTAAGTATTATGCATAATATAGGGTACAAGGACTTGGCCGGCTCTAAGTACTTGCAGAGGGGTATGATTTAATCTTTATGGTTATCTGATACTCCTGGTATGTATCAAAGTAAATCTTTGATAGATTCCCGAGAAAATAAGTTCAAAGATCTAGTGTGATCGCTCAGCATAAATCTGGAAAACATTCCACATTGTTATTGCGTAGAATTAATTCTTGATTATTCAATAGAATATCGTAGAAACTTTTAAAGCGTTGTACTCTTTCATTATTAGATTATTGTGCTGCCTAGAATACGAGAAAACTTGTTATTGATTAACGATTTGTTCAACTATTTCAAAGTTCACCGAAATTTGGTTTCATTCTATCAAAATAGATAGTCTGTTCTTATTGATTTATATACATTTATTGTATGTCTTAACTTGCGGGGAAAACTAGTTGCTCACCCTTGCTATAAATAAAACATTTCAGCTAGGAACGAAGAGGCCAGCGGGTTAAAGAAGAACAAAGGCAAAGGCAAGATGCTGGAGTAGTTATAAAGAACATTATTATTATTATGCTGTATTATAAACCCTTTTTGTTTATCGAAGGGGTATGTTTGTAATTTAAGGTTAGAAAACCTGGGACTTATGTATTAACAACTTATGTTAATGATTTATATATTCCTATTTATATATGAATGAGTAGTTAAATGATATTATAGTGTGATTCGTGAACACCAAACTCGGGGGTCAGGTAACCCGGATTTGGGGGTGTCACATACTCAGTTCTTACCATGTCAGAGATAACCTCAAGATAATCAGTCCCATCCTGGAGATAACTCTGAGAGTTCCAGCTTCATCCTCGGAGATAACCCTGAGGGATGCAGTTCAAGTTCAGTTCCAACCTCAGAAACAACATGGAGGAGTGCAGTTGCAGTCCCAGAGATAACCCCAAAAATGCTCATTTCAACACTTGCAGTTAGCTTCAACCTCGGAGATAACCCCGAGGCACTCAGTTCCAGTCCTGGAGACAACCCCGGGAGGTCAAACACACCTCAGAGACAACCCTGAAGACAATGGTGTCAATATCTACATCATCAATCCTGTCCACCTGATGTAACTCGTTTTGAGTCACTAGATCTCCATCAATGGGGATGTTAGGCCTATACAACAGAGGATCTACACTGACAAAGCCATATGGGTCACCTGAGGGGCCAGTGCCTGAGCTAGAAGGATAAAAGGTATCTGCCTCTGAAGGATCTTTACCCAAGTACCGGATAAAGAAATGTGCCCGGTCTAACTACCGTGTTAAACTGTCAATCTGTGTCAAATGAGTTGGATCTCGGACATAGGCCATCCAATCTGTCATCATCACGGATCTAGGAACCATATCCCCTATAAACTGCATGGCCCGGGTCTGGGCTCTGATGGCACAAGGGGACCATTAGCAATGGAATATATCTTCAGTATACAGACCCTCTGACAGTGTAAAGCCGTCAACGCCCATCAATGGGATATCAAAGACGGGTGAGTATGATATAGGCCAATAACGCCTGACAGGGGGTAAGATCGGTACACGAATCTCTCGTGTGGTGCTCCTAATAACACGCTCTCCTAAATAGAGCTCCCATCCTCTATCTGTGAAGAGAGTCGGGTGGATATCACGTACCGACACTAGTTGGGTACCCATCCTCGAACCCAATAGTCAAATGTTCCCCGGAATAGGGAATCCAAGTGATAGCATTAGCTGTCAACAACTCCAACTGTAGACGATAATGGGTGAAACCCTCAGCTACAGGAACCTTCACCAGTATGGAGTGATGCCATCGCCGTCTTCATGGATAGGTATCTAAACCTAACACACTCACATGACGCAAGCATGTGAGCCTTTCATAGGCCTAGAACTACCAACCTAAAGGCAAAACATCTGCTATCAGTCAACACTCTTAACCTATACATGGGAAATAACAAGAGAAATACTCACCAGCAGAAATGGGCAAAATCCTAGCCAAGCCTCCGTCAAGCCTTGCGAACACATGCGCATGCCCCTGAGGAAATAGGTGAAGGTGTACGAACGCCAATCATACTCTCTAATACGGTCCACATCTCGTGTGGCGCTCACTAAAGTGAATGATACTGTGGAAGAGTTATCCGCTATGAAGCAGTCCCTAATGATTATCAGGAATAATCGTCGAAGAATGCGATCCCTGACTCTCACGTCATCGGGTATGGGCTCACTCAATAGTCCGCTCATAGCATCTACGCTCAAAGGACATGTACAGACTGTCCTGCCTTTAAGCACCTCAACTAGGACTCCTAGTAAGGATTTGACGGCAGTAGGGGTAATATCCACCGTACAAGGCACTGACGCCCTTCTAAACTCCATACCGGTGATAAATCGCCAATCCATCGGCATCATCATCACCTCACAGTCTAACAAATAGAGAGACTGAGTCTGGTGAAACCAGTGCTCAGAAATGCCCTGAGATAACCCAGGGACAACGACAGTGGATGATAGAAAAGAACACCTCAAAGCCCCAACCATGCATAATCGCTCGATAATCAGGATGCAGAGCTTGATATATAGAGTGAATATTGAACCAGTTCCCTCGAGGCTGCATAAAGTCGGGAACCTACATTATAAAAGCGGATCAACATCAAAATCTTTTACTCCTCATCAATAGGAAAGAAAGAAGATCAAAATCAAGCTTGTACCTTATTTGCATTCAAGTAAACTGAGGGGAGTCGACTCAAATCACCTAGAAGCTCTGGGATCACCACCTAAATGCCTGGGAAATCCCTACAGGGAAAAGGAGCAACTGGAGCGGGATCTGCAATCAGAACATCCTCCTCCTCGTCCTCAACATCCAGTACCTTAACCCGCACACCTGAAGTGGTCCTGCAGGAACTACTCAACTGATCCGGATTCATATATCTGCACACAAGTCTCCAAATCACCTCAAAAAGGGTATGGTAAACTCTAACCTGGAGTTTTTTCAAATATATTCTATGACTATATGCATGCATACATTACTTTAACATATGTCTACAGTAGAGTTAAAAATGCGTAACTACACAATGCCTACATTTTGAAATTTTTTGCTAGAGTCTCCTTTGTAAACAGGACTATCTTCATGCACATAGGTATGACTCGATGGCCATTCATTACCACACCTACCCACAGTTATAAACATCCTATATGCATAATACTGTCAAAAACATAATCTGTATGGGTAGCCTAATTACCAGGATTACTTTATTTTAACACCTTTGCTCATTTATCCTCAAATAGGATAAGAAATAGAAAACAAATGTGCCAATTTGACTGTTTCAAAAGTCAATTTTTTTCATATTATTATGTTCAGCATGGTATAATACTAACATTTACTGTTGAATATTTTTTATCAAGTCATATGAGCATGCATATTCACTACTATGTGTTTGGAAGCATTTCATGTGATAATTCATTTTCCAACGGATAAAAACTGGAAAAGAGGACATGCATGAGTTACCAGGGCAGTGTAGAACACTTGTACAGTGACAAAATTTGCAGAAAGATGCTTGAACTTAGCAGATATGAAGAAGAACACTCGAATTTCCTGTATGGCGCAACTTAGAAATGACTTATGACAGCAGCAAGCAATTTAAGGCCACCCACGGTTGGCCACAGGTGTACTTGTGGCTCCCCTAGGTGGGGCCGACCCCTCTGGCTCGGTCCAATATGAGTTGCAAAGGAGGTCTCACAAGCTAAAAAAGCCAAATCAGGAAAAAAGATGCTACACGATTAAGCGAAAGAGCCTAAAATCCTAGTTTTTAGAGACCAAATTGTGGGTCTACATGTCACTCATTTGGTATTTTCCCAGACACAAGGTTCACTATACTAATGGTCATAACAGTTGCAAACCACACTTGGCAATACCTTATGAAGGTCTAACGCTAAATGTTTGGGGTTGTAACCCCAAAACCTTTCTTCCCCAGCAGAAACTCTATCCAACTCAGCCGTTGATGCATACATCAACGAAGGTCAAGCAACCTTGACATTATACTCAGTATGGATTTCATCCACTGTTGTACATCTCATCAAAGGACATCATCAGCTGTTGGCAGTTAAACAGAACGTAGCATCGAGAATGGTCCGATTACAATATCCGTTGATGTACATTTCAGCGAGGGTCAGGCAGCCCTGAAAACACAGACTGTTGGCAGTAACTTTGATAGACCAATGAAAAGACCTGACGACACAAACCAGGAAAGACCATCCTCATCGGGGAGGACCAATGATGGAATATGTTATACAAGGTCTCCTCAGACAAAACACATCCCACAGAGTCTCTTGTACATGAGAGATACATCCCTACTGTAAAGTCACCAAGGATTAAGGACTTTGGTGATAACCCCAATGTCAACATCCTGGAAGTTCCTGGGAACTTTGGATCACACATCCAAGATAGTTCATCAGGGTTATCAGCGATAACTTCAATCCCCGTCAGAAGTTATGGGGGAAAATAGTCATCACATCCTGTTGGAGAACAATCCAATGAATCACATACATCATGCTGCAGTACATTGCATCATGATTATCTTGTCATATTTCAAGTGTCTAATATTCTTTATCCTATCCATGCCATGGCATTGCATGAATATGATAAAGAGGGCCATCTGTAGACACTCAAATTTTTTTTGCACTCTAGTTACTAACATTGAAGGAGGCCAGAATCGTCTTTCAGAGATAACCTGGAGGACAGCTCAGCTCAATCCCAGAGATAACCCTGGGATACTCAGTTCTTACCATCTCGGAGATAACTCCAAGATAATTAGTCCCATCCCAGAGATAACCCCGGGAGTTCCAGCTTCAACCACAGAGATAACCCCGAGAGATGCAGTTCAGGTTCCGGAAATAACACCGGAGAAAGCTCTTTCATCTCGGAGATAACACCGAGATACTCAGTTTTATCCCGAAAATAACACTGAGTGTTTCAGTTCCAACCTCGAAAACAACACCGAGGAGTGCAATTGCAATTCCAGAGATAACCCCAGAAATGCTCATTTCAACCCTTGCAGTCAGCTTTAACCACAGAGATAACCCTGAGGCACTCAGTTCCAGTCCCGGAGACAACCTCGAGAGATCTAGCACACCTCGGAGACAACCCTAAGGACTTTTAGTACTTGCAACAGCCCAATCTCAGAGATAACCCTGAGCAACGACTGCTATATAAGCCCAAACTGGAGATAACCCCGGTGAGGGGAAAAATCATCATTTTGCCACCTCGATCCGACATTTGCACCGTCTTAAAATATTTCAACATACATTCTACACAGTAGTGTCCTACATGAACCAAATAGCTCTAATCTCGAATGACTACTACACAGGACATCACACCGGATAGAATTTGAAGACTTGAAGACCAAGGGCATGGTTCCATCTTCCTAACTTTGTACAACCTCAAATCCCATGTCATTGTGTAGCTCTCGATAACAACTCCAAAAAAGGTCTTATACACCTTGATCGGATGCCCAGATTGAAGTTATAAAAGTTTGAGCAGACATCACGTTGCACGCGTGTACGTACTTCGAGACGGGGCACCCTGGGCAGCTGCAGGTGCACCTGCGGCTCCTCCCTCTATAAATAGAGGGTTTGGGGGTGGCCATTTTGGAAGAGAAAAAGGCGAGGAAGCCCTGTCCTATTTGCTTTGTACACACTATAAACTGAGTGCTTTCGTATTTTAAACACTTGTGAGCTTATATTCGGCTATAATTTTATCGGTGGGAACCGAGTGTTCATCCATTTAAAGCTATAGAAGTCTTTTTTGGCAGTCCACTGTAAGTCTTCTTACATCTTTTAAAGCCTTTCTCCACTACTGTGCACACACAGTTATTCACGTTGAGAGTCGTGTTGTGTGCATATGCTGAGACTTCAGTCTGTGGCTTTTATTTCTTATATATATATATATATATATATATATATATATATAAACTAACATTATCGAGCTATGCCTCGATTGAGCCTGGAAGAACGCCCGGAGCGTTTATTGCTTATATATATAGTTATATATAAACTGTTGTCGAACTCTGTTCGATGAGCCTGGATTTTTATCTGGAGTGTTTACTGCTTATATATATATACATATATATAAACTATTGTCGAACTCTGTTAAATGAGCCCGGATTTACATCCGGTGCATTTACAGCTTATATATATTATCATCAAACTCTGTTTGATTGAGCCTGGATATAATATCCGGTGCGTTTACAGTTTTTATATAATATATATATATATATATTTATATATTTTTGTCAGGCCTGGAGTTACTTCGTGGCCATTTACCGCTTTATTTACATTTATGTCAGGCCTGGAGTTTACTTCGTAGCCATTTACAGCTTTCTTTACATTTCATCCCGCTTGGAGTTTACTTTGTGGCGGTTGATCGTTTCTATATATATATTTATAGCTTTTATATATTTACATTTTCAATCCCCCATGGAGTTGCTTTGTGGTGGTTGATCATTTGTATATATATATATATATATATATATATATATATATATAACTGTTTACAACTTTCATACAAACTGCTACATCATGTGAGCCTAGGAATCATGTAATCACATATTCAGTCTACTGGATCTAGATTCGGTTCCCGTGATGTATATTTTCGGCTGTAATCAGCTTGTACATTATCTATAGTGATTAAATTTCCTTAGACGACTCTCATGCCCACAAAGATTTTGGCACTGCTATATATATTGTGACGCCCCCAAAATACGTATACATCACCCATTCTAAATAGCCAAATACATGGTACAGAAATAACTACAACTTCATTAATACAATTGTCGTGCAAAATATGACAACACATATACTGTGAGTTTAAATACAAATATTATCTTCTAGACAATATCCACACTCAGATAAAGTCCTCATTACAATTATTGATGCACTATCTTGAACCATATTACAGCCGAAGATATTCATTACAATCATTCATCTTTGCACTACAGGCCAAAGATATTAATCAAATATCACCATTAAGGACTGAGGATGATGAAAAGTATTTTAAAGAATGAATCCAGTGAGATAAAAGGACAAAGATTAGAGATTCATACTTTATATAATGCAAGTTTAAAAATACTCCATAATAAACCATAGTGGAGTAAAATTCAAGAATGAAGATCAAAACATGGATACAATCAAAGATAGTAACCATAATAGACATCTGGGACAAAGAAGAGAAAATTTTATTTTTTCGGTGAATAGTACCGTATTTGTGAGTAGTGTCATATACATGAATAGTGTCGTATACATAAATAGTAACCCCGACACGAAAAGGTGGAAATTCTACAAGAAATATCATACTTCGTGAACAGTACTCATGAATAGTAGCGTATTCGTGAATAGTGCCGTATACATGAATAGTGCCGTATACATAAATAGTAACCTTGACATGAAATGATAAAAATTTCATAATAAAATTCATACCAATATTTTGGTATAATGATATTGAGAGAATAACATAATTTACGAAGAAAATAACATCCCTTACCTCAAAAGAACAGTACTTCTGTTCGGAATATCGAATGTAATGCTAAACGAAACTTGCACTGAATGACAACTCTCAAAGTATCTAAATACTCACAAGAATACGCTCGATAATATAGAGAGAGAAAACTTCAGATTTTGGTGTGATTTTCAATTCTAACTTAAGCACCCATTTATAGAAAAATGTCAGAACGCCAAAGCAGACTAAATTAATAAAATAATATTTTTTTCAAAAATTTTCTATGCACACCTCTTGGACCAAAATTCAGTCACCACCAGTGGAGCCCACCAAAATTCAGATTTTCCACACCAACCAAAAGTGGGGCCCACTCATGTTTTTAATAAAAAACATTTATTTTCGAAACTTCAATAATTCATAATAAATAACCCTTTTATCAGAAAAATATGAATTTTATGTCTATTCCGTAGAAAATTAAATTCTCTACAACTTTATAGAAGAAAGTGTTTCCAAATTCTAAACAGAAAATGTCCGAAATCCACATACGGATAGTTTTTAATACCTCCATTCCGACAAAATACTGATAAAACACATCAGCATTAATTCCTTCATTTATATCCACACAAAATAAATATTTCTCTATCCATCATTTATATCCATATAAAATAAATATTTTCTTATCATATAAATCAATAATTAATTATTCACAAATAATATTACAGAATCACAATTATGACAACCATGTCGTTCCCAGGAAAGAGGGGGCTTTTCGATAAGGATTTCTCCTTACTGGCGCAGCAATAATTCAAAAATATTAAACAGGAATTACTGTAACAATTATTGAGTAGTGCCTCCTTACGTAAGAATCAATAATTCAAAAATACTGTGCAATACCGTGTGCTACTGTGCAACCACACGTATTACTGTATTTTAACAACCAGATATTCCAACAGTATTAATGGTAACAATTACGCCGTTATTTATAAAAACTAAAACTTGTCTATTTTTTTATCCGACCGTTTTCTGTTATGGGGCTCATAAATGGCTGTGCCGTCGTACAAATATTCCCCAACAACAAGAATATTCCACGACCAAACGAATATTCCCCGATAACAATGAATATTTTATAACCACTTGCTTATTTTGCAAAATTTACACATTTCACCCATAACCAAAGCATTATATCAAATTAACACCTTATTATTCAAAATAATAATGAGAGAAAATTCAATTTTATTTATAAAAAGTTGGGGTTTTACATATATTATTTTCTCGAAGATGTCTCGCATCTCAAAAATAAAAGCAATCAATCCGAACATTATAATACAATGGAAGTATCAAAGGCCTTAATTACCGTTGAGCATAATGGTTTGAAAAACCTCTTTTACAAAACATCACTGCTATATCTTGTTAAAACTAAATTTTTACACAAATTCAAACCCTTTGTATATAGGTGCAAACGAGGTATAACACTACTTCTAGATAATTGCACATTGATCCACACACAAACACATACATATTTATATAATAATTTAACTGAAAAGTGGCGGTAACCATGGTAACACAGATGTCGGGGGGTGCCTAACACCTTCACTCCGCATAATCAAGTCTCCGGACCCTAACGAATCTCGATTTCATAGAGCTATTAAATAGTGTCACATCACTGGGTCAATGTGCAAACCTTTTCTCGGTTGAGTTGGTGCAACCATTTAAAAATACCAACTGGCGACTCTTACAGTCCAATCATCGACATATACATGTCTGACTTTTTCACAACTTTTTTTTTCAAACAAATCTCACCTAACATGAGAACAACAAAAGACACGAACAGAAAAGGGACAATAAAAATCCTGACGTCGATAGGTGGCGACTCCATTGGGGAAATCCAGTAAGAGGACATAAACTGCTACTATAAAATTTTCAAATTGTTATATGCTTGTGTGTGGATGTTGCATTTACATTTACATAGATGTGTACGAATGCATTTACTTACTGCACTTAGTGCTTCGTACTATATCTACTTGTGATATTAAAGTTATTTGCATATGTCATCATTTCCATAATGGTGTGACACATTGTATGTGAATGTATGTTGTGTGGTCCCTCCCTCAGGAGGCTATCCAATCGGTGTTTGATTACTGGACTCGTAGGGAGACTAATTCCAATGAGGCTCAAGAAAGGCACCACCCAAATTTTCTCCAGTTGAAAGACTGGATTAACTTCTCGTCAAGTAAATTGTGATGATCTGGGAACCTTCATGCCAAAAAGCCGCGAGATTAACCTAAGATAGGCAAGCCTCTGATAAACCAAATGTGGAGGGAAGTCTCTTCATACTTTCCTATTTTTAATTACTTGTAAGTTCAATTACTTGTAATGTCATTCCATATCAATCTCATTGTAATAGGAAATATGAAAAAATATGTGTACATGCATAATTTATAAACATGACATGCTATCATGTATTAAAAACAGCTAACATTCATTTTGCAGGATAATACTCCTAAAACGGACACATCACATAACATGTAACATTTATACATTCCCTAAGACTAAACTACATAAGTTTTTTGTAATTAAACAATTGGGCCTGTTATCCCGTCAAAGTCCAAAAAGGCAACAAGCTTATAACCAATTATGTCTTCATCTGACCAAAATAATCCTACTCCCGTCTCTCTTGAGGAGTTTGATGGATAAAGCAAACAAATTACAGATTTGGCTATTTTACTTAAAGAACTACACTAGTCTACTCATGGTCCACGAATACCTGTACATACAGAATCCTCTACACATGGAGGAACTCAAGGTCCTGACCAAGCAAATCCAGTACCTAAGCTTCAGTTGGATAAGTCCAACAAAACCCCTGAAATTACCAATCTTAGAGAAGATCCAGACAGTGGTGATATCAGGAAAAAAGTCCATCAAATGGAAGAGACCATTCAGTCTATTAAAGGGATTGGAGCACATGGGAGTGTTTCATATGTTGTCCTTTGTATATTCACTGGTGTTCATTATCCATAGAAGTTCAAGACTCCCGACTTTGAAAAGTATGATGGGTTGGGAGATCCTTACACACATTAGACGGTATTCATTGGAGAACTCGGATGAGAAGCTCAGAATGCAGCTATACCAGAAAAGTCTAACTGGAGAAGCCTGATCGTGGTATACCAGATTAGCAACTCCAAGATTCATAGTTAGGAAGAGCTAGCTCATGCCTTCCCTAGCCAGTACAATTTCTAGTCTCGGATGGCTCCTGACCTGTACCAACTTACTAAGGTCAAGAAATAATCTAATGAGTCTTTTAAAGAGTATGCTCAAATGTGGAGGCGCCTTGCTGCTCAAGTTATTCCCTCTATGACTGAGTCATAAATGGTGATGACCTTCATAGACATACAAGAAGCTCCCTTCTCTGAAGGAGACTTAGCTGGCATTGGCAAGCCATTTTCTAAAATGATTAAACATGGAGAGATGGCTGAGATGGGATTAAAGTCAGGAAAGATTCAAGACCTAGCCGCTCTAAAAGCTGTTACTGAGCACATCCAGTCTGAAAATTATGGAAACAACCCCATGAGGGTCCATAAAAAGAAAGAGGATGATGTTTCCTTAATACTACAAGGCCAGAAAGGCAGTTAGAACATGCTTATCCAAAGGAGAAACTACTCCCCTTTTCAAGCACAATCTTTCAACCCCACATTGCCAAAGAGTGGAGAAGTACGATGCAATCGAGTGTTCACACCCCTAGGGGACTCACTCAAAAATATTCTTAATCTTCTGAATACTCAGAAGAAAACTACTCATCTTCTTCCACCAACTAACCCGAATGGGAAGGGTTTTAATGCTATCCGGAAGTGTACATGATACTCAGGATTGCTGGGCCTTAAAACACAAGATCCAAGATTTGATTGATAACGATGAAATCATGGTGACTAAACCCAACCAACCTCACGTACAAGACAACCCTCTTCCTCAACACAAAGAAGAAGATGTTAACATGATTAATTGGAGCAATGGACAGAGTTCCAATTATGTCGGCGAATCCTCCCAAACCAGCAAGGAGAGTGATGACAAATGGGATTATGTGCAGTTCAAGTTTATGATGGAACGGAAGATGAAAGCATTTTGCAATCAAGTTGATCAATTGGTAGAACTGGTGATTCATCAGCACCAAGTTACACGCCAATTAGTCAGCCAGAAGCATACTAGTCTCCTTCCTTTTGTTATACATACTCCATCATCATCTCTAGAAAATGAAACACTGGAGATAAAATTGCAAAAAGAGCAAGTGCTAAGGCTCGTCGGGATTTTGCCAACAAGATGGAATTTACATACCTTGGCCAACTGATGGAGGAGATATTTCAGATGCTGGTTAATGAAGGAATAATCACAGCTCTGCTACCTCCAATCAATCCTCATTCCAGATGGTTCAATTCTAATAGAGAATGTCAGTATCATTCCAACTCTCGCGGACACATCACTGAAGAATGATGGGCGCTCCACCATCTTATTCAGAACATAATTGACAGCAGTGTCCTACAGTTAGCAGACAATGACACTGTGTTACTTGAGAGTGGGGGCACATTTCCTACAAAATTAAAGGAGGTCATAGCAATTATATCCGCTGAGGATGAGTTGGCTGCTAGACCACCCCCAATACAAGAAATTCAACTCAAAGGTACTGACAATCCTTTGAAAGTGGCTGCACAGAATCCAATTTCATTGCCATCTAGGCTACAGTAGCCTGTGGTTAGCTTGCAAAAAGTACCATGGAATTATGGACAGGTTAAAGGATCCACATCCCATATAACTGCTACAATGTTGAAGGAGAATCCCCTGTATCTTCCCCATTGGGTGATGAAGCCTACCATCAAATCAAAGGGGAAAGTTCCCATTGAGAGGACTGAAAAGTTCCTCCATACTATAAGTCATAATAAAGCCAAGGTGGTTTTAAGATTGAGAGAAGCTTCATAACAAATTTCCATACTGGATTAAGTTTTCTCTTCCGAAGATCACATGAAGGTTTTGGAAGAAGCCCATTTGCCGAAATTAGTGGATGTTGAAAAGTTCCAACATCTGGTTGATTACATTTTTAACAACAATGTGATATCTTTCACTGATGACGACATACCTCTCGAAGGGACTGGTCATTACAAACCGTTGAACATAGCGGTTCTGTCCTCCGGATACATGGTGGGAGGAGTTCTGATAGATGGAGGTTTATCTTTAAATATATGTCCTTATGCCAATTTGGAGAAGCTGAACATCAATCTCAGGAGGATCAAAGGTAGCCATATGATTATTAAAGCTTTTAATGGATCCCGACGTAATGCTGCCGGAGAGATTGAACTGCCTATGGAGATTAGTCCACATACTTTTTGCGTATCCTTTCACGTGCTGCTCAAAATAGCCACATGATACAACCTACTTTTGGGAAGACCGTGGATTCATATGGCTGGAGTCGTCCCTTCCACCCTTCACCAACAACTTAAATACATTATCAATAATAGCCTAGTCATTGTTAATACTGAGCCGGAATGTCCTGAACAAGGTGACATACCACTCATCAGCTTCAATACAGAAGTTGAACCGGTCATTTTTCATGCCCTGGAGGTGAGAAACACTCACTATCATCCTATTGGGGAGCCACATCTCATACCAAAAATTTCTGTCGAGGTAATGATAGCAACTCAAGAGATGATATCATTGGGCTATCAACCTAGACAAGGGTTGGGCAAAGATCATCAGGGCATTAAGCACCCAATTTAAGTTCCTAATTAAATCGGGACAGCCAGACTAGGCTATTCTACTAGTTCCAGTCATAGGAATCCTCATAAGCACAAACAGAGTCCTTCAGCTTCAGCCACACGACGATTATCTCAACCTACAGATCCTGAGCCTATACGGTCTTTTGTAAAGGTGTCTGTCCATGTAATGGCTATGTTATTTCCCAAACAGATACCGGTTAAAGAAAAAGAGGTCTTGATTCCTGATCCTGGAGCAGAAGAAAGGGAATGGAGACGTAAACAAGACATCACCCGGAGATTGTCTCATCTACGCATCATTTTTCATGATGAGCACACAAATAGAGACACCCTAGACGATGATTGTCTAGACATTATGGTCATCATTCGGGAAAAGGAGGACGATAACAAGATGACACTGAGATACCTCAGGAGATCAAAGAATGGGTTGAGGATAAACCCAAACCTAATCTTGTTCAAACCACCTCATTCAATCTCGGAACCTTAAAAACCCTAGACTAATCCAGATTGGTACGGACCTCACTTCAAACCAAAGGAATGACATGGTTATGCTATTAACCCAATTCCAAAATGTGTTTGTATGGTCTCATGAAGACATGGTGGGATTATCCACTGAAATCATCATTCATAATCTTCCCATTAAAGAGGGATTCAAGCCAGTCAAGCAGAAGCTTAGGCGATTAAAACTTGAGTGGAGTTTAAAGGTTAAAGAAGAAATTGCAAAACAATTTCAAGCTGACATCATCATCATCATGTCTGCATACCCTGAATGGCTATCCAACATAGTCCCCGCACCTAAACCGAGAAGAAAGGTGTGAGTTTGTGTGGATTACCAGGATTTAAATAAAGCTTGCCTTAAAGATAGCTTTTTCATGCCATTTATCCACATTCTCATTGATAATATTGCTCAATACGATATGTACTCCTTTACTGATTGTTTTGCGGGGTACCATCAAATTATGGTTGCTGAAGAAGATCGTGAAAAAATTGTATTCATCACACCTTGGGGAACCTTTTGCTATAGATGGTTGTCATTCGGCCACATTAATGTCGGAGATAGAGATCTACATGGATGACATCATTGTCAAATGTCGAAGGGAAGAAGACAACTTAGACCATCTCAAAAAGCTCTTCAACAAGTTTCGTAAGTACAACTTGAAGTTAAATCCAGCCAAGTGCGCCTTTAGCGTTAAATCAAGCAAGTTGCTAAGATTCCTAGTTAGCCACAAAGGGATTGAGCTGGATCCCACCAAAATCCAGGCCACAACAGAAATGCCTATTCCTTAGACAGAGAAGAAAATACGGGGATTTTTTGGAAGGATCAACTATATCAGCCGATTCATCTCCCAACTCACAACAACCTGTGAGCCTATTTTCAAGTTGTTAAGGAAGAACTCCTCCATGAAATGGAATGATGAGTGTCAAAAAGCCTTCCTTATAATTAAAGAGCAGCTGGTCAATGCTCCTATTTTTGTACCTCCGAGGGATGGTGTTCCCCTGTTCATATACCTATCCATTAAGACAATGCTATGGGCTTCATGCTGGGACAGAAAGACGATAGAGGCCAAGAACGAGCTATCTATTACCTTAGCAAAAGATTTAGTAGCAGTGAACACAAGTACACTCTGATTGAGAAGACTTGTTATGCTTTAGCATGGGCTTCCATGAGGTTACATCATTACCTCTATGGTCACACAACCCATCTCATATCCCGCGTGGATCCTCTCAAGTACATGTTCAATAAACCTTTATTGAATTGTCGACTGTCCAGATGGTAGTTGAATCTATAGCAATTTGACATCGTCTACGTGACGCAAAATTCTGTTAAAGGTCAAGGAATTGCAGATCAACTAGCCGCCACACCTTCAGGGGATTTCAAACCCTTGGAGACATACTTCCCTGATAAAGGGGTAATGACAGTCCATCAACACTATTAGTATGATAGACACCAATTATGGAAGATATATTTTGATGGAGCTATAAACATGGAAGGTTCTGGGGCTGGAGCAGTTCTAGTAGCCATTACGGAATAGCAATATCTCGTCACCGTCAAATTGCAGTTTATCAGGACCCACAACACAACTGAGTATAAAGGTTGTATCATGCGACTCAAACATGCCCAATCAATGGGTAACTGACAGCTAACTGTCTTTGGAGATTCTGAATTGGTAATTAGACAAACCACCATAATCTATCACACCAAAGAACTACATTTGTTGCCTTACCATTGACAAGTTATCCAGATGGCTTCGAAGTTTGAAAAAATAACCTTCCTTCACATTCCTCGGAATAGGAATGAATTTGCGGATGTGATAGCAACTTTGGCCTCTTTGATCAATATATCTGACAATGAAAACATGCCAAGCATCCAATTTTCCCTGTAAAAGGCTCCAGCCTATGGGAATTACATTGAAGAAGTATTGGATGAGTTACCTCCCATTTAGCACCCTTGGTATCAGTACATCAAGGAGTATCTATGGGATGGATCTACACCCGCTGAGGCGAATCCTGCTGAGAAAAAGTGGATCCATCGAGAATGGCTATGAAGTTCTACCCAAGCAGAGATGCACTCTAAAAACGAGATACATGACTAGGTCTCCTCAGATGCCTGGAAGAGGACCAAGCTCAGAGGCTCATGGATGAAATCCATGGTGGAGTATGTGGGCCACACATGAGAGGCCCTCTACTTGTTAAAAAGATCCTTAGTACAGGGCATTACTGGCTCTCTCTCAAGTTCAACTGTGATGATCATGTCAAGAGATGTTATCAATGCCAAATTCATGGGAATTCTATCCACGTCCCTGCAAGGGAACTCCACAATATGAGTTCACCCTGGCCCTTCCCAATGTGGGGAATAGACGTGATCGGGCCCATCGAGCCCAAAGCTAGTAATGTGCATCGATTTATCTTCACCATGATCGAATACTTCACTAAATGGGTAGAAGCAGCCTCCTTCCCCAAGGTTACCAAAGAAGTCATCATTGGTTTCATTAAAAATAATGTCATTTATCGATATAGACAACCAGAGGTAATTGTTTCAGACAATGCTAAGAACCTCAACAACAAAATGTTGGAGGAATTATGCGGACAATTCCCCATCAAAACACCTCAACTCCATCATCTGTCGCCTAAAGATGAATGGTGCTATTGAAGCGGCTAATAAGAACATCAAGAGGATCATGCAAAAGATGTCTGCCAATCACAAAGGATGGCTTGACCTCTTGCCTCTGACTCTATTAGCCTACAGAACTTCAATGCGTACTTCCACTGGGCAACCCCCTACTCATTGACCTATGGGATGGAAGCAGTTCTCCCCATTGAAGTGGAAATGGAATCCCTCTGAGTGTTGATCGATGCTCAGCTGGATGAAGACTAATGGTTACAAGAAATGTATCACCAATTGTCTTTAATAGACGAAAGGCGAAGTGATGTTATCTTCCATGGGCAATTATACCAACAGAGGATCGCCAGATCCTATAACAGGAAAGTTCGGCTACGACAGTTTAAATAAAATGACTTGGTTTTGAAGAAGATCTTTGACAACCAAGATCAGTTAAAGGGAAAATTTTCTCCAAATTGGGAAGGCCCATTTATTGTCAAAGAGTTATTGACAGGAGTTTCTCCCAGATTACAAGAAATGGACGGCGATGAATTTCCACAACTCATCAACTTAGATACCGTGAAATGGTACTATGTCTAAGGTTACCATCAAGCAAACATTCTAGTTTCGGATCACCAGATCCCCAGTCATTTTAGGTTTTCTAACCCTTACTACATATAACCTTTCTTCTTACCCAGTTGCCCCATTAGGGAAACACACCCTTCAAGCCAGCAACCTGGTTTTCGGATCAGCAGATCCTTCACTCCACTTCATTTCAAAACCTATCACAATTTTAGTTATCCCACCAGGGATTAAACCTTTCACACCTGCAATTTTGTCCCACTACGGATAAGACTTTTCACACCTACAGTTTGTCCTGTATATGGGATCAAACTTTTTCCCCTGCAGTTTGTCCTGAACATGGGATCAAACTTTTTAGTTGCATCTCGTCCTGCACATGGGGTGAACTACGTCGACTTGATTTTCCCAATACCTAGGAATACATAGGCAACCATTTTTTATAATGGTACGGTCGCAATAAAAAAAACAAAAACACTTCTACACCTTTTTACACTTCCACATCTTTCTACACCCTTTCACATGGAGCGTTGAACCTCTTACACTAGGTTCGAACTACGCAGAGCTGATCTCCTCTTTCTATAGGATTACATAGGTAACCATTTATGGTTCGGTCTTACCCCCTACCAAAACACAAAAACTTGACACATGGTACTGGGATCATCCTTCAATCCACCAATTTTCATCGGCTTCAGACCAAAGGGATAGAACAAACTGATCTCCCCACACAAATAGGAGAATTGGCAACCATCTAAGTTGTGGTTGAGTCCTCAAAGAGCAACACCAATCCATAATAGATGGAACTACCTGGGATCTCCTCTTCAATAGGAGTACTGACGACCATCTGTGGTGCGGTCAATCTCAGAGAGGAAAGCCACATTCCTCTCCACATCTACATACAAAAAGTAATCCCAAGACACTAAAAATGGGTAGGGATACAGATAGATCAATGATCCATTCTGAAAGATCTTGAGACATCTTAATGTCCACCCATCAAGGATGAGTTCAGAATACATCAAGATTGCAAGCCTTGAAGAAATAGGCAAATATCAAGCAAGTAGCAAGGAATAACTAAAAGGGAAGTGAATCAAAATATATTTCCCTACCATATATAATGCTGTTTGATATATACAATATGTACTGTACATGAAAAAATGGCTAAGCTAGTCTGTGCAGGAAATTACAAGTCCATCTACAAATCGGTGTATATGCGAGCTATCAAGTCTAACTTGGCATCTCTCTCCAAAGAAGGAGGTAACGCTGTGAGCTCCTGCCCAAGGGTATCTACACAAGCTAACAGATCCATAGCCAACTGCATGGTGACATGATGCTCATCAATATATGCACTCATCTCGGCAATTATATCAGTTGTAAGGGATCTCACTATAGTACTATTTGTAATGGATACGTCCCGGGCAGATATTGCTGCATCCCACTCAATAATTAAAGCATCTCTGGATGATCTAGCCTCATCCCGCTCAGCAATAGCAGTGTCTCTATGAGCTAAGGCATCCTCTCTCTCTAATAGAGCGACATCTCTCCCAGCATGAGTTGTTAACATCAAGGCCCTAGCCTGATCTCTCTTAAATGTCGTCAAATAAAGACTCCACTCTAAATACTCTACTAAATGCGGGGTCACAATTGCGATCACACTGGGAGAATCCATCACAGCTACTGGCAACCCAGCAAAAAGCTCATCCTCGGAGGGAAAATCAATGTCCTCTATGGGTTCTCCACCCTCTGAATCAATCCGCAACTCTGTGTATACAACCGCAACCGATGTAGTCTCTGTCTCCATCCATGTAGAATACTCTGTCGAATAGCCTGGATGGCTAACAGAAAACTCAGCTAGCTCACGCTGATCCCAACATGCATACACCTTGGATCTGTCCTCTGCTGACAAGTGGCAAGAAGCCAAGCGCTAACCCAATGCCCCCTCTAAAGGATGGAAGCCCTAAAACTGGTCGAACTATGACATCACTGCTAGTGGGTGGTAAGTGGTCATACCCCTCAAACCAGCTAGAGGGAGATAATCCATGCCAGGTGGATAAGTAATGAAGCTATAGGGTGAACTGAGCCTTGTACAAGGCGAAATGTCAAATGGATCTCCGATCCCTACCAAAAACACCGACCAAGATACAACGTCTGTGAACTCCGCTGGCTGAAAACAGTAAGACATGGCTATCTCATGGGTAAAACAGTATCCATGTCATCGGAAGGTGCCAATCGGTCTCAAGTATGGCATAAACCACATATACAATATGACCGAGTTGCATATGATTACCCCTGCGGGATATGTATGAAAGTACGTGGTGGATCTCAATGTCTCTGTCACAATCATCGGCATAATGGTATGATCCTCCCTGAGAGCTCTCACCGCCATGATAACACCGATGTCCAGCTCATCCATATACATTGGCATATACATATAAGACACTACGCACACATGAGTACGTATACCCTGGATGTACGCCACTGATCCTCTGACGAGATGAAAATCCCTGGAGTGCCGTACATAGCTGTCTTCTGAGCCAAATCTATTTATCAAAAAACTTTGGGACACCACATGGACAAATGTAATCTCAACCTGTACTACTCTACGCCTCAGCCCAATGAAGGTTATGAACTGTCGGCTCATGTCACCAATAGCCATCCACACGTAAGGTCTGTCCAGTGGCAGCGCCATCAACCGTGCATACTCCTCTAAGGTAGTAGTCAACTTCTAGGTCCTAAATTGGAAAATCTGCCTCTCCGGTACCCAATGCTCTAGCATACCATCTACAAAGCCCACAGGAACCTGGAACATCAGGAGGGTCATGGAATGTTGTAACAACTAATCTACAGTCACTCGATTTAGAGGTGATATACTATCATACCACGACCTCAGACGGGAGGCTACCAACACTGGTGGGGTATGATCAATGCGGCTAATTGTCGAGGAAGAAATCTATGTGGACCATATCATAAGACCATCCAGGGGTCAATGTTGAATATCTCTGGACATACATATGCATAACATGATACATGTATGATCAACAATAGATGACAATATGATGTACGAAATGGAAAATAATACATATATTCCTAAGTACATCATCATCTAATACATCTCTGTACAGCTAAAAATACAAGGAAATGGGGCACTGACGCTCAAGAACTAATAGAGGCCTATCAAAAGATATAGCAAGAATGGGGCACAACCACCCAGTGTCTAACAGATGCCTATCAAAAGATATAATGAGAATATACATCAGAAAAAGACAATATTGTCAATATTTACATCATCAATCCTGTCCACCTGATGTAACTCCTTTTGAGTCACTGGATCTCCATCAATAGGGATATCAGGCCTATACAACGGAGGATCTGCACCGGCAAAGCCATATGGATCACCTGAGGGGCCAGCGTCTGAGCTGGAAGGATCAAAGGTATCTTCCTCTGAAGGATCTCTGCCCAATTGCCGGATAAAGAAATTTGCCAGGACCAACTGCCGTGTCAAACTGTCAATCTGTGTCAAATGAGTCGGATCTCGAACACAGGCCATCCAATCCGTTATCATCATGGATCCTGGAACCATATCCCCCCATAAACTACGTGGCACTGGTTCGAGATCCGATGGTATGAGGGGACCACCAGCGATGGAACATTTCTTGAGTATACAGACCCTCTAATAGTGTAAAGCCGTCAACGCCCATCAATGTAATATCAATGACGGGTGACTGTGATACAGGCCAATAAAGCCTGGTAGGAGGTAAGATCGGTACACGATTCTCCCTTATGGTGCTCCTAATAGCACGCTCTCCTAAATAGAGCTCCCATCCTCCATCTGTGTAGAGAGGAATCCTCCGGGTGGATATCTCATACTCAACACCAGTCGGGCACATAAGTAGCAGGAGCGGGGTCTGCAACTAGAACATCCTCCTCCTCGTCCTCAATATCTGGTACCTTAACCCGGACATGACGTATCATCTCCTCCGCCATCTAACTGAACGGGGTTGAGCACATCAAAAACCCTCCTTAGCACACCTGAAGTGGTCATGCGGGAACTACTCAGCTGATTCAAATCCATATATTTGGACATAAGTCTCCAAATCACCTCAGAAAGGGTGTGGTAAACTCTAACCTGGAGCTTTTTTAAATGTATTCTATGACTATATGCATGCATGTATTACTTTAACATACATCTACAGTAGAGTTAAAAATGCATGACTACCCAATGCCTACATTTTGAAATTTTTTGCCAGAGTCTCCTTTGTAAACAGGACTATCCACATGCACATAGGTATGACTAGGTGGCCATTCAGTAGCACACCTACCCACAATTATAAACATCCTATATGCATAATACTATCAAAGATATAATTCGTATGGGTAGCCTAATTACCAGGATTACTTTGTTTTACCATATTTGCTCATTTATCCTCAAATATGATAAGAAATAGCAGAAAAAAGATGTCAATTTGATTGTTTCAAAAGTCAAATTTTTTTATATCATTTTGTTCAGAATGGTTAAATAGTAACATTTGCTGTGTTGAATATTTTTTATCAAGTCATATGAGCATGTATATTCACTACTATGTGTTTATAAGCATTTCATGTGATAATTCATTTTCCAACGGATAAAACCTGGAAAAGAAGACATGTATACATTACCAGGGCAGTGTATAACACTTGTACGGTGACAGAATTTGTAGAAAGACGCTTGAACTTAGCAGATCTGAATAAGAGCTTTCGGATTTCCTGTATAGTACAACTTAGAAATGACTTGTGACAGCAGCAAGCCATTTAAGGCCACCCACAGTTTGTCGCAGGTGTACCTGCGGCTCCCTTGAGTGGGGCCCACCCCTCCGGCTCAGTCCAATATGATTTGCAAAGGAGGTTTCAGAAGCGAAAAAATCCAAATCAGGAAAAAAGATGTTACATGATTGAGCGAAAGAGTATGAAATCTTGGTTTTCAGACACCAAACTGTGGGTTTACATGTCACTCATTGGTATTCACCCAGACACAGGTTTATTATACCGATGGTCACAACAGTTGAAAACCACACTTGGAAATACCTCATGAAGGTCCAACACATCTGTTCAGGGTCGAAACCCCAAAACCATTCTCCCCTAACAGAAACTCTATCCAACTCAGCTGTTGATGCATACGTCAATGAAGGTCAAACAACCTTGACACTATACTCAGCAAGATTTCATCCGCTGTTGTACATCTCATCAAAAGGTCAAATATCCTTGACATCATCAGCCGTTGGCAGTTAAACCTAACGAAGCATGGGAATGGTCCGATACGGTATCCGTTGATGTACATTACAGCAAGTGTCAGGGAGCCCTGACAACACAGACTGTTGGCAGTAACTCCGACAGACCAATGGAAGGACCTTGCGACGCAAACCAGGAAGGACCATCGTCATCGGGGAGGACCGATGATGAAATATGTTATACAAGGTCTCCTAAGACAAAATACATCTCCACAAAGTCTCTTGTACCTGAAAGATACATCCTCAGTGTAAAGTCTGTACCAAGGATTAAGGACTTTAGTGATAGCCCCAACGTCAACATCCTAAAAGTTCCTGAGAACTTTGGATCACACATCCAAGATAGTTCATCAGGGTTGTCAGTGATAACTTCAATCCCCGTCAGAAGTCATGGGGGCAAACAGTCATCACATCCTGTTAGAGAACAATCCAACAAATCACATACATTATGCTACAGTACATTGCATCATGATTATCTTGTCAGATTTCAAGTGTCTAGTATTCTTTATCATATCCATACCATGACATTGCATGAATATGATAAAGAGGGGCATCTATAAACACACAATTTTTTTTTGCACTCTTGTTACTAACATTGCAGGAGGGCAGAATCATTTTTCAGAGATAACCCTGGAGGACAGCTCAGCTCAATCCCAGAGATAACCCTGGGATACTCAGTTCTTACCATCTAGGAGATAACCCCGAGATAATCAGTCTCATCCCAGAGATAACCTTGGGAGTTCCAGCTTCAACCTCGGAGATAACCCCAAGGGATGCAGTTCAAGTTCCGAAAATAACACCAGAGAAAGCTCTTTCATCTCTGAGATAACCCCGAGATACTCAGTTTCATCCCGAAAACAACATCGAGAGTTTTAGTTCCAACCTCAAAAACAACACCGAGGAATGCAGTTGTAGTTCCGGAGGTAACCCTAGAAATACTCTTTTCAACCCTTGCAGTCAGCTTCAACTTCGGAGATAACCCCGAGGCACTCAGTTCCAATCCCGGAGACAACCCCGGGAGGTCAGACACACCTCAGAGACAACCCTGATGTCATTTAGTACTTGCAGCAGTCCAATCTCAGAGATAACCCTGAGCAATAAATGTTATATCAGCCCAAATCGGAGATAACCCCGGTGAGGGGCAAAATCATCATTTTGCCACCTCGATCCTGCGACACCCCCAAATTCGGACCTCCACTTGGTCACTCGAATTTGGTTCATCTCATGCTCAAAGTATTGCCATAATAACTAAAATTATACATTCACAATGGAAAATCTAAATTAGAATAATGTACAATGATTTATTATAATTATTCCCCCAAGTCTCGCAACCTATAGTACTTAATAGATTACATAATAGTATCGAATAAAGACCTATTACATAATCCTACTTAAGTTTAAATATAGTCTGCAAATAATCTTAACATAACATAGTAGTTTTTAAACATAAAGTAACAAGCTAGTCGGTAGCCTTGCCCTTGCCCTTGTCTGTTCCAGAGACACCTCCCTGTTCCTCCTTAACTGAAAGTTTTTAAATAAGCAAGGATGAGCACAAATTGCCCAGCAAGTAAAATACAACAAGGGTGTAGGATATAATATCATAAGGTTTGAAATATCAAAGTGTCATTTCTAGGATAGTTCAAAGTGTCAGAATAACATCATGGATAAGGAATATCAACAATTCTTGAAATAAGAACAACAACTCTATATAAATCAACAGATATATATGAATTCAACGACTAACAATGTATCCAACTTGATAAGCAATTTATACTGAGCAGTAACTAAGGACCATTAAACTTTCACTATAGTTACCAATATTAAACTGATAACCCAAAAATATCAAGTACTATAGATGATCAGTCTACAATAATTTACGTTATGCATAACACCACAATAATATTCATTCATGTGTTGGGGTTTCCAACGACATACACTCCCTTTACAAAAAGGGTTGTCCAACTCAGTTTTCAAGTTTTTCGTACTAATCAATTGGCTTGGACAGCTTTTATAAACATGCATATAGTCTAGCTGAGTCAAATGGCATCGACTCTTTCACAATATTTAAGAACAATACTAAGTTCAACATGAATAATAACTTTCACAAGGGTTTAAACATATTAACTCATTTGAACGAGAAAGTAATATAATTTTTTCTCAAAGAGATAAGCTTACGATACTCGTCGAATAGAGAATGCAATTATACTTGGACAATAATAGTGGGGTTCGGATACTTGCCTTATGCGTAGTTTATCCACGTTAATAACTCAACACTTTCGAATCCTAGTATAGCGTATTATAAGTATAAGGTGTTCATTATCTAACACAGTATTTAATCAAGCTCAACACGATTCAAGTATGCACATATGGTATAAAATCAGTTTATAAGTCATCATGAATCAAATACTTAGTTACCTCATAAGCAAAATAAGAATGCTTAGTTTAAGACCTCCTTACACATGGACTTTCCATTACAAGGAAAAACTAACTTATCATCGAAGCATCACATATATATATATATATACATCAGTAGGTTTTAAAACACTTCTAGCATTATAGGTACCATACAAGTTGACTGCTAAAAGTCAGAATTCACTATCTGGGATTCCAGACTGGCGCAGCTACGCCATGGCTAAGCCTAGGACTGGCGCAGTTGCGCCATCCTCTGGCCATGCAAAGACTCAGCTGCTTCCTTATGGTTTCTATTCGGCTTGAATAAAACAATCACACATAATATATTTGTCATTTTAAAGGTCTTTTCATGCTCCTTAAGATAATCTAGGTTCCTTCTTTCACAATAGAATTCTAAGTTGATCATTTCAATCATTTGAGGCCATTAGAGGTCATGAACTCACAAAGTCTATTATGCTTGCTCTCTAAACATACAAGATAGTTATAAAACTTATATTAGGCATGCTTGTGTGTATTCATAAAACATACGTGAAACTAACACTGCTTTAGTTAAAAATAGGCTTCGTTTATTCTTTTCTTGAAGTGTGATACATAAGCATGGTTTATATATGTTCATACCACATAAGTGAGTCTAAGAAAGTCATCAAACATGATCACAAATATCATACTTTAGTCCTCAAGGTAACTTGACAATATTCACATTCAAAGCTTACTAGTAGGTTCAACATGCTCACGTTTCCATACTATTCATATAAACACAACTAAAGGTTTATTCATGCATTTATAAGTCATCCTAACATGCTTGCAAAGTCAGTACGCAAACATGTTATTCATACTCATCAAGTTTGTTTCTAAGGTCATGAATCCATTTTAAACTATACACTTTCGTTAATCATGCCAATTTAGTCTAAACATACACACATTAGGTTAATATATCCATATATACATCATACACATGTTTACATGGTAGCTTGAGTCATAATGTTTAATTAACATGGATTAGATTGCAAAACAGAAGTTCTAACTGAAAATAGAGACTGGCGCAGCTGTGCTGCGCTTCAATACAAATATGGCGTAGCTGCGCCGTGCCTAGTTCGAGCCTAAAATAGTCTACTTCAGTAACTGTTTAGCCCAAACAAGAAATCACTCACGAAATGGATTCTAAACATTCCTATTATAGTTTAAACATATTTATATGGTCATATAATAACTATATAACCCCTACCCAACCTCATTAACATCCAATTCCATGAATTCAAAAATTTGAATATTTTTAAGAGTTCAAGAACTCTGTTTAATAGAAACTGAAAATAGAAGCAGGGAAGAGGAGTTATACCTTTGTAAAAGTGAAAGGAACTTGCTCCAATGAACTCTTAAGCTCTAAGAATGCTTATAAGATCTCACCCTCACACTTGACAAATCTCAACAATGGAAATTGAAGAAAGAGAGTTCATATATATAGAAAATCCATTACACAGGTATTGCAATTTCCCATTGAATCAAACCCATGGATTGTAGGATTACATGAAGATTAAAGAGTGGTTAGATGGTGGTTGAAACTCATCATAACCACCACTCCCTACCATGATCATTGTCTAGCAAGGCTTGGAAGGAAGAAAAGAGAATAGGCCATAGCCTTTTGGAGAATACGTGATTTAGTTTTGAGCTACTATTCATTGTACTTGGTGACATTAATTATGGGACAAAATGAAGTCTCAACAATAAACTTAGCTCCATTCCATTTTGTTACTTGGTTATCAAAAATGGTCTTAATGTCCAAGTGTTATCATATTAGGAGAAATTAGGGTTATTTATGTACTCATATCATATAGTCCATGTACATCAATTACATGTAATAAAATAATACAGTCCGATATTATTGTTCGGGTAGTTAAACAATTATCTACTACTCATATAACCACATTATAACTTTATGTCACAGTATGATTTAACATTTCAAGGTAGTAGATGTTATGCAACATACATATAATCCATGTACATTTTATCACACTGGTACATTTTATTAAAATGATAGTCTACAATATGCTCATGGTATATTATTTTAATACATACCCACATACATTTTGTCACATAGATAATGTATTTATAACATATAGTTCCAATATGTTTACTCACATTGCCCCATACAATATAGTTTTGTAAGACTAAATATATAGCCACATAAATGTCACACTGCACTATATAGTATGGTTGTATATGCTCATATGCACATAACTGTCAATATAATATTATTATATTACTAACTTACTTATTTATGTTAAATAAATAAATTATGCACTTCCTTAATTAAAACCAATATTAATTAATCCAACCATTGATTAATGTATTTATGAATTTCCATAATCATTATTCATCTTTATAATATATTGCAAATAATAGTAATCACACATTATTAGTTAATTACTAAAAATTCAATACTCTACACAACCATCATCAATTAATTAATATAACAATTAACAATTAATATTACTTAATTGCGCACTTTATTTCATAGTTTATTAATATCACACACATCACATAATTTTTTTTATTTAATTTTCCAAAGTAGAAGAATTAATTTTTTTTCTCCCACTGACCACTGGCACAGCTACACCAGTTTGTACTACTTGGACTGCGCAGCTGCGCCGTACTTTGACAGTGCCAAGACTGGTTTAGCTTCGACTCGTGTCAATTTTCAACGCCAATTTTGTTTTATACGACATGAATTGATGTCCACAAAGGTGTTACTACACGTCTTATATGAAATCACATAATCATTCCCAATTAATCTTCTTAATTCCCATTTCAACTCACTTAGTGAATTCTCTCGTTTCACATTATGCCACACAAGGCATTTCACAATTCTCATTGTCACTTCACACATCTTAATATGCATTAATCTAATATGAATCAATTGAATTAACCAACTCACAAAATAATAACACTTTTATTCAAATAAATTTTATTTCCATTAATATATTCATTTAATAATACGTGAAAATTATCGGGTATTACATCCTCCCCCACCCCCCTTATAAATATTATGTTCCGGAATTCCTACAAAGTTACACAAATAGATGGGGATAATCCCTCATCATTCTATCTTCTAACTCCCACGTTGCCTCCTCGACATCGTAGTTACGACAAAGTATTTTTATAGAAGAAATAACCTTATTCCTTAAGGTTTGCTCTTTCCTATCAAGAATTTGGACAGGAATTTCCTCGTACGCTAAGTTCTTCTCCACTTGAATGGGTTCGTAAGAAATCATGTGTTTGAAGTCAGGCTTGTATGGACGCAACATAGATATGTGAAACACGTTATGGATGTGCTCCAACTCAGGTGGTAGTACAACTTTGTACGCTACTTCACCCACTCACTTTAGTATCTCGAATGGTCCTATGAATCTTGGACTCAGTTTTCCTTTCTTGCCGAAACGGATATTTCCCTTCCACGGAGATACTTTTAAGAATACGAAACTACTAAGTTCAAAATCTCGATCTTGCTGATGCAAGTCTGCATACTTCTTCTGGCGATCTTAAGCTACTACTAGTCTGGTTCTTATTACTATAACCACGTCTGCGGTTTGTTGTACTAACTCTGGTCTGAGTATTCGTCGTTCTTCGACTTCGTCCCAACATAATGGCGTTATGCACTTCCTTCCGTAAAGAGCTTCATACAGTGGCATGCCGATACTCGTATGGTAACTATTATTATACGCAAATTCGACTAAGGGTAGGTGGGCATCCCAATTTCCTTGAAGTCCATCACGCAAGTCCTAAGAATGTCCTCTAGCATTTGTATTGTTCACTCACTTTGTCCGTCTGTCTGAGGATGATAAGCAGTACTTAATCGTAACTGTCTTCCCATCCTCTCTTGCAAGCTTTTCAAGAATTTTGACATGAAATGCGGGTCTCGGTCAGAAACAATCGATATCGGCACTCCATGTCATAAAACAATTTCCTTTACATACAAAATCGCTATATGATTTAAACTGTAGCAGATCTTGATAGGTAGAAAATATACGGTCTTCGTAAGTCGGTATACGATAACCCAAATGGCATCCAAACCTTTCTGCGTGACTGGAAGTCCTACCACGAAATCCATCGTGATATGTTCCCATTTCCACTCTGGTATTTCCAACGGTTGTAATAAACCACTCGGTCGTTGATGCTCTACTTTGACTCGCTGACACTTAAGACATCTACTAACGTACTCCGCAATTTCTCGTTTCAGATTTGGCCACCAAAAATGTTGCTTCAAGTCCCGGTACATTTTATGCCTCCCAGATGAACGGAATAGGTCATATTGTGTGCCTCGTGCAAAATCTCCTCTCTCAACTCGGCCACTACCGGTACCCACACTCTCCTTTCAAATCTTAAGATACCATCTTTATCTATTCGAAATTTTTCTTCCTCTTTTTTCATGATCCTTCTTATGATTTTCTCACATTCTCCATCTTTTTCATGTGATGCCTTTACTCTATCCAACAATGTCAGACAAGCCTTCATTATAAATATCTTCTCTTCAGACCTCTTGGGTCCTTTCACTTCTATTTCCAATTTCTCCATATCTCTTATTAACTCCTCTTGAGTTGTCAGTTGAAACAATTTCTCCCTTCCTTTCCTGCTCAGATCGTCGACAACTATATTTGCCTTCCCCGGGTGATATAGAATTTCACAGTCATAATCTTTGATTAATTCTAACCACCTCCTCTAACTCATATTCAACTCTTTCAGTGTGAAGATATATTTTAGATTTTTGTAGTCCGTGTATATCTAATATTTCTCCCCGTACAAATAATGTCTCCATATCTTTAACACAAAAACTACTGCCACCAACTCTAAGTCATGAGTAGGGTATCGTTTTTAGTAATCCTTCAATTGTCGTGATACATACGCAATGACCTTGTCATGTTGCATAAGCACACAACCAAGTCCTCTATGCGATGCATCACTTTACACCACAAATCCTCCCGTATCATCTGGTAATGATATTACAGGCGCCTCGTTTAATCTCTTCTTCAACTATTGAAAACTCTCATCGCATTTGTTGGTCCATACAAATTTCACCGTCTTCCTCATCAAATTAGTTAACGGGGTCGTTATCTTAGAAAAATCCTGGATAAATCTTTGATAGTACCCAGTTAACCCTAAGAAACTTCTCACCTCCGTCGGAGTTCTCGGTTGTTCCCAATTACTTACCGCTTCAACCTTTTCGGGGTCTACTGAGATTCCATTCTCATCCACCACGTGGCCTAAGAATTGAACCTTCTTCATCCAAAATTGGTACTTAGAAAACTTCGCATACATCTTCTCCTTTCGTAGTGCCCCAAAAACAATCTTTAGATGTTCGACGTGTTCTTCCTCCGTCTTTGAGTAAATTAAAATATCGTTGATGAAAACTACTACGAATTTACCAAAATATGCCTTGAAGACTCGATTCATCAAGTCCATGAATGTTGCCGGAGCATTAGTTAAACCGAATGACATTACCAAAAACTCGTAATGTCCATAACGGGTTTTAAACTCAGTTTTTGGTATGTCCTCATCCCGCACTTTCAGTTGGTGATATCCCGTCCGTAGGTCAATCTTCGAGAAACACTTCGCTCCCTTCAGTTAATCAAATAAGTCATTTATCCTTGGTAATGGATATTTGTTCTTGATCGTTACTATGTTCAATTCTCGATAATTGATACAGAGCCTCATCGATCCATCCTTTTTCTTAATGAATAACATTGGTGCTCCCCAAGGAGACACACTCAGTCGAATGTAACCTTTATCCAATAACTCTTGAAGTTGTATCATCAATTCCTTCATTTCTACTAGCGCTATACGATATGGAGTTTCAAAATCGGTGTCGTTGATAAGATGGTTTTATACCTACTTATCCAGTATCTATTACTTGAATTAGTTGCTTATATTCATGTTTCTTAGTTACTTTTCATATATTTTATGTTATTTTGTAGGCTATGACATGACATTGGCATGCAGAAGCAAGGAAAAGCAATTCAGATATCTTTTGGACTAAAATACGCAAGTAAATGCAAAGAAGGGAATATTAAAGAACTTTTAATACCAAGTTAGATGCATGTTCTTGGCTTGGAACTTGGATTTTATGGTAGCTCTACTTCTTAGCTTTCTGAAACATTTGAATCTTCCTAATCGAAGTTCGGATGTGAGAGTTATGGCTTTTTTATCAATGAAGATCAAAGATAAGAGTTGTCATGTTTGCCATTTACATAGTATATACTTCAAGCCCGATTTCTACCTTGATCGAATTCGAATTTGTCAAGTCTTAAAGAATAAAAGTTGTAGATCTCGTCGTTATCTTCGATTTGATAGGTGGCAGGCCCCGTAACTCCAAGCGGATCAAAGGTTATGCATGATTTACCAAAGGACGTCGCAGCAGAAACTACACGTAGCGCGGACCGCGCTAGAGGCGCGCTAGGCCACCAGATTTTCTGACCCTGTAGCGCGGGGCGCGCCCAAATTGGCTTAGCAGCAGCACTGAGCGCGCTAGGTGGCGGGAATAGAGTGAAATTGGGTTATTTGATATACAAATTGAGCTAGAATAGGATTCTTAGTTGCCTAACTTGCTAGGGTGTCCATTAGAACTCTAAATACTTGAGTTGAACTTGGATTGGGAGGCTAGTTCTAAGAGTCTAATATATCTCTCTTGGGATATATTTCTAGGAGTTTTTTTCTTTACTTTCTTTCTTAGATTAGGAATCCTAGATTAGATTAGAATTGAAGATTGAAGCTATTGATTATCATTGGAGAATCAAATTGAAAGCAAGAGAATGCAGATTTGTTTATCTCAATTCTAATTTCTTTTCTTATTTATTTGTATCTTTTTAATGCTTAATCAATTGTGGATGATGGATTCTAGTTCATTTATGAATTAAACTCTATTTTGAGATTACTATGGATCTTATTATGTAGTTTACTTTGATATGCTTCTTTGTTAGTCTTATTAGCTATATTTGGATTGTCTATTATGATTTATAATGAATTTCTTAATTGCCTAGCTAGCAATTATCGTGATAATCTGTATGAACTCGAGAGATGAAGTATAGATTTAGATTTGATCATGATAGCATGTGTTTGTGATTTCTGCATGGATGGAATTCATGATTTCATGTTTAGGATAAAGATATGCCTTTACGCCATATGTAGTCTAATAAGAACTTGAACTTAAACCCTTTTTAATTGTAATTCACATAGAGATATAGTGGGTTAGTTAATTAGGGTGTTCAAATTGATTCTATCATCTGTGGATTTGATTTGATATGAGTATGGTGCATTGAGAGATGACCATATTTCACTTTCGTGTTCTTGATTAACAATCCTGTATAAATAATTTGGCTTAACAGGAAGTGTTGATTTAAATGTAAGAATAAGTGAAATTGTAATCTCAAGTCTTCAATATCTTGTTTCATTCTAGGGATAGTTAGTAATAGTTTATTTAATTATTTTAAATTAAATTATTAAATCATTTGTTTAAATAAGATTAAATTGGTCATGGGTTAGTACTTGGTGATTTTTGTTAAATAATTCTCTGTGGGAACGATACTCTACTTTCACTTTATTACTTGTTGACCACGTATACTTGCGTGTTGTGTGTAATTAGATTTTACCCAACAAGTTTTTGGCGCCGTTGCCGGGGAATTAGTTTAATATTTTTTACCAATATTAATTTCAATCAAATTAGTCTTAATTTAAACATTTTTATTTTTAATTTTAATTCTCTTACTATATTTCTCTTTTTTCAGGTATCATGGATGACTTTGCGTATCAATGGTCATACACGATCATGACTCAACCAAGGGAAATGGGGATTGACGGACTTAATGTATTTTCCGCAATATCAGCACAGATTGAAGAACTTTCGAGGAAGTTGGACGTTTTTGCAGCCTAAAGGAGTCGAAAGATGGCAGTTATGTGTGACTATTGTGCTGGCAATCACCCGAGTAATCAATGCACCATCAATCTTGGGCCGGTACAGTACGGTGGTGAATACCTCAACGATTATACATATGTTAATTATCATCAAGTTTGGGGGTATCACCCGGTTCGTCATGGAGCTATACTTATGAAGACCAATACTACGCTCCAAATCCAACATATCCATCAAATTTCTCAAATCCACCTCCAATGAAACAAGAAGACAATTTAGAGTTCAAGGAATTCATGTTAAGGATTATAGTAGAAAAAGAAGAGATGATAATGAGTCAGGAGTTATCAACCCAAAATTTTAATAATCGAATGGAACAACTCATCACTACCTCAACCAATGGTCCTCAATACATGGCTTCCAAGACAGAAACAGAAAATTCAAGGCTGGGGGAATTATTGTCCAAGTTCATAGTAGCTGAGGAGAAGATGAGTAATCAAGCGAGGTCAAGTCAAAATCTTGCGGATCAGATAGAGCAAATGACCAACGCCGTAAACAACCTTCCTCCAAACACTTGACTTTATGACATGAATTCCGAAATTGATGGAGAACCCGAACCAAATCTGCGAGTGGATGAGCCACAAGATATCGAAAGTGTGGAGAAAATTGGGGATAATGAAATAGAGGTCGACAAAGATCTAAATGGGTCTCCACCAAAGATCAAAGAGTCGGTCAGATTTGCAAAATCATGCCCACTTGGTAGTCATGTCGTTGGTGAAGCTCTTGATGACATAAGAGCGAATACAATTTTGAATCCACGGTGGGATGAGAAAGAGAGGATAGATGGAGAGCCCATTGTGTGTGACAAGCTTCCATGTCCCAAAGTGATCACATATACAATGGAGAAACACCTAGATGGGGGACGTTCTTGATTGAGATCATACCAAATCAGAGCATGCTAGGTGACTTTAAAGCAATGGCTATCACAATTGGGAACCTACCAAAAGCTACGTTATTTCCAATGGATGGAGGGTTCCTCAATTTTCGAAGAGGAATTGGATAGCATTGACCAGACAAAGTCAGGCTGAAAGACTATAATTCAAGCGCTAACTGGGAGGCAACCCAGGAATTTATATATTTATATGCTTTACTAGTTTATTTAGTAGATAAGAATTAATTTGCTAATTAAGTTCTCTTACCAATCCATAGTGTTATTCTAATCCATGTTGTCTCTTTTCATTGCAGGTATTGGAGGTTCAATGGACAACCAAAAGATTATGGAAAGGTTATGCAAGTCAAACTCAAGTGTGGTACCCGATTCATTCCAATGTGTTTAACCTATTCTTCAAACTTCGCAGACAAGGAGATAAATTGTTATATGTCAGGGAAGTCCTCTCTTTTAATTTTTCCTATCTTAGCCATTTAAGACAATGTCTGTTTTAAGTTTGGTGGTATTTATCATGTTTAGTATTTACTTGGGCAATGTTTTGATGGAATTTGATTTTGGCCAATGATAAGTGGGTGGTTGATATTGTTAACTCTTGGAGAATTGATGAGCATGCTTAGTCTATATTTTAACTAGTTAGTTGGGTTTCACATTACTTGCGAAATTTTTGAAATTTTTTACACATATCCATTTGTTTAGCCAGTTGGGATTGAATTTTTTTGGCTAATTTCTTATAAAAGATACCATTGCAACTTGAGATATCTTATTTGAGCATCATTCGAAGTGAAAATTAGGCACTCACATAAGTTTTGGGGAAATCTTGGGGTATTTATGAAAAAAAAATTATTGGAACCTTCCCGAGTTGAATAATTGAATCTTGTGGTGGGTCGAGATGGAGCGTAAAACGCACTCCCCATAAACACAGGCACGAGATAGAGCGTAAAAAGCACTCGTTCAATGAAAAGTGGAAAGTGAGATGGAGAGTAAAACGCACTCACTAAATAGAAAAAAGAAAATATGTGTGTTTGAAATACTTGGAAAGGGTTCTTACGTGTTTAAAAGTTTAAATATCCAGTTGATCCTCAAGAAAAATTTTTACTATGTCTATATTAGCGGTGATTGATGTGATAAGAAGTTTTGAAATTCATTTTTGAAAATCTTTTATGAGTATTGGTTGATCTAATCTAAATCATGATTGTATTGAACATGTGGATGCATACACGCACTTAAAGGATCAAGAGTAGATGTGAGTCTAATGACAGTTGTTGAAATTTTAGACATGACATTGTTTTGAAATTTTCTGCGGGTTATTATCTGTTGTAACTTTTGAGGCCATTGATCGAATTTATATTGATTCATTATTTGGGTTGATCATTGCTAGAGGATGAATCTGTCTAATTTGTGTTTTTACTTGAGGACAAGCAAATGTTTAAGTTTGAGGGTATTTGATAAGTAGGTTTTATACCTACTTATCCAGTATCTATTACTTGAATTAGTTGTTTATATTCATGTTTCTTAGTTACTTTTCATATATTTTATGTTATTTTGTAGGCTATGACATGACATTGGTATGAAGAAGCAAGGAAAAGCAATTCAGACATCTTTTGGACTAAAATACGCAAGCAAGTGCAAGAAGGGAATATTAAAGGACTTTTAATACCACGTTAGATGCATGTTCTTGGCTTGGAACTTGGATTTTATGGTAGCTCTACTTCTTAGCTTTCTGAAATATCTTGAATCATCCTAATCGGAGTTCGGATGTGAGAGTTATGGCCTTTTTATCAATGAAGATCAAAGCTAAGAGTTGTCATGTTTGTCATTTACATAACATCTACTTCAAGCCCAATTTCTACCTTGATCGAACTCGAATTTGTCAAAGCTCAAAGAATAAGAGTTGTAGATCTTGTCGTTATCTTTGATTTGATAGGTGGCAGGCCCTGTAACACCAAGCGGATCAAACGTTATGCATGTTTTACCAAAGGACATCGCATCAAAAACTACGCGTAGCGCGGACCGTGCTAGAGGCGCGCTAGGCAACCAGATTTTCTGACCCTGTAGTGCGGGGCGCGCCCAAATTGGCTTAGTAGCAGTGCTGACCGCGCTAGGTGGCGAGAATAGAGTGAAATTTGGTTATTTGATGTCCAAATTGAGCTAGAATAGGATTCTTAGTTGCCTAACTTGCTAGGGTGTCCATTAGAACTCTAAATACTTGAGTTTAACTTGGATTGGGAGGCTAGTTCTAAGAGTCTATTAAATCCCTCTTGGGGATAGATTTCTAGGAGTTTTTTTCTTTACTTGCTTTCTTAGATTAGGAACCCTAGATTAGATTAGAATTGAAGATTGAAGCTATTGATTATCATTGGAGAATCAAATTGGAAGCAAGAGAATGCAAATTTGTTTATCTCAATTCTAATTTCTTGTCTTATTTATTTGTTTCTTTTTAATGCTTAATCAATTGTGGATGATGGATTCTAGTTCATTTATGAATTAAACTCTATTTTGAGATTAGTATGGATCTTATTGTGTAGTTTACTTTGATATGCTTCTTTGTTAGTCTTATTAGCTATATTTGGATTGTCTATTATGATTTGTAACGAATTGCTTAATTACCTAGCTAACAATTATCGTGATAATCTATATGAACTCGAGAGATGAAGTATAGATTTAGATCTGATCATGATAGCTTGTGTTTGTTATTTCTGCATGAATGGAATTCATGATTCGTGTTTAGGATAGAGATATGCCTTTACGCCATATGTAGTCTAATAAGAACTTGAACTTAAACCCTTTTTAATTGTAATTTACATAGAAATATAGTGGGTTAGTTAATTAGGGTGTTCAAATTGATTCTATCATCTGTGGATTTGATTTGTTATGAGTATGGTGCTTTGAGAGATGGCCATATTTCACTTTCGTGTTCTTGATTAACAATCCAGTATAAATAATTTGGCTTAACAGGAAGTATGTTGATTTAAATGTAACAATAAGTGAAATTGTAATATCAAGTATTCAATATCTTGTTTCATTCTAGGGATAGTTAGAAATAGTTTATTTAATTATTTTAAATTAAATTATTAAATCATTTGTTTAAATAAGATTAAATTGGTCATGGGTTAGTACTTGGTGATTTTTGTTAAATAATTCTCTGTGGGAACGATACTCTACTTTCACTTTATTACTTGTTGACCACGTATACTTGTGTGTTGTGTGTAATTAGATTTTACCCAACAGTCGTTCCCAGTGCTAAATCTATTACGAATTCGATTTCTCTGTGTGGCGGAAGGCCAGACAGATCGTCCAAAAACATATCCTGAAATTCACTTACTACGGGTATATCTTTAATCTCTAATCCCTTTTTTCGAGTATCCACAATGTAAGCTAAATAACCTACACATCCTTTCTATAACGATTTCTTAGCCTGCATCATCGTAACACAACAAGATTACTTAAGCGATGAGTTACCATAAAACACTACCTTAGACTTACTCGGAGTCTAAAGGTTCACATATTTGTTCTGACAGTCAATTACTGCTGCATGGTTATATAACCAATCCATCCCCAGTATTATGTCGAATTCTCCTAATCTAATAGGAATTAAGTCTACGCTTAGTTCATGTTCTCTAATGTTTGTCCGATAATTTTGATAGACGTATTTACAGGGATTATTTCCTTATTCACAACTTCTATGTTCAAAGGATCTTCTAAATGTTCTAGGGGTGTACTAAGTTTATTAGCAAATTCTTTAGATACAAACGAACAGGTGGCACCCGAATCGAATAATACGTAAGAATTTATATTATTGATTGGGATTATACCTGACACCACGTCCTTTGCAGTTATGGCATCTTGGACGATCATGTTAAAGGTTCGAGCAATCGATCGGTTGGGTTGCGCGGGTCCACTAATCATTAACTTACTTCCTCCTCCCTAGCTTCTGTCAGCTCCACCGCTTCCTTTCTTCGGACAATCCTTTATCTGTTGCTGTGTTGATCCACAAGCAAAACATCCTCTGATCTTCTTCGGCTTCGGATAAATTGGATGATATGTGCCCGTCTTGGCCGTAATTATAGCAGTTGTTTTTCCTCTTCCAGCATTCTCCCTGATGACTTCTTCCATATTTGTTACAAGCTTCAGTCCTCTTCTTGAAGTTTTCCTGGTGACTCCCACCTTGGTTATTATTTCTGTTGTTGATATTTTCCCATTTCCTCTTTTTGGAGTTACTTCCTCCGCTGCTGCTCCCTCTACGATGCTCACTAACAGCGTTCTTGTTCTTATTCTCCTTTTGATATAGACTTAAGGCCTCACTGCCACCTTCCGCAATGATTGGCTTCTCCAACAAAGCAGTAAAGGAATCAATCTGGAAGACTGACACCTTATTATACAGCCACGGCTTCAACCCCTGCTCAAAACGTCTTGCCTTCCTCTCTTCATCCATAACTTGGTGTTCTACAAATCGCGCTAGTTCATTGAACTTAGCTGCGTATTGCGCCACCGTCATATCACCTTGTTTCAACTCTAGGAACTTAACTTCCATTCTACTCTTCATACTCTTTGGGAAGTAGTTCTCGAAGAACAATTTAGTGAATCTCTCCCACGTTATCGTTCCTTCCCCCGCTCTCTGCTGATTAGTTTCCCACCAATAGTTTGCTTCGCCCCTCTTCTTGTATATGGCAAATACTGTCTTCTGGTCTTCACCCACGATAGCTATAGTGAAGGCCTTCTCGATCTCCTTGATCCAGGTTTATACAACTATCGGGTCAGTGGTTCCCGCGAACTCTGGGGATCCTACACTCTTAAAATCTTTGAAGGTTGTTACTGGGACAACTTGGGGAATGGGTGGTACGGGTTCATTTCTTCCCCTCAAAGCTTCTCCCAATAAATCTACCAGTCTCTGTATCGGGTCTACCAGACCTCTCTCATCATTAATTGACTCTTCTGGGACAGTTATTCTACGTTTGGGTGGTATTTTTTGCGTCACAAAATTTTTCACTTTATTATCTAATTATAATATTTAGACATTTCTCAATAGAAAAGAACTATAGGTTCATAACATGTTTCTGAAATAAGATCATTTATATTTGTATTCCAAAGGGTTAAATTACATGTTCTTTTCTAGCATACTGCTATAAATGATAACACATATCCCCTAATATCACTAAAGACTGGGACATACTAACTTACTACCCCTCTAACACTTTTTAGAAGTTTGGGGGTTTACCATTATCTCACATCTTACACAAAAGACTAAGATTACAACATCTTAATAACACATAAATAAAAATACTACACTACTGAGCTTTTCTCTCTAGACTCAATCTAACATCCCACGCTCAACGACGCTCTGATATTCCTTCCGTGTGATGTGCACCACCATGTCTCAGCTTATGGTATGTCGGGTCTGTCTTTGCTCAACTAGGTAATGATGTACCCCATCGATCAATCTCTCCATGGTCGTGCGTATAGCATAGCACATCTTGTTCATCTTCCTCCTCTTGCACCATACCTCATCCTCTAGATCACCTGCCCTATCATTGGCTTCCTCCCAATTTTCCTCGAAGTGAATCCTATCCATCACCTCCATCTCTAACTGAGTTTGGAGAGCCTCCTTCTCCGCCCTCTCACTCAAAACCTTCTTCTCTAATTCCTCCAGCTTTCCTACCACCTCAACATTCCTCGCCATCACTCGGTGAAACAAATCTCTCATCTGGATCCATGCTTCCTTACGGTGAGCAATCTCTACCTCCATCTCCTGCATCACTAGTTGCCTCTGATGGTCCTCGTCCCTCAACTTCTGGAATGCAGATTCCCTCTCCCTAGCCTCAACCTCCAGCTCCTCCACTCTACATCCCAACTCCAATATCTGCTCCTCATACTCTCCTAACATCCAATCCTCAAAAGTAGCCTTGTCGGAGTCCATCATAGGCTCGGGCTCCTCCTCTAAAGGCTCCTCCTTCGGATTAGACTGCACCTCTTCTTCATCATCATCATTAGTAGGGGCCCTTAGTGAAATAGGATCTGCTATCAAGTGTGTCTAATAGACTATGTGGATATCACTCGGCTCCTCCTCTACTACTCGGCTAGGTCCTCCTATGTCAATCATCCTATAATCACCAGCATAAGACAACACAAACAACAACTCCATTATAATGTTAAATAAACATAAGTTCATTGTATAGAATGAAGTTACATTTCATAACACACTAGGTCTCTCAAGGAAAACTCTACATGAGTTTTATCTCCTTTCTAACTTCTAGGTTTTCTTAAGTTATAATCTAAGGACTCTCGTTCCTAAGGTTTATAACTATAGCTTTGATACCAACCTGTGACACCCCCAAATTCGGACCTCCACTTGGTCACTCGAATTCGGTTCATCACGTGCTCAAAGTATTACCTTAATAACTAAAATCATACATTCACAACGGAAAATCTAAATTAGAATAATGTACAATGATTTATTATAATTATTCCCCCAAGTCTCGCAACCTACAGTACTTAATAGATTATATAATAGTATCGAATAAAGACCTATTACATAATCCTACTTAAGTTTAAAAATAGTCTGCAAATAATCTTAACATAACATAATAGTTTTTAAACATAAAGGAACAAGCTAGTCGGTAGCCCTGCCCTTGCCCTTGTCTGTTCCAGAGACACCTCCATGTTCCTCCTTAACTGAAAGTTTTTAAATATGCAAGGATGAGCACAAATTTCCCAGCAAGTAATATACAACAAGATTGTAAGATATAATATCACAAGGTTTGAAATATCGAAGTGTCATTTATAGAATAGTTCAAAGTATCAGAATAACATCATGGATAAGTAATATCAACAATTCTTGGAATAAGAACAACAATTCTATATAAATCAACAGATATATATATGAATTCAACGACTAACAATGTATCCAAATGGATAAGAAATTTATACTAAGTAGTCACTAAGGACCATTGAACTTCCACTAGAGTTACCAATATTAAACTGATAACCCAAAAATATCAAGTACTATAGATGATCAGTCTACAATACTTTACGTTATGCTTAACACCACAATAATATTCATCCATGTATTGGGGTTTCCAACGACATACACTTCCCTTACAAAAAGGGTTGTCCAACTTAGTTTTCAAGATTTCCGCACCAATCAATTGGCTTGGAAAACTTTTATAAACATGCATATAGTCTAGCCGAGTCAAATGTCATCGACTCTTTCACAATATTTAAGAACAATACTAAGTTCAATATGAATAATAACTTTCACAAGGGTTTAAGCATATTAACTCATTTGAACAAGAAAGTAATATAATTTGTATTCAAGGAGATAAGCTTACGGTATTCGTCGAATAGAGAATGCAGTTATACTTGCACAATAATAGTGGGGTTCGGATACTTGCCTTATGCGTAGTTTATCCATGTTAATAACTCATCACTTTCAAATCCTAGTATATCGTATTATAAGTACAAAATGTTCATTAGCTAACACATTCTTTAATCAAGCTCGACACGATTCAAGTATGCACATATGGTACAAAATCAGTTTATAAGTCATCATGAATCAAATACTTAGTTACCTCATAAGCAAACAAGACTGCTTAGTTTAGGACCTCCTTACTCATGGACTTTCCATTGCAAGGTAAAACCAACTTATCATCGAAGCATCACATATATACATCAGTAGGTTTTAAAACACTTCTAGAATTTTAGGTACCATACAAGTTGACTTCTAAAAGTTAAAATTCACTATCTAGGATTCCAGACTGGCGCAGCTGCGCCATGACTAAGCCTAGGACAGGCGCAGTTGCGCCGTCCTCTGGCCATGCCAAGACTCAGTTGCTGCGTTGTGGTTTCTGTCCGGCTTGACCAAAACAATCACGCATAATATATTTGTCATGTTAAAGGTCTTTTCATGCTCCTTAAGTCAATCTAGGTTCCTTCTTTCACAATAGAATTCTAAGTTGATCATTTTAATCATTTAAGGCCATTCGAGGTCATGAACTCACAAAGTCTGTCATGATTGCTCTCTAAATATACAAGATAGTTATAAAACTCATATTAGGCATGCTTGTGTGTATTTATAACACATACGTGAAACTAACACCGCTTTAGTTGAAAATAGGCTTCGTTTATGCTTTTCTTGAAGTGTGATACATAAGCATGGTTTATATATGTTCATACCACATAAGTGAGTCTAAGAAAGTCATCAAACATGATCACAAATATCAGACTTTAGTCCTCAAGGTAACTTGACAATATTCACATTCAAAGCTTACTAGTAGGTTCAACATGCTCACGTTTCCTTACTATTCATATAAACACAACAAAAGGTTTATTCATGCATTTCTAAGTCATCCTAACATGCTTGCAAAGTTAGTACACAAACATGTTATTCATACTCATCAAGTTTGTTTCTAAGGTCATGAATCCATTTTAAACTATACACTTTCGTTAATCATGCCAATTTAGTCTAAACATACTCACATTAGGTTAATATATCCATATATACATCATACACAAGTTTACATGCTAGTTTGAGTGATAATGTTTAATTACCATAGATCAGATTGCAAAACAGAAGTTCTAACTAAAAATAGAGACTGACGCACGTGAGCTGCACCTCAATACAAATATGGTGCAGCTTCGCCGTGCCTGGTTCGAGCCAAAAATAGTCTGCTTCGACAACTGTTTAGCCCAAACACAGAAATCACTCAAGAAATAGATTCTAAACATTCCTATTATAGTTGAAACATATTTATATTGTGACACCCCAAAAATAGGTCCACGCGACCCATTCTGAGTCGCCAGATATCACACTACAGATATCAAATACAAACTTCATTTATACAACTGTTGAACTGTCGTGCAAAGTACGACAGCACATAAGCTGTGAGAGTTAATACAAATATATGTAATTCTCATGGTTTCCTCGACTATAACACCTTACAATGGTACTTTACATAAAAGTACAGTCAATAACTGTTTTAGAAACTAAAATCTTTGGAAAATGATCAAGGAAACCTTCGTACATAGGAGGCCATGCATCTAAGTTATGATAGATATCATATGACTCGAGAATTATCCTTGGTTGACCCAATAGACCCCAAAGAAAAACGAGAAGATTACTATCATGCTCTTCCCAATGGTGAGTCTTCTCTTGACATATAATTATCTCAATGTCTCCAATTGAGAGTTATATTTCAACCAAACACCAAGATTGTATAGGTAGTGCTCATAGATATAATAAGCAAGTGCAAGTGCACAACCCTGTCTTATGATAACACGAAGTCTTCTGTCATTAGACATCTTGTATGATAGTGGTAAAACACCCTTCCAAAGTTGGGTTCACCTCACCCTATTCAGTTCACCAAAATCAACAATTAAAATGACGTATAAAATACGACACACTTATCTAAAACTCTCAATAAAATTATTTTCATACTGTTTTAGGGAAGACCTCAACAGCTATAGACCATCGTTCTATTCCCCTGCTACCCCCGCTCGACCCATTTACACTCTTATTACCTGAAAAGAATTGTGAACCAAAAGGGTGAGCACAACTAGCCCAGTAAATAATATCATGACTAAAGATAATTAAATTATCAATAGCCTTCGTCAATAATAAATCAGAGATTTAGAACATATGGTAGATGATAAAACTTTTCAACCATAGTGGCAACGAAATGAGCAATCCACTAGAAGAGTTAAATAGAACATAAAGTCTATTATCTTCTCCACGTTAAAAGTCCACCAACAATGTTTTATCCCTGAAACATCAATCAACAGTTCCTTTCCACAATCATGTGAATAACTCATAATCATAATTGTGATTCTAAATTCCTTTTCGCACCTATGATGGAGATAATTTACATCACATGCCTTTACCTGAAACATAAAAAATTAATCATGGTTATACCAAATCACAATTCTTATTCATAATTATACTAATAAATTCATCTTTGCACTACGGGCCAAAGATATTCATTAACATTTTATCTTTGCACTACAGGCCAAAGACATATAACTGTATTTTAGAAGATTTAAGTAGAGTATGATATCTACTATCTTGTACGAATTAAAAGTGTATTATCAATATTTTATTGCTGAGACTCAGCTTAATAAATAATCCACATCATCGAATCATCCCTGCACCATGGCCAAGGATATTCATGTAATCATCAATGGACATGATTATACCGAATAATCCCTGGTCATAATCATACCAATAACTTTCCATTAATGCACTACAGGCCAATGAGGACTTTTACCATATCATTTATAACATTACGGGTCATGATTATACCGAATGATCCTTGGTCATAATCATACCAATAACTGTCCATCAATGCACTTCGGGCAAATGAGTACTTTTACCACATCATTTATAACATTACGGGTCATGATTATACCGAATGATCCCTGGTCATAATCATACCAATCAACAGTCCATCGTAAGCCAAAGATGGCTTTCATCACAATATAAGCATGAGGATGATGACAATGATATAAACATTAATCAAACGAAATCAAGGATAAATATTAAAGACTTTAAATTTATCCAGAGTTTAAAAAAAATATCCAAATTGTCAACATGATACTGCTTTGTGGAGTAAAATTCAAGAATAATATTCATATAAAAAAAATAATTTGGACAAAAAAGAAATATATTTTTCGGGTGAAAAGTACCCCGTGAATAGTACCCTGAGAATAGTACTTTAGGAATAGCACCTCATGAATAGTATCCCAACATGAAAAGTGCCCCAAATACTCGAGTGAATAATATTCGGGTGAATAGTAATTGGGTGAATAGTAACCCATGAATAGTAACTCGTGAATAGTACTCCGACATGAAAAGTGTCCCGAATACCCGAGTAAATAATATTTGAGTGAATAGTAATCGGGTAAATAGTAACCCGTAAATAGTAACTCAAGAATAGTATTATGTCATAAAAAGATCAATAATTATCAAGAAAGCTCAAAATAATATTTCCATGAAAAGTTACTGGATGAAGCGCAAATATCAAGGATATTCTACTAATTTCATGGAGTATAGAAACCAAAACTTCAACAAAATGAGTGTAGAATTCAAAATCTGAAATGAAATAATATTAATTACATAATACAGAGTATGGAAGAAAATATTATTTCAAGCGAATATTGAACAAAAATAACATCTCTTAAACGGAAATAATATTCCAACGAATATTTAACGAAGATAATATTCCTACTAATATTGAACGAAGATAATATTCTTTATGAATATTGAACAAATATAATATTCATACGAATACGAAAAATAATATCTCTTCAGAATATGAAATAAATAATACCCATTACCTCAGAAGAAGACTGGATACTAGAGTAGTAAAGTAGCAGACTACTCTTCTTCTTTCTCTCTATAGATTCTCTCTATAGCTTCTCTCTCTATAATTGCTCTTGTGAGACTTAGTGAATTGGTGAGAATGAGCTTCTATTTATAGGAAAATATAGTTTTGATAATTGCACATTTTGGGGCTCGAAATATTACAGTATAATACCTTCATCTTTTCCTTCATTTTTAATTTAGTCCTGCAAGTATTATCAAACTTGCACCACCTCCCCTAATAGTATATCATGTGAATCAATAGTACAATCATGTGACTCAATAGTTCTATACATGTGAAAAAAATAAATACAGTATAGTACCTTCATCTATACCTCCATTTTTAATTTAGTCATGCAAGTATTATCAATCTTGCACCACCTCCCCTAATAGTACGTGCATGTGAATCAATAGTTCATACATATGAACAAATAGTTATAAGCATGTGAATTAAGAGCAATTAATTGCTCATTTATTCGATTAATTACCCGATTAGTTAATATAACTTCCAGACATCAATTATTATCGAAATAAATATCGATTTCCACTAACACTAATAATCCCAACACAATGAAACTATCAATTTTATCTTTAATTTACACGAACTTATTCATCATTAATATTATAACTCACAAAATTTAACAACCAGGTCGTTCCCAGGAAAGAGGGGGCTTCCGATAAGGATTTCTCCTTATTGGCGCGCAATTAGATGACCTAACCTCTCCATGACAGAACTTCTAGACATTGCTAATATTTCAAATAATAATATGAATAACTTTGTCATCTCAATTATTAATTTAATAATATAACATATTATGCAGATGATACTGTGACAACAATTGAATCAATAATATGAGAGATATGATGCAACAATTATTGTAGTAATAATTGAGTATAACTGAGTGACTTCTTACGTAAGCATCAATAATCAATACCGTGTGCTACTATGCAACCACGCGTATTACTGTTCTTTTACTACCAGGTAGTTCAACAGTTTAACGGTAAGAATTTCTCCATTATTTTTATAAAAAGATATTTATGTCATTTTCTAACTACAAAAATACTTCCATTGTGGGGTTCACCAATGATTGTGTCGTCGTACGAATATTCCTTGTTAAAACGAATATTCCCCAACCAATCGAATATTCCCCGACACAACGAATATTTTATATCAACTTGCTTACTTTACAAAATTTTCACATATCACCCTCAACTTTAACCCTTTTTCAATTTAACCATTTACTAAATAAAATAATAATTATAAGAAAATTGAATAATTTCATTTCATAAAATTTGGGATCTCACAATCTCCTCTCCTTATGAAATTTCGCCCTCAAAATTTACGTACCTGGTAGTTCAAAGAGATGAGAATACCTTGTTTTCTTTCGGATTGTACCTTCCCGGTTATTTCATCTGTATCATGATTTTCCCATTTCTCATCTCCTATATTTCAGATATCATTCTAGAAAATATCTTCAAAACAAAGGTTAATTGACATATCACAATTTGCCAACTTATCAAGTAAACAATTACAGCTTAGGTAAGTCATACACTAGCGAAGTATATTACTTGTCTTTCCCCTCCTAGTTCTAGACTCTTATCTCCGTCAGCGACCATATCCCTAAGCTTTGATACCATTTGTGACGCCCAAAAATAGGTCTACACGACCCATTCTGAGTCGCCAGATATCACACTACAGATATCAAATACAAACTTCATTTATACAACTGTTGAACTGTCGTGCAGAGTATGACAACACATAAGCTGTGAGATTTAATACAAATATATGTAATTCTCATGGTGCCTCGACTACAACACCTTACAATGGTACTTTACATAAAATTATAGTCAATAACTATTTTAGAAACTAAAATCTTTAGAAAATGATCAAGGAAACCTTCGTACATGGGAGGTCATGCATCTAAGTTATGATAGATATCATATGACTCGAGAATTATCCTTGGTTGACCCAATAGACCCCAAAGAAAAATGAGAAGATTACTGTCATGTTCTTTCCAATGATGAGTCTTTTCTTGACATATAATTATCTCCATTGTCTCCAATTGAGATTTATATTTCAACCAAACTCCAAGAATATATAGGTAGTGCTCATAGATATAATCAGCAAGTGCATGTGCATAACCCTGTCTTATGATAACACGAAGTCGTCTGTCATTAGACATCTTGTATGATAGTTGGAAAACACCCTTCCAAAGATGGGTTCACCTCACCCTATTCGGTTCACCAAAATTAAAGATAAAAATGACGTATAAAATATGACACACTTATCTAAAATTCTTAATAAATTTCATACTGTTTTAGGGAAAACCTCAACAGCTATAGACCATCGTTCTATTCCCCTGCTACCCCCGCTCGACCCAGCTACACTCTTATTACCTGAAAGGAATTGTGAAGCAAAAGGCTGAGCACAACTAGCCTAGTAAAGAATATCATGACTAGAGATAATTAAATTATCAATAGCCTTCGTCAATAATAAATCAGAGATTTAGAACATATGGTAGATGATAAAAATTTTCAACCATAGTGGCAGCGGAACGAGCAATCCATTAGAAGAGTCAAATAGACCATAAAGTCTATTATCTTGTGACAACCCGATAATTTGGGCAATTTAGTAAAATCTTTAATGATTGATTTAAGGTCAAAAATTAGACCTAGATAGAAAATAAGTGTATGCGTTTAATGTTTTTGGGATTGAATTTTGAGAATTTCAAAATTCTGTAGAGGAAATAGGTGAATTATTCAGGATTAATTGTTTATGTGATTAAGTTCTGTGAATGTGGTTAATGATGTGTTCAGAATATGGTTAAGGGTCAAGGGTTGACCAGATAAACTATATCTGTAACAAACCCTAAGAATATATTAAGAACGACAATGTTCGGCTAGAAAATCCTAGCGTTTAGCAAGAAACCCTAGAAATCGGTTCTGGAAACCCTAGTTTCAGTTCCGAAAATCCGAAACCCTAATTTAGATATTGAAAACCCTAAATCGGGAACTTAATGGAATATGTGTAAATAGTTAAAAGATTAATTAGGGTTAATCTTAACAAATTGATTACAAAACCCTAATTCCAAATTTACAACCCTAATGCCAGATCTGAAAACCCTAATTTCAGATTCTGTTAAAATGAAACCCTAATTTGGGTATATAACGGAGAATTTTATTGCTTTAGTGCTATGCATTAAGTATTAATTAGGGTAATGGTTAATTTATTTACAAACCCTAATTTTTAAATTATGGAACCCTAATTGTTCCGTTAAAAACCCTAATTGTTCAGTGGTGGAATTAATCGCTAAAATTAGCAATGCTAATTAGGAAACCATAATCCTAATTATTTCAATTTATGAGTAATTAGAAAACCCTAATCTAATTACGAGATTTAAATTCTAAATTAGAAAATTTATTTTTCTATTAGAAACCCTAATTAGCGGTTTATAAACTCTAATGACCATTTTGATCCTAATTGCGTAATTAGCAATTTTAATTAGAAAATACTAATCCTAATTAGTAAGTTTTTATTATGAGTAAGGAATTTTAATATAATTAGTAAATACTAATTATAAGTTAAAATTGTTAATTTTCTATTTTATATCCGAAATTTGGAAATGCTAGAAATTAATATTTTTTTCAAAGTTGAGGGATTAAAACCTAAACCCTAAATTTGTCCAAACCATAAATTTTGGTATGCTCAAACCCTAAACCCTAAGGGTTTCATGAATTAGAAAATCTAGAATAAAATGGAATTGTCAAAATTGCCCTTTTTGTACATTATTTAAGTTGCTTGCAAATCTTGGCAAATCCAAAGTTGGTGAACAACCCTAAACCTAAATGTAGCCTAGCCATGTGCTAAAACTCTCCAGCAAAGCTAGCAATCTCAGCAAAACTCAGATCATTCATTGCATCTAGCCAATTATAAATAGAGTTAGAGAGAGAAAATGTGCAAAAACTTAGCCAATTCAATTTTTGCTCCTACCAACTCTTACTTCTCTCTCAACCAACGAAATATATTGCCAAATCAGTTCTAAATGCAAGCCCCACGTTCATCATAAACAGATCAGAAGCCAGAATCGAAAATTAAAAGCTTAAAAGGTATAAATCTCTAATTTTTGGAAATCCTTCAATTGGTTGTTAAATGTTGTAATTGATTGTGCAAAGTTGTGTTATAAGGTGTCAATTGATGTTCTGGGTTGTCAAATCCATGACCCATAACATCAAAGTGCACGAATTGAAAGCTTTTCAAAATCTGGAAATGGGAAATTTTCATTTTTTTCAGTCAAATGTCAGATCCTCTAGATCCGTATGTGTTATGTGTTTTTGATTTCTAAAACTTGTAACATGTAGCCTGATATGAGGTCTTTAATTTGCAAAAATAATCAGACCTAGATCTCTTATAGATCGCAAGATATAAACGGTCAAAACCCGTTGACCGAACTGCAAAACCAGCGAACCCAGAAATTTTGTTAGTGCTGTCCGTGGTCAACTTTGACCAGTATATTCTAGTTCGATCTGATGCTGTTATGTTGATATTAAGGTTTATAGTTGTAATACTACATGTTATCTACAACTTGTAATTGATAGATCGCATAAAGGTTGCACGATCAGAAAGTTATTAAGCATCAAAGTAGGTACCTAAGGCTGTTCTTCAAATCTGGAAAACCCAGAATTTGAAGAACAGGCCTGACCTCATTTTTGGAAGCTTAGATCTTGATGTTCTGTTGTTGTTTGGCCGTGAACTTGGTTTCATGTTGTAGTATTGCAAAAGTACTACAATCTGAGAGTTTTAAAGAACCCAGAAATCGATCATATTGGATTTTATAATCGGTCAAACCAAGCAACCCGATCTCTGGCTTGAAGGCTCAAGAACACTCAAGAACACCTATAGCGACGGTTCTGTCGCTATAGGGCCCTTTAGCAACACTTATTTTCGGAAATTACAGAAAAATAATTAAAAATTAGAAAAAAATGGTTTTTAATTATTAAAAATACATAATAAATTATGAAAAATTATTTTAAAGTCTGAAAAAAAGTTTTTAACTATTTTGAGTATATTTTGAAAATATTTGGTATTTTTGGAATGTAAATGGTATTTATTTATTTAATTACAATATTAAATAAATTATTTAAAAATAGTTTTTAATTCATGAAAAATCATGAAAAATAATATTATGATAAAAGAAAATATTTTAAGTTATTTTCCATAACTTTTGATATTTTTTGATGAAATTCATTAATAATTTATTATTAATGGTAATTAATTTATTTAATAAATATATTAAATAAATTATGGAAAAATAGTATTAATGATTTAAAAATCATATAAAAATGATTTAAGTGTTATAAAAATATTTTAAGTTATAAAATATAACTTTTGATATTTTGGCATGAAAATGTTAATATTTTAATATTAATATTAATTATCGGATAATGGATTAAAGTGTTGAAAAATCATATAATTATGATTTTAAAGTATTAAAAATACTTTGTGATATTATAATTATATTATAATATTATGTTATGATTTTCATTAATATTTTATATTAAATAAGTGGTATTTAATTTATTTAAATACATTTTTAAGGATTGAAAAATGTTAATAAATGGTAATAATTATCCAAAAATTATTACGAGCCTAGGAAAAATATTTTGTCTGATTAGAAATTATCTGTGATAATGGTTAACTGTTAAGTCAGAGTTTAATTGAACTTAAACTCGATATTCGTCTGACTAGACTGTCGGGATGATAGAATTGTGTTGGGTTCAACTCAGACTGCAATAGTTTGACTTGATACTAAGTCTTATGTGTTGAAAAGACTAATAGGCTTATGTAGTAATGTGTTTAGGTTATTCTGTGGTTATAAATATAACAGTATTATACTGTGATGATATTATTCTAATATTGGAGATCTATATTATTAATATTAGGTCTTCGGGTAAAGCGTTATTAAATTGCGTGCGGTAATCAACGGTTCAGGCAAGTTTTCTTATACTTAACTCTAATAAGAGTAGTTTCTTCAAGCTTATGGTTAATCATTGCTGATTGCCTAGAAAATTGTATTCTGTACATCTTGCATGTATAAGTCGGGTATGAAAGGCTGATCACCTTCATTACCAGTTGGTTCAGAAATGTTTGTTCATGTATAATACTTGTTCAGTCAAAAATTTGTTCGTGCTAGTTCTCAATTATATTGATGAATTATAGCAAGCCCTTTATTCATACTCTTCAATCATGATATATCGTTATGTTATTGTATATAAACTTGCTGGGCAACTTTCATGCTCACCCTTGCTATATCATGATAAAACATTGCAAGTAAAACAAATGCGTTCATATACAGGAAAAAGGAAAATGCCAAGCTCATCTTTGAATAATATGTGCGACTAGTTTGTAATATTATATTTCGACAAATATTGTTGTGTAATAGATAGTTTAGGAAATGTGTAATAAGTTAAGGTTACTCGATTTTGGGTAATAGTGTGTAATGTATTGTATAAACAACTTATGTTTATATCTTCCGCAAATTAGTGATAGCATTAGTGTACCGGATCCGAGGTGATTTGGGGCCCAGATTCGGGGATGCTACATATCTTATCCACGTTAAAAGTCCACCAACAATGTTTTATCCCTGTAACATCAATCAATAGTTCCTTTCCACAATCATGTGAATAACTCATAATCATAATTGTGATTCTAAATTTCTCTTCGCACCCATGACGAAGATAATTTACATCACATGTCTTTACCTGAAACATCAAAAATCATGGTTATACTAAATCATAATTCTTGTTCATAATCATACTAATAAATTCATCTTTGCGCTACGGGCCAAAGGTAATCATTAACATTTCATCTTTGCACTGCAGGCCAAAGACATACAACTGTATTTTAGAAGATTCAAGTAGAGCATGATATCTACTATTATCTACGAATTAAAAGTGTATTATCAATATTTTATCGCTGAGACTCAGCTTAATAAATAATCCACATCATCGAATCATCGTTGAACCATGGCCAAGGATATTTATGTAATCATCAATGGTCATGATTATACCAAATAATCCCTGGTCATAATCATATCAATAACTGGCCATCAATGCACTACGGGCCAATGAGGACTTTTATCACATCATTTATAACATTACGAGTCATGATTATACCGAATGATCATTGGTCATAATCATACCAATAACTGTCCATTAATGCACTACAGGCCAATGAGGACTTTTACCACATCATTTATAACATTACGAGTCATGATTATACCGAATGATCCCCGGTCATAATTATACCAATCAACAATCCATCTATGCACGTAAGCCAAATATGACTTTCATCACAATATAAGCATGAGGATGATGACAATGATATAAGCATTAATCAAACGAAATCAAGGATAAATATTAAAGACTTTAAATTTATCTAGAGTTTAAAAAAATATCCAAATTGTCAACATGATACTGCTTTGTGGGGTAAAATTCAAGAATAATATTCATGTATAAAAAAATAATTTGGACAGAAAAAAATATATTTTTCGGGTGAAAAGTACCTCGTAAATAGTACCTTGTGAATAGTACTTCAGGAATAGCACCTCGTGAATAGTACCTCGACATGAAAAGTGCCCTAAAAGTGAATAATATTTGGGTGAATAGTAACCCGTGAATAGTAACTTGTGAATAGTACTCTGGCATGAAAAGTACCCCGAATACCTGAGTGAATAATATTTGAGTGAATAGTAATTGGGTGAATAGTAACCCATAAATAGTAACTCATGAATAGTATTCAATCATGAAAAGATCAATAATTATCAAGAAAGCTCAGAATAATATTTCCATGAAAATATACTGGATGAAGCACAAATATCAAAGATATTCTACTAATTTCATAGAGTATAGAAGCCAAAACTTCAACAAAATGAGTATAGAATTCAAAATCTGAAATGAAATAATATTACTTATATAATACAGAGTATGGAAGAAAATATTATTTCAAACGAATATTAAACAAAAATAACATCCCTTGAATGGAAATAATATTCCAACGAATATTAAACGAAGATAATATTCCTACGAATTTTGAACGAAGATAATATTCTTTATGAATATTGAACGAAAATAATATTCATACGAATACAAAAATTAAAATCTCTTCAGAATATGAAATAAATAATACCCCTTACCTTAGAAAAAAAATTGGATATTGGAGTAATGAAGAAGCAGACTACTCTTCTTCTTTCTCTCTATAGATTATCTCTCTATAGCTTCTCTCTCAATAATTGCTCTTGTGAGACTTAGTGAATTGGTGAGAATGAAGGAAGAATGATCTTCTATTTATAGGAAAATATAGTTTCAATAATTGCACGTTTTGGGGCTCGAAATATTACAGTATAATACCTTCATCTTTTCCTTTATTTTTAATTTAGTCATGCAAGTATTATCAAACTTGCATCACCTCCCCTAATAGTATATCATGTGAATCAATAGTACTATCATGTGACTCAATAGTTCTATACATGTGAAAAAAATAAATACAATATAGTACCTTCATCTATATCTCTATTTTTAATTTAGTCATGCTAGTATTATCAATCTTGCACCACCTCCCCTAATAGTACATGCATGTAAATCAGTAGTACATACATGTGAACAAATAGTTATAAGCATGTGAATTAATAGCAATTAATTGCTCATTTATCCGATTAATTACCCGATTGGTCAATATAACTTCCACAAATCAATTATTATCGAAATAAATGTCGATTTTCACTAACACTAATAATCCCAACACAATGGAACTATAAATTTCATCTTTAATCAACACGAACTTATTCATCGTTAATATTATAACTCGCGATATTTAACAACCAGGTTGTTCCCAATAAAGAGGGGGCTTTCCGATAAGAATTTTTCTTTATTGGCGCGCAATTAGATGACCTAACCTCTCTTTGACAGAACTTCTAGATATTGTTAATATTTCAAATAATAATATGAATAACTTTGTCGTCTCAATTATTGATTTAATAATATAACATATTATGCAGATGATACTGTGATAATAATTGAATCAATAATATGAGAGATATGATGCAGTAATTACTGTAGCAATAATTGAGTATAACTGAGTGACTTCTTACATAAGCTGTGATAACCCAGGATTCGAATAATCCAAAATTTGCGATTTTTTTATTAATATTAATATTAATTATCAATTTTGTGACAAGTTTCTGTGATACGTATATCGAGAAGATCAATTTATGTATTGACTAATAAAATTAGAGTAGAGTTGTCTTTAACGGAGAATAGAAACCCTAACCCTAATTATTGGAACGGGATTCGATAGAAAATATAATTAAAATAATTATATTAGTATGTATGTGTTTGAACGGTATAGAATTTTTGATCAATGATTGATCGAATAAGGTTTAATAATATTAAACCCTAATAAGAGATTAGAAACTCTAATCTCAAGATTAGAAACCCTAACGTACTGTTAATAACCCTGATCAAAAGCCTAGAAACCTTAATTTCAAAACCGGGAATTATAAACCCTAAATTAGGAAACCCTAATCCTAATTGACAAGTCTATTAGTTCATTAAACCTAAATATGATTAGAAAACTCTAATTATATTCTTGTATGTTAAATTTCTATTTTAGAAACCCTAATTTTATTTTAGAAAATTTATTTTCTAATTTGAGAACCCTAATTTTGAAAATTATGGGAACTAGAAATTTTTAAAACCTAAAAGGGTTCAAACTCTAAACCTTAATGTCCAAACCCTAAACCCTAAGGGTTTCATCAAGTTCAAATTCTAGAAAAATTGGAAATGACCATAATGCCCTTATGTGATATTTTATTAGATTTCTTGAATATCTTGCCAAATCAAGAGTTGGTGAACAACTCTCTTGACTTTGTTTAGCCTACTAACCAGCACATCAGCCCTACATGACAGCAAGATCAGATCAAGCAACAATCAAAGCATTATATATAAGTTTAGAGAGAGAAAAAGTCCATAACTAAGTCATTTTGAAAACTTAGCTCTCACCAACTCTTTCCCATACAAGACCTCCGAAAATTAGAAGTATATCAGTCCTAAATTCAGTCCCAATATCAATCAAAAACATCTTGGAGAACTTAGATCAAAAATCGGAATCAAAAAGGTATAACCAAATTTCTTAATTTCGATCTTTGATGCTTAAGAAAATTTGGTGTTTTTGTGTTTATTATTATGTAATAGGATGTTTTTAGTTGTTATATAATGATCCATGATGGATCCATAGCATCATAGTTGGTAAAAATCGAAGTTTTTCAAATCTGTCCAAGAACAAAATCTGTGGTCTGACAAGCTAATGTCAGGAGCCACAGATTCTTGTTCGTTTGTTGTTTTTGTTGTTTAAACGTTGTTACATGTAGCCTTGTATGTGGTATTTATTCTGCAAGTGGTATTACAACCATCAGATGTATAGATCATGAGTTATAATTGGTCAAACATCGTTGACCGAAGTTGACCGGGCTAAAATCTGGGCAACCCAGAAATTTAAAATAGCTTCTGACAAGATTTTGTAGTGTCTGGATCTGTCAGTTTGTTAAGTGTTTGATGTTTTTGATTAGTATATTTTGTAGCTTGTAGGATGGACTATAGATCTCTTATAACGTCTTCAGACCGATCGTGATAGATGGTCAAACTAGCCATCCTAGACTGTTTTTGAACTTTCTGGAAATTCCAAAAAAATTCTTGCACGAATTTTCTGGCAACGCTTGACCGAGATTTATCTGGCGTTCTAGATGTTATTTAACTGATATGTTGTGATGAAAATGTACCTTGACATTAGAACTACAAGTTTGAACCATCAAACCACTTAAAACATGACCAGAACATAGATTAGATTAAGCTTGAAAGTGATCACTTGAATCTGTTTTGGCCCAGAATCCGCCTGACAAAAACTTTGGAGGTCTAAATCTCCTTGATTGTGATGTTGTTTGACCAAATTGTTGATTAGATATTGTAGTGTTACGTTTATACTACAATAACAAACTTTTAGTTAGCCCAGAACTTGATCATGCTGTGAATTAAAGCCGGTCAAACGTGACTGGTTGAACACGAAGCTGTCAGTGTTCTTGAGCTCAAGAACACCAACAGCGACGCTTTGTGTCGCTAAAGGGCTTTAGCGACGGTTTTATTTATTTATTTTCTGAAAATTTCAGAAATTAATAAAAAAATAGAAATAAATTCTAAAAATTTCCAAAAAAAGTTTTAAAAATTATTTTAAATTATGAAAAATATTTTTTAGCCAATTGGAATATTTTCTTTTAATATTTATAATATTAAAGGTATTTAATTTATTTAATTAGTTTATTAAATAAATTATAAAAAATGATTTAATATTATAAAAAAATCATTTTAAATAAGAAAAATATATTTAAAAATATTTTGAGTTATAAAATGTAACTTTTAATATTTTTGGAGAATTTTCATTAATAATTTAATATTAATGATATTAGATTTATTTGATTATTAAATTAAATAAATAAGATAAAAATAATTTTAATGATTTAAAAATCATTTTAATTAAGAATAAAATGTTAGAAAATATTTTAAATTATAAAATATAATTTTCAATATTTTTGGAGAATTTTCATTAATAAAGTAATATTAATGATATTTGATTTATTTAATTATTATATTAAATAAATGAATTAAAAATGATTTTATTGATTTAAAAATCATTTAAAAATGAGAAAAATTGTTTAAAAATATTTTAAGTTATAAATTATGACTTTTAATTTTTAGATAATAATTTCATTAATATTTATTTATTAATGGTGATAATTTAAAAATGATTTTAATTATTTTAAAAATCATTTAAGTAGAATATTGATGATTTAAAAATATTTTAAGTTATTAATAATAACTTTAATATTTTGACAAGTATGTTATTAATATTTTTATATTATTAAATATTAATAATGATATGATTATTTGATAATTAAATCATTTAAAAATGATTTAAGTGTTTGAAAAATTATTATAAATTATAATAAGTGTTTATAAATTATTAAAAGCTTCCGGAAAATATTATAAACGATATTTGACTTATCTAAAATAATATTGAAGCTTAGAGACCAAGTTTAATTGACAATCAATGTGTTAATTGTCGGATAGGGTGACCCGAACACCGAGAATGGACCGAAATCCAACCAGACCGAAATAGTTAGACGTGATAAGTGTTTATATTGGTTATAAACATTAATATGGCTATATAGTAATTTGCCTAGGAGAAACTTGATTGTAAAATACAGTGTTATGTGTTATAAATGTTTGTACTAATTGTGAGACCGGCATTATTGAATATAGGTCTTACGAACGCAGTTAATTATATTATGTAGCTGTAATCAACGCAGAAGGCAAGTTTCCTAACTCAACCTTGAGTTATATTTCCTTCGATTATTATAGTGGTTAATTATTGCTAATTACACTAGATCCAGGGAATTTATTGTTGATTATTCGCAGTTAGTGCATGCTTAATAATTCAAATTGAATTACTGATTCAGAAATATACATTCGTAGAATTACTGTTGTTGAATATTCAAATCTGTAGAAGTTAGAATTGACAGTACAGATAATTTCTGTTTATTGTCAAATTGTGTTGAGAAATGTCTTAGCTAATTATTCTGGCTAGACAAACATTTGTTAGAACTTGATAAATTCAAGAAAATAATTCAATTGTTATTAGTAGAATCGATGCCAATTATTTCGGCAAGATCGATAAGTAAGTAGAATTTGAAATCACGGTATTTCGTTGTAAAATCAAAATATTGATTCTAAAACTGAGAAGAACAACCTTTTATATAAGGGGAACATTTTGGGTCGTGAATTCGACATTTGCGCGCGTTTTGAGTATTATGCATAATATAGGGTACAAGGAGTTGGCCGGCTCCAAGTACTTGTAGAGGGGTATGATTTAATCTTTATGGTTATCTAATACTCCTGGTATATATCAAAGTAAATCTTTGATAGATGCCCGAGAAAATAAGTTCAAAGATCTTGTGTGATCACTCAGTATAAATCTGGAAATTATTCCACTTTGTAATTGTGTAGAATTGATTCTTGTAGAACTTTGAAAGCGTTGTACTCTTTTATTATCAAATTATAGTGTTGCATAGAAAAGGAGAATCCTTGTTATTGAATAACAATTTGTCAGCTATTTCAAAGTTCCCTAAACTTTGGTTTCATTCTATCAAAATAGATAGGATATTATTGTTGATTCATATACATTTATTGTATAATCTTAACTTGCGGGGCAAATTTGTTGCTCACTCTTGCTATAAATAAAATTTTTCAGCTAGAGGCGAAGTTGCAGGAGGTCCTGCAAAGAACAAAGGCAAAGGCGTAGTTATAAATTAGTTATATTAAACAGTATTATTTATATTGTTGTATTGTAAACCCTTTTTGTATATCTAAAGGGTATATTTGTAAAGTTAAGGTTAGAAAACCTAGGTGATGTATTATGAAACTCTGATAAAAACTTATGTAAGATACTATCTATATATATTATGGGTAGTTAAATGTTATTTATATTGTGGATCGTGAACACCAAACTCGGGGGTCAGGTAACCCGAATTTGGGGGTGTCACGGGTTGGTATCAAAGCTGTAGTGACCAAGGTGTCACCAGCTGATAGCAGAGCTTTAGGTTATAAACCTTAAGTGGGGTGGGGAAAGACCTAGGATTATAACCATAAGCGAGATAGAGAATACTCATTTAGAGTACTAAGTGAGAGATTGCCGAAGTGCAATGATAGTGAGAAATAAGGACACATAGTGTGAGGAGTTTGTACTAATGAAGTACTAATCAAGTTATTTAAATTGATTGTAGGATGTCTGGAGAAGATCAAATGAGTACGGAGATGCTAGCGGCTGTTGCACCAATGCCACAAGCCGAGGTGCCAGCGCAAAGTCAATCGGTTGATAAGGTGGAAGAAGATGAACCTATGGTTAATCTGGGGAGCGAACATGACGATTATCCCGAGATGTACCTGAGTGGAGATGAGGAGGTAGAGTCTGAGCCAGCTATGGTAGAGATAAAGAATAAGACTACAGTTGAAGAACAAGATCAACTAGTTGCAGAAGTTCAAGAACTCCGAAGTAAGGCGTTTCTCTTGGAGCAGCTATGGAAGACAGAGCGAGCGTTATGCGAAATGACTGAAGAAAGGAACGAACTCAAGGCGCAGGTAGACAGAATGAAGGCGGAAGGTGGTGGATCATCTGAAGGGATGATCAAGCAGCAGAAAGACAAGAAGAAAAGGAAAAGGGACAACGATAGCCCTAATTTAGAAAAGTCAAACTCAAAGAAGAAGCAGGCCTGTGGCAAGTGTGGAAAGGGCCATTTGGGAGAATGTATGTGGGGTCAGAATGTGTGTTATAATTATGTTCAAGAAGGACATTTGTCACCAAATTGTCCTAAACCAAAGAAAGGAGGATGTTTTGCATGTGGTGGAACGAGTCATAAGGTTAAGAATTATCCTAAAAAGAAGAAGGATTAAGTGTGTGGAGAATAATATTTTCTTTGATAGGAGATAACTTTTGTATGCCTCCACTTTTTGTGTAAAGTTGTAGTAATGAATCCCGACTTTTGTCAAAAAGGGATAGTACCTGTTTGTAGTTGTATGGGTAGTGTAATGAAAAGTACTATGTAATATTTGCATGAATATAAATGCAATGATATGTTTGTATGAATGAAATCTTTATTTTCTATATGAATATAAGATTAAAATAAATTTGCGTGTTCTTAAAACTCATACTTATGGTAAGTTAATGACTCATAGTTATATGAAATATTTTGAACCCCTCAACGAATGGACGCCAAAGGTCTGACTAGGATAAGTTCATACACTCATATAATTGTGGCAAGTTACTGAACTCCTAAGTGTGGTAAGTTTGATTGAACTGGATATAGTAATGTGAAAATGGAGTATAACAACTTTTTGTGTAAAGTTGTGTTGTTAATCCTGATATAAAAAAAAGAAGATAGTAATATGTGAAGTACTAAATGTACTATGTGCTATTTGAATAAATATGCAATTACTTGAGAATTATGTGTTGAATTCTTATTGTGTTAAGAATTTGTATGGAGAAAGGGTATTAATATAAGATTTTTATTTAAATCAGATCATGCCGCCTAGACGACAGAATCGAAACCAACGAGAAGAACGTTCAGTGAATAACGAAGGAGGTCAAGTTGACCCAATGCAAAATTTTGCAAATATGATAGCCGAAGCTATGGAGAATAGAGCTCCCGCAGGAAGAGGAAGAGCGAGAGAACAGTCCGCTGATAGATTAGCCAATTTCAAGGATTTTAAAGCGGTATGACCGTCGAAATTCAAAGGAACCACCGATCCGATTGAAGCCCAAACTTGGGTAAAGGAGATGGAGAAAGCATTCATCATTGCACGTGTGGCAGAAGAGCAAAAGACGGCTTTTGCAACGTATCTGATGAAGGGAGAAGCCAATTACTGGTGGGAGACGAACCAAGCAAGAGCTGGTACAGAGGTGGTGTTGTGGACAAGATTCAAGGAGTTATTCTTTGAGAACTACTTCTCACCGAGTATGCAAGCTCGGATGGAAGTTAAGTTCTTGGAACTTAAGCAAGAGAACATGTCGGTATCTGAATATGCTGCCAAATTCAACGAACTGGCAAGATTTGCACCCTATCAAGTGGACACAGAAGCAAGAAAGGCACAAAGATTCGAGAATGGGCTGAAACCGGGAATATTCAACAAAGTAGCTGTGCTACAGATCAACACTTTTGCGGCTCTATTAGAGAAAGCGCTAATTGCTGAAGGAGGGAGCGAGGCAGTGTTTCGATTTCATCAGGAAAAGAAGAAGAAAAAAAATGACGGTGGAAGTAGTGGAGGAAGTAATCCGAATAAGAGAAAATGGAAGGAGAATACCCTGTCGGGTAATAAGACAGAAGATAATAGGAAGGGAAGGGAGCCATGTTCGAATTGTGGGAAGTACCATGCTGGAATTTGCCTAAAGAAGAAGGAAGTTTACTATAGCTGCGGCCAAGAGGGGCATATGTCACCCAATTGTCCCAGTCCGAAAAAAATTCAAGGTTGCTTTGGATGCGGATCAACCGAACATATTGTTCGAAACTGTCCGAAAAGAAATGCTGAAAAGGAAATCGCCAACAAGGGACCCGGTGGCGGAAGCTTGACGATTCGAGGACCTGCACAGCCAGGAAGACCAACGGCCCGTACATTCAACATGACGACGCAAGATGCGTTATCTACTCAGGAGGTGGCAGCAGGTAATGATTTCATTACGCGAATAATAGGAGTTAAATAATTTTGTGAACTAATTTCTTTTATAGACTCAGGTCACAGGTTAGAATTTGAAACCAAAAATTAATATGGCGTTGATTAAAATAAATTGATGATACAACTTTAAAAGATTGTAGAATATAAGAAAGCGGTGATTCCGAGGACGGAATCCTATTAAGGAGGGGTGAATGTGATAACCCAGGATTCGAATAATCCAAAATTTGCAATTTTTTTTATTAATATTAATATTAATTATCAATTTTGTGACAAGTTTCTGTGATACGTATATCGAGAAGGTCGATTTATGTATTGACTAATAAAATTAGAGTAGAGTTGTGCTTAACGGAGAATAGAAACCCTAACCCTAATTATTGGAACGGGATTCGATAGAAAATATAATTAAAATAATTATATTAGTATGTATGTGTTTGAACGGTATAGAATTTTTGATCAATGATTGATCGAATAAGGTTTAATATTATTAAACCCTAATAAGAGATTAGAAACTCTAATCTCAAGATTAGAAACCCTAACGTACTGTTAATAACCCTGATCAAAAGCCTAGAAACCCTAATTTCAAAACCGGGAATTATAAACCCTAAATTAGGAAACCCTAATCCTAATTGACAAGTCTATGAGTTCATTAAACCTAAATATGATTAGAAAACTCTAATTATATTCTTGTATGTTAAATTTCTATTTTAGAAACCCTAATTTTATTTTAGAAAATTTATTTTCTAATTTGAGAACCCTAAATTTGAAAATTATGGGAACTAGAAATTTTTAAAACCTAAAAGGGTTCAAACCCTAAACCTTAATGTCCAAACCCTAAACCCTAAGGGTTTCATCAAGTTCAAATTCTAGAAAAAATTGGAAATGACCATAATGCCCTTATGTGATATTTATTAGATTTCTTGAATATCTTGCCAAATCAAGAGTTGGTGAACAACTCTCTTGACTTTGTTTAGCCTACTAACCAGCACATCAACCCTACATGACAGCAAGATCAGATCAAGCAACAATCAAAGCATTATATATAAGTTTAGAGAGAGAAAAAGTCCATAACTTAGTCATTTTGTAAACTTAGCTCTCACCAACTCTTTCCCATACAAGACCTCCGAAAATTAGAAGTATATCAGTCCTAAATTCAGTCCCAATATCAATCAAAAACATCTTGGAGAGCTTAGATCAAAAATCAGAATCAAAAAGGTATAACCAAATTTCTTAATTTCGATCTTTGATGCTTAAGAAAATTTAGTGTTTTTGTGTTTATTATTATGTAATAGGATGTTTTTAGTTGTTATATAATGATCCATGATGGATCCATAGCATCATAGTTGGTAAAAATTGAAGTTTTTCAAATCTGTCCAAGAACAAAATCTGTGGTCTGACAAGCTAATGTCAGGAGCCACAGATTCTTGTTCGTTTGTTGTTTTTGTTGTTTAAACGTTGTTACATGTAGCCTTGTATGTGGTATTTATTCTGCAAGTGGTATTACAACCATCAGATGTATAGATCATGAGTTATAATTGGTCAAACATCGTTGATCGAAGTTGACCGGGCTAAAATCTGGGCAACCCAGAAATTTAAAATAGCTTCTGACAAGATTTTGTAGTGTCAGGATCTGTCAGTTTGTTAAGTGTTTGATGTTTTTGATTAGTATATTTTGTAGCTTGTAGGATGGATTATAGATCTGGGTCTTTAGATCTCTTATAACGTCTTCAGACCGATCGTGATAGATGGTCAAACTAGCCATCCTAGACTGTTTTTGAACTTTCTGGAAATTCCAAAAAAATTCTTGCACGAATTTTCTGGCAACGCTTGACCGAGATTTATCTGGCGTTCTAGATGTTATTTAACTGATATGTTGTGATGAAAATGTACCTTGACATTAGAACTACAAGTTTGAACCATCAAACCACTTAAAACATGACCAGAACATAGATTAGATTAAGCTTGAAAGTGATCACTTGAAACTGTTTTGGCCCAGAATCCGCCTGACATAAACTTTGGAGGTCTAGATCTCCTTGATTGTGATGTTGTTTGACCAAATTGTTGATTAGATATTGTAGTGTTACGTTTATACTACAATAAAAAACTTTTAGTTAGCCCAGAACTTGATCATGCTGTGAATTAAAGCTGGTCAAACGTGACTGGTTGAACACGAAGCTGTTAGTGTTCTTGAGCTCAAGAACACCAACAGCGACGCTTTGTGTCGCTAAAGGGCTTTAGTGACGGTTTTATTTATTTATTTTCTGAAAATTTCAGAAATTAATAAAAAATAGAAATAAATTCTAAAAATTACCAAAAATAGTTTTAAAAATTATTTTAAATTATGAAAAATAATTTTTGACCAATTGGAATATTTTTTTTAATATTTATAATATTAAAGGTATTTAATTTATTTAATTAGTTTATTAAATAAATTAGAAAAAATGATTTAATATTATAAAAAAATCATTTTAAATAAGAAAAATGTATTTAAAAATATTTTGAGTTATAAAATGTAACTTTTAATATTTTTGGAGAATTTTCATTAATAATTTAATATTAATGATATTAGATTTATTTGATTATTAAATTTAATAAATAAGATAAAAATAATTTTAATGATTTAAAAATCATTTTAATTAAGAATAAAATGTTAGAAAATATTTTAAATTATAAAATATAATTTTCAATTTTTTTGGAGAATTTTCATTAATAAAGTAATATTAATGATATTTGATTTATTTAATTATTATATTAAATAAATGAATTAAAAATGATTTTATTGATTTAAAAATCATTTAAAAATGAGAAAAATTGTTTAAAAATATTTTAAGTTATAAATTATGACTTTTAATATTTAGATAATAATTTCATTAATATTTATTTATTAATGGTGATGATTTAAAAATGATTTTAATTATTTTAAAAATCATTTAAGTAGAATATTGATGATTTAAAAATATTTTAAGTTATTAATAATAACTTTAATATTTTGACAAGTATGTTATTAATATTTTTATATTATAAAATATTAATAATGATAAGATTATTTGATAATTAAATCATTTAAAAATGATTTAAGTGTTTAAAAAATTATTATAAATTATAATAAGTGTTTATAAATTATTAAAAGCTTCCGGAAAATATTATAAACGATATTTGACTTATCTAAAATAATATTGAAGCTTAGAGACCAAGTTTAATTGACAATCAATGTGTTAATTATCGAATTGGGTGACCAGAACACCGAGAATGGACCGAAATCCAACCAGACCGAAATAGTTAGACGTGATAAGTGTTTATATAGGTTATAAACACTAATGTGGCTATATGGTAATGTGCCTAGGAGAAACTTGACTGTAAAATACAGTGTTATGTGTTATAAATGTTTGTACTAATTGTGAGACCGGCATTGTTGAATATAGGTCTTACGAACGCAGTTAATTATATTGTGTTGCTGTAATCAACGCAGAAGGCAAGTTTCCTAACTCAACCTTGAGTTATATTTCTTTCAATTATTATAGTGGTTAATTATTGCTAATTACACCAGATCCAGGGATGTTATTGTTGATTATTCGCAGTTAGTGCATGCTTAATAATTCAAATTGAATTACTGATTCAGAAATATACATTCGTAGAATTACTGTTGTTGAATATTCAAATCTGTAGAAGTTAGAATTGACAGTACAGATAATTCCTGTTTATTGTCAAATTGTGTTGAGAAATGTCTTAGCTAATTATTCTGGCTAGACAAACATTTGTTAGAACTTGATAAATTCAAGAAAATAATTCAATTGTTATTGGTAGAATCGATGCCAATTATTTCGGCAAGATCGATAAGTAAGTAGAATTTGAAATCACGGTATTTCGTTGTAGAATCAAAATATTGATTCTAAAACTGAGAAGAACAACCTTTTATATAAAGGGAACATTTTGGGTCGTGAATTCGACCTTTGCGCGCGTTTTGAGTATTATGCATAATATAGGGTATAAGGAGTTGGCCGGCTCCAAGTGTAAGATCTCGAAAATTTTTAAATAAAAGGAATTTCCTTTATTTATTTATTTTTTGAAATAGTAAGGGTTGATTTGATTAATGTGGAAAGTTATGGGTAAAATGCGCAAATATTTTAAATAAGCAGGTGGTTATAAAATATTCATTATTGTCAGGGAATATTCGTTTGGTCGTGGAATATTCTAGTTATCGGGGAATATTCGTACGACGGCGCAGTCTTTTGTGGGCCCCATAACGGAAAGGGATTGGATGAAGAAAACGACAAATATAAGTTGTTTATAAATAACGGCGTAGTTGTTACCGTTAATACTGTTGGAATACCCAGTGGTTAAAACACAGTAATACGCGTTGTTGCACAGTAGCACACGGTATTGCACCAATTATTGATTCTTACGTAAGAAGGCACTACTCAATAATTGTTACAGTAATTACTGTTCAATATTTTATGTTATTGATTCAATAATTGCTGCATTGATATTTTATATTACTGTTGTTTCAATAATTGTCACTACACAGTATTTTTTATTATCGAAGCAATAATTCTTATTATCTGAATAATATTATTAGATAACATTATTGGCAATGTCTAGAAAGTTCTGTCTAAGGAGAGGTTTGGTCACCTAATTGCGCGCCAGTAAGGAGAAATTCTTATTGGAAAGCCCCCTCTTTCCTGGGAACTGCCTGGTTGTCAATATTGTGATTCTGTAATATTATTTGTGAATAATTAATTATTGATTCATTTGATGAGAAAAATATTGATTTTATGGGGATATAGATGGAGAAAATTTTTAATGTGACAATTGTTGAAAATTAATATTTTATCTTTTTCTGATAAAATAATTCATTTAAATATATTATTTTAATAATATATTAACGATGATATTTTTATAATGAATGTGGGATATATGAGTATATGAGGAGGAAGAGTATTTTTGAGGCATTAAATGTTTAACACATATTTTGTGTGTTGGTGAACACAATTATTGACTGAAATTTGATTATAGCCTGTAAAATCGCTCGTTTATGGATTTCGGTCAATTTCTGTTTGGAATTTGGAAAAACTTTCTTCTGCAAAGTTGTAGAGAATTGAATTTCCTGTAAAATCTTGCGAGATTCGAATTTTCTGGCAAAAAGGACTATTTATTATGAATTATTGAAGTTCCGAAGCTCTAAAATAATTGATTTTTGGAAGTTTAAAATATTTTTTTTAAGAAAAACATTTTTTTTCATTTTTGAAAGTCATTTAACATGTGTGGCTGAAGCTTGGATCAGATTTGTGTGCGTAGAGAATTTTGATTATATATATTATTATTATATTAAATTTTCTGCTTTGGTGTTCTAAGCAATTTCCTATAAATAGGGTGCATAGGTTAGAATTGAAAATCACACCAGAAACTGAAGTTTTCTCTCTCTATAATATCGAGCGTATTTTTGTGAGAATTTTGAGTATACTTTGAGTATTGCTATACGGTGCAAGTTCAAGTCATAGCCTATATCCGGTGTTTTAACTAGAAGTGATGTCTTTCGAGGTAAAGGATGTTATTTTCTTCTCAAATGATATTATTTCTTCAATATCATTATGCTGAAATGTTGGTTGGAACTTTTTATCAAATTTGGAACTTTTTCATGGGGTTACTATTCATGAGTTACTATTCACGAGTTACTATTCATGAGTTACTATTCACGAGTACTATTCACGAAGTGTGAAGATATTTTTTGTGAAATTTCTATCTTTTGGTGTCGGAGTTACTATTCACGTATACGACACTATTCACGAATACGATATTATTCACCGAAAAAATGAAATTTCTTCTTTTTGTCCAAAATATCAATTCTGGATACTAGTTTTGATTGGATCTATGTTTTGATCATTCTTGAATTTTACTTAAGGATGATTATTTATGAAGTATTTTTGAACTCGGATTGTTTAAAGTATGAATCCTTAATACTTGTTATTTTGTTTCACTGGATTCGTTTCCTTTAAAATATTTTTCATCATCCTCAGTCCTAAATGATGGTGTTACTGAATATCTTTAGCCTGTAGTGCAAAGATGGTTGATTTTGTTATGAATATATTTGGCCCGTAGTGCAAAGATGTACAGTTGTTGAGATGAACATGAACAATTGATGAATATCTTTGGCCCGTAGTGCAAAGATGAACAGGTGTTTAGATGAACATGACCAACTGATGAATATCTTTGGCCTGTAGTGCAAAGATGAATATTTGATTTGATTTGAGATATATATTGATTGATGTTACAGGGATAAAATATTGATGATGGACTTTTAAATTCATAGATGTTAGTAGATTTTATTCTCTACTTAACTCTTCGAATGAATTGTTGTTTCCGCTGCAGTTGTTGATCTAAAATTTGTTGTCTATTGTATTCTATCAGATTTTTCCCTGTTGAAGACTAAGGATAATTTGTTGTACATTATCTTAGTCATTATATTCTTTACTGGGCTAGTTGAGCTCACCCTTTTTCTTGTTGTTCTATTTTTCTTCTCAAGAGGCGAGAATGTAGCGAGTACTAGTCGGGGTATGGAATGAAGGTTCTAGAAAGAGTTGTTTAGTAGTCCTCACCATTTTTGTAAAATAATGTATCAATAATTATGATGGGGATTTATTTGCGTGTGGATATTGTCTAGACGGCAATATCTGTATTTAAACTCACAGTATATATGTTGTCGTATTTTGCACGACAAATGTATTAATAAAGTTGTAGTTATTTCTGTACCATGTATTTGGCGACTCAGAATGGGTTGGATGGAATGGACCTATTTTGGGGGTGTCACAGTTGGTATCAGAGCTTAGGGATATGATCTCTGGCGGAGATCGGGGAATAGAACTAGGAGGGGAGAGACGAGTAAATCCTTCGCTAGTGTTTCCTACCTAAGCTTATTTGGTGGTCGGTCATAATATAGGGGTATTATGTGATTTGTTAATTTATTTAATTAACCCTTATTTTATGGCAGTATTTGAGAATGTCGACTGAGAATATTAACAGTGGAGTAAATGAGACCGTGGAAACGCATGTACTCACCAACGAGGAGAATGTGCAACAGGCTGGCAATGTTCCTCCTGTGAACAACACCACTGAGCAGACGATGAACGACGGGATGTTTAGAAGCTTTTTACAGTTCATGCAAAACCAGACGAGGGAGACTCGTGTTCAAAATACAGGTGGTAATGATAACAACGCGCGGCTTGTCACAGCCAAGCAGTTCAAAGAGTTGGGACCACTAGAATTCTTGGGAAAGCCGGATCCGATTAATGCGGAGACGTGGATCAAGCAAATTACCAAGATATTCGATGTCTTGGGATGCACGGAGGAACAGAAGGTTCCATTCGCCACCTTTATGTTCCGTGGCGAGGCAGACTACTGGTGGGAGTCTGTGAAGCGTACACATCCAGTCGCACTCAGCATGTCATGGGAGACGTTTCAGAAACTTTTCAACGAAAAATACTTTCCTGAAAGTATTCGCCATATGAAGGAAGTGGAGTTTATTAGACTAGAGCAGAATAACATGACGGTGTCCCAGTACTAGGCGAAGTTCGCGGAGTTATCCAGGTTTGCACCTCATTTGGTGGAGAATGAGGAACGTATGACGCGCATGTTTCTGAGAGGTTTGAAACCCGGCATACGTCAGTATCTCATTTCTCATAAATTTTCTATCTATTCAGATGTTGTCAACAGGGCTCAGTTGTTAGAGCGAGATAATGAGTACGTTCAACCGAGGGACCATAACCAGGATCATACTGGTGACAGCAGTCATCAAAATAACGATAACCAGCGGAGAAAGAAGAATATGGACAAAGGCGGTAACCACTTTGGTTGTAATCGTGGCCATAAAAATAGAAGAAGCGAGTCAGGAGGAGATTTTAAAAAGAGGAGATTTAACAACGACCATGTGAAGACGACAGTGCCAGCAGCAACTAGTTCCAAGGGAGGAGAAAGACCACCGGTCGTATGTTACAAATGCGGGAAAGAGGGACATATCAGCCCAAACTGCCCACAACAGTTCAAGGTATGCTATAATTGTGGAAAGGAAGGACATATCGCTCGAGAGTGTACGGTAGCGAAACCAATTCCAGCGGGGATGGTGATTCAAAAGGCTGTCCCAGAAAAGTCAAAGTCAACGGTTCCTAGAAGAGCGTTTGTCATGACCGGTTAAAATGCGAGGAACACGAACGAAGTTAGCACGGGTTAGTTAATTATAATTCTTGCGAAGTTTATACCTTACTAGGTACTGGTTCTACCCATTCTTTTATCTCTCTTGCTTGCGCTCAACGTTTGAACTTGACTACGAAGAAATTAGACTTTGACCTATTTATGGAGACTCCGTTAGGAGAAACTTTCATTACATCCGTTGTTTAGAAATCTTGCTTGATTCAAGTTGGCACTATCACATTACCTGTTAACCTTATTTCTATAGAGATATTTGCTTTTGATGTGATTTTAAGGTTAACTACTCATCATGCCAAAATTAATTGCTTTTGTAAGGTTGTTAGTTTTCATATTCCTAAGCAACCTGATATTCGAACTCAAGCAATCAAACCATTGAAGTCAAACATTTTTATATCAAGTCATGAAGTCATTCGTTTATTGAAAAATGAATGTCAAGCTTTCTTAGTCATGTTGTGGACTTGAACAAAAATACGTTAGATTTGAATCATATTTCTGTTGTTAGTAAATTTCCTGATGTATTTCCTGAAGAATTTCTTGGTTTACTCCCAGAGCGTGATATAAAATTTTGTATCGACTTTGAATCCGGTACAAAACCCATTTCTAAAATCTCATATCGAATGGCTCCTATTGAACTTCAGGAGTTAAAAACCCAACTGTAGAAGTTGATACCCGAGCCTTTATCTGGTGACTTCCTTTGTGGAATACACAGAAGCCAGACTTTCCGTAGGGGACGCCATATTCGTGCGATAGTAAACTGATAGGTGCTGTTGTGACATGTTATCCAAGATTGGGATGTGAGTCATAGTTGAGAACAACCTAAGTCGGTAATCGAAATACGTAGCTTTCTAAGCATAGTTGGTTATTATCGGAGATTCGTTAAAGGATATTCTCGCAGCTGACTCGTAGAGATACAAAATTCGAATGGAGCAAGGAATGTGGAAGAGCTTCGAAGAACTCAAGAGGAGACTCATTTCGGCATATGTTCTGACCATACCGTCTTAGAAAAGCGAACGTGGTAGCTAACGTGTTGAGTAGAAGATCGTATACGAGTATGAGTACGATATTTTCAAAGACTCATTTCGTATAATTTACAAATAATAGAGATGGAGATGAAAACTCTAGGTACCCACGTGATGATATACGAGTATAATCGACTTTAATCGATAAAGTTAAAGCTGTTCAAGCTACACACCGGAGCTGGTGAATATGAAGAAGCAGGTACAAGAAGTTCTTATTCCAAAAGCGAGAATTGGCGATGTGAGCAAAGCTTAAACCTTCGATTTATTAATCCATTTGAAATTATCGATCGAATAGGAACTGTGGCCTATAGACTCGTTTTACCGCCAAGTGTGTCGCGTGTTTATAGTGTTTTTTTTTATGTACCGATGTGGACGACTCGAACCATGTTCTTGAGTTAGAAACGGACGAAATAGTCGAAGACTTAACGTACGAGGAGGTACCTATCAAGATGTTGGATGGGAAGGAACATGTCCTACGCACGAAGGTCATACCACAAGTTAAAGTTTTGTGGAGGAATCATGCTATAGAGGAAATGACCTTGGAGTTGGAAACGAAAATGAAAGCGAGGTATCTTTACCTTTTCGAAACACCAGGTACGTACGTCAATTTCGAGGATGAAATTTCATAAGGAGGGGAGGTTGTAAGATCCCAAAAATTTTTAAATAAAAGGAATTTCCTTTATTTATTTATTTTTGAAATAGTAAGGATTGATTTGATTAATGTGGAAAGTTATGGGTAAAATGCGCAAATATTTTAAATAAGCAGGTGGTTATAAAATATTCATTGTTGTCGGGGAATATTCGTTTGGTCGTGGAATATTCTAGCTGTCGGGGAATATTCGTACGACGGCGCAGTCTTTTGTGGGCCCCATAACGGAAAGGGATTGGATGAAGAAAACGACAAATATAAGTTATTTATAAATAACGGCGTAGTTGTTACCGTTAATACTGTTGGAATACCCAGTGGTTAAAACACAGTAATACGCGTTGTTGCACAGTAGCACACGGTATTGCACCAATTATTGATTCTTACGTAAGAAGGCACTACTCAATAATTGTTACAGTAATTACTGTTCAGTATTTTATGTTATTGATTCAATAATTGCTGCATTGATATTTTATATTACTGTTGTTTCAATAATTGTCACTACACAGTATTTTTCATTATCGAAGCAATAATTCATATTATCTGAATAATATTATTAGATAACATTATTGGCAATGTCTAGAAAGTTCTGTCTAAGGAGAGGTTTGGTCACCTAATTGAGCGCCAATAAGGAGAAATTCTTATTGGAAAGCCCCCTCTTTCCTAGGAACTGCCTGATTGTCAATATTGTGATTCTGTAATATTATTTGTGAATAATTAATTATTGATTCATTTGATGAGGAAAATATTGATTTTATGTGGATATAGATGGAGAAAATTTTTAATGTGACAATTGTTGAAAATTAATATTTTATCTTTTTCTGATAAAATAATTCATTTAAATATATTATTTTAATAATATATTAACGATGATATTTTTATAATAAATGTGGGATATATGAGTATATGAGGAGGAAGAGTATTTTTGTGGCATTAAATGTTTAACACATATTTTGTGTGTTGGTGGACACAATTATTGGCTGAAATTTGATTATAGCCTGTAAAATCGCTCGTTTATGGATTTCGGCCAATTTCTGTTTGGCATTTGGAAAAACTTTCTTCTGCAAAGGTGTAGAGAATTGAATTTCCTATAAAAACACGTGAGATTCGAATTTTCTGGCAAAAAAGGCTATTTATTATGAATTATTGAAGTTCCGAAGCTCCGAAATAATTGATTTTTGGAAGTTTAAAATATTTTTTTAAGAAAAACGTTTTTTTCATTTTTGAAAGTCATTTAACATGTGTGGCTGAAGCTTGGATCAGATTTGTGTGCGTAGAGAATTTTGATTATATATATATATTATTATTATATTAAATTTTCTGCTTTGGTGTTCTAAGCAATTTCCTATAAATAGGGTGCTTAGGTTAGAATTGAAAATCACACCAGAAACTGAAGTTTTCTCTCTCTATAATATTGAGCGTATTTTTGTGAGAATTTTGAGTATACTTTGAGTATTGCTATACGGTGCAAGTTCAAGTCATAGCCTATATCCGGTGTTTTAACTAGAAGTGATGTCTTTCGAGGTAAATGATGTTATTTTCTTCTCAAATGATATTATTTCTTTAATATCATTATGCTGAAATGTTGGTTGGAACTTTTTATCAAATTTGGAACTTTTTCATGTCGAGGTTACTATTCATGAGTTACTATTCACGAGTACTATTCACGAAGCGTGAAGATGTTTTTTGTGAAATTTCTATCTTTTGATGTCGGAGTTACTATTCACGTATACGACACTATTCACGAATACGATATTATTCACCGAAAAAATGAAATTTCTTCTTTTTGTCCAAAATATCAATTCTGGATACTAGCTTTGATTGGATCTATGTTTTGATCATTCTTGAATTTTACTTCAGTATGATTATTTATGAAGTATTTTTGAACTCAGATTGTTTAAAGTACGAATCCTTAATACTTTTTATTTTGTTTCACTGGATTCGTTTCCTTTAAAATATTTTTCATCATCCTCAGTCCTAAATGATGGTGTTACTGAATATCTTTGGCCTGTAGTGCAAAGATGGTTGATTTGTTATGAATATCTTTGGCCCGTAGTGCAAAGATGTAAAGGTGTTGAGATGAACATGAACAATTGATGAATATCTTTGGCCCGTAGTGCAAAGATGAACAGGTGTTTAGATGAACATGACCAACTGATGAATATCTTTGGCCTGTAGTGCAAAGATGAATATTTGATTTGATTTGAGATATATATTGATTGATGTTACAGGGATAAAATATTGATGATGGAATTTTAAATTCATAGATGTTAGTAGATTTTATTCTCTACTTAACTCTTCGAATGAATTGTTGTTTTCGCTGCAGTTGTTGATCTAAAACTTGTTGTCTATTGTATTCTATCAGATTTTTCCCTGTTGAAGACTAAGGATAATTTGTTGTACATTATCTTAGTCATAATATTCTTTACTGGGCTAGTTGAGCTCACCCTTTTTCTTGTTGTTCTATTTTTCTTCTCAGGAGGCGAGAATGTAGCGAGTACTAGTCGGGGTATGGAATGAAGGTTCTAGAAAAGTTGTTTAGTAGTCCTCACCATTTTTGTAAAATAATGTATCAATAATTATGATGGGGATTTATTTGCGTGTGGATATTGTCTAGACGGCAATATCTGTATTTAAACTCAGTATATATGTTGTCGTATTTTGCACGATAAATGTATTAATAAAGTTGTAGTTATTTCTGTACCATGTATTTGGCGACTCAGAATGGGTTGGATGGAATGGACCTATTTTGGGGTTGTCACATCAAGTACTTGCAGAGGGGTATAATTTAATCTTTATGGTTATCTGATACTCCTGGTATATATCAAAGTAAATCTTTGATAGATGCCCGAGAAAATAAGTTCAAAGATCTTGTGTGATCACTCAGTATAAATCTGGAAATTATTCCACTTTGTAATTGTGTAGAATTGATTCTTGTAGAACTTTGAAAGCGTTGTACTCTTTCATTATCAAATTATAGTGTTGCATAGAAAAGGAGAAGCCTTGTTATTGAATAACAATTTGTCAGCTATTTCAAAGTTCCCCGAACTTTGGTTTCATTCTATCAAAATAGATAGGATATTATTGTTGATTCTTATACATTTATTGTATAATCTTAACTTGTGGGGCAAATTTGTTGTTCACCCTTGCTATAAATAAAATTTTTCAGCTAGAGGCGAAGTTGCAGGAGGTGCTGCAAAGGACAAAGGCAAAGGCGTAGTTATAAATTAGTTATATTAAACAGTATTATTTATATTGTTGTATTGTAAACCCTTTTTGTATATCTAAAGGGTATGTTTGTAAAGTTAAGGTTAGAAAACCTGGGTGATGTATTATGAAACTCTGATAAAAACTTATGTAAGATACTATCTATATATATTATGGGTAGTTAAATGTTATTTATATTGTGGATCGTGGACACCAAACTCGGGGGTCAGGTAACCCGGATTTGGGGGTGTCACATAAGCATCAATAATTAATACTGTGTGCTACTATGCAACCATGCGTATTACTGTACTTTTACTACCGGGTAGTTCAACAATTTAACGGTAAAACTTTCGCCGTTATTTTTATAAAAAGATATTTCTATCGTTTTCTGACTACGACAATACTTCCGTTGTGGGGTTCACCAAAGATTGTGTCGTCGTACGAATATTCCCTGTTAAAATGAATATTCCCCGACCAATCGAATATTCCCCGACACAACGAATATTTTATATCAACTTATTTACTTTGCAAAATTTTCACATATCACCCTCAACTTTAACCCTTTCTTAATTTAACCATTTAATAAATAAAATAATAATTATAAGAAAATTGAATACTTTCATTTCATAAAATTTTAGATCTCACATATATGGTCAAATAATAACTATATAACCCCTACCCAACCTCATTAACATCCAATTCCAAAAATTTAAAAATTTGATTTTTTTAAGAGTTCAAGAACTCTGTTTAACATAAACTAAAAATAAAAACAAGGAAGAGGAGTTATACCTTTGCAAAAGTGAAAGGAACTTGTTCCAATGAACTCTTAAGCTCTAAGAATGCTTGTAAGCTCTCACCCTCACACTTGACAAATCTCAGCAATGGAAATTGAAGAAAGAGAGTCCATATATACAGAAAATTCATTACATAGGCATTGCAATTTCCCATTGAATCAAACCCATGGATTGTAGGATTGCATGAAGGTTAAGAAGGAGTGGTTAGATGGTGGTTAAAATTCATCATAACCACCACTCCCTACCATAATCATTGTCTAGCAAGGCTTGGAAGGAAGAAAAGAGAATAGGCCATAGCCTTTTGGAGAATACGTGATTTAGCTTTGAGCTACTATTCATTGTACTTGGTGACACTAATTATGGGTCAAAATGAAGTCTCAACAATAAACTTAGCTCCATTCCATTTTGTTACTTGGTTATCAAAAATAGTCTTAATGTCCAAGTGTTACCATATTAGGAGAAATTAGGGTTATTTATGTACTCATATCGTATAGTCCATGTACATCAATTACATGTAATAATATAATGCAGTCCGATATAATTGTCCGGGTAGTTCCACAATTATCTACTACTCACATAACCACATTATAACTTTATGTCATAATATGATTTAACATTTCAAGGTAATAGATGTTATGCAACATACATATAATCCATGTACATTTTATCACACTGGTACATTTTATCAAAATGATAGTCTACAATATGCTCATGGTATATTATTTTTGTAAGACCCCAAATTATTAATAAATAAAATTTATTTTCCTTTATTTATTATTTTGAAATAGTAAGGGTTGATTTGATTAATGTGGTTAGTTATGGGTAAAAATGCGCAAATATTTTAAATAAACAGGTGGTTATAAAATGTTCATTGTTGTCGGTGAATATTCGTTTGGTCGTGGAATATTCTTGCTGTCGGGGAATATTCGTACGACGGCGCAGTCTTTTGTGGGCCCCATAACGGAAAGCGATTGTATGAAGAAAACGACAAGTATAAGTTGTTTATAAATAACGGCGTAGTTGTTACCGTTTATACTGTTGGAATACCCGATGGATAAAGTAAAGTGATACGCGTTGTTGCACAGTAGCACACGGTATTGTACATTATTTTTGAATTATTGACTCTTACGTAAGAAGGCACTACTCAATAATGGTTACAGTAATTACTGTTCAGTATTTTATGTTATTGAATCAATAATTGCTGCATTGATATTTTATATTACTGTTGTTTCAATAATTGTCATTACACAGTATTTTCCATTATCGAAGCAATAATTCATATTATCTGAATAATATTATTTGATAACATTATTGGCAATGTCTAGAAAGTTCTGTCTAAGGAGAGGTTTGGTCACCTAATTGCGCACCAGTAAGGAGAAATTCTTATTGGAAAGCCCCCTCTTTCCTGGGAACGGCCTGGTTGCTAATATTGTGATTCTGTAATATTATTTGTGAATAATTAAATTATTGATTTATATGATGAGGAAAATATTGATTTTATGTGGATATAGATGGAGAAAATTTTTAATGTGACAATTGTTAAAAATTAATATTTTATCTTTTTCTTATAAAATAATTCATTTAAATATATTATTTTAATAATATATTAACGGTGATATTTTTATAATGAATGTGGGATATATGAGTATATGAGGAGGAAGAGTATTTTTGTGGCATTAAATGTTTAACACATATTTTGTGTGTTGGTGGACACAATTATTGACTGAAATTTGATTATAGCTTGAAAAATCGCCCCGTTTGTGGATTTCGGCCAATTTCTGTTTGGAATTTGGAAAAACTTCCTTCTGCAAAGTTGTAGATAATGGAATTTCCTATCAAAACTCGCGAGATTTGAATTTTCTGATAAAAGGGCTATTTATTATGAATTATTGAAGTTCTGAAGCTCCGAAATAATTGATTTTTGGAAGTTTAAAATATTTTTAATAATAAAAACATTTTTTTTTCTAGAAGGGAGCATGTGTTCAATGGCTGATTTCAGATTTTAAGGTTGGCGTAGAAGATTATATATTTATATATTAATATTATATTAAATTTTCTGCTTTGGTGTTCTAAGCAATTTCCTATAAATAGGTGCTTAGGTTAGAATTGAAAATCACACCAGAAACTGAAGTTTTCTCTCTCTATATTATCGAGCGTATTCTTGTGAGTATTTTGAGTATACTTTGAGTATTGCTATACGGTGAAAGTTCAAGTCATAGCCTATATCCGGTGTTTCAGCTAGAAGTACTGTTTTTTCGAGGTAAGGGATGTTATTTTCTTCTCAAATGATATTATTTCTTCAATATCATTATGCTGAATTATTGGTTGGAACTTTTTATCAAATTTGGAACTTTTTCATGTCGGGGTTACTATTCATGAGTTACTATTCACGAGTTACTATTCATGAGTTACTATTCACGAGTTACTATTCACGAGTACTATTCACGAAGCGTGAAGATGTTTTTTTTTGTGAAATTTCTATCTTTTGGTGTCGGAATTACTATTCATGTATACGTCACTATTCACGTATACGGCACTATTCACAAATACGGCACTATTCACCGAAAAATGAAATTTCTTCTTTTCGTCCAAAATATCTATTCTGGATACTAGTTTTGATTGTATCCATGTTTTGATCATTCTTGAATTTTACTTCAGTATGATTATTTATGAAGTATTTTTGAAATCGGATTGTTTAAAGTACGAATCCTTAATACTTGTTATTTTGTTTCACTGGATTTGTTTTCTTTAAAATATTTTTCATCATCCTCAGTCCTACATGATGGTGTTACTGAATATCTTTGGCCTGTAGTGCAAAGATGGTTGATTTTACTATGAATATCTTTGGCTCGTAGTGCAAAGATGTACAGGTGTTGAGATGAACATGAACAATTGATGAATATCTTTGGCCCGTAGTGCAAAGATGAACAGGTGTTTAGATGAACATGACCGACTGATGAATATCTTTGGCCCGTAGTGCAAAGATGAACAGGTGTTTAGATGAACATGACCGACTAATGAATATCTTTGGCCTGTAGTGCAAATATGAATATTTGATTTGATTTGAGATATATATTGATTGATGTTACAGGGATAAAATATTGATGATGGACTTTTAAATTCATAGATGTTAATAGATTTTATTCTCTACTTAACTCTTCTAATGAATTGTTGTTTCCGCTGCAGTTGTTGATCTAAAACTTGTTGTCTATTGTATTCTATCAGATTTTTCCCTGTTGAAGACTAAGGATAATTTGTTGTACATTATCTTAGTCATAATATTCTTTACTGGGCTAGTTGAGCTCACCCTTTTCCTTGTTGTTCCATTTTTCTTCTCAGGAGGCGAGAATGTAGCGAGTACTAGTCGGGGTATGGAATGAAGGTTCTAGAGAGAGTTGTTTAGTAGTCCTCACCATTTTTTGTAAAATTATGTATCAATAATTATGATGGGGATTTATTTGAATGTGGATATTGTCTAGATGATAATATTTGTATTCAAACTCATAGCTTATGGGTTGTAAAAGTTGTAGTTGTTTCTGTACCATGTATTTGACAACTCAGAATGGGTTGGGTGGAATGGACCTATTTTGGGGCTGTCACAGTTGGTATCAGAGCTTAGGGATATGATCTCCGGCGGAGATCGGGGAATAGAACTAGGAGGGGAGAGACGAGTAAATCCTTCGCTAGTGTGTCCTACCTAAGCTTATTTATTGGTTGGTCATAATATAGGGGTAATATGTGATTTATTAAATTGTTTAATTAACCCTTGTTTTATGACAGTATTTGAGAATGTCGACTGAGAATGTTAACAGTGGAGTAAATGAGACCGTGGAGATGCCTGTACTTACCAACGAGGATAACATGCAACAGGCTGGCAATGTACCTCCTGTGAACAACGCCACTCAGCAGACGATAAACGACCGGATGTTTAGGTGCTTTTTGCAGTTCATGCAAAACCAGACGAGGGAGACTCGTGTACAGAATACAGGAGGAAATGATAGCAATTCACGGGTGGTCACAGCCAAGCAGTTCAAAGAGTTGGGACCACCAGAATTCTGGGAAAAGCCGGATCCGATCATGGCGGAAACGTGGGTCAAGCAAATTACCAAGATATTCGATGTCTTGGGATGCACGGAGGAACAGAAGGTTCCATTCGCTACCTTTATGTTCCGTGGCGAGTCAGACTACTGGTGGGAGTCTATGAAACGTACACATCCAGCCGCACTCAGCATGTCATGGGAGACGTTTCAGAAACTTTTCAACGAAAAATACTTTCCTGAAAGTATTCGCCATATGAAGGAAGTGGAGTTTATTAGACTAGAGCAGAATAACATGACGGTGTCCCAGTACGAGGCGAAGTTCGCGGAGTTATCCAGGTTTGCACCTCATTTGGTGGAGAATGAGGAACGTATGACGCGGATGTTTCTGAGAGGTTTGAATCCCGGCATACGTCAGTATCTCATTTCTCATAAATTTTCTCTCTATTCAGATGTTGTAAATAGGGCTCAGTTGTTAGAGCGAGATAACGAGTACGTTCAACCGAGGGACCATAACCGGGATCATACCGAAGATAGCAGTCATCAGAATAACGATAACCAGCGGAGAAAGAAGAATATGGACAAAGGCGGTAACCACTCTAGTGGTAATCGTGGCCATGAAAATAGAAGAAGCGAGTCGGGAGGAGATTTTAAAAAGAGGAGATTTAACAATGACCATGTGAAGACGACAGTGCCAGCAGTAACTGGTTCCAAGGGAGGAGAAAGACCATCGGTCGTATGTTATAAATGCGGGAAAGAGGGACATATCAGCCCAAACTGTCCACAACAGTTCAAGGTATGCTATAATTGTGGAAAGGAAGGACATATCGCTCGAGAGTGTACGGTAACGAAACCAATTCCAGCGGAGATGGTGATTCAAAAGGCTGTCCCAGAAAAGTCAAAGTCAACGGTTCCTGGAAGAGCGTTTGTCGTGACCGGTCAAAATGCGAGAAACCCGAACGAAGTTAGCACGGGTTAGTTAATTATAATTCTTGCGAAGTTTATACCTTACTAGGTACCGGTTCTACCCATTCTTTTATCTCTCTTGCTTGCACTCAACGATTGAACTTGACTACGGAGAAATTAGACTTTGACCTATTTATGGAGACTCCGTTAGGAGAAACTTTCATTACATCCGTTATTTAGAAATCTTGCTTGATTCAAGTTGGCACTATCACATTACTTGTTAACCTTATTTATATAGAGATATTTTCTTTTGATGTGATTTTAAGGTTAACTACTCATCATGCCAAAATTAATTACTTTTGTAAGGTTGTTAGTTTTCATATTCCTAAGCAACCTGATATTCGAACTCAAGCAATCAAACCATTGAAGTCAAACTCTTTCATATTAAATTATAAAGCCATTTGTTTATTGAAAAACGAATGTCAAGCTTTCTTAGTCATGTCATGGACTTGAACAAAAGTACATCAGATGTGAATGATATTTCTGTTGTTAGTAAATTTCCTGATGTATTTCCTGAAGAATTTCTTGGCTTACTCCCAAAGTGTGATATTAAATTTTGTATCGACTTTGAACCCGGTACAAAACCCATTTCTAAAATCTCATATCGCATGGCTCCTATTGAACTTCAGGAGTTAATAACCCAACTGTAGAAGTTGATACCCGAGCCTTTATCTGGTGACTTCCTTTGTGGAATACACAGAAGCCAATTTTTCCGTAGGGGATGCCATATTCGTACGGTAGTAAACTAATAGGTGTTATTGTAATGTTCTATCCAAGGTTGGGATATGAGTCACAGTTGAGAACAACCTAAGTCGGTAATCGAAATACGTAGCTTTCTAGACTTAGTTGATTATTATCGGAGATTCGTTGAAGGATATTCTCGAATCGTTATTCCATTAACGCAGCTGACTCGTAGAGATACAAAATTCGAATGGAGCAAGGAATGTGGGAAGAGATTCAAAGAACTCAAGAGGAGACTCATTTCAGCACATGTTCTGACCATGCCGTCTTGGAAAAACGAACGTGGTAGCTGACGTGTTGAGTAGAAGATCGTATACAAATACGAGTACGATATTGTCAAAGACTCATTTCGTATAAATTACACATAATAGAGATGGAGATGAAAACTCTAAGTACGTACGTGATGATATACGAGTATAATCGACTTTAATCGATAAAGTTAAAGCTGTTCAAGCTACACACTGGAGCTGATGAATTTGAAGAAGGAGGTTGTTATTTCAAAAGTGAGAATTGGCGATGTGAGCAAAGCTCAAACTTTCGATTAATTAATCCGATCGAATAGGAACTGTGGCCTATAGACTCGTTTTACCGCCAAGTGTGTCGCGTGTTTATAGCATTTTTTTTATATGTACCGATTTGGACGACTCGAACCATGTTATTGAGTTAGAACCGGACGAAATAGCCGAAGACTTAATGTACGAGGAGGTACCTGTCAAGATCTTGGATAGGAAAGAACATGTCCTATGTACCGAGGTTATACCACAAGTTTTGTGGAGAAACCATGCTATTGAGGAAATGACCTGGGGGTTGGAAACGGAAATGAAAGCGAGGTATCTTTACCTTTTCGAAGCACCAGTTACGTACGTCAATTTCGAGGACGAAATTTCATAAGGAGGGGAGGTTGTAAGACCCCAAATTATTAATAAATAAAATTTATTTTCCTTTATTTATTATTTTGAAATAGTAAGGGTTGATTTGATTAATGTGGTTAGTTATGGGTAAAAATACACAAATATTTTAAATAAACAGGTGGTTAAAAAATGTTCATTGTTGTCGGGGAATATTCGTTTGGTCGTGGAATATTCTTGCTGTCGGGGAATATTCGTACGACGGCGCAGTCTTTTGTGGGTCCCATAACGGAAAGCGATTGGATGAAGAAAACGACAAGTATAAGTTGTTTATAAATAACGGCGTAGTTGTTACCGTTTATACTGTTGGAATACCCGATGGATAAAGTAAAGTGATACGCGTTGTTGCACAGTAGCACACGGTATTGCACATTATTTTTGAATTATTGACTCTTACGTAAGAAGGCACTACTCAATAATGGTTACAGTAATTACTGTTCAGTATTTTATGTTATTGAATCAATAATTGCTGCATTGATATTTTATATTACTGTTGTTTCAATAATTGTCATTACACAGTATTTTCCATTATCGAAGCAATAATTCATATTATCTGAATAATATTATTTGATAACATTATTGGCAATGTCTAGAAAGTTCTGTCTAAGGAGAGGTTTGGTCACCTAATTGCGCACCAGTAAGGAGAAATTCTTATTGGAAAGCCCCCTCTTTCCTGGGAACGGCCTGGTTGCTAATATTGTGATTCTATAATATTATTTGTGAATAATTAAATTATTGATTTATATGATGAGGAAAATATTGATTTTATGTGGATATAGATGGAGAAAATTTTTAATGTGACAATTGTTAAAAATTAATATTTTATCTTTTTCTGATAAAATAATTCATTTAAATATATTATTTTAATAATATATTAACGGTGATATTTTTATAATGAATGTGGGATATATGAGTATATGAGGAGGAAGAGTATTTTTGTGGCATTAAATGTTTAACACATATTTTGTGTGTTGGTGGACACAATTATTGACTGAAATTTGATTATAGCCTGAAAAATCGACCGTTTGTGGATTTCGGCCAATTTCTATTTGGAATTTGGAAAAACTTCCTTCTGTAAAGTTGTAGATAATGGAATTTCCTATCAAAACTCGCGAGATTTGAATTTTCTGATAAAAGGGCTATTTATTATGAATTATTGAAGTTCTGAAGCTCCGAAATAATTGATTTTTGGAAGTTTAAAATATTTTTAATAATAAAAACATTTTTTTTCTAGAAGGGAGCATGTGTTCAATGGCTGATTTCAGATTTTAAGGTTGGCGTAGAAGATTATATATATATATTAATATTATATTAAATTTTCTGCTTTGGTGTTCTAAGCAATTTCCTATAAATAGGTGCTTAGGTTAGAATTGAAAATCACACCAGAAACTGAAGTTTTCTCTCTCTATATTATCGAGCGTATTCTTGTGAGTATTTTGAGTATACTTTGAGTATTGCTATACGGTGAAAGTTCAAGTCATAGCCTATATCCGGTGTTTCAGCTAGAAGTACTGTTTTTTCGAGGTAAGGGATGTTATTTTCTTCTCAAATGATATTATTTCTTCAATATCATTATGCTGAATTATTGGTTGGAACTTTTTATCAAATTTGGAACTTTTTCATGTCGGGGTTACTATTCATGAGTTATTATTCACGAGTTACTATTCATGAGTTACTATTCACGAGTTACTATTCACGAGTACTATTCACGAAGCGTGAAGATGTTTTTTTTGGTGAAATTTCTATCTTTTGGTGTCGGAATTACTATTCATGTATACGTCACTATTCACGTATACGACACTATTCACAAATACGGCACTATTCACCGAAAAATGAAATTTCTTCTTTTTGTCCAAAATATCTATTCTGGATACTAGTTTTGATTGTATCCATGTTTTGATCATTCTTGAATTTTACTTCAGTATGATTATTTATGAAGTATTTTTGAAATCGGATTGTTTAAAGTACGAATCCTTAATACTTGTTATTTTGTTTCACTGGATTCGTTTTCTTTAAAATATTTTTCATCATCCTCAGTCCTACATGATGGTGTTACTGAATATCTTTGGCCTGTAGTGCAAAGATGGTTGATTTTACTATGAATATCTTTGGCTCGTAGTGCAAAGATGTACAGGTGTTGAGATGAACATGAACAATTGATGAATATCTTTGGCCCGTAGTGCAAAGATGAACAGGTGTTTAGATGAACATGACCGACTGATGAATATCTTTGGCCCGTAGTGCAAAGATGAACAGGTGTTTAGATGAACATGACCGACTGATGAATATCTTTGGCCTGTAGTGCAAAGATGAATATTTGATTTGATTTGAGATATATATTGATTGATGTTACAGGGATAAAATATTGATGATGGACTTTTAAATTCATAGATGTTAGTAGATTTTATTCTCTACTTAACTCTTCTAATGAATTGTTGTTTCCGCTGCAGTTGTTGATCTAAAACTTGTTGTCTATTGTATTCTATCAGATTTTTTCCTGTTGAAGACTAAGGATAATTTGTTGTACATTATCTTAGTCATAATATTCTTTACTGGGCTAGTTGAGCTCACCCTTTTCCTTGTTGTTCCATTTTTCTTCTCAGGAGGCGAGAATGTAGCGAGTACTAGTCGGGGTATGGAATGAAGGTTCTAGAGAGAGTTGTTTAGTAGTCCTCACCATTTTTTGTAAAATTATGTATCAATAATTATGATGGGGATTTATTTGAATGTGGATATTGTCTAGATGATAATATTTGTATTCAAACTCATAGCTTATGGGTTGTAAAAGTTGTAGTTGTTTCTGTACCATGTATTTGACAACTCAGAATGGGTTGGGTGGAATGGACCTATTTTGGGGCTGTCACAATTTTAATACATACCCACATACATTTTGTCACATAGATAATGCATTTATAACATATAGTTCCAATATGTTTACTCATATTGCCCCATACAATATAGTTTTGTAAGACTAAATATAATGCCACATAAATGTCACACTGCAGTATATAGTATTGTTGTATATGCTCATATGCACATAACTGTCAATATAATATTATTATATTATTAACTTACTTATTTATGTTAAATAAATAAATTATGCACTTCCTTACTTAATTAACACCAATATTAATTAATCCAACCATTGATTAATGTATTTATGGATTTCCACAATCATTATTCATCTTTATAATATATTGCATATAATAGTAATCACACATTATTAGTTAATTACTAAAAATTCAATATTCTACACAACCATCGTCAATTAATTAATATTACAGTTAACAATTAATATTACTTAATTGCGCACTTTATTTCATAGTTTATTAATGTCACACACATCACATAATTTTTTTATTTAATTTTCCAAAGTAGAAGAATTAATTTTTTCTCCCACTGACCACTGGCACAGCTTCGCAAGTTTGTACTGCTGGGACGGCGAAGCTGCGCCGTACCCTGACAGTGCCAAGACTGGTTTAGCTTCGACCCGTGTCAATTCTCAAGACTAAATTCATTTTAAACGACATGAATTGATGTCCAAAAAGGTGTTACTACACGTCTTATATGAAATCACATAATCATTCCTGATTAATCTTCCTAATTCTTGTTTCAACTCGCTTAGTTAATTCTCTCGTTTCACATTATGCCACACAAGTCATTTCACAATTCTCATTGTCACTTCACACATCTTAATACGCATTGATCTAATATGAATCAATTGAATTAACCAACTCACAATATAATAACACTTTTATTCACAGAAATTTTATTTCCATTAATACATTCATTTAATAATACGTGGAAATTCTCCGATATTAAAGATCCTACATTCGCGCCTTCTTAACACATTTCAATATACATTCTACACAGCAGTGTTCTACAAGAAGCAAATAGCTCCAATCCCGAGTGATTACTACACAGGACGGTACACCGGGTAGAATTTGAAGACTTGAAGACCAAGGGCATGGCCCCATCTTCCTAACTTTGTATAACCTCTAATCCCATGTCATTGTGTAGCTCTCGACAACAGCACTCCAAAAAAGGTCTTATACACCACGATCGGATGCCCGAATTGAAGTTTTGAAAGTTAAAGTAGACATCACATTGCATGTGTGCATGTACTTCGAGATACCAGGACCCGCGGAACCCGGTGCACCCCGGGCTACCATAGGTGTACCTACGGCTCCCCCTCTACAAATAAAGGGCTTGGGGTGGCCATTTTGGAAGAGAAAAAGGCGAGGAAGCTCTGTCCAATTTGTTTTGTACACGCTATAAACTAAGTGTTTTCTCATATTAAACACTTGTGAGCTTATATTTGGCTATATTTTTACCGGTAGGAACCGAGTGTTCATCCATTTAAAGCAATAGAAGTTTTCTTTAGCAGTCCACTATAAGTCTTCTTACAACTTTTAAAGCCTTTCTCTACTACTGTGCACACACAGTTATTCATGTTGAGAGTCGTATTGTGTGCGATACTCGGACTTCGGTCCGTGGCTTTTATTTCTTTTGTATATATATATATATATATATATATATATATATATATATATATATATATATATATATATATATATATATATATTTATACTAACTTTATCGAGTTATACCTCAATTGAGCCTGTACTCACATCCGGAACGTTTATTGCTTTTATATATATATATATATATATATATATATATATATATATATATATATATATATATATATATATATATATATATATATATATATACTTATATATAAATTGTTGTCGAACTCTTTTCGATGAGCCTGGATTTATATCCGGAGCGTTTACTGCTTATATATATATATATATATAAATGTTGTCAAACTCTGTTCGATGACCTTGGATTTACATCCGGTGCGTTTACTGCTTTTATATATATAAATACTTGTATATATATATATATATATATATTCACATTTCTGTCAGGCCTGGAGTTTAATTCGTGGCAATTTACCACTTTATTTACTGTAACGCCCCCAAATTCAGGTACTTAAAACCCGAACTCGGTGCTTTACGATACAATTTCTATGAGCAGAATAATACTAATAATAATAACAATAATATAAATATCAAACTTAACTTATATTTATCAGAGTCTAATCTCAAGTACGCAACGTTTACTACATTCTTTACATGATATATAATACATATTATTATCTTAATACAGTTTAACTATTACAAAAGATACCAATAATCATATTTTATTTGCTTTCCTTTTTACTTGTTCTTTTCTTAACCTTTATGTTGATCATGCCTAGCTGAAAATATTTAAATTTAAAGCAAGAATGAACATTTGGGTGCCCAGCAAGTAATAACACTTATAAATATAATTAGCTGAAAGAATTAAATGTTTTCTTTGTACATCACTTCTACAACGAATTAATAATTGTGAAGTAAACTGAACCAATCATAACCATATATTATTTCTATATCAAAGTTTTTAAAACTACGTGTTGACTATATATTTATGGTAGTCGACAGATTATGAACATTATTTTCTATTTTTGAAAAGGTTAGACAGAACTTCATCTGCAAACCGTCATAACTTACGAGCACGAGGGTGTACATCCCATGGACACGGTATTGATCAATACTACATTGTAAGAATGATATTATCGTTCATCCTTTGTGTTGCCTAATTTTTTAATAGCACTTTACCACGCAAGTATACGCGTTCAATTGTAATATTCAGCAAGCAAGGATATCGTTCCCACGAGGAAATAGACTAATATTTATCAATTACTAACTCTAATGCAATTAATCCTATTTTAAACTAAGAAAATTTTGTTTGTGATGGAAATTTAAACTTAACAAAACTAATAATTAAAAACCAAAATTTCACAAGAATAACTGCAGATTTAACAGATTAAGATTACAACTTCCCTTGGTATTTCATTCAAACTAACTTACTTCCCATTTAACATAAATCAATTAATATGAATTGTTATCCAAGAATGCTTTATAAATATTCATGCACTTCTTCCAAAGACACATGAACAAATCCTCCTAAATCCAATCTTTAAGATGCAGAATTAAAAGGAACACCCCAGTTAATCAACTCACTATATTCCTATGTGAATCAAGTTAATTAGGGTTTACGCACAAATTCTTTCAATGGATACAAAAGACACGTAGGTATATTCCTATCCTACACGCTAATCATATTAACCCTATTCAGATTATATGAACAGATGTTATCATATCCAGATCTCAATCTATACTCCATCTTCCAATTTTATATAGATTATCACAGTAATTGTTGGCCAAACAATTAATCAATAAACATAAAATATAATAAACAATTCAATAAAAACCAACTTTCATTCAATGGGAAGCTTGCAATTTAAACTACATACCAAGTTCCGTTGCAATCTTAATTAAAATTTAGTTCATGATAGTAATAAAGAAAAACATCATCCAGATAAATAATCCAAACATCCCAGATAGTTACAAAAGATAAAACTAGAGAAGAGAAGAAGAAACTCTGAATTTGCTCCAATACTCTCTCTTAGATCTTTAGCCTTTGCAATTGATGAGTGAGTTTTATACACATGAATTGGATACATTCGGGCTTAATTTATTGTTGTTCTCAAGTCTTTTAGGATGTTTTTATGTGTTTGTGTCTATTCATGCATATTTTATAATGTTTTGTAGGAATTGGGACAAAAGTTGCATGGATCGACGTTCAGGGTGGCTAGATGCACGTTTTCGGCTTGTCATTTACACATCAGTTACTTCAGAGACAATTTGACTATAGCTCCGGACATTATTTCAAAAAACTTCATCTTGAATCATCTAAATCGGAGTTCGGACGAAGAAGTTATGGCCATTTTCCCAAAGGACGTCGGAGCAGAAAATGTTAGACTTTGGGCCAGCGCCGGGGCGCTCGTTTTTGGCTTGATACCAGCGCCGGGGCGCTGGGGGGCAGAATGCCAGCGCCGTGCCCAGCACCGGGGCGCTGGGGAAGGGTCTGGTGCGGGCCTGGACGCGTTTTGAGCGAATTTTGACACCTTTTTGACTCCAAATTGGATTGGGATTGTTCCTAAACTCAAAATTAGACTTGTAACCTATAAATACATGATGTAAGGCATAAAATAAGGGGAGATTACATAGCTTAGCTTGGGGATTACATAGCTTAGCTTAGAGATTACATAACTTAGATTAGAACATAACCCTAGTTCTTATTAGTTTTGGAGATTGAAGCAACTTGGAGACCATTGAAGATCAAGAGCAAGAGCAAGAGGGGAGCATCAAATTTGCTGACAACAGATTCTATTCTCTTCTCTCATCTTACTTTTATATTTTAATGTCTATTCAGTTGTGGATTCTTGGTTTCCATTCATTAATTATGAACTAACTTTTTTTATTAAGATTTCAATTGAACTTTTTATGGCTATGAATTAGTTATTCATTATATTCCAGTTATTTATGTTAAAGTGAGTTGTTTATCTTGTCTTGTGCTTATTGCTTAATTATCTGATCAGTAATTACTTTGTTACTCTAGAAGGAATTGGAAGAGGAATTCTAGGGTTAGAACTGGGCATGATATCATGTGACTTAGTTATTTGCAAAGTGAATAATTAGGTTTGTGAATTGAATGGAAATATCTGTTCACCGCATGTAACACATAAGGAATTGGGAATTGAAAGAGTTTAATTCAATTATTTTGCATAGGAATATAGCAAGATTAATCTGGATTAAATAGAAGGCAATTGATCACTTGGAAAAGGACTTTTGGCATTTGAGAATTCCTGTTAACAATTCAGTAGACATAATAATTGGGATAATTGGATAATTGATTTATAATTCATAATTGGGAATATTGAAGTCTTAATCTTTATTTATTTGAATTCATTCGTTAAAATCTTAGTTTTAATTAGTTAATTTAGTTTTCTTAATTAGAAGAATCACAATTTGAGATTGTTTAAATAAAATTAGTTTGGTTAAGAATTAGTACTTGGTGATTTTTATTAAATAATTCCTCGTGGGAACGATACTCTACTTTCACTTTATTACTTGTTGACCGTGTATACTTGCACGTATTCATTGATTGCGAAATCGATCAACAAGTTTTTGGCGCCGTTGCCGGGGAATTAATTTAATAATTATTTACCAATATTAATTTCAATCAAATTAGTCTTAATTTAAACATTTTTATTTTTATTTTTAATTCTCTTTCTATATTTCTCTCTTTTCAGGTACCATGGATGACTTTGTGTATCAATGGCCATACACGAACATGACTCAACCAGAGAGGATATCAAGTTTGGAAGAAGCCTTAGAAAAATTCATTAGAGCTTCTGACAAAAAGAACGAGGAACAAGATAAGAAAATGAATCAAGTAGAGCTGAATTTGCAAAGCCAAGGGGCATTGATCAAGAATCTGGAAAATCAAGTGGAACAGATAGCACATGCGTTGAAAAACCGTTCTCAATACACCTGGCCCTATGACACAGATTCCGAGACTGATGGTGAGCCCGAGCCAAATCTACAACTGGATGATCCACGAGATGAAAAAGAGGAGACAAGTTGGGATAATGACAACAAGGTCGGTGAAGAACTAATTGTGAGACCCAATGATGATGAGCCAATGTTGTTTATGCCTCAAGTGCCTTCTCCTCCACAGTTCAAGAGTCCGGTTAGATTTGCAAAACCTTGTCCGATTGGTAGTCATGTCGTCGGCAATACTCTCTGTGATGTAAAAGCAAGTACACCTTCGAAACTATGGTGCGATGAGCTGGAGAAGATAGAAGAAGAAATTATTGTGTCTGACAAGCCTCAATACCAGAATATATTCGCAGACACAATGGAGAGACCACCTAGATGTTGGACGTTCTTGAATGTGATCTTATCTAAAGAAAGCAAGCTAGGTGACTTTAACACAATGGCTATTATAAATGGGAACCTACCAAAAGCTATATTATTTCCGATGGATGGAGGGTTCCTCAACTTTCGTAGGGGAATTGGATAGAGAATTGAAGAAGTCAGGCTGAGACTATAAAACAAGCGCTTATTGGGAGGCAACCCAAGTTTAATTTTTATTTTTTAGTTTTAGTTTTTATTAAGTTTTATTTTAGTAGTTTTAAATTTGCATTTATTTAGGATTTAATAAAATTGCTTCTATCATGGTTTTACAGGTTATTCAAGTCAAATTCAAGTGTGGTGCCCAATTTGTTCCATGTGCTTAGCCTATTCTCCAAACTTAGCGGACAAGGAGGAAGATTGTTATATTTTCAGGGAAGTCCTCTGTTTTAATTTTTTCTATTTCAGTCATTGAGGACAATGTCTAGTTTAAGTTTGGGGGCATTTTAGTGTCATATTGCATATAGTTAGTTATTTACATTGAAAGTTCGTTATGTTTTCGAGTATTTACATTTAGTTTTCGCATTCTGTTTTTTTGTTTAAAAAAAAAATAATTTAAAATCGCAAAAATAGTAGTTAGTTTACTGTGTTTGTTGCGTTTATTTTATATTTGCATGATTCCAACTATTAAATAGTAAAAGTCTATTTTGGCCAATGATGAGACTGGAATTAAGTAGATAAGTATAGTATTGAATATTCAGGCTTTGATGTGATTTCTTGTTATGAATTGAATCTTTTCCTGTTTGAAACTGGTATAATCAAGGTTAGCACGTTAATAACAGCCATGTTGACTGATTAAGTTTAAATTGATACAGAATGGATTTCTTAAGGATAATATTAGTGTGAAGGAATAAAAGACATGAATAGGCGGAGATGACTAAATTTTGATAAAAACTTAAGTTTGAGGGGAAATTTTGGGGTATATAAGCTTTAAAAAAAACGTGTTGAGTCTTGTGGTGGGTTGATGAGAAACACTCCCCATAAACACAAGCGTGAGATGGAGCGTAAAACGCACTCACCAACCATCTATCAAAAAAAAAAGAGAAAAAAAAAAATTTACCGTGGCTAGTTTTGTTTCGGAGCCTTTGTTACTTGAGTAAGTACGCCCGAAGGGGTATCTTAAAACCTAGCGCCCTAAGGTCTTATATGGTCTGGGAGTCGTTGGTCGAAAGCTCGCTAAGGGGTGACACTGTTAGCCTAATGGAATGAGACATTGCACAGTCATGGTTAAAAAAAACAATAATAAAACGGGAAAAGAGTAAAAAACCCCCGTAATGAAAAGTAAAGCATAAGTATCCCAGATTGGACTCTTGAACTTGGTGGATGTTTAACTTTAGTTGGATCTAGCTTGTTCGTGAATTTTGTGAGTTTTCACTGTATGATGCCTTCGAAGATATCTATTATGTCTTAAATTTGATTTTATATCAGTTAACATTGTTGTGGAGCACACACGCACTATATCAGTGATAACAGTCTAAGATTTGATGATTGATTGGGAAATTACTGATTTGTTTTAATATGATGTATTATCATGTTTACTTGATTTCTCTAAAGCCGGTTGAATAGACTTGTTTCTGTCATTACTGTTGGATTCGTAGTCATATAGATTAGTTTCATTACATTGCATTGCATAACATTTTGGTGTTTTTGCTTGAGGACAAGCAAAGGTTTAAGTTTGGGGGTATTTGATGAGTGAGTTTTATACACATGAATTGGATACATTCGGGCTTAATTTATTGTTGTTCTCAAGTCTTTTAGGATGTTTTTATGTGTTTGTGTCTATTCATGCATATTTTATATTGTTTTGTAGGAATTGGGACAAAAGTTGCATGGATCGACGTTCAGGGTGGCTAGATGCACGTTTTCGGCTTGTCATTTACACATCAGTTACTTCAGAGACAATTTGACTATAGCTCCGGACATTATTTCGAAAACCTTCAAGAATGAAAGTTGTAGATCTACTTTTCCTCTTTCCAGAACATCTTGAATCATCTAAATCGGAGTTCGGACGAAGAAGTTATGGCCATTTTCCCAAAGGACGTCGGAGCAGAAAATGTTAGACTTTGGGCCAGCGCCGGGGCGCTCGTTTTTGGCTTGATACCAGAACCGGGGCGCTGGGGGGCAGAATTCCAGCGTCGTGCCCAGCGCCGGGGCGCTGGGGAAGGGTCTGGTGCGGGCCTGGACGCGTTTTGAGCGAATTTTGACACCTTTTTGACTCCAAATTGGATTGGGATTGTTCCTAAACTCAAAATTAGACTTGTAACCTATAAATACATGATGTAAGGCATAAAATAAGGGGAGATTACATAGCTTAGCTTGGGGATTACATAGCTTAGCTTAGAGATTACATAACTTAGATTAGAACATAACCCTAGTTCTTATTAGTTTTGGAGATTGAAGCAACTTGGAGACCATTGAAGATCAAGAGCAAGAGCAAGAGGGGAGCATCAAATTTGCTGACAACAGATTCTATTCTCTTCTCTCATCTTACTTTTATCTTTTAATGTCTATTCAGTTGTGGATTCTTGGTTTCCATTCATTAATTATGAACTAACTTTTTTTATTAAGATTTCAATTGAACTTTTTATGGCTATGAATTAGTTATTCATTATATTCCAGTTATTTATGTTAAAGTGAGTTGTTTATCTTGTCTTGTGCTTATTGCTTAATTATCTGATCAGTAATTACTTTGTTACTCTAGAAGGAATTGGAAGAGGAATTCTAGGGTTAGAACTGGGCATGATATCATGTGACTTAGTTATTTGCAAAGTGAATAATTAGGTTTGTGAATTGAATGGAAATATCTGTTCACCGCATGTAACACATAAGGAATTGGGAATTGAAAGAGTTTAATTCAATTATTTTGCATAGGAATATAGCAAGATTAATCTGGATTAAATAGAAGGCAATTGATCACTTGGAAAAGGACTTTTGGCATTTGAGAATTCCTGTTAACAATTCAGTAGACATAATAATTGGGATAATTGGATAATTGATTTATAATTCATAATTGGGAATATTGAAGTCTTAATCTTTATTTATTTGAATTCATTCGTTAAAATCTTAGTTTTAATTAGTTAATTTAGTTTTCTTAATTAGAAGAATCACAATTTGAGATTGTTTAAATAAAATTAATTTGGTTAAGAATTAGTACTTGGTGATTTTTATTAAATAATTCCTCGTGGGAACGATACTCTACTTTCACTTTATTACTTGTTGACCGTGTATACTTGCACGTATTCATTGATTGCGAAATCGATCAACAGCAATTCTCCTTCGTGCTTTTCTTCCTTGTTCTCTCTGCAAATCTCTTGAAGAATTGATTGATTCCTTGCAAAATTCGTTCTCCTCTCTTTTCTAGAGTCCTCTCCTACTTGTATTGGTCTCAGCCCTCATTCAGACTCCTATTTGGCTTCAAAAACCCACTTGACAGCTGAAAAACGCAACTTTCTACGCACTAGAGCGCCTAGGCGCTCATCATAGGGCAATTTCAAGCGCCTAGGCGCTTGGCCAGGACCTCATATTTACAGAAATGCCACTCAGCTTTAATTTTCATGATTTTTGACCTTTTTCTTCTCCGAAATGACCAATTTGTCCCTCCAGCTCCAACCTACAACAAATAAACACAAAACACATAAAAAGATCCTAAAAAACAATTAAATATAATAATAATTAAGTTTAATAATATCGGATTCATAGGTATAAAACCTACTCATCAAATACCCCCAAACTTAACCAATTGCTTGTCCCCAAGCAACACAACACAATGCAATAGCTAAATATGCAATGCAAATGCAGCTATCTAAATGCCTACATTCCAGCAGTCAAACAGAACAAAATCTATTCATCAAGCCTCGGAGAAATCACAATAAACATGATAGTACAACATATCAAAACAGATTTGTAATTTCATCGTCAATCATCAAATCTTAACCTGTTATTATTGATATAGTGTGTGTGTGCTTAACATCCATGCTAACTGATATGATGCTAAATACAACACATAATAAATCTCTTTAAAGGAATCATACAGTGTAAACTCACAAAATTCACGAACAAGCTAGAACCAACTAAAGACAAATAACCACCAAAATTTAAGAGTCCAATCCGGGATACTTATGCTTTTTTTTCTTTACGGGGGCTTTTTGCTCTTTTCCCGTTTAATTGTTTTTTTTTTCATATATATATATATATATTAACCATGACTGTGCAATGTCTCATTCCATTAGGCTAACAGTGCTACCCCTTAGCGAGCTTTCGACCAACGACTCCCAGACCATATAAGACCTTAGGGCGCTAGGTTTTCAGATCCCCCTTCGGGCGTACTTGCTTAAGTAACAAAGGCCCCAAAACAAAACTAGTCAAGGTATTATTATTTTTTTTTTAATTTTTTTTAAGCTTATATATCCCAAATTTTTCCCCCAAACTTAAGTTTTTATCTAAATTCAGTCATCTTTGCCTATTCATGTCTTTCATTTATTCAAACTAGCATTATCCTCTAGAAGTCCATTATGTGTCAATTTAAACTCAATCAGTCAACATGGTTGTTTTTACTGTGCTATCCTTATTATATCAGTTTCAAACAGGTAAAGATTCAAATCATGACATGAAATCACATTAAAGTCTTAACAGACAATACTATACTTGTCTACTCAATTCCAATCTCATCACTGACCAAAACAGACTTAAACTATTTAACAGCTGGAAACATGCAAATGCTTGAAAATTTTTTATTTTTTTTTATATTTTTTTTTATTTTTATTTTTTATTTTTTATTTTAAAATTAAAATGAAAACTACATGAATGCAAACTACATGAAAAACTATTAACTGAATACTATATGAATGCACTATATGAATACTACATGCATGAACTAGAGCTGGAAAATTACACCCCCAAACTTAATCGATGCAATGTCCTCATTGTATATAACAAATAAAATTTAAGAATTTAAGCACTGAGGACTTCCCTGAAAGATAGAAGCTTTATTCCTCGTCAGAATCTTCTTCATCTTCGTCTTCTTCTTCATCTGGGGGGTAAGCAGACAATGGTGGAAATTGGTAGGGGGCGGCACCTGGATTCATGCGGGCAAACATTTCAAGGAATGCGGCACTAAAATTTTGATACACCTCCGTTTGCCGCTGTGCTAAACTATCCTGATTTCTTTCCATTCGGTCAAAACCTTCCTGAACTCGAGTGGCCACCATGTCGATCCTTCTAGTTTGATTTCGCAAATCTCGACGAATATCTTCATAAAAATTAGGTGGTTGCTCAGAACTTCCAGCTGCAGGAGGATTCTCGTGAAATTGGTGACTAGGCTCGGGAGGAGCAATAATGAATCCTAACCCTCTCGGGTGTGGTATCCCCCCACCCCATACCTTGTACTTCTTAATAAGCGAATGGTCAATTGCAGCTAAAGGAGGCTGTATAGCTTCCTCGGCATCCCATTTCACCCCAGCTTGTTGGCATAGTCCTGTGATCAAAGATGGGTGTGGTAATCCACCTGAGGTCCTTCCTCTAATTGCTTTGTCAATGGAATCATGAATAACTTGGCCCACATCTATAATTTTTCCTGAAGCAATGCAGAAAAGCAGTGCTGCCCTTTGATTTACAACATCACTCATATGCCTACATGGCATCATCTTGGCACAAATAAATGCATGCCATGCTTTCCCATAATTGCTTAGTTTGGATGCGGGGAACAACACAGCTTCTTGTTGATCTGTTAATTTCCATGTCGTTCCAGGCACACACAAGGCTTGAATAATCTCACTGTAGTCTAGCTCGTGTTGTAGATATTGCATGTATCCATTGTTGGGTATCGTGTTCAAACCATAATAAGCATTTATTGACCCAAAACTGACCTCCACAGATTTACCTCGAACCCAAATTACGTTACCAACATGATCTATTGCATTTGCGTAGAATTCCTTAACAATCTTAACAACAGATGCATCCGATTGAGCTGTAAAGTTCACCCATCTTCTACTCCCAATCATCTGTAATAATTCCCCATCTTCTATATCGGGCAATAGTCCACGCTCGGGAATTAGTGCTTTGTTAGAAAGTACATTGTAATATCTGTCGGACGCTTTAGCACTTGTAAATCTCTTTTTGTCATACTTTTGCGAAGTGCCCGAAGTCTCTCCTCTTTGTCTCTTACTAGCCATAGTCTTATGTACTAACTTCTTGCTAACCCAAATGATACTCAATGACTTAGGAGAGCCAAAATCTTCTTTGGGACAATTTATCAAACACTTTGTGTGCACAGATTTGGAACACTATTGGTATGCACTCCCCCAAACTTAATTTTCACCAATTTTTGCAATTACTAAACACACTATACATCCAAGGTAATTCAAGCAACAATTAAGAGTACCCACACCCAATTGAGCCAACACAATGATAGAAACTAGCTTCAAAGTACTAACCTAACTATTATCCAAGTGAATCCAAATAATTTTCAATAGAATCTTGTGTACTTACTTGGGTATAGCCAAATATGATATTCAATCAAAGTTGGATGAGCAATTTGAGCTTTGAATCCTTACTTTAAGTAGATGTGGCTTGAATGCAAGTGGAATCCTGAATTGGTGAAGAAGGATGACAATATGGAACTTAGTTGCCTTGGTTTGGGTAGAGATATAGTGTTTGATTAGGATTTGGAAGAGAAAGATTGGTTGTTTAGGCTAGATTAGATGAGGGTTTAGAGTTGCGGAAGGTTAGAGATGGAGTAGGAGAGTAAGAGAGTCTTTGATTTGGAATGGGAGAGGAGTTGCCCGAATTGGGGCTTTAAAAATTTTTTTTTTTTTTTTACATTGGAGCGCCTAGGCGCTTGTTGTGTGTACTGTTGGAGCGCCTAGGCGGTGGCTTGCAGAATCCCTTGGACGTGTGGAGCGCCTAGGCGCTTGGGTTGCACTAGTTTGGAGCGCCTAGGCGCTTGGTCTGGAAAACACATACTGACTTTGAGCGCCTAGGCGCTTGAAATGGCTTGAAGGGGAGCGCCTAGGCGCTTGGGCTGCAATATAGGTACTGACTTGGAGCGCCTAGGCGCTTGGTGTAGGCTTGTATGGAGCGCCTAGGCACTTGGTCCTTTTCCAACATTCTCTGCTCTGACGTCCTTTGGAAAAATGGCCATAACTTCTTTGTCCGAACTCCGATTTAGATGATTCAAGATGTTCTGGAAAGAGGAAGAGTAGATATACAACTTTCATTCTTGAAGTTTCACGAAATAATATTCGGAGCTATGGTCAAATTGGCTCTGAAGTGACTTCTTTGTAAATGGCAAACCGAAAATGCGAATCTAGCCACTCCAAACGTCGATCCATGTAACTTTTGTCCCAAACCTCGTCAAATATCCCCAATCTTAAACTTGTACGTGTTTTCCTTTCCTGCAATCAATTGAATCTCTGTTAGAGAACAAGGTATGCTACAAATCCTTAACTAGCAAAGTTTAACCACTAAATAAACTAATGGTAAAGTAAATTAATAAGAGGAAAAATATCAAATAACAATAAAACTTCCTGGGTTGCCTCCCAGTTAGCGCTTGGTTTATAGTCTTCAGCCTGACTTTCTCCTTTGTTCTAATCGGCAAGGTTGACCGATGTCTTTTCACGATCAAAACAACCCCCATAGTAGTGCTTCAATCTTTGACCGTTGACTTTAAAATTACGTTTTGAATACGGGTCTTCCACTTCTACAGCTCCATGAGGATAGACTTTTGAAATTATAAATGGCCCAGACCATCGAGATTTCAACTTTCCAGGAAACAGTTTAAGCCTCGAATTGTATAATAACACAGTTTGACCTGCTTCAAACTTTCTTTCCAGAATTTTCTCATCATGCCATCTTTTAACCTTTTCTTTATATAACTTCGCGTTCTCATACGATTGGAGTCTGAATTCATCCATTTGATTCAATTGTAAGAGGCGCTTCTCTCCCGCAGCAGATATATCAAGGTTTAACTTCCGAATTGCCCAATAAGCACTGTGTTCGAGTTCAACTGGAAGATGGCATGCCTTCCCATAAACTAACCTATACGGAGACATCCCTATCGGAGTTTTATAAGCTGTACGGTATGCCCATAAAGCATCGTCCAACTTGCCAGACCAATCTTTCCGACTAGGATTCACTATTTTTTCGAGGATTCGTTTCACTTCTCGGTTAGATACCTCGGCTTGACCACTTGTTTGTGGATGGTAAGCAGTAGCTATCTTATGAGTGACTCCGTACTTAGCAAGGATAGCTGAAAACTGCTTATTACAGAAATGTGTTCCTTCATCACTAATGATTGCGCGAGGAGTGCCGAATCTAGAGAAAATGTTCTTCCGAATGAACTTAATCACCACCTTCGCATCATTGGTGGGTGATGCTATAGCTTCTACCCACTTCGAAACGTAGTCCACCGCTAGAAGTATATAGGAGTTACAGAAAGATGGTGGAAATGGTCCCATGAAGTCAATTCCCCAAACATCAAACAATTCGACTTCCAGGATCATATTAAGTGGCATCTCGTGTCGCTTTGATATATTACCAACTCTTTGGCATCTGTCACATTTTAATGAAAACACACGGGCATCTTTGAAGAGTGTTGGCCAGAAAAATCCACATTGAAGCACTTTAGCTGCCGTTCTTTCTCCCCCAAAATGTCCACCATAGTCAGATGCATGGCATTGGTATAGAATACTCTCCATTTCAACTTCCGGGACGCACCTTCTTATTACTTGATCGCCACATTGTTTAAATAAGAATGGCTCATCCCATAAATACTGTTTCACGTCATGGAGAAATTTCTTCTTCTGCTGGCTTGTCAAATCAGGCGGGAACACCTTACTGACAATGAAATTTACATAATCTGCATACCATGGTGTATCCATCCTTATCGCAAATAGCTGTTCATCCGGAAAAAATTCGTTGATCACTGTTGTGTCATTTTTCTTTAGTTCTGAATTCTCTAACCGTGATAAATGATCAGCAACCTGATTTTCTGTTCCTTTTCGGTCCCGGATCTCCAAGTCAAACTCTTGTAGCAGTAATACCCATCTAATTAATCTCGGCTTCGCGTCTTTCTTTGCTATTAAGTACTTAATTGCCGAATGATCTGTAAACACAATCACCTTTGTCCCAATCAAATATGAGCGAAATTTATCAAATGCATAAACAACTGCTAATAGCTCCTTCTCGGTAGTGGTATAATTCAGTTGAGCATCTGTCAATGTTTTACTAGCATAGTATATAACATGAAAAATTTTATCCTTTCGTTGGCCAAGAACTGCACCAATCGCATAGTCGCTAGCATCACACATTAATTCGAACGGTATAGTCCAATCTGGTGCTATGATTACAGGTGCGGTAACTAATTTCTTCTTTAACACATCAAAAACTTCCAGGCATGCTTGATCAAAGTTGAATGAGACATCCTTCTCCAAAAGATTGCAAAGTGGTTTTGTGATTTTGGAGAAGTCTTTTATAAATCGTCTGTAGAAACCAGCGTGTCCCAAGAAACTTCGAATACCCTTTACAGAAATTAGTGGTGGCAGGTTCTCAATGGTTTCGATTTTTGCTCTATCAACCTCAATTCCTTTTGATGATACTCAGTGACCCAAGATTATCCCCTCTTGCACCATAAAGTGACATTTCTCCCAGTTTAAAACCAAATTCGTTTCCATACACCGTTTGAGCACGAGAGTGAGATTTTCCAAGCAATAATCAAACGAATCCCCAAAAACTGAAAAATCATCCATAAATACCTCAAGATTTTGTTCAACCATATCTGAAAAAATAGCCATCATACACCGTTGAAATGTCGCTGGCGCATTACATAACCCAAAAGACATTCTGCGAAAAGCAAAGGTGCCATATGGGCATGTGAATGTTGTTTTCTCCTGATCCTCAGGTGCAATGGCAATCTGGTTATAGCCCGAGTATCCATCCAAGAGGCAATAATACTCGTGCCCTGCAAGCCTGTCCAACATCTGATCTATGAATGGTAGAGGAAAATGGTCTTTACGAGTGGCCTTATTCAACTTCCTGTAATCCATACACACCCGCCAACCAGTAACTGTTCGCGTTGGGATCAATTCATTCTGCTCATTCGCAACTACTATCATTCCCCCTTTCTTTGGTACGCATTGAACCGGACTTACCCATGAGCTATTTGAGATAGGGTAGATAATTCCAGCATCCAACCATTTAATGATTTCCTTTTTAACAACTTCCTTTATGATGGGATTGAGTCTTCGTTGTTGTTCAATAGTTGGTTTCGCTTCGTCTTCCAACAAAATCTTATGCATACAAATTGATGGGCTTATCCCCTTGATATCTGCAATAGTCCATCCAAGAGCAGTCTTGTATTGTCGAAGTACCCTTAGTAGCTTTTCTTCTTGAACCTTATCAAGTGATGCAGAAATAATGACTGGCAAGGAAGAAGAAGAACCAAGGTAGGTGTACCGGAGGTGGTTAGGCAACGACTTAAGTTCCAAGGTAAGCGGTTCCTCTATGGATGATGTCACCTTTTCATCTAGCTTTCCCCGATAATCCAGAGGTTCAAATTTTTGTAGACATTGTGTGAACTTCGGATTTGAATCTAGCATTTAGACCCATTCTATCACCATTGAATCATCAAATAATTTTTCACTAACCAATGCGGTTTCAAGAGGGTTTTCAATCACAGATTCACCAAATACCTCTTCAGTTGCTTCTTCAATTAGATCAACTCTTAAGCACTCTTCCTCTTCCTTCATAAATTTCATGGCCTTGAAAACAAAAAGTTACTTCTTCATCTTGAACTCTCATTGTTAACTCTCCCTTTTGTACATCAATTAATGTCCTTCCAGTGGCTAAAAACGGTCTTCCAAGGATAATGGGTATGTCTTTATCCTCTTCGTAGTCCAACACAATGAAGTCAGCTGGGAATATGAATTTGTCCACCTTTACTAATATGTCTTCCACAATGCCTCTAGGGTATGTCACTGATCTATCTGCGAGCTGTAGAGAGATATTTGTTGGCTTTGGGGCTGGTAATCCCAACTGAGTGTAGATCGAAAGTGGCATCAAGTTAATACTTGCCCCCAAATCACACAAACATCTGTTAAAGAACTGGGGCCCAATCGTGCACGGTATTGTAAAGCTACCCGGATCCTTCAACTTCGGTGGTAACTTCCTTTGCAGAATTGCGCTACATTCTTCTGTCAATGCTACTGTTTCGAACTCCCCTAGCTTCCTCTTTCTTGCTAAAATATCTTTCATAAATTTTGCATAACTAGGCATTTGTTCTAAAGCATCTGCGAATGGAATGTTGATTTGCAGCTTTTTGAACACTTCTAAAAATTTTGAAAATTGTTGATTTAATTTCTGCTTTTGAAATCTTTGAGGAAACGGCACAGGTGGTACAACTGTTGTTTGCTTATCTTCTTGTTGTTTTGTTGTCTTGTCAACAACTTTTTCCCCAGATTTACTTTCCGAATTTCCACTCTCTTGTTCACCATCCTCAGTAGAAATTACTTTCTTGTGTCTGTCCAAATCTGTAGTCAACTCCTTCCCGCTTCTGAGTGTAACTGCCTTACAGTGCTCATTTCCATCATTCCTTGGATTTTTCTCCGTATCACTAGGTAAAGAACCTGGAGTTCTAGTATTCAAAGCATTAGCCATTTGCCCCATTTGATTCTCCAGATTCTTTATTACAGTTGATTGGTTTTTCGTTGTGGTTTCCAACTGAGTTGCAAATCTTGCCAGCAATTCTTCCATTTGTAATAACTTATCAGGTTGTTGAGTTTGTTGCTGTGGCTGAAATCCAGGTGGATATGTTTGCCTTGGAGCTTGAGCATGTGACTGATTATTACTCCAAGAAAAATTCGGGTGGTTTCTCACTCCTGAATTGTAGTTGTTTGAATAACTGCCCTGCTGCCTGTAATAATTGGAAACAAAATGGACTGATTCAGGATTTATTGCACATTGATCACTTGAGTGGTTACCCGCACATATTTCACATATCGTTTCCATTTTCTGAACTGGTTGTACCCCAAGTGCATCTATCTTCTTTGTAAGAGCAGAAATCTGAGCTGTCACTTGAGCTGACAATGCTGTCATCGCATCCACTTCATACACTCCGACTGTCCTTGGCGGAGTTGTTCTTGCTGTTGGCCATTGATAATTATTAGCTGTCATGGTTTCAAGCAACTCATACCCCTCATCACAATTCTTGGCCATAATAGCTCCTCCTGCTGCAGCATCTATACTCGATCTCACTGTGCTGAATAAACCGTTATAAAAAGTTTGCACCTGAAGCCATTTAGGAATCCCATGGTGTGGACATTTTCGCAATGAATCTTTGAATCTCTCCCAAGCTTCATATAGTGATTCTGAATCGTGCTGAACGAAAGAGAAGATATCGTTCCGCAACTTTGCTGTTTTTGCAGGCGGGAAAAACTTTGCAAGAAATTTCTGGGCTAGATCATTCCATGTAGTGATCGAGCCTGGTGGTAGTGAATGGAGCCAACTCTTAGCCTTATCTCTGAGAGTAAATGGAAATAGCCGTAGCCTTATTGCATCCTCTGACACATTATTGTACTTGAAAGTTTCGCAGATTTCTATAAAGCTGACTATATGATCGTTCGGATCATCGTTTGGTAACCCTCCAAACTGGCATGAATTTTGAATCATCTGTATTGTCCCCGGTTTTATCTCAAAACTTGTAGCAGTAATAGCAGGTCTCGTACTACTCAACTGAATTTCAGTAACCCGCGGTGTAGCATAATCCCGCAGCGCTTTTTGGTCTTCTTCAGCCATAGTATCTTTCTTATCAAATGCTTCTTTGGTTTCCTTAACCCACTTACGCAACCGCTGAAATCTTTTCTCGATGTCGTCCTCGTGAGGCAATAAATCTGGCTTCTTCGATCGCGTTTGCATAAACTAGTCAAAAGCACCTGAATAGAACAGAATAGAAAAAAAATTTAAATTAAGATTAACGCTATAAAAATCAATAATGACAAAATATTAAACTAATTTCCCCGGCAACGGCGCCAAAAACTTGTTGTCTAATTTTTTAATAGCACTTTACCACGCAAGTATACGCGTTCAATTGTAATATTCAGCAAGCAAGGATATCGTTCCCACGAGGAAATAGACTAATATTTATCAATTACTAACTCTAATGCAATTAATCCTATTTTAAACTAAGAAAATTTTGTTTGTGATTGAAATTTAAACTTAACAAAACTAATAATTAAAAACCAAAATTTCACAAGAATAACTGCAGATTTAACAGATTAAGATTACAACTTCCCTTGGTATTTCATTCAAACTAACTTACTTCCCATTTAACATAAATCAATTAATATGATTTGTTATCCAAGAATGCTTTATAAATATTCATGCACTTCTTCCAAAGACACATGAACAAATCCTCCTAAATCCAATCTTTAAGATGCAGAATTAAAAGGAACACCCCAGTTAATCAACTCACTATATTCCTATGTGAATCAAGTTAATTAGGGTTTACGCACAAATTCTTTCAATGGATACAAAAGACACGTAGGTATATTCCTATCCTACACGCTAATCATATTAACCCTATTCAGATTATATGAACAGATGTTATCATATCCAGATCTCAATCTATACTCCATCTTCCAATTTTATATAGATTATCACAGTAATTGTTGGCCAAACAATTAATCAATAAACATAAAATATAATAAACAATTCAATAAAAACCAACTTTCATTCAATGGGAAACTTGCAATTTAAACTACATACCAAGTTCCGTTGCAATCTTAATTAAAATTTAGTTCATGATAGTAATAAAGAAAAACATCATCCAGATAAATAATCCAAACATCCCAGATAGTTACAAAAGATAAAACTAGAGAAGAGAAGAAGAAACTCTGAATTTTCTCCAATACTCTCTCTTAGATCTTTAGCCTTTGCAATTCTCCTTCGTGCTTTTCTTCCTTGTTCTCTCTGCAAATCTCTTGAAGAATTGATTGATTCCTTGCAAAATTCGTTCTCCTCTCTTTTCTAGAGTCCTCTCCCACTTGTATTGGTCTCAGCCCTCATTCAGACTCCTATTTGGCTTCAAAAACCCACTTGACAGCTAAAAAATGCAACTTTCTACGCACTAGAGCGCCTAGGCGCTCATCATAGGGCAATTTCAAGCGCCTAGGCGCTTGGCCAGGACCTCATATTTACAGAAATGCCACTCAGCTTTAATTTTCATGATTTTTGACATTTTTCTTCTCCGAAATGACCAATTTGTCCCTCCAGCTCCAACCTACAACAAATAAACACAAAACACATAAAAAGATCCTAAAAAACAATTAAATATAACAATAATTAAGTTTAATAATATCGGATTCATAGGTATAAAATCTACTCATCACTTTGTCTGCCTTGGCGCATAAAATTTTTCCCATTTTCGGGATGTTCATAATTAGTCAGGAATCTGAACCAAAACAATTTGATTGGATACAATAGGGTTTTATCATATTCAACGATATTTCTGAATCTGTGTCTAGCTAGGTCAAATAGCTTAGACGACTTTTACTGTATTCATATTAAATTATTATCGTTAATATCAAATTATTAATGAAACTATCCTTTAAATATTAAAAGTTATATTTTATAACTTAAAATATTCTTGAAATATCAAAAGTTATATTTTATAACTTCAAATATTTTTATAACCTTTAAATAATTTTTATATGATTTTTAAATTATTAATTCTATTTTTCAAAATTTAATTTAATACATTTATTAAATAACTTAATTATCATTAATATTAATTTATTAATGAAATTTCATCACAAAATATTAAAAATTATAGAAAATAACTTCAAATATTTTCTTATATCATAATATAATTTTAATTGATTTTTTAAGTATTAAAATCATTTTAAATAATTTATTTAATATCATAATTAAATAAATTAAATACCTTTAATATTTTAAAAATAATAAATATTTATGAAATATATAAAAATTATTAAAAACTAATTTTTAGACATTAAAATAATTTTTAAGAATTTATTTTGTATTTTTAATAATTTCTATCTATTTTTTTCTATTTATTTAATAAAAATAATAATTTTATAAATAAAGTATCGCTAAAGACTACCTATAGCGATAGAACCGTCGCTATAGGTGTTCTTCGCGTTCTTGGCCAAACCCAGAACTTTCAACTCAAAGTTTGAGAAGCTAGGTTTGACCGATTCTAGATTTGTGGTTATCTAGTTTGTAGGTTTAATAATGTGTTGATATTGTAGTATAACTATAATACTATCATTATCAATCGAATTCCTGTCCATAACACAACAGATCAGAGAGATCAAGGCTTCAGAAAACCTTGTCAGAAGCTGTTCTTCATTTTAGGGTTTTCCAGAAATGAAGAACAATTTGAGCTACATTGGATCCTTATATCATAAGTTCTATGTTTTCTTTATGTGATCTAATACTTTCAATGTGTTAACAACATGTAAATAAAGAGATCTAATACATAAAATCAATAAAACAACAAAACAATCGCTAGATATTTCCCAGTCAAACCATGTCAGAAAAAACATTCATCCGGTTTCTGGAAATTCCAGAAACTTAAAAATCTGATCGAGAATGCTACTTTGACCATCAGTTACTTTCATTATCTTGTTTATATAAGCGGTCTAGGAGCATGCATCTATAGTACACATAACCAGCAATAACCCTGATACACTAACAACATCAAAACATCATACAAACACAAGATCTGGGCTCAGAAAAATCTTGTCAAACACGGTTAAAGGATTTCTGGGTTACCCAGAAATCAATTGGTCATGGCCGGTCAACCGACTTTGACCAAGAATAACTTTCAATCCATACATTATTTGGTCCTGATTCAAGCTTCAGAACGAAGATCTAATGACATACTACAAATATAAAACATAAAACACACAAAATCATTAACAACCAAAGATTTAAAGGGTCTGACATTTGGTTGTCAGACTCATTTTAAATATTTTCCAGATTTGCAAAAACACTAGATCTGAGCTTATAGATGTTATGAATCCGACATATATCAACCCAGATCACTTAATAACACTATAAACAACACGTTTTAACATAAAATTCTAACATTTAACACATTGATTAAAATCATATTTCAAGCCAGAGTTTATACCTTTAAATGAGCAAATCTAATTTCTTGGTTACTGAGTTGTGATGTGTGTTAGTGGGGCTTGAATATGGGACTGATCTATTACATAATTTCGCTAGTGAGGTGAGAGAAAGACTTGGTTGAGCATTGGTTGAACAAATGGCAATAAAATGAACTTTTTCTGTCCCTTAATCTATATATACAAGTTAGATGCAATGGACTTGTATGATAAATGGCTGATGTGCTGTAAATTTTTGTCACATGGAGTTGTTGGAGTGGTTGAGCAACTAAAGTTTTGGCTATTTTGACAAGTTAGCTCAAATAATACACAAAAGGGTATTCTTGTTATTTGGCTTTTGGTTTTAATGGCAAAGTTATAACATGGCAAACCCTTAGGGTTTGACCCTTAGGGTTTAACCATAAGGTTTAGTATAAAAAATGTAGGATTTTAATTTAGGGTTTAAAATAAAAAAATTAGTTTTTAAAAATTGTAATCAGGGTTTCTTAATCAATCAGGTTTTTAATTACTTAGCACTTTGCTAATTAGGTTTAAGAGACACTAATTAGCATTACACTTTCCAATTTAGCGATTAGGGTTTACCATAAGTAAATTAGGGTTTATAATTTAGAAAAATAATAAGGGTTTATACTAATAGAAAAATTATGGTTTTGAATAATTAAGATTCTCCCTAATTAGGGTTAATACCATTAATACCGGCCATTACCTACGTTAACATGATTACATAACAGTCTTAAGCTGGCATCCGACTTTTAAATTAGGGTTTAATTAACAGCTTAATACTAGGGTTTTCTACTGTTCCATCAAAACTGTTTCACATATTAATATTACACACATACAGTACATATTTACGACACTAAAATAAAATAATATTATAATAAATGTTTTATAACATATTTACTTAGACAAATTTTAAAGTCTCATTTGACTTCAAACTAGGGTTTTCAAATACTGCACCATCATTGACCAATGCGTACATACAATACTTATTTGTAATACTGAAAAATCAAAATATAATTAATATTATATTATGATCATCATTCCTTATTCCAGAACTAGAATTAGGGTTTATCATTAACATTAACCTTACACACATAACATACATATCTATAACATTGACAAATTATAATATAATATTATTATTCTCATTCCTTGATCAAAATCCAAAATTAAGGTTTGGATTCCATATTTGATTTATCTTACATATACATATCATTATTAATTAAGTTAAATAATTAACTTAATTATTCTGAAATAAATTTATATAATAAAATAAAATAATTATTATAATAATTCTAATAATCATTTCATATATTATTTAAATAAAATAAATCATATTTTCATGGAAAATAATTAATAAAAACATTTCTACAATAAAATTAATTGTTATAAGAATATAATTTATAATGATCAATAAATTCTAAAATAAAATTATTTGTAATCATTCATGTAATAAATATATTTTATTTGTCACATAAATACATACACATTATCTTGCACATACTTCCACCATTATAAATAATAATAATAAAAAATATTATACGCAAAATTTTTGATTTAATTATATAGAAAATATCGGGTTATTACATTCACCCTCCCTTATAAAGATTCCGTCCCCAGAATCACAGTTTTAAAACCTATACATACCAGGGTACATAACATACACAGTCATTGCGAGTAGATCTTGATCATAATTGATCGAACTGATCTTTAACTATTCAGCATAAAGCTTATCTATCTACTTATACGAAAAAATAATTTCTAATAGAACTCAATTTTCTCCTTCAAAATAATTTATAAAATAATATACTATATATATATATATATATATATATATATATAAGAAAATCATATATAAGAAAATAAAATTGATTAGAATAATACATGGAGTTGCATCCCCGACTGCTACAATTTCTTGAACGGTCATGTTGAAGATACTTGCAGTTGATTTCGTTGGTTTGATTGTTGATGTTGGTCCCGTTGTCGCCAATGTACTGTTGCCTTTTCCCATATTCACATTCCTTGCCTCCCTTCTCCTTCTTGGACAGTCTTTCACCTTATATTCCTTTGATTCACAAATAAAACACCCACTATATATTCTTAGATTGGGATAGTCGGGAGAGATATGTCCCTTCTGCCCATACTTATAACACACAAACTTTCCCTTTATCTCCTTTCCTTTTATCGTATAGGTGGCAAAAGCTGTCTTTTACCCCTCCGTTATCCTAGCTATCACAAATGCTCCTACCGGGTCAGTTAATCCTCTAAATCCTGGCGGTCTAATTTCCTTGAAGTCTTTGACGTTTGCCGTTCGATTATCTGGCTGATTTCCCGCGGCTGGTATTCCATTCTGCATAGCTTGAGAGACCATAATCATAAAATCTTGTATCAGGTCTGGTTGTCCTCCAGCTTTGTTGACATGCACTTCTATCCTTTGGTTTTATTTTCGTCTTGACGGCATTATAATAAATTATTCTTATTATCTTACATTCTAAGCCTTACCGTATACGTTTAACATATAATGCAAAATTTTCTACTCAAATAATCATGTATTCAAAATATTATAGTTTGAAAACTCAATTTACTGTATTAACCAGTGTTCAGATAAATAATTACTATCTTTATACCAACTTACTTCATTAATCCAACATAGATCTATATTCATAGCACTTGACATACCATAGCATATATTGCTTTAAACATCCACTACCCCTTTATGACACAGAAGTTGGGATTCGCTACCACAACTTATATAAAAGTTTAGAATATTACCTTATACGGACATACCTATCATATACACCACATAAAATTATACCTATTCAAGTAATACTAATACTACTTATTTCTTACGCCTTCACTAAGGAACAATTGCTTAGTATTCTATATATTCCCATTATCCTCGATAATCCATTCACACCTAACTATACCTAGTTCGTTCGTCAAACTTACAACATATTATGAGTTTAATAACTCACTACAAACAAATGAGTTTAAGAAGTCGACATTGACCACATATTCTTTAACTATACTCTACCTATCAGTTATACTATCGTTTCTGGGTCTGATACTACATTTTCCAAAATAACCACCTCATTGAGGCAGCTTTCAATGTGAGCCTCTATTTCAGTTATTAGCTTCGATATTGGCTCGGTCATGAAGGTTGACTCATTGTTTACGACCTGAGGGTATCCTAATTCTTTTCTATCTGACATCTACAAAAAAACTATCTTGATTAATATATAGTATATACACACAGCACATAATAGTTTTATATAAGTTATCTTTTATTTTTTTTTGTTTTACGATGAATTTATTCAATTCATCTCCTTAAAAACTCTATATGAGTTATTTGTATTTTCAACGTTTCCCTCTGTCCCAAGGTTATAGCCTAAGGTCTAACCCACCTAAGGTTTTTAACCCTAAAGCTCTGATACCAAGATGTAACTTTCATGGTGCTTCCAACCATAGCACCTCACAAGGGTACCTATCAGCTTGCCACCGACTGGCTCGGCGTCCCCTACGGAGAGTCTGGCTTCGGTGCGTTCCACACAAGGAAGTCACCAGCGAGAGGCTCGGGGCTCTTCACAAATTCTTGCTTATAGCTCTGATACCAAGATATGACGCCCCCAAATTCAGGTACTTGAAACCCGAACTCGGTGCTTTGCGATACCATTTCTATGAGCGGAATAGTACTAATAATAATAACAATAATATAAATATCAAACTTAACTTACATTTATCAGTGTCTAATCCCAAGAATGCAACCTTTACTACATTCTTTACATGATATATAATACATATTATTATCTTAAAACAGTCTAACTATTTCAAAAGATACAAATAATCATATTCTTTTTGCTTTCCTTTTCACTTGTTCTTGTCTGAACCTTCAGGTTGATCATGCCTAGATTAAAACATTTAAATTTAAAGCAAGAATGAGCATTTGGGTGCCCAACAAGTAATAACAATAATAATATAATTAGCTGAAAGAATTAAATGTTTTCTTTGTACATCACTTCTACGACGAATTAATAGTTGTGAAGTAAACAGAATCAATCATAACCATATATTATTTCTATATCAAAGTTTTTGAAACTACGTATTGACCATATATATAGGGTAGTCGACAGATTATGAACATTGTTTTCTATTTTTCAAAAGGTTAGACAGAACTTCGTCTGCAAACTGTCATAACTTACGGGCACGAGGGTGTACATCCCATGGACCCGGTATTGATCAATACTACATTGCAAGAATGATATTATCGTTCATCCTTTGTCCGCCTTGGCGTATACAAATTTTCCCATGTTCGGGATGTTCATAATTAGTCAGGAATCCGAACCAAAACAATATGATTGAATACAATAGGGTTTTATCATATTCAACGATATTTCTGAATCTGTGTCTAGCTAGGTCAAATAGCTTAGACGACTTTTACAGTACTCATACTAGGGATCAATATATATATATATATATATATATATATATATATATATATATATATATATATATATATATATATATTAACATGTGATTAAATACAATGATTATCCAAGTGGGGACACTTGTATAACCATGTTTAGAAAATAACGAACAAAATATATATCTGAATTATATAATATAATATCATGTTGATAAACAATGATCGAATATATAAAATATCACAATATGTTTAAAAATTTATCATAATAATAATACAATTCTGCAACATTCTTACTCATGTCCATTGCATAAAAAAATGCAAAGGTAGGATACTTGCCAGGTCTGCTGCTTACAATACGCAACTTAGTTTTATCTTTTATATCGAAACCTATCATTAATAAGATCATTTGATCGATTAGAATCACATATCATAACACATAGTACTTATTATTGCAGTTAGCACATAACCTAATCACATTGTCGCACATGTTTCATAGTCATTAAATCATAAACAAACACATATACAAACACATTATGCAAGTCCAGATCAATTTCTGAAACCTGTCGGCGTACCGATGGCTTTATCGGGTAATTATCGAGTCTAAGACTCTATATCGAAGTTCAATATCTATTTAGACTATTTAAATAACAGTCATAACATGTGACGCCCCCAAAAAATAGGTATACATCACCCATCTTGAGTCGCCAGATACATAGTACAAAATACAAATACAACTTAATTATACAAACGTCGTGTAAAAATACGATAAAACATAGTTGAGAGTTTTAATAAGAATATTGTCATCTAGACAATATCCACACTCAAAGGAGTCCTCATTACATTTATTGTCACACTATTTAACAGAATAGTGAGGACTACTAATGCTATCATCTGGACCGTCACTCCGTTCCCCGACTCGTCCCAGCTATATTCTCATTTCCTGAAGAGAACCGTGAAAGAAAGGGTGAGCTCAACTAGCCCAGTAAGAAATATTATGACTAAGATAATGCAGAATAAATTATCATTAGCCTTCAACAATGTTAAACTGATAAAATACAAAAGACATCAAGTTTAACTACAGCGGAACAAGCAATCCATTAAAATAGTCAAGTAGAGAATAAAATCTACTATCTTCTATGATTTAAAAAGTTTTTCATCAACTTAATCGCTGAGACTCAGCTTAATAAATAAACCACATCATCGAATCAACCCTGCACTACGGGCCAAGGATATTCATTAAATCATCAAATGGTCATGACTATACCGAATAATCCCTGGTCATAATCATACCAAAAACTGTCCATCAATGCACTACAGGCCACTGAGGATTTTTACCACATCATCTGTCAAATTATGGTCATGACTATAATGAATAATCCCTGGTTATAATCACACCAAGTCCATCTATGCACGTAAGCCAAAAATGACTTTTATCACAATATAAACATGAGAATGATGACAATGATAGAAGCATTAATCAAACGAAAATAAGGATAAATATTAAAGACTTTAAATTTATCCAAATATTATCAATCACTTAATAAACTCATATTCTAATATTATTAATATATAACAATATTTTAATCACTTCTTAAACTTATAAACAATTTATTTCAATTGTTTATACTTTACCAAATAATACATTTAATCATTCTAAAATGTCATACTCATAAGATTTCATCACCAATGATCAAATCCCTTATCAAAAATATGCATATACCCTATATATGATTCCCAAGCCATTAAATTCTATTTACTAATTTCGTTAATTCACATAACATATTTAACTCATATGTTCGTAACTAAACCATTTTCATGAAAAATTACCAAATCAACTTGTTATTTTTCTATCCTTTGCCCAAACATATATACATATATTTCATATACAACAAGTATTTTTTTAATTTTTTAACTCCCTTAAGTATTTTTCAAAAATTAATTTCTAGTTAATTCCTTAAGAAATTAGCTACCTCAATTTAACTCCAGAAATTTCCAAATCTTGGCAGGATCTTACACATGTTAACGTGAGCTTTCAGTTTAAATTTCATGGTCATCGAAGTTATAGAACTTCGATTATAACGTTTTTCGTCGGAAAAACCTAAATATTGAAATAGTTATAACTTGCTTATTTTAAGTCAGAATGAGCTCATATTTGGACATGAGGTACTTTATACAATATATTTCCATGTCCCAAAAGGCCGGAATTTTTCTCACAAATTAAGTGGCCGAAACAGCCCTTACAAATTGTGGCCTGTAGCTTTTTCTCTTTTTTTTTCACTTTTTCATGCTTTGTTAAAAATAGTCCATACAAAAATCTACAACTCCTCTTTTCAGTGATTCCACTTGGAGATGTTAGAAAACTTATCATAATATCCTCCCAAATTTTTCCAAAATTTTTGAATGTCCGAAAAATTACGAAACTGCAAATGGATTTTAACCCGCCATGCGGTAATCCACGTAAACAGATCATTTTCACAATTTAATAAGGAATGAATACGAAGGATCATTCACCATGCATGTGGTAATCCACATAGACAGGTTATTCCAATAGAATAATAAATAATGTAACCAGGTTAGGCGTAATACGCACTGATAGGATATTCCAACATAATAATAAAGAATAGAATAACAACAGAAATCACCATGCATGTGATAGACCGCACAGACTGGTTATTCCAACAAAATAATAAATAATGGAACCAGCTTAGGCGTAATATGCACCGACAGGATATTCCAATAGAATAATAAAGAATGGAATAAGAACAGGAATCACCATGCATGCAATAAACCGCACATACAGGTTATTCCAACAGAATAATAAATAATAGAACCAGGTATGGCGTAATACGCACCGATAGGATATTTCAACAGAATAATAAAGAATGAAATAACAGAAGAATTTCACCACGTATGCGGTACTTCGCATAGACAGGTTATTCCAACAGAATAATAAGGAATGGAATAAAAATAGCTCTCTTCATGAATACAAAAGAAATAATACCCCTTACGAGTACAACAAATAATATCCCTTACTATAATAATAATATCCCCTACCTTATAAAGAAGAGTACTCCGATGGGTAGGGCAGAGATATACTTGAAGAAAACTTGCACTACGCTCAAAGCTTCTTAAAACTCTAAAGAAATACGCTCAAGACTATAGAAGAGAATTCTCTGAATTTCTGGTGTGATTTCAATTCTAACTAAGCATCCTATTTATAGGAAAATAGAAAGGATACTATGCAATAAAATATAATATATATATATATATATATATATATTTTAAAATCTAATAAAACAATTAACTTTATAAAATTATTTTGTTTTATATAAAAAGATTTTTTTATGCAAACACTATGTAGGTACTATGCAAACACTATGCATAATAAAATATATTATATTTTAATTATTGTCTAATAAAATAAATAACTTTATAAAAGTATTATGTTTTATATAAAAAGATTTTCTGTTTTATTACATTAATAATACTAATAAAACAATATATATATATATATATATATATATATATATATAAACTTCCGTGACTTCATAAAAAGACACCTCAATATATTTAACAACATTTATCATCATTATTATAATTCACAATATTAATCTACCAGGTCGTTCCCAGGAAAGAGGGGGCTTTCCAATAAGGATTTCTCCCTATTGCCGCGCAATTAGGTGACCAAACCTCTCCTTGGCAGAACTTCTAGACATCGTTAATATTGAAAATAATAATATTAATAACTTCGTCGTCTCAATTATTGATTTAATAATATACAAAATATCAACAATAATTGAATCAAATAACGTGAGATACTATGCAACAATTAATGTAGCAATAATTGAACAAAACTGAGTGACTTCTCACGTAAGCATCAATAATCAATAACGTGTGCTACTATGCAACCACGCGTATTACTGTATTTTTACCGAGTAGTTCAACAATTTTAACGGTAAAACTTTCGCCGTTATTTTTATAAAATATTTTTATCATTTTCTTAATCCGACAATAATTCTGTTGTGGGGTCCACTAATGATTGTACCGTCGTACGAATATTTCCCGACAAAAAGAATATTCCCCGACCAATCGAATATTATATAACAACTTGCATAATTTGTAAAATTTATAAATACTACCCACAACTATAACATTATCTCAAATCCACACCATAATATAAAAAAAATATTTTGAGAAAATTAAATCTTTATTCGTAAAATTTAGGGTTTTACAATCTCTCCTCCTTATGAAATTTAGCCCTCGAAATTTACGTACATACCTGATATGCCGAAGAGGTGAGGATACCTTGACTTCATTTCAAATTCTAACTCTTGAGGTATAACCTTTGAGTGTTGAATACGATCCTTCTTATCCAAGATTTGAACAGGAATCTCTTTATACGTTAAATCTTCCGCTATTTTGTCCGGTTCTAACTTAATAATGTGGTTCGGGTCTTTCACATATTTACGTAACATGGATATATGAAAAACATTATGAACACGAGACATACTTGGTGGTAAAATGAGTCTATAGGCCACAGTTCGTTATCTTCACATAGGTTCGTATATTCACACTCGTAAACGCATACGATCTTCTACTCAACACGTCAGCTACCACGTTCGCTTTTCCACGATCGTATTGAATGGTCGTAACCTTCAACAGCTCGAGCCATCGTCTTTGGCGCATTATACATTCGTTTTGGGTGAAGAAATACTTGAGGGTTTTAGAAATGGGTTTTGTACTGGGGTCAATATAAAATTCGATTTCACGCTCTAGGGGTAGGCTAAGAAGTCTTCAAGAATACGTCAAAAAATTTATTAACAATAAAAATATTGTTTAAAAACTGTACCTATCATCCAAGACTTGGATAATACGTCACATTGATACCAATCAACTTGCCATCGTCATTCATGGCGTCGCCTACAGAAAGTCTGGCTTCGGTGTATTCCAAGACTTGGAAGTCACCAGCGGAAGGCTTGGGGCTTTTCACTTATGGCTTGATATGAAAATGACTAACTTTAGTGGTTTGGTTACCTGAATTCGCATAACAGGTTGGTTAGGAATATGAAAGTTAACAACCTTACGAAAATAATCAATTTTGGAATGTTGAGTAGTTAACCAATCGATTCCTAAAACCACATCAAATGCAAGTATTTTTAAAGAGATAAGATCGACAGGTAACATGAAAGTATCAATTTGAATTAAACAAGATTTATAAATAGTGCATGTAACGAAGGTTTCTCCAAATGAAGTTTCAACAGATAAGTCAAAATCTAATTTCTCCGAAGTCAAATTTAAACGTTGAGCGCAAACAAGAGAAATAAAAGAATGGGTAGAACCGGTATCTAATAAGGTATAGACTTCGCAGGAATTTATAATTAACTAACCCGTGCTAACTTCGTTCGGGACACTCTCTTTTTGAGAAGTCACGAAAAACGCTCTTCCTGAAACCACCGACTTTATTTTGTCCATTTCCGCCTTTGGTGCCACCGTCCCAGCTGGACTTGACTTTTGGTGCACGACAAAATTAGGCTAAGTGACCTTCTCTTCAACAATTATAACATGCTTTGGATGGCATCGCGCAGTTTGGACTGATATGTCCCTCCTCTCCGTATTTGAAGCATATGATAGGTGGTCGTTCTCCTTTCTTAACAACGGGTGCTGATGCTGACGTCTTTCCATCATCGTTAAATCTTCTCTTCTTGAATTTTCCACTTCTATTATCTTGGCCATGATTACCACCAAAGTGGTTACCATTCTTGGCATGATAATTTCCTCCACGATGGTTATCGTTGTTCCGATGGCCGTTGCCACTAGCAAGATTATTATCGTATTTTTGGTCATTTCCTTTTGGTTGTGCTGACTCATTATTGCGCTCCAATAACTGATTCTTATTCACAACATCTGAATATAAACAAAGTTTGTTAGAAATGAGGTATTGACGTATATCAGGTTTTAAACCTCTTAGAAACATTCGCGTCATTCGCTCCTCATTATAGACCAAATGGGATGCAAACCGAGATAACTCCGTAAATTTAACACTGTCACAAAACAAGGGTTAATTGACATATCACATATTATTCATATACTTTAACCGACCAATTAAATACCAAATAAACTTAGGTAGGTCATACTAGCGAAGGAATTCTCCGTCTCTCCCCTCCTAGTTCTTATCTCACATCTCAGCTAGGAATCATATTCCTACGCTTTGATACCAACTGTGACGCCCCTAAAAAATAGGTATACATCACCCATCTTGAGTCGCCAGATACATGGTACAAAATACAAATACAACTTAATTATACAAACGTCGTGTAAAAATACGATAAAGCATAGCTGAGAGTTTTAATAAGAATATTGTCATCTAGACAATATCCACACTCAAAGGAGTCCTCATTACATTTATTGTCACACTATTTAACAGAATAGTGAGGACTACTAATGCTATCATCTGGACCGTCACTCCGTTCCCCGACTCGTCCCAGCTATATTCTCATTTCCTGAAGAGAACCGTGAAAGAAAGGGTGAGCTCAACTAGCCCAGTAAGAAATATTATGACTAAGATAATGCAGAATAAATTATCATTAGCCTTCAACAATGTTAAACTGATAAAATACAAAAGACATCAAGTTTAACTACAGCGGAACAAGCAATCCATTAAAATAGTCAAGTAGAGAATAAAATCTACTATCTTCTATGATTTAAAAAGTTTTTCATCAACTTAATCGTTGAGACTCTGCTTAATAAATAAACCACATCATCGAATAATCCCTGCACTACGGGCCAAGGATATTCATTAAATCATCAATGGTCATGACTATACCGAATAATCCCTGGTCATAATCATACCAAAAACTGTCCATCAATGCACTACAGGCCACTGAGGATTTTTACCACATCATCTGTCAAATTATGGTCATGACTATAATGAATAATCCCTGGTTATAATCACACCAAGTCCATCTATGCACGTAAGCCAAAGATGACTTTTATCACAATATAAACATGAGAATGATGACAATGATATAAGCATTAATCAAACGAAAATAAGGATAAATATTAAAGACTTTAAATTTATCCAAATATTATCAATCACTTAATAAACTCATAATATAATATTATTAATGTATAACAATATTTTAATCACTTCTTAAACTTATAAACAATTTATTTCAATTGTTTATACTTTACCAAATAATGCACTTAATCATTCAAAAATGTCATACTCATAAGATTTCATCACCAATGATCAAATCCCTTATCAAACATCTACATATACCCTATATAGGATTCCCAATCCGTAAAATCCTATTTACTAATTTCGTTACTTTAAATAACATATTTAACTAATATGTTCGTAACTAAACCATTTTCATGAAAAATAAACAAATCAACTTCTTATTTTTCTATCCTTTGCCCAAACATATATACATATATTTCATACACAATAAGTATTTTTTTTATTTTTCAACTCCCTTAAGTATTTTTTAAAAATTAATTTCTAATTAATTCCTTAAGAAATTAGCTACCTCAAGTTTAACTCCAGAAATTCCCGAATCTTGACAGGATCTTACACATGTTAACGTGAGCTTCCAGTTTAAATTTTATGGTCATCAGAAATATAGAACTCCGATTATAGCATTTTTTGTCAGAAAAACCTAAATATTGAAATAGTCATAACTTGCTCATTTTAAGTCGGAATGAGCTCATTTTTGGACATGATGTACTTTATACCATATATTTCCATGTCCCAAAAGGCCGGAATTTTCTTCACAAATTAAGTGGCCGAAACAGCCCTTACAAAATTGTGGGTAGTAGCTTTTTCTATTCTTTTTTTTCATGCTTTGTTAAAAATAGTCCATACAAAAATATACAACTCCTCTTTTCAGTGATTCCACTTGGAGATGTTAGAAAACTTATCATAATATCCTCCTAAATTTTTCTAGAATTTTTGAATGTCTGAAAAATTACGAAACTGCAAATGAATTTTAACCCGTCATGCGGTAATCCACGTAAACAGATCATTTTCACAATTTAATAAGGAATGAATACGAAGGATCATTCACCATTAATGTGGTAATCCACATAGACAGGTTATTCCAATAGAATAATAATTAATGGAACCAGGTTAGGCATAATACGCACCGATAGGATATTCCAACTGAATAATAAAGAATGGAATAACAACAGAAATCACCATGCATGCGATAGATCGCACATACATGTTATTCCAACAGAATAATAAATAATGGAACCAGGTCAGGCGTAATACGCACCGACATGATATTCCAATAGAATAATAAAGAATGAAATAAAAAGAGAAATCACCATGCATGCGATAGACCGCACAGACAGGTTATTCCAATAGAATAATAAATAATAGAACCAAGTCAGGCGTATTACGCACCGACAGGATATTCCAACAGAATAATAAAGAATGGAATAATAGAAGAACTTCACCATGTATGCGGTACTTCGCATAAACAGGTTATTCCAACATAATAATAAGAAATGGAATAAAAATAGCTCTCTTCATGAATACGAAAGAAATAATACCCCTTACGAGTACAACAAATAATATCCCTTACTATAATAATAATATCCCTTACCTTATAAAGAAGAGTACTCCGACGGGTAGGGCAGGGATATACTTGAAGAAAACTTGGACTACGCTCAAAGCTTCTTAAAACTCTAAAGAAATACGCTCAAGATTATAGAAGAGAATTCTCTGAATTTTTGGTGCGATTTCAATTATAACTAAGCATCCCATTTATAGAAAAATAGAAAGGATACTATGCAATAAAGTATATAATATATATATATATACATATATTTATATATTTTATTTAAAATCTAATAAAACAATTAACTTTATAAAAGTATTCTGTTTTATATAAAAGATTTTACTATGCAAATACTATGTAGTGCAAACACTATGCATAATAAAATATATTATATTCTAATTATTGTCTAATAAAATAAATAACTTTAAAAAAGTATTCTATTTTATATAAAAAGATTTTACTATGAAAAATACTATGCATAATAAAATATATTATATTCTAATTATTGTCTAATAAAACAAATAACTTTATAAAAGTATTCTGTTTTATATAAAAAACTTTTCTGTTTTATTACATTAATAATACTAATAAAACAAAATTTATAATATATATATATAAACTTCCGTGACTTCATAAAAAGGCACCTCAATATATTTAACAACATTTATCATCATTATTATAATTCACAATATTAATCGACCAGGTCGTTCCCAGGAAAGAGGGGGCTTTCCAATAATGATTTCTCCCTATTGCCACACAATAGGTGATCAAACCTCTCCTTGGCAGAATTTCTAGACATCGTTAATATTGCAAATAATAATATTAATAACTTCGTCATCTCAATTATTGATTTAATAATATATAAAATATCAACAATAATTGAATCAAATAACGTGAGATAATATACAACAATTACTATAGCAATAATTGAACAAAACTGAGTGACTTCTCATGTAAGCATCAATAATTAATACTATGTGCTACTATGCAACCACGCGTATTACTGTACTTTTACTGAGTAGTTCAACAATTTTAACGGTAAAACTTTCACCGTTATTTTCATAAAATATTTTTGTCGTTTTCTTAATCCGACAATAATTTCGTTATGGAGTCCACCAATGATTGTATCGTCATACGGATATTTCCCGACAAAAAGAATATTCCCCGACCAATCGAATATTATATAACAACTTGCATACTTTGCAAAATTTATAAATACTACCCACAACTATAACATTATCTCAAATCCACACCATAATATTAAAAAAATATTTTGAGAAAATTAAATCTTTATTCGTAAAATTTGGGGTTTTACATAAAATTTTTAAATGACTTACAATAATATTTAAACAATTATTATAATTTATCACGAAATTTCAAACACTGAAATCATTATAAAATGATTTAAATATCAAATAATTCTATTATCGTTAATATTTAATTAATATTAAAATATTAATGAAACTATTTTCAAAATATTAAAGTTATTTATAATAACTCAAAATATTATAAAAGTATTACCATTACCCTTAAATGATTTTTAAAACAATTAAAATCATTTTTAAATAATTACCATTAATATTAAAATATTAATACATTATCTATCAAAATATTAAAAGTCATTAATTATAACTTAAATTTTTTGTAATTCATTAATATCCTTTTTAAATGATTTTTAAATAAATAAAATCTTTTTTAAATTATTTATTTAATATAATTATCAAATAAGCTTAATTATCCTTTTAATATTAAAAGTTATATTTTATAACTTAAAATATTCTTAAACACTTTATTTTCATTTGATATGATTTTTATAATATTAAAATCATTTTTAAACTAATTTATTTATTATAAATATTAAATAAGTCTAATATCACTAATATTAAAATATTAATATTTTTTATGACAAAATATCAAAAGTTATATTTTATAACTTCAAATATTTTTATAGCCTTTAAATCATTTTTATATGATTTTTCAATCATTAATTCTATTTTTTAAATTTTATTTAATACATTTATTAAATAACTTAATTATCGTTAATATTAATTTATTAATGAAATTTCATCACAAAATATTAAAAGTTAAAGAAAATAACTTAAAATATTTTCTTATATCATAATATAATTTTAAATGATTTTTCAAGTATTAAAATTATTTTTAAATAATTTATTTAATATTATAATTAAATAAATTAAATACCTTTAATATTTCAAAAATAATAAATATTAGGGTTTTCCAGAAATGAAGAACAATTCGAACGAGCTACTTTGGATCCTTATATCTTGAGTTCTATGTTTTCTTTATGTGATCTAATACTTTCAATGTGTTAACTACATGTAAATAAAAAGATCTAATACATAAAATCAATAAAACAACAACACAATCGCTAGATATTTCCCAGTCAAACCATGTCAGAAAGAACATTCATCCAGTTTCTGGAAATTCTAGAAACTTAAAAATCTGATCGAGAATGCTACTTTGACCATCAGTTACTTTCATTATCTTGTTTATATAAGCGATCTAGGAGCATGCATCTATAGTACACATAACCAACAATAACCCTGATACACTAACAACATCAAAACATCATACAAACGCAAGATCTGGGCTCAGAAAAATCTTGTCAGACACGGTTAAAGGATTTTTGGGTTACCCAGAAATCACTTGGTCATGGTCGGTCAATCGACTTTGACTAAGAATAACTTTTAATCCATACATTATTTGGTTCGGATTCAAGCTTCAGAACAAAGATCTAATGTCATACTACAAATATAAAACATAAAACATAAAAAATCATTAACAACCAAAAATTTAAAGGGTCTGACATTTGGTTGTCAGACTCATTTTAAAATTTTTCCAGATTTGCAAAAACACTAGATCTGAGCTTATAGATGTTAAGGATCCAACATCCATCAACCTAGATCACTTAATAACACTATAAACAACACGTTTTAACATAAAATTCTAACATCTAACACATTGATTAAAATCAGATTTCAAGCTAGGGTTTATACCTTTAAATGAGTAAATATGATTTCTTGGCTACTGAGTTGTGATGTGTGTTAGTGGGGCTTGAATATGGGACTGATCTACTACATAATTTCGTGAGTGAGGAGAGAGAAAGACTTGGTTGAGCATTGGTTGAACAAATGACAATAAAATGAACTTTTTCTCTATCTTAATCTATATATACAAGTTAGATGCAATGGACTTGTATGATAAATGGCTGATGCACTGTAAATTTTTGTCACATGGTGTTGTTGGAGTTGTTGAGCAACTAAAGTTTTGGCTATTTTGATAAGTTAGCTCAAATAATGCACAAGAGGGTATTCTTGTCATTTGGTTTTTGGTTTTAATGGCAAAGTTATAACATGGCAAACCCTTAGGGTTTAACCCTAAGGTTTAGCAAAAAATGTAGGATTTTAATTTAGGGTTTAAAATAAAAAAATTTAGTTTCTAAAAATTATAATTAGGGTTTCTTAATCAATTAGGTTTTTAATTACTTAGCACTTTGCTAATTAGGTTTAAGAGACACTAATTAGCTTTACACTTCCCAATTTAGCAATTATGGTTTACCATAAACAAATTAGGGTTTATAATTTAGAAAAATAATAAGGGTTTATACTAAAAAATTTAGGGTTTTGAATAATTAAGATTCTCCCTAATTAGGGTTAATACCTTTAATACTGGCCATTACCCACGTTAACATGATTACATAACAGTCTTAAGCTGGCATCTGACTTTTAAGTTAGGGTTTAATTAACAGCTTAATACTAGGGTTTTCTAATGCTCCATCAAAATTGTTTCAAATATTAATATTACACAAATACAATACATATTTACGACACTGAAATAAAATAATATTATGATAAATTTTTTATAACATATTTACTTAGACAGATTTTAAAGTCTCATTTAACTTCAAACTAGGGTTTTCAAATACTGAACCATCATTGACCAATGCGTACATATAATACTTATTTGTAATACTGAAAATCAAAATATAATTAATATTATATTATTATCATCATTCCTTATTCCATAACCAGAATTAGGGTTTATCAGTAACATTAAAATTGTTCCATACATTAACCTTACACACATAACATACATATCTATAACATTAATTGAAAAATAATAATATAATATTATTATTCTCATTCCTTGATCAAAATCCAAAGTTAAGGTTTGGATTCCATATTTGATTTATCTTACATATACATACCATTATTAATTAAGTTAAATAATGAACTTAATTATTCAGAAATAAAATAAAATAATTAATATAATAATTCTAATAATCATTTCATATATTATTTAAATAATATAAAATTATATTTTCATGGAAAATAATTAATAAAAACATTTCTACAATAAAATTATTTGTTATAAGAATATTATTTATAATGATCAATAAATTCTAAAATAAAATTATTTGTAATCATTCATGTAATAAATATTTTTTATTTATCACATAAATACATACACATTATCTAGCACATACTTCCACCATTATAAATAATAATAAATAAAAAAATGTATATGCAAAATTTCTGATTTAATTATATAGAAAATATCGGGTTATTACATTTACATTTCTATCAGGCCTAGAGTTTACTTCGTGGCCATTTACAGCTTTCTTTACATTTCGTCCTGCTTGGAGTTTACTTCGTGGTGGTTGATCGTTTATGTGTGCGTGTGTGTGTGTATATATATATATATATATATATATATATATATATATATACATCTTTAATCCAATTTTTTGAATAATATATATATATATATACAGCTTATATATATAACTGCTTACAACTTTCATACAAACTACTACATCATGTGAGCATAAGAATCATGTGATCATAGATTCAGTCTACTTGATCGAGATTCGGTTACCATGATGCACATTTTCGGCTGTAATCAGCTTGTACATTATCTATAGTGTTTGAATTTCCGTAGACGACTCTCATTCCCACAAGGAGTTCGGCACTGCTATGTATATTATTTTCTTGAAGATGCCTCGCATCTTGAAAATAAAAGCAATCAAGCCAAACATTATAATAAAATGGAAGTATCAAAGGCCTCAATTACTATTGAGCATAAGGGTTTGAAAAACCTCTTTTACAAAACATCACTTATATACTTTGTTAAAACTAAATTTTTACACAAATTCAAACCCTTAGTATATAGGTGCAAATAAGGCATCTACTTCCAGATAATTACACATTGATCCACACACACACACACATATTCATATAACAGTTTAATTGAAAAGTGGTGGTCACCGTGATAACATGGATGTCAGGGGGGGTGCCTAACACCTTCACTCCGCATAATCAAGTCCCCGGACCCTAATGAATCTCGGTTTCATAGACCTGTTAAACAGTGTCACATCACTGGGTCAATGTGCAAACCTTTTCTTGGTTGAGTTGGTGCAACAATTTAAAAATACCAACTGGCGACTTTTACAGTCCAATCATCGACATATACATATCAGACCTTTTCACAACTTGTTTTTTCAAACAAATCTCACCTAACATGAGAACACCAAAAGACAAGAACAGAAAAGGGACAATAAAAATCCCAACGTCGACATGTAAAATATTCAGTCTTGACTTAGTTATTGTTGTTCAAACTTATTTTCTTGAGCTAAATCTTCAAACAGTGAGCAAACTTTTATTGATTAATCTATATAATGAATGTTCTAAAATTCTTGAACCATTGATAAACTAGTTCCAAACTAAACTTTCTTTAGTGCGGAAATCCTAAAGTCAAACTGAGATGAACAACCCTAATATAGTCTAACGACTGTTAAAGGTGAAAGTAGAAATACTTAATAACCTCGGAACATAGTTCATGGTCTTAAAGACCCTTAGATGTAAATCCTGAATTTGTTTCTTATTCTTGATTTGTGGAACAAGTTCTCTATTATTTAGTATTCAATGTTCAACCTTATGTGGTTGCCATTATCATTCTTTATATTAGTGAGAAATTGTTAGCTCACTCTTGCAATTAACACTGCAGCTAAAGTCGAGAAAGTCGATGAGCCATCTTCCAGCAAAGGAAAGGGCAAGATGTCCAAGTGTTGAAGATCTATGAGAATTTATTTGAATGAATTATGTTATAAGACTTAATTTATTTTGTGATGTATTTCGCAGACTTATATAATAATTTAAGGTTAGATTACATGGGATTGTTTAAAGTTGATGTAACCCTTTAATAGGAAAGATTATTGTTTAAGTTATTTAAATTATGTGTTTATCCTTTATTATGGGTAGTTAGATGTAATAGTTTTGGATAGTGAGCACCAAATTCTATGAGAATGCAGTACCCGGATTTGGGGGTGTCACATATGATAACTATTTACTCAAAAGTTCTTTTATGATTAATGTTGAAATCTATATTATCTAGAAAATTGTTAATCGCTAGGGAGGCTTATCCCTATTGTAGAATAAATATTATTTATTTAAATAAATTATTAGTTTAATTTATTTATTTAAATAAGATTAGAATTGTTCTAATTGATTTATTCACAACCGATTTAATATGGAGAACCTAAATGGTCACACCATAAAAGGAAAAATAATTATTTAAGAAGTTAATGGCATAATTGTAATAATAATTTAAGTATATTTAGTTTAATCTATGGTGATAGAATACATTTAATAGCTTAATATTTATTATTTAATATTTTGAAAATGTTAAATATAAATTAATAAGATGAGTCTTATTATTATTATTATTATTATTAGTATTATTATTATTATTATTATTTAATTCCTAAACGAGTTTGGGAATTAATTAATAAAAGCACTCTTATATATTCCTAATAAGATTGGGAGGTAAATTAATTAAAAGAGTTTAATTAATTATTCCTAATATGATTGGGAGCCTAACTAATTAAAGGAGTTTAATTAATTAAAATAAAACCTAATCCTTAATTGTTAAGGAGGGTTGTCTACATCTATAAATAACATGAGTCTTATTATGGGTGAAGGTTGATGCTTTCACAATACACGTGAATACGTAATTCCAAGAGTTGGGAGAGTAGAGCCTTTTCTATGAGAGATAGAAAAATTAGGATTTTGCCAAATACTCATCTTCGTGAATCTTTTTTCTTCCTTGGTGGATCACCTCTAGAGGCCAAACACTTGGGTGGCTAACATTGATCAAAGGAAGAAACCAAACCCGTTAGATTCAAGTTGAACGCCAAAAGGATTGGATGTGAACTTGTTGTTGACATCGGGATTTTTATTTGTTCCTTTTCGTTACTTGTTCTTTAATGTTCTCATGTTAATGTGAGATTTGTTTGAAAAAATAAGTGAAAAAGGTCTGACATGTGTAATGTCGACGATTTGACTTTAAGAGTCGCCAGTTGGTGTTTTTAACTTGTTACACAAACGCAACTGAAAAGGTTTGCACATTGACCCAGTGATGTGACACTGCTAAATGGGTTTGTGAAACCGAAATTCATTTGGCTTCGGGGGCTCGATTATGCAGAGGGAAGGTGTTAAGCACCCCCCGACATCCGTGTTTCCATGGTGATCGCCACTTTTCAAAGAAACTGTTATATGAATATGTGTGTGTGTGTGTGTGGATCAATGTGAAATTATTTGAAAGTAGTGCGAGGCCTCGTTCGCACCTATATACACACGGTTTGAATTTATAGAAAAATTTAGATATAACCAAGATATAGCAATGAAGTTTTATAAAAAGAGATTTTTCAAACCCTGTGCTCAATAGGAATTGAGACCTTTTCATACTTCCATTTTATTATTAAAATGTTCGCCTTGTTTGCTTTTATTTTTGAGATGCGAAGCATCTTCGAGGAAATAATATACAGCAGTGCCGAACTCCTTATGGGAATGACAACCATCCAAGGAAATTCGTACACTGTAAATAATGTACAAGCTGCTTACAGCTGAAAAAGTCCATCACAGGAACCAAATCTAGATTCAGTAGACTGAATCTGTGATCACATAATTCCTAGGCTCACATGATACTGAAGTTTGTATGGAAAGCAGTATATATATATATATAAGCTGTAAATATATATATATATATATATATATATATACATGCATGATCAGCCACCACAAATCAACTCCATGGGGGATCAGAAAAGTAAATAAAGATGTAAAAGCGATCAACCGCCACGAAGTAAACTCCAGGAGGGACTTGAATTTAAATAAAGTAATAAAAGCGATCAACCACCACGAAGTAAACTCCAGGCGGGACAAAATGTAAATAAAGCTGTAAAAGGCCACGAAGTGAACTCTAGACCTGACAGAAATGTATATATATATATATACGAGGTAAATGCACCGGATATAAAATCTAGGCTCATCGGATAAGTCCGACAATAATTATATATATAAACATATATATATAAAAGTAATAAACTCTCCAGATGTAAAATTCAGGCTCATCAGATATATCTGACAACAATTATATATATATATATATATATATAAAAGAAAGTAAACGCTCCAGACATATGTCTAGGCTCAATCGAGGCATAACTCGATAATGTTAGTCCATATTAAAATATATACATATATAAGTATATATATACAAACAGAAATGAAAACCCCGGACCGAAGTCCGGGCATACGCACACGACAGGACTCTCAATGTGTAGAATAGTGTGTGCAAATATGAAAGGAAAGGCTTTATAGAGTGTGAGAAGGCTTACAGTGGGCTGCCAGTGTAGGCTTCTATGACTCTATATGGATACACACTCAGCTCCCGCCGGATAAAAATATAGCTATATGTGAGCTAACAGATGTTTAAAATGAGGAAATACTCATTATGGGTGTGTACTGAGCAAATTGGACAGGGCTTCCTCGCCTTTTTTCCTTTTTAAAATAGCTAGCCCAAGCTCTATATTTATAGAGCTACTAGCCGCAGGTGCACCTGCGGCAGCCCGGGCTGCCCGGAGTTCCGCGGGTCCTGTCGTCTCGAAGTACGTGCACTTGTGTACTATAATGTCCGCTCGAACTTATAAAACTTCAATCTGAGCATCCGAACGAGGTATATATGACCTTCTTCAGATCGCTTGTGTCGAGAGTTATGCAATGGCATGGATTAGAGGTTTTACGAAGTCAGGAAGAGGGGACCATGCCCATAGTCTTCAAGCTTTAAATTCTATCCGGTGTGCTGCCATGCGTAATAGTCACTCGGGATTATAACTCCTCGGTTCTTATGAGGAATTATTGTATGTATGTATGTATGTATGAAATGTTGAGACGACGCGCAGGTGTTGAGGTGGCAAGATGACGTTTGAATCTTCACCGGGGTTATCGCCAGTTTAAGTTGAAAACAGACGTTGCTCAGGGTTACATCTGAGATTGGACTACTTGTTTGTATGGCACAATGTCATCTGTGAGAATGCCTGTCTGCTTGGTGTTAGCTCCGGGTCTGAGGTATGAGTTCCTCGGCAGGAGGTCTATGCTTGAAGCTGATAGCATACATTTGAAACAAACTTTTCTGGAGTTATCGCCGGAACTACAACAACATTCCTTAGGGTTATCAACAAAGACTGAACTTGGGGTTATCTTCAAGGTTGGAAACGATCCTCCTGGTGTGTGTTCTGGGGTTGGAAATGAGGTTCCCGGTGTGTGTTCCGATTTTGTGACTGAACTTCCGGTAGTATTCGGAATGGATGTGAGCTGTCTTCCAAGGTTATCTCTGAAAGATGAATCTGCCCTCCTGCAATGTCAGTAACAAGCATGGAAAAATTTTTGAATGTCTACAGATGCCCCCTCTTTATCATATTTTTGCAATGAAATGCATGGATATGATAAAGAATCCTAGACACTTGAAATACAAGTGAGAGAAACTTGATGTTATGTGCAGCAACATGATGCAAATATATGATGCATGATGGAAATGATTGTCGGTTCCCTACTAATCATGTCAGGATGACAATCAATGATGGCTTGGACATACGATCCAAGTCTTCAAGGATGTTAATGTTGGGGCTATAACCAAAGTCTCGAATCCTAGACACTGGCTCTATTCTGCAGATGCTTCTCTCATATTCAAGAGATCTGGGGGGATAAAGCTTTGTCTGTTTGAGGATGTGTATAACATATTCCCTCATCCTATCGGAGTTACTGCCAACAGTCTGTCATTGTCAGGGTTGCCCGACCTTCGCTGATGTGTGTATCACCGGATAGATCCCTATTGGGTGCATTATCAAGGTTGTTTGACCTCCATTGATGTATGTGTCAATGGTTGCATTATGTTGTAACCCCCGCCGGGGATGGTTGCTTCGATGGGTTTACTTGTCATCGGCTGACATGACGTCATGGCTGCTTGACCCTCATTGATGTGTGTATCAATGGTTGAGTTGCATTGTAACCCCCGCCGACAATACGTGGATGTTTGAAAGATTTACGTTGTGACCCTCGCCAGGGATACTTAATCTGTTCATAACTTCGGCTTTGTAATTCCCGCCGGGGATACATTAGCATGTCGTGACTTCGACGTTGTAACCCCCGCTGGGGAATGTTTAGGGTTGTGACCCTGCAATGACTACATCAGACCTTTGTGGGGTATTGCTGAGCAAGATTTGTGAAAGCTGAGCTCATTGGTATAGTATACCATGCATTCAGGCGAATACCAATGAGATGACAGGAGTTTAATTCTGACCCGTAAAAATCAGGATTCCAGGCTATTTCAGTCAATCGCGTAACATTTTTATTCCTGATTTGTCCTTTTCAGCTTGTGAGACCTCCTTTGCAACTCTAACTGGAGCGAGCTAGAGGTGTGGGACCCACGTAGGAGTGCTGTAGGTACACTTGTAGTAGTCACAAGTGGACCTGGGGCCAACCGTGGCTATACAAATCCTATGGGTTACTTTTATAAGTCATTTTCAAGCTGTGCGACGAAGGAAATCTGAGAGCTTCTCTTCAGACCTGTTAAGTTCGGGCAACTTTCTGCATATCCTGCCGCTATACAAGCGTTCTTCACTGTCCTTGTAACATATGCATGTATTTTTTTTCCAATTTATATCCGTTGGAAAATGACTTATCACATGAAAGGCATTTAGACACATAGTAGTGAATATGCATGCTGATATGACTTGATAAAAAATATTCAACTTAGCAAATATTAGTATTAAACTTTGTTGAACATAATGATGTGAAAAAATTTGACTTTTGAAACAGTCAAATTGGAACCTTTTACTGTCATTTCTTATCCTATTCGAGGACAAATGAGTAAAGGTAGAAAAGCAAAATAATTCTGGTAATTAGACTACACTTACGGATTTTTTATTGTGATGTATTAATGTATGTAGGGTGTATATGATTGTGTATAGGTGTGCTACTTAATGGCCACCTAGTCATACCTATGTGCATATGGATAGTCCCAGTTACAAAGGGGGCTATGGCAAAATTTTTCCAAAATGTAAGCATTAGGTAGTCATTCATTTTTAACTCTACTGTAGATGTATGTTAAAACAATGCATGCATGCATGTAATCATATGATGCATTTTGAAAAGCTTCAGGTAAGATTTACGACACCCTTTCTGAGGTGATTTGGAGACTTATTGTCTAGATATTATGGATCTGGATCAGCCAAGTAGTTCCCGGATGACCACTTCTAATGTACGGAGGAGAGCTTCTGAAGTACCTCGACCCCGTTCTGTTAGACAACCTCGTAGTTTGGTAAAGGCGGTGATACGTCATATCCGGGTTGAAGTATCGGATGTCGAGGACGAGGTGGAGGATGTACCGATTGAAGTTCCTGCTCCTGCTGCACGTGTTCCCCGTAGGGAGTTGCCAGACATTCAAATAGAGAACCCAGATCTTCTGGGTGACTTGAGTCGACATCCTTCAGTATACCTGCACGCAAACGAGCTATGAAGTTAGATCTTAGTCTTCCTTATTTCCTATTAATGAGGAGTAAAGGATTCTGATGTTGATCTGCATTTGATGTAGGTTACTGGATTTACACAGCCTCGAGGGAACTGGTTCAAAATCCACTCTATGTATCAGTCTTTGCATGATGACTATAGAGAGATTGTACATGGCTGGGGATTCAGGACGTTCTTCTCCATTCTTCCCCGTCGCTGTCCCTAGGGTTACCTTAGGACATTGTCTGAGCGCTGGTTTCACCAGACTCAATCACTCAATTTGCTGGACTGTGAGGTGATGATGGCGCTGATGGATTGTCGATTTATCACATGTATGGAGTTTAGAGGGGATCAAGTGCCTTGCACGGTGGATATTACCCCTACTACCGTCAGATCCTTGTTGGGAGTTCTGGCGGAGGCGCTCAAGGGCAGGACTGTTCGTAAGTGAGCCTATACCCAATGATGTGAGAGTCAGGGATCGCATTCTTCGTCGATTGTTCCCGATGATCATTAGGGGTTGCTTCATTGTAGATAACTCTTCTACGGTGTCCTTCGCTTTGATCAGCACCACTCGACACGTGGACCGTATAGAAGACTATGATTGGGGTTCCTACACCTTTGCCTACTACCTCAGGGGAATACGCATGCTATCGCAGGGCTTGACCGAGGCATGGTGAGGGTTCTACCCATTTCTGCTGGTGAGTATTTCTCTTATCTTTTCCCATGTATAGGTTAGTAGTGTTGACTGACAGGAGATGTTTGCCTTTGTGTTGGCAGTTTTGGGCCTATGAGAGGCTTCCATGTTTTCGTCCTATGAGCGTGCTAGGTTTAGACACCTATCCACGAGGACAGATATGAAATCATTCCATACTGGCGGAGGTCCCTGTAGCTAAGCGTTTCACTCATTGCCGCTTACAGCTGGAGTTGTTGACAGCGGATGTCATCACATGGGTTCCCTATTCTGGGGAACACTTGAGTGTTGAATTTGAGGATGGGTACCCGACTGGAGTTGAGTATGTTATGTCCACCCGTAGGATTCCTCTCTTCACAGATGGAGGATGGGAGCTCTATTTATGAGAGCGTACTATCAAGAGCACTACAGGAGAAATTCACATGCCGATCTTGCCTCATGCCAGGCGTTATTGTCCTGTTTCGCAGTCACCCATCGTTGACATTCCATTGTTGGGGATTGACAGTTATACATTGTCAAAGGGCCCCTGCACTAAAGAGATGTTCTAGCATTGGTGGTTCCCTCGTACCATTGGAGCTCAGACCCGCGCCACACAGTTTATGGGGGATATGGTTCCAGGATCCGTGATGATGACGGATTGGCTAGCTTGTGTCAGAGATCCGACTCTTGTGACACAGATTGATAGTTTGACCCGGGAGTTGGACCGGACACATTTCTTTATCCAGCACTTGGGTAGAGATCCTTCAGAGGCAAATACTTTTGATACTTCCAACTCTAGCGCTGGCCCTTTAGGTGACCCATATGGTTTTGCTGGTGTAGATCCTCCCTTGTATAGGCCTGACATCCCTGTATATAGAGATCCAGTGACTCAGAAGGAGTTACATCAGGTGGACAGGATTGACGATGTAGACATCGATACCATCGACTTCTTCTGATGTATATTTCTCGTTATCTCTTTTGATAGGCCTCTGTTAGATGTTGGGTAGTTTTTCCCCATTCTCGCTATATCTTTTGATAGGCCTCTGTTGAGATGTTTGGTAGCTTCGCCCCATTTCCCTGTATTTTAGCTGTACATAGATGTATTAGATGATGATATACTTAGGAATGTATGTACAGTTTTCCATTACCTATATCATATTTCCATCAATTGTATCATGCATGTTATTATGTTATGCATATGTATGTATGTCCAGAGATATTCAGTATTGACACCTGGATGGTCTTATGACACAGCCCGTACAAATGTTTTCTTCAACAGTTAGCCGTATTGATCATACCCCACCATTTTTGGTGGCATCTAGTATACGCTCATGGTATAATAGTATGTCACCATCAGACATGGTGACTGTAGATGATTTACTGCAGCATACTATGACCCTGTTGATGTTTCAGGTTCCCACAAGATTTGTAGAGGGTATGCTAGAGCATTCGATATCGGAGACGCATGTTTTCCGATTTAGGACCCAGGAGTTGACTCCTACTTTGGAGGAGTATGCACGGTTGACGATGCTACCGCTGGACAGACCTTGCGTGCATATGGCTATCGGAGACATGACTAGACAGTTCATGACCCTCCCCGGATTGAGACGTAGAGTGGTACAAGACGAGATTACATTTGGCCATGTGATATCCCAGCATTTTCTATTTGGCAGATTTGGCTCTGAGGATAGTTATGCATGGTATTCTAGGGATTTCGCCACACCGGAAGATCATTGGCTTTCAACCAGAGTGGATGTACTATTGTTGTGCGTATTGTCATACGTCTACATGCCACTGTACATGGATGAGTTGGACATCGACGTCATTATGGCATTGAGAGCTCTCCGAGAGGGTCACACTGTGACGCCCCCAAAACAGGTATACATCAACCATATTGAGTCGCCAAATACATGGTAAAAAAAATTTAAATACAACTTAATTATATAACAGTCATGTAAAATACGACAAAACATAATCTAAGAGTTTTAATAAGAATATTGTTATCTAGACAATGTCCACACTCAATGGAGTCCTCATTACATTTATTGTCACACTATTTAACAGAATAGTGAGGACTACTAATGCTATCATCTGGACCGTCACTCCGTTTCCCGACTAGTCCCGGCTACGTTCTCATTTCCTGAAGAGAACAGTGAAATAAAGGGTGAGCTCAACTAGCCCAGTAAGAAATATTATGACTAAGATAATGCAGAATAAATTATCATTAGCATTCAAGAATGTTAAACTGATAGAATATAAATGACAACAAGTTTAACTACAGCGGAATAAGCAATCCATTAGAAGAGTTAAGTATAGCATAAAATCTACTATCTTCTATGATTTAAAAAGTTTTTCATCAATTTTATCGCTGAGACTCAGCTTAATAATAAAAATCGAATCATCGCTGCATCACGGCCAAGGATATTCATGTAATCATCAATGGTCATGACTATACCGAATAATCCCTGGTTATAATCGCACCAACAACTGTCCATCAATGAACTAAAGGTCAATGAGGACTTTTAACACATCATTCGTCACATTACGCTCATGATTATACCGAATAATCCATGGTCATAATCATACCAAGTCCATCTATGCACGTAAGCAAAAGATGACTTTCATCACAATATAAGCATGAAGATAATGACAATGACATAATAATTCAATAAAACAAGTTCAAGGATAAATTTTAAAGATTTATAATTTTAATTTATCTAGAAATTAATAACGTCCAAATTGACAACATGATACTTCTTTGTGGAGTAAAATTCAAGAATGCTCAGAAGAATATTTCCATGAAAAGATATTGGATGAAGCGCAAATATCAAGGATATTCCACTAATTTCATGGAGTATAGAAGCCAAAACTTTAACCAACGGAGTATAATAGAATATATGAAACTGAAAATGGATTTTTGCCCGCCATGCGGTAATCCACGTAGACATATCATTTACATAATTTAATAAGGAATGAATACGAAGGATCATTCACCATGCATGCGGTAATTCCCATACATTAGGTGGAGGAACAGTATCATGGAAATATTCTAAACAAACAAACATGCATTGCTCGATCAACGATGGAATCTGAGTTTATTGCATTGGATAAAGCTGAAGAAGAAGCTGAGTGGTTTTATCATTTTTAAAAAGATATTTCTATGTGGCATAAATCTGTGCCACCTATTTGTATCCATTGTGATAGTCAATCAGCAATTTGAATGGCATACAGTCACATGTATAATAGTAAGTCTAGACATATTCGTCATAGACACAATACCATAAAATAATTGCTCTCTAATGGCATTATGTCTATTGAGTACATAAAGTCTAAAGAAAATATAGCGGATCCGTTCACTAAAGGTTTGACTAGACAGCAAGTAAAAATAACTTCAAGGGAAATGGGTTTAAAGCCTATAAATAAGGATCATTATGATGGAAACCCAACTTAGTTGACTGGAGATTCTAATATCTAGGTTCAAAGGGACAACTAAATTTTGAACGATTAAGCCAAATCACTATGAAGAAATTAATTTCTTCTGCTCATTCTTATGATAAGAGATAGTGATACTTGCAGCGGTTTTAGGATAAGTTATGTTTTTAATAATTTTTAAATCTTGATAAACAAGTGGTGTATGGCAGGATACTCTTATTAAAAATCACCTATATGAGTGTGAACTGGTCCAATTCTATGAGAAGGATAAAGTTATACTTTTCTAAAGCACTCATAAATTTGGGATTGTTCAGGGCCGAAATGAACAAAATCATGATAACCAAATAATGTCTGAAAAGATTCTGTGTGAATTACTATTGTCTTGATTTACAAAAATGGTAGGACAATTTAAGACATCACGTTCACTGGATAACTAGTAAACCCAATAGTCTTTCACAAAGGAAGGTTCAAAGCCAAAAGCTACCTCTCTTGATACAAATTATTTCTAATTTTATCTCTCTCTTAGAGTTTGTATAACATTTGCATAAGGTTGGCAGTCAATATCATTCATGTGGGGGATTGTTAGAATTTAAGTCAAAATTAAAGTGGATTTAATTAATTATTTAAAATAAATCCACATATCAATGTGTTCTACTCCATGAGTAGATTAAATTAAATATTTGGAAGCTCAAATTCATGCAGTAATGAATGAAATATTAACTCCCAAAGACTACCCTTGAAAATGATAAATAATAATAAATACATGTGGGAAGCCAAGTCCCACATCGGTTAAGAACTAAAGAATTATTAAGTTTATATACTAGAAAGTTGGTCTTAGGTTTGGGACCCAAGGGGCACCCCACTTTTATGAAAAAGAGAAAACCTACGTACTTCAGTCACTGACTTAGGTTGCTCCCAGCTTTGAATTGCTTCAATCTTTACCGGGTCAACAGATATTTCATGATTTGATATTGCGTGCCCAAGGAATGCTACTTCCTCAAGCCAGAACTCGCACTTCTTCAAATTGGCATAAAACTTATTTTCACGAAGCTTTTGGAGTATCAGCCTCAAGTGTTGCTCATGATCTTCACGGCTTTTGGAGTAAATGAGGATGTCATCAATAAAGACAACCACAAAATGATCCAAATATTCCTTGAATACTTGTGGTTCATCATATCCATGAAATCAGCAGGAGCATTAGTTAATCCAAAAGACAAGACTAGGAATTCATAATGCCCGTACCGAGTTTTGAAAGCAGTCTTTGAAATGTCATCAGTTTTTAATCTTTAACTAATGATATCCGAAACGAAGATCGATCTTTGAAAAGAATTTGGCACCTTGTAACTGGTCAAACAGGTCATCCATATGAGGTAACAGGTATCTATTCTTGATGGTGACATGATTCAACTCCCGATACTCAATACAAAGTCGCATACTTCCATCTTTCTTCTTTACGAATAGAATAGGAGAACCCCAAGGAGACGTACTAGGACAAATGAAACCAATGTCTAATAATTCTTGCAGTTGGGTCTTTAACTCCTGAAGTTCAATAGGAGCCATTCGATATGGGGCTTTGGAAATGGGTTTTGTACCGGATTCAAGGTCGATACAAAATTTGAGTTCACGCTCCGGGGGTAGGCCAGGAAGTTCTTCTGGGAATACGTCAGGAAATTTATTAACAATAAAAATATCATTCAAAACTGACGTATTTTTGTTTAAATTCGTGACATGAGCTAAGAAAGCTTGACATCCATTTTTCAATAAATAAATAGCTTTATGGCTTGAGATGACAGTGATTTACTTTAATGGTTTGGTTGCTTTAATTCGCATAATAGGTTGGTTAGGAATATGAAAGCTAACAACCTTACGAAAATAATCAATTTTTGCATGATGAGTAGTTAACCAATCAATCCCTAAAATCATATCAAATGCAATTATTTTCAAAGAGATAAGATCGACAAGTAATGTACGATTGGCGATTTGAATCAAACAAGACTTATAAATAGTGGATGTAATGAAGGTTTCTCCTAACAGAGTTTCAACAGATAAGTCAAAGTCTAATTTCTTTGGAGTTAAATTTAAATGTTGAGCGCAAGTAGGAGAAATAAAAGAATGGGTATAACCGGTATCAAATAAAGTATAGACTTCGCTAGAGTTTAAAATTAGCTTACCCATAATAACCTCGTTCGAATTCCTCGCTTTTTGGGAGATCACGACAAATGCTCTCCCTTGAACTACCGGCTTTGACTTCTCTGGGACGGCCTTTAGTGCCTCCGTCCCAACTGGACTTGACTTCACTGTATGACAAAATTGGGCTAGGTGACCTTCTCTTCCATAATTATAACATGTTTTGGACTGTTGCGTACAGTTTGGACTGATGTTTCCCTCCCCTCCACATTTGTAGCATACGATTGGTGGTCGTTCTCCTTCCTTAACAATGGTTACTGGTGGCGACGTCTTTCCATCATTATTGAATCTCCTCTTCTTGAAATTTCCACTTCTATTATCTTGGCTAGAATTTCCACCGAAGTGGTTACCATTTCTGGCATGTTGATTCCCTCCACGTTTGTTGTCACCGCTTCGATAACTATTACCACTGGTATTATCATTTTGTCAGCTGCTCTCTCTTGGTTGGGTTGACTCATTATCGCGCTCCAATAACTAAGGCCTATTTACAACATCTGAATACAAACACAATTTGTGAAAAATGAGGTATTAACGTATTTCGGGTTTCAAACCTCGCAAAAACATTCGCATCATTCTCTTCTCATTATCAACCAAATGGGATGCAAACCGGGCCAACTCGGCAAACTTAGCCTCATACTGTGACACAGTCATATTGTTTTGCTTTAGCTTGATGAACTCCACCTCCTTCAAGTGATGAATACTTTCAGGAAAGTACTTATCGTTGAACAGTTCTTGGAACTTCTCCCAAGATATTTTGAGTGCGGCAGGCTGGTTACGTTTTACCAATTCCCACCAGTAATCTGCCTCTCCTCTAAACATGAAGGTGGCAAAGGGAACCTTTTTCTCCTTAGAGCATCCTAAGACATCAAATATCTTGGTGATCTGCTTTATCCACGTCTCCGCTTTAAGTGTTTATGGCTTTCCCCAAAACTCTGGTGGTCCCAGCTCCTTGAACTTCTTAGCGATGACCATCCGTGAGTTGCCAGTGTTTCCTCCTGCATTTTGGACAGGAGTCTCTCTCACCTAATTATGCATGAATTGTAAGAAGCCTCTTAACATTCCATCATTCATCGTTTGGTCGGTGTTGTTGTTTACATGAGGATTGTTGCCTTCCTAATGTACATTATCCTTGTTATTAATCTGTGGTGACTCAACGGTCTCCTGTGCTCCATTGTTTATCTCAACATTCACGGAAGTCATTTTCAAACACTGCCACAAAACAAGGGTTAATTGACATGCCAAAAATTATCCCTATATTCTAGCCGACCAATTAAGTAACAAATAAGTTTAGGTAGGTCATACTAGCGAAGGATTTCCCCGTCTCTCCCCCTAGTTCTAGTCTCACATCTTAGCTAGGGATCATATCCCTAAGCTTTGATACCAACTGTGACGCCCCCAACATAGGTGTACATCACCCATCTTGATTTGCCAAATACATAGTACAGAATTTAAATATAAACTTAATTTATACAACTGTTAAGTGTCGTGCAGAATACGACAAAATATAAGTTGTGAGTTTTAATACAAATATTATCTCCTAGACAATATCCAAACTCAAATTCAATCCTCATTACATTTATTATCACACTAAATAGTGAGGACTACTAAAACAACCATCTCGGACCGTCACTCCATTACTTGACTAGTCCCGGCTATGTTCTCATTTCCTAAAGAGAACAATGAAAGCAAAAGGGTGAGCTCAACTAGCCCAATAAGAAATATTATGACTAAGATAATGCAGAATAAATTATCGTTAGCCTTCAACAGTGTTAAATTGATAAAATATAATAAACATCAAGTTTAACTGCAGCGGAACAAGCAATCCATTAGAAGATTCAAGTAGAGCATGAAATCTACTATCTTTTATGATTTAAAAAGTTTATCTTCAATTTTTTCGCTGAGACTCATCTTAATAAATATTCCACATCATCGAATCATCCCTGCACTACGGGCCATTCATTAGTATCACGACCACAAATTATTCATGCACTACGGGCCAAGGATATTTGTGTTTTCATCAATGGTCATGATCATACCAACAACTGTTCATCAATGCACTACGGGCCAATAAGGACTTTTACCATATCCTTTGTAACATTATGGTCATGATTATACCGAATAATCCCTGGTTATAATCATACCAATCTGTCAGGAATAAACATGTGAATGATATTCCTATTTATATATGATTTGATTATGATATATATATGAATGAATATGCAAGTATGTTTGCATGAAGAAAAGTTGTTAAGTCCTTTGATAGATAATAGAAATATATGTACAAGGACTTAGAATGAATTGATCAAAAATGTTAGGTTGATCCTACATAAGCAAAACAGCTTTGTAAAGTCCTTAAAAAGAAATGATGTACAAGGACTATAAATATAGAAAGATCAAGCTTGTTAGGTTGATCTTATGATGTAATAGATAGGCTTGTCTGATCGTCGAGCACTGCACCAGAAGTCGTAGTCTGCCAGGAGAGTCAGAGTCAACTCGGGAGCTATCGCGGCAGAATAGGAGTACGCAAGATAGTGAGATCTCGGAGTTCGTAGACTTCCAGGGGAAACAAAGAAGGATCGTAGTGTGTCAAGAAGAGCCTCCTCGGGATCGTAGTGTACTGAGGAAGTCATGTTCTGAATCGTAGAGACAGCCTGCCTATAAGCCGAACGACAATCTGCCGAAGCTAAGTATGAAATGCACTCTATGCTCAGAGTCGTAGAGTCTAGCGATGCCGAAGTCAAAGACAAGGATTGTAGACCACACTCTGCGATTGTAGATTCCACTGAACAAATGCAGAGATCGTAGTCGGACAAGATCAGATGAAAACAACAAACTCAAGTCAGCGATCGTAGAGTGGACTCAACGTTCACCAAGCTAACTCTACGATCGTAGTGTGCAGAGTCAGCGATCGTAGTGTGCTCTTGGGGTCGTAGAGTCAACAACACGAGCAAGTAAAGATCATAGTGTGATCTTCGGGATCGTAGTGTCTGCACAGCCGAAGCTGAATCGCAGAGTGCAGAACTACGACTCCAACAGTAATGCTTACAATGCTAAGTCAGAATCGTAGAGCAGATACGGTTCTCAACGAATGAGCACTCCCAGAATATCCAAAGGTACGAAGTCTCTGGTTGGCACTGCAAAGATGTAATCCACAGAAGGGAACCAGAGAGCACTCAACGAATGGCATGCAATCTAGCAGAAGAAGTAAGCACCAAACCAATCAGCATCAAGATTGAGTTGAAAGGTCGTTCGTGATGAAGTCTTCCACAAGATGATTCAAAGAAGACTTCAGCAGTTGACTAAGGAAAAGTCAGCTAATGCAGTTGCTATCAAGAAAACAGAAGACAACGATCTTGGAAGCAACCAGGATCGTAGTGTTTGTCAGACAATGAAAGAACTGATGGAAGGTGAACCGAGATACTGGTCAGCTTCTGAAGAGCAAGACTAAAGTGATTAAGTGCAGGGTCAGTTCATTGATGATAAGTGAGCGGAAGATCACCAGGAGAAAGCAAGCTGGACGCGTCACAAATCTGAAGTGTCTTGATATTTAGAAGGGAACCAGAGCAAGGAATTAGGTCATCAGTATTTGAGAACAGTCAAAGCAAACAGAAGTATTGAAGCACTGCACAATACAAGGAAGAGGTGTTCTACATTGAAGATCCAATCAACACTCTTCTAGATCGTAGTGTTGTCTCCACCAGTCAACAAGACACTACGATCAGGTCCCTAAAGACGTGCATCAGAATCGTAGAGCTCGGATACCTGAAGATTGAGGCATTGGCAACTGTTCAATCTGAAGGGTAATTCGGACAAGTGCTTATTGAGAGCATCGATGCAAAAGAACAACCTCTGATCAAGAAATCAGAAGAAATAAAGTCTTTGACCTGCCCAAGACAGTAAAGTGATACATCTGACAGGGTAGGTGAAAAAGTAGACTGCAGAGTCAGAAAAAGTATGTCATGTCACATCAAGCAGTCTACATCAAGCAACTTGAGATCTGTGAAGACATTTGAATAGATTCCAACGGCTACTTCCCAACGGAAGGATTGGGAAGGTGTATAAATGAAGAAGAGCTTCAAAGATCAAAAAGTGCTGGAGAAGTTGAGTTTTGGAGAGAAGGTGGACTGATCGAATCAAGTAATAGTGAGTCCAGAGACTCACTCTACGATCCATCAAGAACACTCAAAAGTCAGATCAAGCTAGAAGTAGAAGTGTGAGTTCTACTATGTAGAAGTGAGAGTTCTACTACATGAAGAGTGTTCTGAACTGCCGAGAGAAAGAAGAGCATCATGCCATCTGGATGTCCATCATGGGAAGACTCTAAGTACAATAGAGAAGAGCTTACGGTCATCTTAGCAAGTCCATCATGGGAAGGCATCGAGTAGCAAGAAGGGAGATCACAAAAGCCATCTTGGTGTCAAGCTTGAGAAAGCTTCTAGGTACCTTACAGAAGAGCTTACAGTCATCCTAGAAGCCTATCATGTGCAGCCATCAAGTACCAAGGAGAATAATCTTCAAGGCAGTTCATCAAGGGGTCATCCGGAGTAGTTGAGCAAACTAAGAAGCTGAGCATCATGCAACACTCAACTGTTCTTCAAGGATGATCAAGCCAAAGCTGCTAAAGATAGAAGATGTTCAGAGCATGAAGACATCTTAGCAGCTTAGCACCGACTCCAACAACAACAATAACAACTCAAAGAAGCCAGGGCCTGAGGGGTCCTTGTCCGGAGGGACTAAACAAAGCAGGGCCAAAGGGTCCTTGTCCAGAGGGACTAAACGAAGTTCCAAGCCTGCTGGGCTTGAAGAGTTCCTAGGTAACTAGAGGAGTCCCAAGGCTGCTGGCCTTGAAGAGTTTTTAGTGAACTGAAGTCCCAAGGCTGCTGGCCTTGAAGGAATCGTAGAGATTCAGGGTGTTGCCCTTCCTTAGTGGAAATCCTGCTAGTTGAAAGTAGAAGAGTGGATTAGGAGCTTGAGTCTCTGAACCACTTAAAACCCCTTGTGTCTTTTACATTATGTCATTTACATTATGTCTATAACTGCTATAACTGCTATGTATGTTTTAACTGCTTACAACTAAACTAACCCAACGAACAATGTTTGTATGATTATGAATATATCAATGAAGAAGGGGAATCTTTTACTTATTCCGCTGTGCTTGAAAAGATTCTATGTTTGTCATATAATCTAATATGAACAATACATCATAAAGCAGAAAAGTATTTTAAAAGAAAAGAATCTATTCAACCCCCCCCCCCCCTTCTAGATCTATTGTGCCCTCTGGGATCTAACAATTGGTATCAGAGCAGGTTCTCATGCTGTATTTTGAAGCTAATCGCTTTGAGTCTGATCCAAGGCACCAACATTGTTCTAAACTTAGTTTAGTAGTAAGTAACCTGTTATATACAGAAGAGCTCACAAGTTGGAAATATTGTGTATAGGTAAAAAATGTGTATACACCTGAAGCTGCTCAGATTGGTTCATATCCTCGATTACTATATCAACAAGACCAATCCTAGCCTGCAGTCAATCTTGTAGTCTGAAGATCAGACGAGAGAAAGAGAGCAAGAGACATCATTAACAAGGAATAAAGCATTCATCAGTCTAAAAGATGAAGAGGTCACGTGTACGAAGAAATGACTGATCAAGTGGAGATAGAAGATCCTCTCAATCTTATGAGTGACCAACCAACAACCGAGTGCTGTCTCTGAAAACTCAAGGATGTCAAAGATCTTAATGCCACGATTCTCTTGATCTACATCTTCAAGACCACGACTGATTGATGAAAGGCCGACAAGAGCATTAAGCTGAAAAGGGGCAAAAGTAAAAGCTATGCACATCAATACCTGAACTCAGTATATCTAAAGTAAATGACTGTTAAGAAACTGACAGTAAAAAAAAGGTACGGTTCCTCACCATCATTAATGTATACATCATTGTTGCACCATCTTATGAACTATGACAGTATTCTGTCAACAAGTCATAATCTTCCTAAAAAGGTGAATAGAGAAAGTAGTCTAAAGATGGAAAATTCAAATGTCTACAAACTTTCTCTTTAACCAAGTTTTAGGCTGAAGATGACATCTTGAAGAAAATCTGAAATGGATCACAAGAGTATCACAGACCAAATGAATCTTATGTTAAGCAATCATTGCTGATGTGCTAGTATGTGTGTACAAGCCTATGTTCTAAGTGTTTAACAACACACAGAGAATGATCAGTTCTACAAGAGGATCTTGTTGATTTGTAGAGACTGATCACATCCATAAATCAACTAGATACTCATAAAACGCAGAGTTGATTCACACTATGTGAACACTTAAACATTGTGAACATAACCCAGTAAATGATGAAACCATCATAGATAAAGAGTGTGTCATTAATTGTCAAATCCTACACACACTCACCGTCATGCATCTAAAATGTATTATCCCAAGATAGTTGCATGCATGAATGTCTGTTGGTGATAAACATGATGATTATCCAGATAAGAGGAATAGGGGTTTAGAAAACTAACCTAGCAGGACCCATTCAACAATGGGGACCAAAATTAGAAATTACTTGAACCTGCAGGTATTTGGTCAGTCTGACCACACTAAGGAATGCTGAAACAGAAGACTTCATTCAAAAGGATTCAACCAGCAGAAGGCTAAGGACTATTCAGAGAAAAGTCTGATAAAGTTCATATATGTCCAAGCCTGTCCTTGAAGACCCTCTGAGCTAACCTGAATGGAGCTCACATGGCTCCAAATCTGTATATGGGAGCATGCCATGCAGCAGAAGATAAAAGAGGATTCTATGTGCCCATGAGATACGCTTTATGGAAAGGATCCTCAAGGGAAGCTCACAATAGAAGATCTTTGAGCTTGAGACAAAAGGAGTTCTCTACGAAGCAGAACTTCTCAAAACTAAAGACTGTCAAAGATGACTACGTTCGTAGTGCTGTCAAATGATCGTAGAGTGATCAATCCTGAAAATACTCATCTCTACGATACAAGAAAGACTGAGCAATGATGATGATTCCAGTCAGAAGTAGAAGTGCTGGGCAGCACTCAAATGAACATGAAGAAGGAATCACATCTATCTGAGATGACGGCATCAACAATGGGGGAGCAGTGATCTGTTAAGGAATAACTGCATCATTAACCTGGAAGAGATGTACCAGCTACAAAGTCCCAAAACCTTGTGGCTGATGAACCAAATGAAGATCCATAGTCAGTAGGATCGTCTCAAAACGAACTACTGATAACCCTTCAGCCACCTAATCCATAATCGTGAAGTGCCTACGATCAAACACATGATCGTAGAGTAAGAGTAGAAGGACACCACGATTTTAGCAATGCAGATACTTAAAGATGATAGAAGATCTTCCCATCAGAAAAGGTCTAATGAGATGTCATTGCAAACCACTGACATAGTCTTTCATCTGGAAAGCGCCTCAGGGAAAAACCTGACCCTTAGCTCTCTCTAAGAGGTTGGCCCTTCCTGAGCTACCTTATCCCAGAAGGAATACTTGATCTAGTTCATCTCAGAAGAATCAAGTCATTCAACGATCTTAGAGTTGAGTTTGAAAAGGACTAAACGATCGTAGTGCAACTGCAGTGATCGTAGAAGACAACTCAATGATCGTAGTTCTACCAAAGGGTACTCCAGCTCACAAGGAGCATGAAGAATGAGACATCTGCTAAGACATTCAAGTTGAGGAGATAAGTTCGAATACATCAGTGATTGAGCTATGCTGCATCTAAGTAGGGAGGAAAGACGAAGCCATTCACTGCAGAATCTCTCAAAAATTGATCGTTGAGTAAACAAAAGAAATCGTAGAGTCTATAACTATCTCATCATGTTACACTACGAATCAAAAGGTCAACGGTCAAAGCCACGTCAATTAAACGTCCACTCCTCTAATAACTGAAAAGCTGTGGGGAATTATAGCTCATTACTGGGCAACGTGCAACCAATGGACAATTGACACATCACTGAGTATGCAGAGTTAGAAGGAACTGCCATAAAGACAAGTTCAAATCTGCAGATAGTTACCAAAAGATATCGAACCTTTCTCCCTCCCATTTTCAAAACCCTAGAAAGCTTTTCAAGAGCAAAATCAGTTAACCTCCAGAGCCTTACCAACCAGACAGTCATCTCGCATAAACCTTTCTATATTTAATACCCACATTCTTCAAACTACTCAAAATGGAAAACTGGCAAGTGATCACTGGTATTCAGCTTGGAACCAAATCGTTTGAGAAATCTGAAAATAAGTTCAGAGATATTCTCGAGCTTGTAAAGAAGGCTGGATTTTCAGAATGCCTTGAAGCAAATACTCGAGTCTACTGCAACCTGGTTAAAGAATTCTACTCAAACGTCTCTATAAATTCGGAAACCCTTACTACCAAGGTTAAAGGTCAGTCTCTCAAGTTAAAATCTTTTGACCTAAACCAATGCCTAGGATTTCTTAATCAAGGCCTAAAGAACCTTGATAATGTCAACACTGAATTAGCTAAGGAAATTATGGGGTATCAAAGAAACCCTAGTTTCAAGGACATGAAGAAGAAGGAGTTCCCTGAGCAATATGAGTTCCTTGCTGAAATAGTTGGAAAGTGTATACTATGTAAGAACACTGCACATGACACAGTGATCGACCAGCAGTTGAAAATCATGTCTACAATAGTTTTGAAGAAACAAATCGACTTTGGATCTATCTTGATTTATCAGATCTCCAAATGGGTAGAGAAGACTGAGAAGAAGCCCCTGACCAAGGTATATCATGGAATGCTGTTAAGTATAATACTGAAGAAAAAGCTAGGGGGAAAGATCAAGGATGATGAGGGAGAAGCCCTGAATGTGCACAAGGTGATGTCTCCACAACTATTTGAAAACTGGAAGAAGAACCCTAAGGAGAACAAAAGGCTGAAAGCTGGGAGCAGTAGTAGAGCCTCTGCAAAGAAGAGGAAGACAGTAAAGGCAGAGAGCTCTGAGTCCAGTGACTCTGAAGCAACTGAAATCACACCAGCTAGGAAGAAATCAAAAGTGGTGAAAAGAGCTGGTGATGTAAAGAAAGCCCAGGCCCCACCAAGGAGAATCTCCTCCTTGAACAAGAGTAAAAAAGAAAAAGCCCAAACTGCTGAGACCACAAAAAGAAGAAGCAGCAGGTTGCTTCAAGGGCCAGTCAGCAAGAAAGCTAAGGTGGAGGACAAACCAGCCTTAGCTTCTCAAATCAATACATCTGCTGATAAGGAAAGGTGCTCTAGCCCCATGGCCAATACTCAGAGAAGCAACTCTGATGAAGAAAAAAAAAATTCTGATCAAGGTACATCCCCAAATGCAACTGTCCCAACTAGCCCAGAGAATGGGTCAGAAAATGCTATCCAAGAAGAAGAAGAAGAACATGTCCCCTCAATCCAAGAGAGCTTTCATGATGACTCAGAAAGTGATGAGGACAAGGAAGAAGAATCTGCCCCTGCCAGTGCTGATATTCAAAGAAGTTTATCTGATAAGGAAATGGAGTCAGAGACTGAGGAAGAAGAAGAATCTGTCTCTCCAATAGTTGAACCTCCACAAAGAAGAAAGAGCTACAGGCTGCAAGCCCAGTTTGCCTCCAAAAGGAATAGTGGCCAATCAAATGCCATCATTGAATTAAGTGATGATGAATCTGTATCCCCAGGAGAAGATGCTGAAGAAGAAGCCAGCAGTAAAGAAGAAGTATCTAGGGAAAGTCTTGATGAAGAAAGTTCAGATAATGAAATACAGCAAAAAGGATTCTCTGTTGGAGATGATCAAGAAGAGTCTGAACATGAAATGCAACATGAAGATGATCCCTCTGCTGAAGCTGATCTAAATGGTTCTGGTTCTGAGAAGGAAGAAGCCGGAAATGATTCCAACTCTGAAGATCAAGAATCAGAAAACTCAGAACTCCACCCTGTTCTCTCACCTGCAAGATTTATCAGGAGAATAGTAGTAGAAGTTCCCAATGAACCATCAGAGACTCCTCCTGACAGATGGATAAACCATGGAGGTGAACAGATTAGAATAGTAAGAATGGCCTCCTTTGACTTGGTCAAGAACTGGAACAACATGGAAATGGACTGCACAACCATTCTCTACAACCCTGATGATCTGCTAATGAGATGGTTCTTCCAGTGGATGACATGGCTAAAGGCCATTACTGAAAAAGATGGAAGCTACTTCAGTTGGTGTTATAAGCAGTTTCCAAACATGGAACTGGTGGCTCAGAACTTTCCAAGAGTGAAGAAGTTTGCCACCAAGCTGATCACAAACCAGCCCCACTTCAAGATCTATCGACATGCTGGAAATCTCTACATCCCCTACGATCGTAGGGTGGACTCTGAAGGAAGAAGAACCATGTCCAAAAAGCTGATCATAGAGTCTGATCACTCTACTGCTTATGATGTTCAAATCCAATCTCAGAAGTCTCCTTATGATCAAGCACTGCTAACAGACACTCCATCATCCTCCACAGGCAATTGGTACTCCACAATTGTTCAGATTATCCACACCTTTGAAAATCTATCCAAAGATGACAATCGTAGAGTCCAATCCATTGCCCATACTGAAGCTACCATTCAAGAGGATCAAACTGCTTTGGAGCAGGAACTACTGAAGAGCTCTGATGATTTAAGCAAGAAGATATCTATGCTTACTGAAGAAACACAGAAGCAGACAACAGCAAGAGATGATTCTTTCCAGCACAAGCTTCAAGCTATCTTGGCTGATGTATCTCTCAAACTCCAAGAGAGAGATAACATCTATCAGAAGGTCATCCAAGATCAGAAGGCAGAAGCTCTACAAGTTCAGAAGGCCAATGCAAAGAAGATCAAAGCCCTCTCTGACAAGATTGACGATTTGAAACAGTCCTTCTCTGTTCAACTTGAACACGGACAGCAAGAGCTAAAGTTTGAAGTTGCAAACTCCTCCTACCTGATGGAGCATCTTATGTCCAACATGGAGCAGCTCTCTCAAATGATTGATGACAAAAAGGGGGAGAAAGAGAGGCGAAGAAAGAAGAGGAGCAAGAGGCACCAAAAGAAGAGCAGAGGGTTAAGGGAGAAAAAGTCAAAGAAGAAGAAAGCAGCAGCAGATAGAGAATCATCATCTGAGGGGGAGCCTGAAGATGATGATGCCAAGTTCACAGAAGCTGAAGGGGAGCCAGATCAGAAAGGTGATGAAGGAGAATCAAGCAAAGATAGAAGGTCATCATCAGAGGGAGAGCAAGAAGCAGCAGCAGATGAGTAGCTGATCAACAAGCATCCTGGAACCATACATGGAGCCAAGGAGGTATATCTCTAGTCTGATAGTATGTTCTGGATCCAGGATTTAGAATGTCTGAATATATAATTGTCATATTAATATAAATGACATTCATGATTAACTGTTTAGAAATACAGCTGCTCACTGTATCTAAGATTCATTCATAACATGCATATGCATTTATTATTTTTGTCATAATCAAATAGGGGGAGATTGTTAGGAATAAACATGTGAATGATATTCCTATTTATATATGATTTAATTATGATATATATATGAATGAATATGCAAGTATGTTTGCATGAAGAAAAGTTGTTAAGTCCTTTGATAGATAATAGAAATATATGTACAAGGACTTAGAATGAATTGATCAAAAATGTTAGGTTGATCCTACATAAGCAAAACAGCTTTGTAAAGTCCTTAAAAAGAAATGATGTACAAGGACTATAAATATAGAAAGATCAAGCTTGTTAGGTTGATCTTATGATGTAATAGATAGGCTTGTCTGATCGTCGAGCACTGCACCAGAAGTCGTAGTCTGCCAGGAGAGTCATAGTCAACTCGGGAGCTATCGAGGCAGAATAGGAGTACGCAAGATAATGAGATCTCGGAGTTCGTAGACTTCCAGGGGAAACGAAGAAGGATCGTAGTGTGTCGAGAAGAGCCTCCTCGGGATCGTAGTGTACTGAGGAAGTCATGTTCTGAATCGTAGAGACAGCCTGCCTATAAGCCGAACGACAATCTGCCGAAGCTAAGTATGAAATTCACTCTACGCTCAGAGTCGTAGAGTCTAGCGATGCCGAAGTCAAAGACAAGGATCGTAGACCACACTCTGCGATTGTAGAGTCCACACTCTGCGATTGTAGAGTCCACTGAACATTATTCTATTTAGTAAATGGTTAGATTGATAAAAAGGTTAAAGTTAAGGGTGATATATGAAAATTTTTTAAAGTAAGCAAGTTATCATAAAATAATTGGTGATAAAAGTACAATAATACGCGTGATTGCATAGTAGCACACGGTATTGTACAGTATCTTTGATTATTGATGCTTACGTGAGAAGTCACTTAGTTTTATTCAATTATTGTCATAATATTTTATATTATTAAATCAATAAATGAGACGACAAAGTTATTCATATTATTATTTGCAATATTGACGATGTCTAGAAAGTTCTGTCAAGCAAAGGGGTTTGGTCACCTAATTGCGTGCCAATAGGGAGAAATCCTTAACGGAAAGCCCCCTCTTTCTTGGGAATGATCTGGTTGTTAAATATTGTGAATTATAATATTAATGATGAATGTTATTAAAAATTAAATTTGAGTTTTGAGTTGAATTTGGAGACGCGAACAAGATATTTGAGTCCGGAACGATGAAATTAGTCAAAATAGACTATAAACACAAAATTTGTCGGGGTTGACTTTTTGGTCAAAAAGTCAACAATTGACTTTTTTGAAAAAAGTAAAACTTCAAAAATATCAAAGATGAAATTGTTGATAAAAATATTTCTTTTGTGTTGGGATTATTAGTGTTAGTGAAAATCGACATTTATTTCGATAATAGTTGATTTCTGGGTGTTAAATTGACCAAATGGGTAATTAATCGGATAAATGAGCAATTAATTGCTATTAGTTCATATGCATTTAACTATTTGTTCACATGTATGGAACTATTGATTCACATGTGGTACTATTAGGGGAGGTGGTGCAAGATTGATAATACTTGCATGACTATATTAAAAATAGAGGTATAGATGAAGGTATTATACTGTAACTATTTTTCCACATGTATAGAACTATTGATTCACATGTATGTACTATTGATTCACATGCATGTACTATTAGGGGAGGTGGTGTAAGTTTGAGAATACTTGCAGGACTAAATTAAAAATAAAGAAAAAGATGAAGGTATTATACTGTAATATTTTAATCCCCAAAACATGCAATTATCGAAACTATATTTTCCTATAAATAGAAGCTCATTCTTCTTTCATTCTCACCAATTCACTAAGACTCACAAGAGCGATTATAGAGAGAGAAGCTATAGAGAGAAAGAAGAAGAGAAGTCTGCTACTTCACTATTCCAGTATCCAGTCTTCTTCTGAGATAAGTGGTATTATTTCTTTCATATTCATGAAGAGAGTTATTTTCTTTCAATACTTGAAAGGGTTGTTATTCCAATCTTTATTATTCTGTTGGAATAACCTGTCTACGTGGACTACCGCATGCATGGTGAAATTCTTCTGTTGTTCCATTCTTTATTATTCTGTTGGAATAACCTGTCTACGCGGACTACCGTATGCATAGTGAAATTCTTCTGTTATTCCATTCTTTATTATTCTGTTGGAATAACCTGTCTACGCGGACTACCGCATGCATGGTGAAAATTTTTTGTTGTTCCATTCTTTATTATTCTGTTGGAATAACATGTCTACGCGGACTACCGCATGCATGGTGAATGACCCTTTGTATTCATTCTTTATTAAATTGTGGAAATGATCTGTCTACTTGGATTACCGCATTGCCAGTGAAAATCCATTTGTAGTTTCGTATATTCTATTATACTCGTATGAGATATCATTTCTTTTATACTCATCATGGAATATCATTTTCTTTTGTATTTTCCTTTTAAGAGTACTATTCACAGAGTACTATTCATGGGTGCTATTCACGTATATGACACTATTCACGTATATGGTACTATTTATGAATACGAGTTACTATTCACAAAATACTATTCACGTGGAACTATTTGTAATGACCGTGAATTTTAAACTCCTTATTTAATTAAATATGTGATTTAATTTTTATGAGTTGATTTTCTAAGTCTATTTAAACCTTATGTGGTTATGTGAATTTAAGAAATGATTAAAGGGAGTCACTAATAGTTACTTAAATTGGTGGACTAACCCTAAGGGTTTGATATCAAAGAATTTTTAGGATTCTTAATGATTAAATATTCAATCTATTTGAATATAGTGGCAGGATTTGAACATATTGATTCATTTTAGTTATGGGTATATCACCATTGTAGAAGTTAAATTATCTCATATAAGACTTATGTGGTGATAGAAAATTGAACTGTCTTGAAGCTAACCCATTTTGGCACTGCTAGGGATCGGGGCAGCTGTGCCCTCCCAGCAGTACAAAATGGCGCAGCTGCGCCAGTGTCCAATCTGAGAAAATTTAGTTTCTACTGTAAAAAATGAAATAGAACATTAGTGTAATGTGTGACATGCATAAATTCATATAATAAGAATACCTTCTAATGATATGAAGTATCAAGTAGTGTAATAAAATCACAAGTGATTTTAATACAAAATAATTAAATATCTGTGTATTCCAAGAATTGGGATAGAAATTATGTGTGTACACCGGATAGATAATATTAAATAATATGATAAGGTGGTTATGTGCGTAGAAAAATGTAATTATAGAGCTACCCGAACAATAATACCTAACTACGTTATTTTATTGCGTGTATTTAATGTACATGGATTATATGATGTGAGTACATAAATAATCCCCAACTTTCCTTTGTGTAGTAGCATTAACACATTTATATTACATTATGGGAATTATAGTATCAAAACCAAGCCTTAAATAACTTGTTGTTAAGCTTGTCCCAAATTGAGAGTCATAGAAGGTACATGAACAGTAGTATGAAGTTAAAACATGTAACTTCCAAATGGCTAGAGCATAGGTAATGATTTCAAGTCCAATGGTCGATGGGGAGTTGTTGAACCACTCCTTACCAACCAATGTGTTCTTCCTTTGCACCATGAGCTCCAACATTAGGGTAATGTCAATATCTAGTCCAAGTTTCTTCTATATATACAAGTTCCAAATTCAGTTGTTGGGTTGCTAGAATTTGTTTGATAAGTCTTAGTTGGAGAGTCCTAAGTTGCTGAGCATTGTAGAAGCATACCCAGTGAGTAGGGAGTTCAATTCAAGCCTAACAAGGTATAAACTCTAATTGTGTTCTTGAGTTGGGTTTTGTCAAATGATAGAAATTACTTAAAATTTCATGTCAATTGATGTGAAGTAACATGCCATGATATGTTTATGAGGTATGTTTACATGTTTGAACTCTTAATTGATGGATTGGAGCATGTTTAAACTAAAAAGAATCAAAGTTGTTTGATGTTCTGCAGAACAGAGCAGGTTACTGCCTCTGGTGGAGGCATGGCGTAGCTGCACCCTATTTATACTAGGGCGTAACGCAGCTGCGCCGTACCCCAGAACCAGTTGCTGATTTCTGTTTGTGATATGTGTTACTAAATTGATGTTATGACTTAGATACATACCTATAAAGGAGTATAACATGATATATAAAGCTTTCGTACGTGGTATGAAGTAATCAACTTAGATTAGTAATGAAGTTGTAATAAAACTTAAATGAGCATGATATGTGATTCATAGAAATTGTATCCATGACCAACTTGATAAGCTTTGTGCTAGAACTTAGTTTGAAAAGAAAAGCTTAAGTACAATAAGGCTAATGAACATGAACGCTAAGAGATTTAGATTCTGATCTTGAAAGTAGGTTAACATGACTTAACTCCTTATGATAAGAGTTTTGAAGTTGTCTTATATGTGTTATCTTTCATCATTCGTGCTAAAATGATTTTAAAGATAACCTTAATGTGTTTTCAAACTTAAGTTGCATATTATATGGGTACTTGGATACCAAAGGGTTGAGGTGTCATGTTATGGCTATAATATACCTAGACATGATATATATGTATTGAGCATGAAGTTTACATGATTTTTATGTTTTAATGACATATAAATTGTAAGTCAAACTTGTGGTAATGAACTGAAGTATGGTCATATGTTAGATGTGAAATTCTAGCATGCATATATGTTAAAACATATGTGTAATTAGTGTGTTAGAGTTGGACTAAAGTCAAGAGAGCAAAGCTCAAACCTGGTTTGGCCAGGGGGCAGCGCAGCTACGCCATCCCTGAGCCTAGACCAGGAACAGCTGCGCCATCCTGCAGTCCTGAATAGATTCTGTTTTTGATTATAAAATTCAAGGCATGCTTATATGGTTACTTTACTTTGTAATGTATGACCAATATGCTTTGTAATGTGTTAAGAAGCATGATATGTGAAGACTTAATTATTGTAAGTGTAGACGCATATTAGTTTACACATACTAATTGAAAGACCAACTTGTTAATGTTAGGTTGTTTCAACGCAAGTTAATTAAAGCTAGAATTAGTTATAGCTGAGCAAACAGGCAAGTTCCCTAAACTTATTCCAATTATTTTTTAGCAAGTTCCCTAAACTTACTCCAATTATTATTGAGCAAGTTTCTTAATATCACTCAAATTTATATTGAGCAAGTTTCCTTGAACTTCACTCTTTGATTGTGCAAGTTCCTTAATTCTTACTCTTTTACTTGAGCAAGTATCTGAACACTATTTTATTGTGTTGCAAGTTTCCTAACTTATATAACTTTATTTTTTGTGAAAGTTTCTTATCCTCCTCATATTGTATTGAGCAGACTATTGTTGAATTAAAAGTTATTCATTTAAGCTTAAATCTTATTTCCAAGCTACTATTAAGTGGTTTAATTATCTTACAATTATTCCACATCGATATTATTTATATTCGCACTTAGTGCACTTGAGTTCGTACAGTCTTGGACTTGTACATCATTTAAAGTTCAATAATTCTTGAACTGTGTTAGATAGAGTCTGAACCTTTGTTCGGTCAGACAAGTTTATGAAGTTTTATAAAAGCTATCCAAACCAATTGATGGTAAGGATTCTTAGATTGAAAGAACACCCCTTTTATGATAGGGGAGTACCCCAGGTATCTAATATAAGAAAAAAAGAGCAGATTTAAATGTTATGCAAATACATAGTGTATATGAGGCTGATCCCCTCAAGTACTTATTCTGTAGCCAGTAACCAAAGGGTCAATTAGCTATTGATTCCATTGGAGTGTTATAGTTCAAAGTCTATTTGACTAGCATTTATTCTAAAAGCAATCATTATCTTTTCTTGTAATATTCATATTGTTGAATCCTTTAGAAATTCATATCGTTGAATTCATTGACAGATAATTTACATTCATCATGATATATCCTTATTGTTGTATTTAAACTTGTTGGGCAAACTTGTTGCTCATCCTTGCTATATCTTGAATTATATTGCAGTTAAGCCTGAGACCTCAGGGAAGGACAAGGGTAAAGGAAAGATGTAGAATAGTGGCAAGGAGCAGACTTAACCTTACGCTTAGTGTAAATTACTGTTATGTAATATGAACCCTAATGTTTATTTTATGGTATGTTTGTAAGATGATATTAAGGTTATCGTATCTTAGGACTAGTAACACCTTTTGAATGAACGACGTACTCTTATATTTTTCCGCATTTTAGTCATTGTATGTTGTTTAGAGGTGGATGTTTGTACTTTATCGTGATTGTAGCATCCCCGAATCCGGGTCCCAAATCGCCGCGGATCCGGTACGCTAATTCTATCACTAATGCGGAAGATATAAACATACATTGTTTATACATTAAACTTTTACACATCATTCCCAAGGTCTACAACCTTAACTTAATACATACCTTCAATATCTAAAAATGTTTACAATACTATTTTCAATAGAAAATTTAATAGATTTAACAACACCATAATTTAATCTTGCTCTTTGCCTTTGCCTCTGTCCTTATTCAAGCTTTCATCTTAATCTGAAAATTTTATCATGATATAGCAAGGGTGAGCAACAAATTTGCCCAGAAAATTTTACATACAATGAAGATATATATCATGATTGAAAAGAATGAATAAGCTTTCAAGTTTTCAACAATATAATAATTGTGAAATAACATGAATCAAGTTTCAATGATTTAATGATTGAACCAATAATATTGGATGTCAACAATGACTATGAACAATTTAACTGAACCTTATGGTAATGAAGGTGATCAGCCATTCATACCTGATGAACATATGCAACATGCACTAAGTGCGAATCAATAATCAGTATAGACGTGAATAATCATCAATAATCATTCACTAACATGCTTTGTAATATAACTCGAGTTTGAGTTAAGGAAACTTGCCTGCATAGTCGATTATCGCTACGCAATCTAATTTAATCTCTCGGAAAAGACCTATCAGTATAAGATTGATCTTTTAATCAGTATAACATACTTGTTAGCTCATAATGATATTACTTAAGCCATAAATTATCTAACACTTAATCAAATATTAAATAACATCTTAACCCATTAGTATTATTATCATTTTATAGTATTTAGATTCTTTACTAATATTATTAATCATTTAATAATATTTTAATCACCTTCTAATATTATTAATCATATAATAATATTTTACTTATTTCATAAATAATAAAGGTCTCACACATTTTAAGATACAAATATTTTACACCTTGAAGCTTAAACCATTTAAACTTCATTTCAGAAATATCTTTTATCTCTACTCGCAAATATGGAGTTTAAACATCTAATGCATAGCTTTTATAGTAAAAATCAATTTACTATATTATTTCTTTAATTTAAATAACTTTTACTTCAGTTTGTCCATTCATTAGTCAACACTGACCGTTGCCTCATTTATAAAACTTTTATCTCGCTAGCACATTCGCTTTATTTTTCATTTTACGATTATTCGTATTTTCGCTTCATATATATATATATATATATATATATATATATATATATTATGCTACATAAATCTCAGCTCAAAAACTTCATTTTGAGCACTGAAAACCTCAAAATATCATTTTTATGATTAATTCAATATTTCAAAGGTTTTACATTCTTTGTTGCACCACAAAATAATTTTTATAGGCAACTATATATATTTTTTATTTCACTTAAATATGTAATTTATATTTATTACATATTTTATTGCTTTATTTATGCCCGAAAAGAAGTTTATCGGCGTAAAATATCACTTATAGTCAAATTACGCCCCGTAAGACTTTATTAGATTTATTAAGACTTATTATTACGCCGGAATGCGATTCGGAACGTCAAACGTCAAAATTGCTCGACGCGCCGACGATTGGCGTTCGCTCAAATTTTAATCCTGACATGCTTGTTTGCCCATTTTTAACTCTCAAATCATGAGTCATATAACAGCGAAATTTCAGGCGTATTATAGACCCCATGGCATAGTATTTTAGAAAAATTTCACACCGCGAAAATGGATCACGGAAACTAATCAAAACGGTGCGCGAAAAGCATGCCAAGCAGCTGCCCAGCAGTGTAGTGTGGCGCCGCACACCCAGTGCGCGCACGCTGCTGCCCAGCGGCGTTGCCGCTCCGCCGCTCGCATACCAAATCCGCTATTTTACGAATTTCGTACGCGTTGCTCGTAACTTCGATTAATCTGATTTTTGGATATGTTATACATGGCATACCAAAGTATTTTTAAAAAATATAATCCATTAATTTCGGACCACTTAGGCAGCCTAACACAGGCCCCAAAAATGTCCACTCGCAACAGTTTCATCTTTTTTTTCCCAGATTAACCCTCTTTCACTAAAACAGTCATAACTCTTTCGTTTTAAAACATTTTTGACCGATTCTTGAGCCCACGCGAAGATAACTTCTAGGGCTACAACTTTTGTCTCATGATGTTTTTCCAAAATCCGAACACATCAGTCCAAAAATTTAAACAAAGGAGGTTGTTCGGGATTGGTGGACAGTTTTGATTACGCACCTTCCGAACGCCATAACTACCTCATCCGGAGTCGGAATTAGTCCGTTCTGGAGTCTATGGAAAGCTTATTAAGTGTACTACAACATACAAAAAGCCCAGAAGTTTTTAAAGCACAAATAAAATGGACGAAATTGCCCCTGCCACGGACTGATCCAAAACAGTTCCTAAAACCGGGACTGTTTTCACATAAATCAACACTACGACTTTTAGAAACTTGATTTTTGAGCTCTACCACTTTTGTTTACTAGCCAACACATATATCTAACACTATTTTTTGACGGATCACAAAAATGAGCTATAGATTTAAAACGGTGAAATTTCAAAGTACATAGAAATTTCGATTTTCCAAAACTAGAAAAATTTATTTTTCTCTTCTTTTAGTTTCCAACAAAATCAACACCCATCATGGGTGGATCCATACTAGAATCAAAGAAAAGCACATATATCTTATGGTATTATACACCCAAATCAAAAACCCCTTTCATAAAAAAAAATTCCATATAAAAAAATTAGAGAGAAAGTTATACCTTCATTTTTTTTCCTTCTTCTTCCTTCTCTTCCATCCATGGAAGATTTCCTCCATCTTATTCTCTCATGGAGATCCTCTTCTCTTCTTCCCACACAAGGGGCTGCCGCCCCTCCTCTTTCTTTTTTCCCTCTTCTCTCGTTTCTTCTCTCTTTCTCTCGGCTCTCTCTTTCTTTTTCTTCTTTTAGCTAGCCAATCTTCTCTTTCTTCTCTCTTTAATAAAGATCCGGCCATAAGGTCTTTAACATCTACCAAGTTTGGATTAATTGCTAATTTAAATGACCACCATGCCCATCATCACTAAATGGTTTTTAAAAAAAAATTGAGACATGTCCCATAAATATTTTGGGCTCTCAATTTAATCTTTTGGGTCATGCAATATTTATATGGGTCAATCATTCCATCTTATCTCACCCTAAATATTTAATTAGGGTATCCATTCCACAAAATTAGAATTTAAATCAAAACTCTATTACATTAAATTATATAACCCAATTAAGCTTATTTTAATTAAGTTACAAAATTAATAACTTGAGATAATAAAAATATATCTCTTAACTTAATATAATTTTAATATTATTACTTTTCTCCCACAAGTATGCTTAGTTTGAGCCTTAATTAATTCTATAGAGCTAGCCATTTTACGTGATTACTTACTAACAAAACTAACTTTGGCTTCCACCCAAAATTTAATTAGGTTATCATAATACTTGTCCACACATAATATACTAGGCTAGATTATTAATTTAATCGCCCTTAAACCATATTATCTACAAGTCACATGCTTAAATAAATTAATTGGACTTGTTTAAACAATATAACCCCTTTAGTCCATTAAATCAAATTCTTTTGGACTCTAAATAAATTATTGGGCTATGATGTTATTATAGACCATTACTTTTAATTATAATTCATTCTACCCTTATCATTAAATTAGAGTTTACATGCACTCAAGTGAAATAAAAATTCTTACTTAAGTACATTTAATTTCTTAACCTAATTAGACTTGCTATAATTAGGCTATAAAATTAATTAACTGAGATAAATAAAATAAATCTCTTATAATTGGTATATATTCTAAATACCATAATTCTCTCATCTCATAACCTTTAAGTTATTAAATTCTTCATTCCTAATATATAATTAGGATCACATTAGTTTATTTTATTTGTTTATATAATTAAACAAATATAAACCATCAGATAATCTTCATATTCCTTTACTCACATATTCGAACAAAATAATTTAATAAATTATGACATGTTCCACAATTCTCTTAAATTAGGTCACTAGTATAAAAATATAATATTAGGACCACTAAATAACGATAACCATTTAGGTTATTTAATAATCACACCTAATATATATTAGGTTACATAACTTAATTCTTACTTCACTTTTATATACAAGATAAATGTATTCATATTATATAATGTATATTTATTCACTAATATCCATAATTCACATAATTATAATATATTTCACTTCTCACACTAATTTTGACTTTTCTTCATAAAAAGTCAAATGTTGACTTTAACCAAAAGTCAACATTTACACATTTTGTGTTTACTGTCTATTCTGACTAAACTCGACGTTCCGGACGCAAACGAGCAGTCCATGCTTCAAAATTCTTTCTCTAACTCAAATTTTGAGTTTTAAATTACTCCATTCTCATTACTAATCGTATTAACTAACGACTTTATACTTCTTCAAATTCTTATTTGCCAGTCAAGGCCAACACTCAAGCTATGTTAATTATTAACATAGTTTTATCTTGATCATTATATCATTAACTTAATTCATCATTCCTCTTGCTAAAATATATAGCACCTTACTAAGTATATATATTTATATATATACTCATCTTCGTTTAACCTCATAGCATCACTTCATGTGAAATCTTATCTTTAATAATAAAATTTCCATATGTACTTATATAACATTTCTTAGACTATTCCGTTCACATCGAATTTACAGGTATCATAATACCTTATTCTTGATATTCCTTCAAGTACATATTAATTCATTTCTAGGGTTTAGAAATTTTATAAACCATATTTTCTCTATTCTCATTCAAATATCAAACCATATAGGTTTTACTTGAAAATTTTAAATAAATCCTCAAATTCTCATCTAGGTTTTATTTTTTAACCTTTATTCTAATCATTCAAGATTTTAGAAATTTCCGGGTTGTCACAGTGATGACCGAACCGAGGTCAGAGGACCCGGATTCGGGGTGTCACACTATTCACAGAGTACTATTCCCGAGGTACTATTCACCCGGAGCACTATTCATGATAAATATTAATTTCTTTTCGGTCCAAATCATTTTTGATACAATATCATTCTTGAATTTTACTCCACAAAGCAGTATTATGTTGACAATTTGGATATTATTGAATTCTGGATAAATTAAATTGTTAAAGTCTTTAAAATTTATCCTTTGCTTTCTTTTAATTGAATTCTTATATCATTGTCATCATCCTCATGCTTATATTGTGATGAAAGTCATCTTTGGCTTACGTGCATAGATGGACTGTTGATTGGGATGATTATGACAAGAAATCATTCGGTATAATCATGACCCGTAATGTTACAAATAATGTGGTAAAAGTTCTCAGTGGCCTGTAGTACATTGATGGACAGTTTTGGAATGATTATGACCAGGGATTATTCGGTATAATCATGACCATTAATGATTTCATGAATATCCTTGGCCCGTATGGCATGGATAATTCGTGGTTGTGATACTAATTATTAAGTTGTGTCTCAGCGACAGTTGGTGGTATGATCATGACCATGCGTTCTCTTCGGACAAGAGTGCAAAGATGAATTGTTGTTTGGCGTGATCATGACCATTGGTGAAAACACGAATATCCTTGGCCCGTAGTGCATGGATAATTCATGGTCGTGATACTAATGAATATCATTGGTCGTAGTGCATGGATAATTCGGTGATGTGGATTATTTATTGAGTTGAGTCTCAACGATAAAATATTGATAATAAACTTTTAATTTGTAGAAGATAGTAGATATCATGCTCTACTTGGCTCTTTTAAAATACAGTTGCATGTCTTTGGCATGTAGTGCAAAGATATACTGTTAATGAATATCTTTGGTCCGTAGTACAAAGATGAATTTTTTACAATGATTATAAACAGGAACTGTGATTTGGTATAACCATGATCTTTGATGTTTCAGGTAAAGATAGGTGATAAAAATTATCTTCGTCCTGGGTGCGAAGAGAAATTTAGAATCACAATTATGATTATAAGTTATTCACATGATTGTGGAAAGGAACCGTTGATTGGTGTTACAGATATAAAACATTGTTGGTGGACTTTTAACGTGGAGAAGATAATAGACTTTATGGTTTATTTAACTCTTCTACTGGATTGCTCGTTCCGCTGCCACTATGGTTGAAAAGTTTTATCATTTACCATATGTTCTAAATCTCTAATTTATTACTGATGAAGGCTATTGATAATTTAATTATCTTTAGTCATGATATTCTTTATTGGGCTAGTTATGCTCACCCTTTTGCTTCACAATTCCTTTCAGGTATTAAGAGTGTAGCTGGGTCGAGCGGGGATAACAGGGGAATAGAACGATGATCTATAGCTGTTGAGGTTTCCCCTAAAACAGTATGGAAATAATTTTATTGAGAAATTTAGATAAGTGTGTTGTATTTTATACGTCATTTTAACCGTTAATTTTGGTGAACCGGATAGTGTGAGCTGAACCCAACTTTGGAAGGGTATTTTGCCACTATCATACAAGATGTCTAATGACAGACGACTTCGTGTTATCATAAGACAGGGTTGTACACATGCACTTGTTGATTATATCTATAAGCACTACCTATATAATCATGGAGTTTGGTTGAATTATAATTCTCAATTGGAGACAATAGAGATAATTATATGTCAAGAGAAGACTCACCATTAGAAAGAACATGACAATAATCTTCTCATTTTTCTTTGGGGTCTATTGGGTCAACCAATGATAATTCTCGAGTCATATGATATCTATCATAACTTAGATGCATGGTCTCCCATGTACGAAGGTTCCTTGAGCATTTTTCAAAGATTTTAATTTCTAAAACAGCTATTCACTATACTTTTATGTAAAGTACCATTGTAAGGTGTTATGGTTGAGGCACCATGAGAGTTACATATATTTGTATTAAAACTCACAGCTTATGTGTTGTCGTACTCTGCACGATAATTCAACAGTTATATAAATGATGTTTGTATTTGATTTCTGTAGTGTGATATCTGGCGACTCAGAATGGGTCGTGTGGACCTATTTTGGGGGCGTCACAACAATGATATAAGAATTCAATTAAAAGAAAGCAAAGGATAAATTTTTATGGATTTTTAATTTAATTTATCTAGAATTTAATAATATCCAAATTGTCAACATGATATTGCTTTGTGGAGTAAAATTCAAGAATAATATTATATCAAAAATGATTTGGACCAAAAAGAAATCAATTTTTGTTATGAATAGTACCTGAGTGAATAGTACTCTATGAATAGTAATTTAGAAATAGTATCCCGTGAATAGTAATCTGGCATGAAAAAGTTAAAACTTATCAAGAATGCTGAGAATAATATTTCCATGAAAAGATATTGGATGAAGCGCAAATATCAAGGATATTCTACTAATTTCATGGAATATAGAAGCCAAAACTTAACAAAATGAGTGTAGAATTCTGAATCTGAAACGAAATAATATTACTTACATACTACAAAGTATAGAAGAAAATATTATTTCATACGAATTTTGAACAAAAATAATATCCATTACCTTAAAAAGGAGAGTATTCTAACTGGTATAACGGGGATATTCTTAAAGAAAATTTTAACTATTTTCTATGCTCAAAGCTTCTTAAAACTCTAAAGAAATACGCTCAATATTATAGAAGAAGAATTCTCTGATTCTGGTGTGATTTTCAATTCTAACTAAGCATCCTATTTATAAGAGAATGGAAAGGATACTAGTTGAATTTTTATAATCACGAACCAACAGTGCACATCACGGATGCGCAGAAATTTTCTGCAGAATTTTATAATTTTTCCTATGCAATCACTATGCAAACACTATTAATAAGTGGGTTTTATACCTACTTATTGGATGTCAATTCACGCGAACTATGCCCATCTCAAGTACATTTTAGTGTGTTTTTAGTTGCATTTCATGTTATTTTGCATTGCATGTACTGAGAACTCCTTTGGTGTAAAAGTGCAGGATATGGCATAATTAGGTGATGTTAAATGGCATGAGGCTAATGGATGCATGGCGTGAGGATCTAGTGGAGCAAAGAAACCAAACATGGGTGGACAAAAGAATGAGCAGCATGAAAGGAATGAGCAGCAGAACAAATCGGTAGCAGCAGCAAAACCAGAATTCAAGTTGCAGAAGATGCGCGGCTACACAAGTCAAACTCACGTGCACCCACGCGATCACTCGGATTACACAGACTTGACACACGCGTACCCGCGCGAGGAATACCAAGGAGAATAGCGCGCCCACGCGAGACAACTGAAGCTGCTGATTTATTTTATTTTAAATTTTAATTTTAAGAGTTTGTAGTTGGTAAAAACAATTTTGACTGGTGTCAGACGTATCATTTAGTAGTTTTACGTGTTTTTTATATTGGAACTAGGGTTTTACACTTTGGGAGATTTTCTAACGTAGAACTAAGCCAAAACTTCATATTTTCTACTTCTTCTTTAGATTTTCAATCATTGTGGAAAACTACTATTATTTTACTTGATTTAATTGAGGATTTGAACGTTACTATTGGATTATAATCAGCAATTAGGTTTGATAGATTCTATCCTTTCTCTTTCAATTGTTTGTTTATTCTCTATATTTTGCTTTGATCCCATAATGGCTTTTGGTTCAGTCATGAACTAAACTCCATTATGGGATTCTAATGGATTTTAATATGTAGTTTAATTGCATGCTTGACTGCTGGACTATTTTACATATCATTAAGGAATTTCTATCATGATTGATTTGCATACATGAATGATTGATCACCATTCGTTTTCGGTACTTGTATGGAATTGAAAAATAACATGCGGGTATGGATTGTAATCATGATAGCATGCGTATACGGGGTTGTTTTGTGTAGCTTTGTATTACGTGAATCAGATAGACATATATTATTTCACCGTATGAGTTAAATAAGGGCTTGAGCTTAAATTCAATATGGTTGCAATTTCACATAGACATATAGTGATTTTGGTTATATTGATTATTATATGGTGTCTATTGTGTGTAGATGTTGTGTAAGTAGGTTATAATGCATTGAAAAATGGTTGTGTCTACATTAGTGCTCTTGGCTACTTTCCTGTGATATGTGAACAATCTTGCATGATGGTGGTAATTAGATGGAGTATTAAATGAAGTTAGGATCCCATTATTTTTCAAATTTGATTTATTTCGTTATTATTCTTATTTTAGTTGTTATTTGATTTTATAGTAATTTGCAATCATAATTATAAGCATTAGTTTAATCGTATAAAAATAGTGATTTAGTTGATGCATAGTAGTTTAAATTAGACAACTTTCTCTGTGGGAACGATACTCTACTTACTCTGTATTACTTGTTGACACATGTATGCTTGCATGAGTTAGAGCTCTTTTGTTAGAACTAAAAAAGAGGCAACAAGTTTTTGGCGCCGTTGCGTGGAAAGGCGTTTAAATTTAAATAATTATCATCAATTTTAAGTTATATTGTATAACTTAGACAAATCGAATCTTATCTCATTTCTATTTGTTTTGCTTTTTTTTTGTTTCAGGTACTTGTAGATTTTTATGCACACGCGATCATCTAATTCTGAATTGACACCAGCACAGGGTAATATTAACGGAAGAGGTTGGAAAGCAAGTGTGCGGAGGAATTTGCAAGCTCAGTTAGAAAGTACTACATCTGATATGGCAGAAGAACAAAAAATCGAGCAAAGAGAAGAGCACCGGGCTCTAACAGAATATTCCATGCCGAATATGAATGGACTTCAGTCTAGCATAGTTAGACCGGCGATAGCAGCAAATACTTTTGAGATTAAATCGGGCACTATTCAGATGGTGCAGAATTTAGTACAGTTTAGGGGTGCTGCTATAGATGATCTGAATGAACACCTATTAAGTTTTATTGAGATTTGTGATACATTTAGATACAACGGTGTGATGAAGGATGCTATCAGACTTAGGCTATTCCCATTCTCATTGAGGGATAAGGTGAGAAGTTGGCTGCATTCTTTGCCGTCGGGGTCAATTCTTAGCCAAATTTTTTCCAATGGCTAAGACTGCGAAGATGAGGACAGCTATCTCCCAGTTTGAGCAACAATAGGGTGAGTCCTTATATGAAGCATGGGAGAGATATAAAGAGATGTTAAGGAAGTGTCCACATCACGGTATGCCAGATTGGATAGTGATCAACACGTTTTACAATGGATTGGGTTGGCAGTCGAGACCTATTGTAGATGCAGCTGCAGGAGGGCCACTATGGGGAAAGAGCTATGAAGAGGCCTACACCCTTATCGAGACTATGGCAGCAAATGACTTTCAAAATCCTATATCACGGATGCCACAACCCAAAGTTGCAAGTTTGTTAGAGGTGGATGTTATTACTCAATTGTCGGCACAGATGGCAGCTATGGCGAAGAAAAAAGATACATTGGCAGAGAGCAAGATGAAAATAGTTGCCTTTGTATGTGAGATTTTTGCAGGGTCGCACTCCACGGATCAATGTGCTATCAGCTCGGAGTCGGTACAGTATGTAGGAAATTACAGGAAAGATCAAGGACAGATTCAGAACACATACAACCCCAACAACCGCAATCATCCAAACTTCAGTTGGTAAAATAACCAAGGGAATCAGCAGAATCAGTTTTAGCCGAATCAACAATTTCAGTCACAGCCATCTCAGCCACAGTTTACACCAAAACCACCGTTTCCACCGGGATTTTCTCAACAACAATAACATCACACTCCAGCTGCACCTCAGCAAGAGAAGAAATCATAAATGGAAGAAATGATGTTTAAGTACATGGCAAACACGAAGGTCTCAAAAGCCAAGTAGTGGCTATGAAAAATTTGAAGACTCAAATGGGGCAAATGGCAAACATGTTTAACAACAGGCCCCAAGGTTTATTGCCAAGTAATACAAAGACAAATCCACGAAGAGACGGGAAGGAACAGTGTCAAGCGATCACATTGAGGTCTGGTAAAAACATTACAGGAACTGAGAGTCGCGCACCCGCTCCTTGATATACTGAGGAGGCCGCGCGAGGCAGAGCAGTTAACTGCTGAGAAAGAAAATCTGGAAAATTCTGAGGTACAGCATGAAGAGAAATATAAAGCAGGTTCAGTTGAGAAGCCTATGAGTTCAATACCACCAGTTCACCCTCAGGTTCCGTATCCGCAGAGATTGAATAAGCAGAGGGAAGATAAACAGTTCAGCAAATTCTTGGAGGTATTCAAAAAGCTGCAAATCAACATACCTTTCGCTGAGGCATTGGAACAAATGCCAAGCTATGAAAAGTTTATGAAGGGTATATTGTCAAGGAAGAGGAGATTAGACGAGTTTGAGACAGTGGCCTTGACAGAGGAATGCAGTGCAGTGTTTCAGCAAAAATTACCTCCAAAGCTGAAGGATCCGGCAGTTTCATAATTCTATGTACGATCGGAAAGGCGAACTTTGATAAATGTTTGTGTGATCTTGGGGCAAGTATCAATTTGATGCCTTGTCGGTATTCAACCAGTTGGGATTATCGGCCCCAAGGCTGACAAATATTTCTTTGCAGTTAGCTGATAGATCCATCACATATCCACGGAAAATAATTTAAGATGTGTTGGTGAAAGTGGACAAATTTATCTTTACAACTGACTTCATTATTTTGGGTTATGAGGAAGATAAGAGTATACCAATCATATATGGGAGACCATTCTTAGCCACAAGTAGGACTTTGATAGACGTACAGAAAGGGGAACTCACTATACGTGTACATGATCAAGAGGTTATCTTTAATGTCTTCAAAGCAATGAAGTTTCCAGCAGATGAAGAGGAATATTTCCGAGTTGATTTGGTGGATCGGGTCTTAAATGATGAAGTAGAGAGTCTGATGTATTATGAACCTTTGAGAAGTGTAATTGCTAAAAATTCAGAGTTGGAGGAATTCATATTACAGGCACATGAGAATACAAAGATGTACAAGGAGAAGGTAAAGAAATGGCATGACCGAAAGATTTTTGAGAGGACATTTGAACCGGGAAAAAGGGTTTTGCTTTATAACTTCAGACTTAAACTTTTTCCCGGGAAGCTGAAATCGAGATGGTCAGGACCATTCACAGTAAAGATTGTCGTTCCGCATGGTGCGATTAAAGTATTTGATAAATTCCCGGATCAGCCATTTAAGGTGAATGGACAGTGATTGAAGCATTACTTTGGTGGCGAGGTGGACAAACAGAAAGTCACCTCAGTTCTTTCTTCAACATGAGATTCAGAGACAGTCATGCTAAATGACTATAACTTAGCGTTTGATGGGAGGCAACCCATTGTTTCTATCTCTCTTTTGTATTTATTTAGTTCAAGTTGTTTTGTTAGATCATTTTCAACCTTATTTAGGATCATGTGATTATCTCTGCATAATTATCTTAGTAACGGCAATTAAATAAGAGTATGTTTGTGCATTGCATTGGAATTAGGGTGGCAAAATAGACACTCATGTTTATTGCATAAATCTTGCTTTGACATGTCTATTGGTAATATTGCAAGTGTATTGGACAACATGCATTACTGGCTTGTAGTACTGGAGATGAATACAGGACCTGCAGAATCCAGGGTCGCGCGGCCACGCCTTGAAAAGCTTGAGAACTCGCGCGCCTGCGCAGCATGCCAGTCAGACTAAAAAGTACACTCACGCGCCTGCGCCAGATCTCCACTAAAAGGCCGCGCGGCCACGTGCGATACAGGGATTTGAAAATTTTTAAAGTCTTAAAAATGAGTCGGGGCTTATTTGGTCTCTCATTTGAAATCATAACAGAAGGTGTGTTCACAGTACTCTCTCCAAAACGCACGTCTATCCCTCTCTTTCAGTTATAAATTGAAGCCGTACATCTCTCCTCGCTTACCCACGATTCTCTCCACATTCAAAGCTCACACCCACGATCTCATCCACTGATATAAACTAGGGTTTCAAGAGAGAGAGTTGTGCGAACTCAGTGTGGGGAAAATCAAAGCTTCTACTAGCACTCAATAACAAGCAAACCTTCGAATTTTTTATCAAATTCAGATGGGTCCTAAAAGAGCACGATCTTCTTTTTCTTCATCATCGTCCGCATCTAGCAGTCAAGGGGAGGATGTAGTGGACCATACCAAATTTCTGAATTTGGAAGCCCAGCAAGAGTATTAAAGAATTGTGACGAAGACGTTTGTCAAGGAGCGCGATTTCAAACCAGAGGGGCAAGATGGTCAGTTATGTGCCATGATTCACGAATGAGGCTGGGGTGGATTGACTGCCACTCCTACGCCCATTCCAATGAGTATAGTCTGAGAGTTCTATGCCAATGCCAAAGTCACCATGAGCGGTATCTCTATGGTTCGCAGTTTTGAAATAGATTACCGACCACCCGCCATCAGAGCCATTTTCAGAATTATTGATACCCCACCAACAGGGTCTGCTAATTGGGTCACCGGTGCACATATGGAAATAGACTTGGAATTGGTTCTTGCTAAATTGTGCATACCAGGCACAAAGTGGACTTATAAAGATGGCACGAATCAGCCTCGAATATTCCCCACCTCAGCTTTGAATCGATATGCAAAGGCATGGAATTTATTCATATGTGCCAAGCTTGTTCCATCGTCACATCAACATGAGATCAAAGCAGAGAGGGCAATCATTCTGTGGGGCATAATCACTGGCAAATACATTGATGTGGGCCATCTCATCCATCAAAACATATTGCGGTATCTGCGGGGAAGCACTACAGGGAGAATTCCACACGCGTCAGTTGTAGCTATGTTGTGTGCTCATCAGGGCTGCCATTGGGACAATGAACAAATGCAAAACCTGAGCCAGGAAATCACCCACGCCACCACTACGAAATTCAAGGATAGGGCAGGAGGTGTACCACACCCGCGCGGACGAGGATTTATTATCCAGTCCACTTTCCCATAGCCACCACAGCAGCCCTCTCAAATAGATGAAGCGGGCACGTCAACCCAAGTTCCCACTGTTCATGGGGATCGACAGCTCTGAAGGTTGAAGCGTAAGGTCGACGACAATTTTTTAGCGTTTGCAATGGATTTGACGAGGTCCTTGGCGGAGGCTTTTGCACAGCAGGGGACGATACTAGAGTGGCCTCAGTTCGGGACAGTTGTGCCATATCCACCACCAGATTCACCACCCGAAGAGGGTGGTGCGGCTGATCATTAGGGGAGTTTTCTGTAACTCTTTTACCTTCACTCATTGGGACAATGAATATTATAAGTTTAGGGGTATTGGGGTAATAGTGTAGTTGCATGATTAGTTTAAATTTTACATGTTTATCTGCATGTGTCATATTTAGTTTAATAGTTTATTTGTTTGTGTTAGAAATTTTTTTTAGTTTGCATGTCTCACAAAGTCTAGCTTTATGGAAATTTTGTCTAGCCGATGATGATAGTGAATTTTGAAGGATTTTTTAGTATTTTGGATGACATGAACCTAGTTATAATGTTTTACATGATGAAATTCATGATGCTGTTTAAATGCTTTCGGTTTGCACGGCAGTGTTCACAACTGCTTGTAGGTATAAGAATTATGTGTTGCAATGCTCAATAGAAAATGTAGTTTTAAAAAGAGAAATATGTGGAAAGTGAACTTAGACTGTATAAAACATTGATATTCAAATTGTGGGAAAACATGGGTATGCTATGTATATTAAAAAACAAATAGCAATAACGTGGCTAGTCTTATTTCGGGGCCCTAGCTACTTGAGTAAGTACGCCCGTAGGGGTGTCTTAACACCTAGCGCCCTAAGGTCTTTCATGGTCTGGGAGTCATTGGTTGAAAGCTCGCTAAGGGGTAGCAGTGTTGCCTAATGGAATGAGGCATTGCACAGTCATGTGAAAAAAAATAGCAATGAACACCGCGGAAAAGAGCAAAAATTGCCCTCGTGAGTAGCAATAAAGCAGTTAAGCCCATTGTTGAACTTTAGTTTGTTTTGATATGTTGGAACAGTCTTTGTTGAATAAGTATGCATGAGTCTTGATTTAGACTGTAATTTTCTATTTTGAGCATTTTAGCATGTGTATTCTTTGCTTAAATCAAGTTTTGGTGAACACACACACACACACACAGCATCTCTATAGCATTTATGAATTATCTGAGTGTATGATATTATGCCTAAAGTTTGGTTTGAAGTTGTATTCTTGAATCTGGATAATTCGTTGAGGCATTTTTGGACTGAATTTCAGTTATGACTGGAACAAAGTGAGACTTGTTTGCATCATGATTTAGTAGCATAGCATGTAGTTGCATTTTCAGTGTTTTAGGGTGTATGCATTGCTTGAGGGCAAGCAATAGTTCAAGTTTGGGGGTATTTGATAAATGGGTTTTATACCTACTTATTGGATGTCAATTCACGCGAACTATGCCCATCTCAAGTACATTTTAGTTTGTTTTTAGTTGCATTTCATGTTATTTTGCATTGCATGTACTGAGAACTCCTTTGGTGTAAAAGTGCAGGATATGGCATAATTAGGTGATGTTAGATGGCATGAGGCTAATGGATGCAGGGCGTGAGGATCTAGTGGAGCAAAGAAACCAAGCATGGGTGGACAAAAGAATGAGCAGCATGAAAGTAATGAGCAGTAGAACAAATCAGTAGCAGCAGCAGAACTAGAATTCAAGTTGCAGAAGTTGCACGGCTACACAGGTCAAACACACGCGCACCCGCGCGATTACTCGAATTACACAGACTTGACACACGCGCGCCCGGGCAAGGAATACCAAGGAGGAGCGCGCGCCAGCGCGCGACAACTGAAGTTGTTAATCTGTTTTATTTTAGTTTTTAATTTTAAGAGTTTATAGTTGGTAAAAACAATTCTGACTGGTGTCAGACGTATCATTCAGTAGTTTTACGTGTTTTTCATATTAGAACTAGGGTTTTACACTTTGGGAGATTTTCCAACGTAGAACTAAGCCAAAACTTCATCTTTTCTACTTCTTCTTTGGATTTTCAATCATTGTGGAAAACTACTATTATTTTGCTGGATTTAATTGAGGATTTGAACGTTACTATTGGATTATAATCAGCAATTGGGTTTGATCGATTCTATCCTTTCTCTTTCAATTGTTTGTTTATTCTCCATGTTTTGATTTGATCCCATAATGGCTTTTGGTTCAGTCATGAACTAAATTACATTATGGGATTCTAACGGATTTTAATATGTAGTTTAATTGCATGCTTGACTGCTGGACTGTTTTACATATCATTAAGGAATTTCTATCATTGTTGATTTACATGCATGAATGATTGATCACCATTCGTTTTAGGTACTTGTATGGAATTGAAAAATAACATGCGGGTATGGATTGTAATCATGATAGCATGTGTATATGGGGCTGTTTTGTGTAGCTTTGTATTTCATGAATCAGATAGACATATATTGTTTCACCGTATGAGTTAAATAAGGGCTTGAGCTTAAATTCAATATGGTTGCAATTTCACATAGACATATAGTGATTTTGGTTATATTGATAATTATATGGTGTCTATTGCATGTAGATGTTGTGTAAGTAGGTCATAATGCATTGAAAAATGGTTGTGTCTACATTAGTGCTCTTGACTACTTTCCTGTGATATGTGAACAATCTTGCATGATGGTGGTAATTAGATGGAGTATTAAATGAAGTTAGGATCCCATTATTTTCAGATTTGATTTATTTCATTATTATTCTTATTTTAGTTGTTATTTGATTTTATAGTAATTTGCAATCATAATTATAAGCAATAGTTTAAGCATATAAAAATAGTAATTTAGTTGATGCATAGTAGTTTAAATTAGACAACTTTCTCTGTGGGAACGATACTCTACTTACTCTGTATTACTTGTTGACACATGCATGCTTGCATGAGTTAGAGTTATTTTGTTAGAACTAAAAAAGAGGCAACAACTATGCATAATAAAATATAATATATTCTGCTTTTCATAAAAAAAAAATAAAACTTATTATATAATAAATATATAATATATACAACCACCCGTGACAATTCTGCAAATTCCTCCCCCTCCCCAAAAAAAAAGTTTTCCACACGTGGGCCCCATCATATGTCATCATCATATGTGGGCCCCGCCTTTTATAATATATATAAATATATACTGAATAACTTTCTACCGATTAATTTAAAAAATAGGTAAATGGGGGGTCCAAATAATAAGTAAATTTACAACAAATACTTCATAAAAATATCCTCAATATTTTTAACAATATTTATTCATCATTATTATAACTCGCAATATTAACAACCAGATCGCTCACAAGAAAGAGGAGGTTTTTCGATAAGGATTTCTCTCTATTGGCGCGCAATTATGTGACCAAACCCCTTTTCTCGACAGAACTTTCTAGACATTGTTAATTGTGCAGATAATAATATGAATAACTTGTCATCTCAATTATTGATTTAATAATATAAAATATTATAACAATAATTGAATCAAATAACGTGAGATACTATGAAGCAATTACTGTAGCAATAATTGAATAAAATTGAGTGACTTCTCACATAAGCATCAATAATCAATACCGTGTGCTACTATGCAACCACACGTATTACTGTACTTTTATCACCGGGTATTTCAACAGTTAACGGTAAAACTTTCGCCATTATTTTTATAAAAAGATATTTTTGTCATTTTCTCATTCCGACAATAATTCTGTTATTGGGTCCACCAATGATTGTGTTGTCATACGAATATTCCCTGTTAAAACGAATATTCCTTGACCAATCGAATATAATATAACAACTTGTCTACTTTGCAAAATTTATAAATATTACCCACAACTATAACATTATATCAAATTCACTACTTAATATTCAAAAATGATATTTATAGAAAATTTATCTTTATTCATAAAAGTTGGAGTCTTACAGTATCTACCTGAACAAGCGCTGCTAAACTACATCGTTTTTGCCTGAACGGACTCGCCTTTTCTGTTAAGCCTTAAGCTATGTCGTTTCTATTCTGATCAAACTAAAACCACGTCGTATTGTGGCCCAAATGGACGCGCCCATTCTGCATAAAATCAAAGTACATCGTTTTGACCAAAGGATGCCATGTCATGCCTTTTCAGAAGCATCTCATGCCTTTTCAAGGGTTAATACCCCATCGGAAGGGTCACCAACCCCTCCTATAAATAGATAGGGAGCAACCCATTTAAATCATTCATTTCTCTAGCATTCATTTCTCCGCGATATTAAAATGCGGATGCCAAATAATGGGTTCCTTAAAAGAGTTGCAACCAATGAAGAATAATTATTGAAGCTCAGAATTTACCAGCATCACCCACTCATTCTCTTCAACATAAATAAATGAAAATCAATAAAAAGATTTAGGTCAAAATCACCGGTGAGTTCCTTTACTCGGTGTAATCAATTGATCAATCAAATTTTAACCAAATTAAAACTCATTCATGTCAACAAACAAATTGAGTTTAAAATGTTTTACGACTCGGTTCAAAATGTTAGTTATGACCCACGGTTCAAAATTAAATTGAAAACATTAAATTAATGGGAATAAATAGCCAGTGATGAATCATTTACAATAGATCGTCATACCTGCTTCCCTTTATTTGAGATGAGATAATCACGTTCAGGGGTGGCCAAAAGTAACTCCATAATCTAGGGCTACGTTTGTTTGTAAGGATTATAATCACATGAATTATAATTCTAAGATTATAATACTGGGATTATAATTATAATGTCAAGACTATTAAATCATTTTATAAATCTGACATTAATAGTCCCAAGTTTAAATTTGAAAATAAACAAGGTACTTGGGTTATGTTTGTTTGCAAGGATTATAATCACACGATTATAATCCATGGGATTATAGTCCCAAGACTATTAATCCTAGGATTATAATCCCTGGATTATAATTATAATGTTAAGACTATTAAGTCATTTTATAATCCCGAGACTAATAGTCCCAATTCTAAATTTGTAAACAAACAAGACGTTTGGGATTAATAGTCATATCCCAAGTATAATGCTTGCAAATAAACATAGCCTAGGAGAATTGAATTAACAGACCAGTACAAAACCTTGCCTGTTAGATCAATGATAAATGAATTAGGCAAATTATGAACAATTTTTAGTCAAAATCTTCTTAATAGTCTTTCCCCGGATGGTAAATTTGAAAACGTAATGGTAGACTATGGCATACAGTCAAATTTTTCTTTGAGATTGTAAGTGAAGAGAATGAAATAACCTGGGTCAAATCTCGAGTCCAGAACAAATCTTGAGTAAAATCTCAAGTTCGAATCGAATCAAATCCATCAAAATAAGGCCTCAAACCACTGGCCCAATAGTATCTTCTTGGGTCATCTTAGCCCACCACAAGCTCACCCAAAAGGTCATGACTCGAAGGTACTATTGGTAGTAACTTATTTCCTTATATGCAGACAAATTTTTTCTCTATCTTTCGATGTGGAACTGGAGTGTTACAAACTCCCCCACTTAAATTTTTGACGTCCCCGTCAGAACCGATCACACAGACGACCCAAAGATTTTTGCCTCTCTAGCTATTGTGGGATAATACCAGTTGACTTCGTGTCCCCACCTCCAGACCTCCATTTCTCTATTATGGAATAATATCGCTAGCCTTCGTGTCCCCACCTCCGGCAACCCGGTCGGATGACCCGACCCGAGCTTTCGAGAGTCAACTTTGATATCATATGAAACGACCTGGGTCAAATTTCGAATCCAGAACAAATCTCAGATCAAATCCCAAATCCGAATCAAATCCATCAAAATAAGACCTCAAACCAATGGTCCAATAGTATCTTCTTGGGTCATCTTAGCCCACCAGAGGTTCACCCAAAAAGTCATGAATGTACTATTATGTAACTTATTTCCTTATATGCACACAAATTTTTTCCCTATCTTTCGACGTGGGACTGGAGTGTTACAAAGGAGTGGATGATGTTGATGAATTCTAAGCTTCATTAATTCTTTTTCATTGGTTGCAACTCTTTAAGGAATCTATCTCTATTATTTGAAATTCAAAGTTTAGAATACATTTAATTCAAAAATAAAGTTTTGGGTGCAAATCGATTTTAAAGTTGTTTATGACACAATTTGAAATTTAGTCATTTTTTAACTCCCAAACACCATGTTTTTCCGGAGTCAGATCACAGGTTTATTGCTTTGAAGAAAATAATATTTTGATACTACATTTAAGATTGAGGTAATGGAATAGAGGAAGAAATAAAATAAAAAATGTATTTTATGATCATTTTAGAGGATAAATCATACTAATGGAATGAAAATTCATTACATCTTTTTGTTTGTTTATTCCGTGTGGAGAAGGTGAAATAAAATTCATTCTAATGGAATGAATATATGTAATAATTTGTCATTATATGACAACACCCACCACCAACCACCAAACGTACACTTAAAATAACTTAAAATCAATTCACTGTGTCCTTTATTTAATTTCTTCAATTCAAACACATCATAAATGTTAAACTACAGTCTTTGGTGATTCTATCCTCAAATATGATAGGTAACTAAGACAACTTTGTTTAGTTTATCTCAGAGACCCACCAAAATACGAATCTTTCAGAAAAATAATTCTTATTTATAGAGTGCATAACCGCATGAATAAACTCCAACTAATCCGTCAACTTGAGATCCAATTCTTGATTCCTTGGAAGGTATTTGGAAGGAATTGGAATGTACGGTAAAATTTTGTTTAGACAAATTATTTGACTATCTAGCACTAGGTGTTCTACCCTAAATGTTGGATTAGTTAATTAATTGCTTTGACTTGTAAAAAAGGAAGAAACCAGCCATCTCACGTAACAAACAAAGGATGGATGCTGCACACCAAACCATTTCTCAGAAACTGGGTATAATTTGTAAATATATGAACTTTGTTAGTGTCCAATATGTGTCCATGTGTTGCTTTTTAATGAGTCACCATTCTCTAAATATGAACAAATCACCTTCCTTTTGGCTAGTTCTTGATAGAGAAAGAGGGAGGAAAAGAGCGTATAAAAATTAAGTGTTCATTAAATCAAATAATCAAACAAAATTGCCCATGCAATTTAAGAATTCCCCAAGATATTGTACAAACTGCTTCGTCTCAAATAGTGATCAGGACAATGATCCACAGTACGAAGTTACAATTCTAGGCAGACACAGTGATTAACCATTATGATCATGGATCAACATCAAAGCCAAGACTAGCTTCTAAATGATGACATGGTCATCTCTACAACTTGACTGAATATAATATGATATTTCACTCTATATATGTTTGCACCTGAGAACGCGGTAATTAGTTACCCTCTTAAAGTTGTTTGTAGAAGAGAACGTAGGCCTGGTCATGCAAAACCTTGCTTGTATTGATGGCAGTCACGGACGCATCATCAAACCTTAACCACTGCCCATTAAGGTAACGAGCATCAGCATTATAGTGCCCCTTGGAGGCTTCTCTCCCGTGATGTGTTATTGTTGAAACAAGTTCGTATCTTCGGCCCTGTAAAAGGCATGATGAAAAACAAGTTGAGAAGATTTCACTAAAGAATTTGCATTAGGGGTGTAGGCAAAAGGAAGGAAAAAAGGAAACCTAGGTTCACATAAAAATCAAATGTGGAGAGACCTCACAATATTAACAAGCAACAAACAGTTGGGCTTTCTCTATCAAACTTCTGTATGGGGAAAAGTCTGTGTTCTTTTTTCCCTATGAAACTATTAAGTAGATCATAATGTTTGAAGATTCGACATACTTCACAATGAAAGATAAAATATATTGGGGAAAAGGAGTGAGAAAGGTGGAACTTGAACAATTTTCTACAAAATGACAAAGACTATAGGCCTGACACACACCCAGAGCATTTTATTAGTAGTAATCAACTGAGCAGCACAACAAAGCAAGTCCAAAACTGAAATAACAAGCAACTCAACTGTCCAAGATATACTAAAGGCTAGAAATAAAAATGCATGAAATTACGGAACTACAACAGTATTGCAGAACAACAAAATATGTTGCATGCTAACATAAATATCGATGCCATCATATTATGGATTTATTGTTCACCTTGGATGCAGTTTTGTCCTTGCAGATTGGAAGTGTATTTCTTTTCTTTTGTTTTGAAGGGGCGTTATTTGGTAATGGAGGTGGGAACTGGAAGCTGGTTCACTTACATATGTAACTACAACAATTGTCACACTGACATTTATTTGAAACTTGGGGGATAAAAACCTATCAACATTAACCTCACATTTCCTAACAATCTGTGGAAACCCTAATACCAAGAGGATACATATAAATTCCCAAATTGTGATTCACAAACTAGAAAAGATACTATAGCGCAATTCCAGTTTTCTTCAGAAAAATATTTTCAGAAAAACACAAAATCATAGAAGATAGATTATGATGAGTGCAATTCGCAATCTAAAAAAGAGATTACCTCAGTAGCCAAGGAAGCCAGTAACTCACGACTCAGCACGAGTTCAAGAGGAAAGCGCACAGGTTTATGCAATTTAGTGCTTCCATGGGTTCCATACCCAAAACGCATTAGGTGCAGTATCATGATTTTGGGTAGTGATTGGATGCTTATAGATTTTCTGGCACTAACAACTCCAGTCTGAAAAGAAAGCCATGGCACACATGTGATCATCAGAAAATGAAGCAACAATCCACATACATGAACATAGTGCATACTGCATACATCAAGAAATCTAGATCATCGCAAACAATATGACGAGCTGGAAATGAACACAAAAACACATAACACTGAAACTGTCAAACTGACCTACTTAAAAATTGTTCAACCACAAAGTGTTCAAAAGGTACACACCACACATGACAAAAAAGACGCTAAAATAAAAACCTACGCATAAATAGTTATATTGCTGAAAGACCATTATGAGAATCTCATTGGAATCCAACCAGAACCAAGCAAAAACTTCAGAACATATTAAAAATAAAGAGATCGTAAACAATATTAGATAGGACTGCGACTCCAATTAAGTGTAACCAAGTTTACCAACAACATGACAGATACATCATCGTATCTATAAAAATATAAAGATAAAATAATCAAATATAATGAGTACAAACAGATGTGTCTTATTATGCATGAGAATTGGGTGGGATGCATGTGTTTGTGGCAAGTAGAACAAGAAAATTGAAATAAAAAGAATGGTGTTTTTCATTTTCGCAAGAAATTCACTAGCCTACAATCTATGAACGCTTCACTTTTCCAAGAGTTGACAAAAGTTTTCAAATTTCAAGCAACAAGCACGAAACTCAATACTGAAATATTCAACAAATGGGGACCGCAGGTCAAGGGCAAAGCAAAGATTTTTATACTTACCATTTGGAGTACTGAGAATGTGTTGAGTAGAGAACTAGCCGTGGAAAGGGTAACATAGTAATTGGTAGAATATTAGTTTAATAATAGATCTTACAGGTCACGTGAGTCAGTTAAGGGGTACTAAAGTCTTTTCCTTTAATTTACATATGCACTGTAATCTCTCTCAATATATATGTTGAGCTAGGGTAATAATGTTAGCACATTTTTGATATGAAATGAATAGAGAGAACTCATTTGAGTCTCCTTTATCTTCTTCCCCAAGTTCTTCCATTTTCTCAGAGTCACCATTCTTGCTTTTCTCAATCCCATAGTGTAATCTTTCTGTCTTCTCAGTCCCTATTTTCTAGTTATGGTTTGCTAGTTGAGCTGAGCTCCATGGAGGCTTGACAATTTGGTATCAGAGTTGTCGAACCTGCTGCCTTCTTCCTCTGTAATCATCTAATCTCTGATCTTTTTCTTCTCCTTAATCTTCTGATCTTCTTCAATCAGTAGCATCTGACGACCGACCACATGCAACTCTTGCCTGGGCCAACAATAGCTACCCACCTAACATCTCTTTCTCCCCAAGAAGAGCATCAACTATGAAAAAACATGCTCATTTCCAGAAGACAGATTTAGGAGTTTACTATTCGACTTGTAAGGTTATAACATATCTGCCCCAGTCAAATTCTTATCTATACCTAAATATATCGACTGCACACCAAGTGTTTGTTGAATTGTTTCAATCAAAACTCTTCTTTTCTTCTCAAAAACTCAATATCAATCTTCTCCTCTTAATCTTCAGTCCATTCTCTCTAGATCTAAACTTCTTCTACTCCATTTTCTCACTCAAAATACTATATAAAACTCACTCCAGCTCATTTACTCCACTAAGTTGACATCTTTAATTCATTCCTAAGACTCAGAAACTTATTTGTTCAGAAGTTTCCAAGTCTTTTCCACAATTCTGACCATTGCTGGCTAGATCATCCTCACAAAATCAGGGGAACCGCTTTCAACAGGACTTTCTAAGTTTCAGAGACTACATTCCAGAGTTTGAATGAAAAAATGGACGTGTTTATGGAGCATATCAATGATTTGAAAAGGAGTAGGAGTCCTGTCAGAGACCCAGCAGACTTTGTAAATCCTTTTGGGGCCAGAGAAGGGAATGGGAGGAGTACTCTGCATGTTGGGCAAATGAATGCTAAGGGGTTATTTAGAAATCCTAAGGAAGCTGAGAAGGCTAAAGGGAAAAGGTCAATGAGAGAGACTTTCTATGATGAGTACGAAACAGATGATGAAAAGGAAAGAAGCAAGAACAACCAGGAGGAAGAGGACAAGGATCTCAAACACTTAAAACTGGTGTTTCCTACTTATATGAAGGGAGGAAGCTATGGAATGGATCGAAGACTACAATGAATATTTCAACATCTATGGGGTAAATGATAAAAGGAAAGTTGTCATTGTATCCATGCATCTCCATGGAGTCCATAAAGCTTGGTACAAGTCACACAGGGTCGGTAGAGAAAGTATCACATGGGCTGAATTTTCAAAATGTTTTGTGGCTAGGTTTGGTGAAGTTGGAACTGAAATGTCTGAGCAATTCAAGATGCTCAAAGAGACTCATGGTATTAATGAGTACTGTGATGACTATGAAAAATATAAGGGCAGGTTGCTAGATAAAATCCCTCAGCTCACTGAGGAATTTTTTGTAGGAAACTTCGCTGGTGGACTTGAAGAAGAAACTAAAAAGGTTGTCGAATTGTTGGAGCCATCAACCCTCCTACAAGCCAACAAAAAGCCAAATCATATGAGACACCTATCCCTAAACCCACTGGACCCTAACCACCAAATACTTCCCAGTTTCACAACCCCAGCAAATTAATCCCAAACAATAACCCCAATGGTTCCCAAAAATTTCCCACCAGCCTTGTAACTAGTCCCAAAATTCCGTTCCTTATCCTAAACAAACTACTACCTCCCTGAACCCCAAGCCTATTACAGCTTCACAAAGAGAGGAAGGAGAGCTAAAGGATTATGCTATTACTGTGATGAAAAATTCACCATGGGACATTAATGTACTAAATCAAAGGCATTCATGATGGTAGGTGAGGATTACTTTGAGGACTATTAGGCTCCTCCCATCTTTGATGAAGAAATTCCTGAAGAAACACCTACCTCGGCACTTGAGCAAGGCGATAACACAGGTTCAGAAAGAGGATGGAAATTAAGAAAATCAAACCATTGTGCTAAATGGAACCAGTCCAGGTAAGAAGCTCAATTTTCTCATTGATGAAAAAAACTCATTGAACCTTCTTGATGAAAACCTGGCCAAAGAGTTTCAATGTCCCTTGCAACCTATATACCTCGCACTCCCTCATGGAAAGAAGATTCAATTAAGGCTTGGTGCCCACAGTTTTCTTGGGAAATGGATGGACTTGCCTTCTATGCTCCAGTATGGATTCTAGCCTTACATACTTGGGATGCTATTTTAGGGGTAAATTGGCTTCAAAAGTTGCGTGGTGTTCTAACGGATTTTCATAACACCACTATCAGTTTTCAGCATCAAGGAAATTATATACAACTGCAGGGGAATGAGGGACAAGGATCAGGCTACTGAAAGGGAACAATCCTGCAACTATTTAACCACTGTCCAACCCATATAGATGACACAACTAGTAGAAAGTTATGAGGATGACCCTGAGATATCCCAGGTCATCACTGAGTTGGCTTTACATTAAAAAAGGTCTGCTGCAATTCAGGGGCAGGTGGGTTAGTGGAAGGCGAGGAAACCTAAGAAGACAAGTGTTTGTCGAGCTACATGAGAAGGGTGTGGAAGGACACTCAGGGGTAAGGGCTACCCTTTCAAGGATAGAACAATATTTCTATTGGAAGAGCTTGAAGAGAGATGTGACTCAATGGATAGCTGAATGTCATGTTTATCAAACTATCAAACATGAAACAGTAAGGTCACCAGGGCTCTTACAACCCCTCCCCATTCCTGAAGCTCCTTGGAAAGATATAGCCATTGACTTCATTAATGGTTTGCCCAACTCTAAGGGGTATGACATTATATGGGTAGTAACAGACAGATATAGTAGATATTCCCATTTCATTCCTCTAGCTCAGCCAGAAACAGCCAAAAAGTTTAGCACAAGTTTTGAGCAAATTTTCAGGTTACATGGTCTCCCAAATTCTATTGTAAGTGACAGGGACCTTATATTCCTTAGTGAGTTCTGGCAAGCATTGTTCAAAATAGTGGGTCCAAGGCTTCATACCAGCACTGCATACCACCCACAAAGTGATGGAAGTACTGAGAGGATTAATCAATGCTTGAAGCAATATTTGAGGTGCATGTGCAGTCATACTCCCAAACAATGGAGTACCTGGCTTCCCATAGCAGAATGGTGGTTTAATACCACCAACCATACTGCATTACAGACAACTCCCTACAAGGCTCTATACAGAATAGACTCCACTCACCTCAGCATTACACCAAATAACCAAACCAAACTGGCAGCAGCGGAGGATATGCTCCTTGACAAACATCAGCAGATAGAGATACTCAAGGAAAATTTGGAGAAGGCCCAACAAAGGATGAAATAATATGGGAGGACGGAAAGGACATTTGAGGTGGATGATCGGAACTATTTGAAACTGCAACCTTACCGACAAGGAAGTGTATCCCTCAGAATAAAAATATGAAGCTAGCTCCTAAGTTTTATGCCCCTTTTAAAATATTGGAAAGAATAGGGACAGTAGCCTACAAACTGGAGTTGTCTGATTCTTCTAGGATTCATCCCACCTTCAACATTTCACAACTCAAAAAGCATCTGGGAGCAGCAAAAACTAATCCTCAGTTACCCCTTACCACATTTGAAGGAAACTTTGACATAGGTCCATTAAGGATACCAAAAGAAAGGAGCGTGTATAGGAGTAACAAGTTGGTGTACCAATACTTAATCCAATGGAAAGGAAGCAGCATTTCAAAAGCAACTTGGGAAGATGAAGACCTCCTTAAACTGAAATTTTCCAAACTTTGCACTTAAACCTTGAGGACATGGAAAGTTTTAAAGAAGGGGAGAGTGTTAAGTAGAGAACTAGCTGGAAAGGGCGCAACATAGTAATTGGTAGAATATTAGTTTTAGAATAATAGGTCTTACAGGTCATGTGAGTCGGTTAGTCTTTTCCTTAATTTACAGATGCACTGTAATTAGTAATATTGTTAGCATGTTTTTGATATTAAATGAATTGAGAGAACTCATTTGAGTCTCCTTTATCTTCTTCCCCAAGTTCTTCTGATTTCTCAGTCACCATTCTTGCTTTTCTCAGTCCCATACTCTAATCTTTCCGTCTTCTCAGTCCCTATTCTTTAGTTATGGTTTGGTAGTTGAGTTGAGCTCCATGGAGGCTCGACAGAATGGTCTGACATGTAAGCACAACCACCATATGAGGAATAGTTATCACTTAGGTACCAAACAGTTTATCCCAAGAACTATAAGTATACTCATGAGAACGAGGATAGGAAAGAATAAAAACTCAATACGTATTTCAAAACCAGAATGAAACAAGTGACACGAGTGAAGATTACACGAATATGGTCCTCAAAAATATTATAAATAATAAAAATTACAACTACTAATAATGCATGCAAAAACTTGATTTAAAGAAAGCAACTAAATTAAAACTCATGCAACGAAGGAAAAGACACCATTTTTTCCAGTACATTTTTTTTGTAGCTTGAATGGACTGGTTTTGAAATTGAGGGAGGCTCAAATTTGGATTATGATTTTGGTAGTGTTTGGAAGTTTGGAGCGAACCAAATGGCGTGATTTGGAAGAAGATGAACAGTGCAGTCTTTGGTTAAATAATGTTGGACGATATTTAAAGATAAGAATTGTGGGTAAAAGAGTTTCTCAACTGCAGAAGGGGAAAATAGCTCATAGCTCAATATCAATAATCAATAAGATGTTCAATAATTAAGCTTGTAGGGTTACATCACGATTTAAAGAGACCGAAAACCTTAATGTTACTTGGGAACGATAAAAGTACTAAACAACTAAAACACCTCAACTAAATAATAAAATTTCCTGATAAAATAAAATATATAAATAAATAACATCAATTACTCATATTACACATAATAAAAAGTCAGAATAGCAAGTACAAAAAATCTTTGCGCTGCTCGACTTTTGGTCCCCATCAACAAGTCAAGATTAGATCTCAGTTAATTCTTATCCCAAATTTACGTTTTCCAACCCAATCTCTCTTAAAATATTTAACACCTTCAAGTAGACTTTGGTAACAAAGCAAAAAAGTAGCCATATGAATTTGAGATTGGTGCAAAGAAAATTGGGAACTAGCATGTTTGTTCTGTGATGCTGACATTATACAACCATAATAATGGATTACTACAATAGGAATTTAGCCAATTATTTGATGTCCCGTAGATAGAGAGCTTCGATAATTTGGATTGGAACCAAGTAATTTAGAAGATAAAAGACTGGTGATGATGAGGAGAGTTTCAGAGATGACGGAAACCGGCAAACTATCATGTGAGGGTTTTTCATAGCTGTTAGGCTATATATGATGATATATAAAAGTTTATTTTGTGATGATGATGATAGTCATGAAGTAATGGTCATAACATAAAGTCTTGATATTGAAGGGAATATGTAGTGAAAATATTGATGAAGATGCGTTGGAATCAGGAATCTAGATAAAGCAGGTTTTTTACTGACATCTTTTCATCACACTTTTGCAGCTAGAACTAAATTGATCTCTTAACTCACATGCTATTTATGCTTCAACTCACGAGAAAAGGATATCCAGGAAGCACAAAGCTAGGTCTTCAAAATTCAACCCTATTAAAAAGTAGGGGTTTATATCAAATCTTTTTTTTGGATGATAAGAAACCTAATAGTGTTAAGACTAACAAAGTTAATGAAATAATACAACCCAAAGATAATTACACTTCAATATTCTAACATACAGGGAAAACCCCCTTACAAGTTATGGACTCCAACAGCGGAATGCGTGTACATCTGAGGAGTCTGAACAGTCCTAGAAATATTAATTGAAGAACTTATTGAATTGTTGTATCCTAACATGTTTGCGGTCAATATTTATCTTCCTAGTCAAAAAGATAATGCAAGTGAAATTAATGAAGTCCATGCAGTAGCTCCTTCAGCCTAGAAGACCGGCAATACAGATTAAACATAAAACAGGCCATATTATAATGCACAACAGAAATAAGACTAGTTTCTTGCAAAGACTATTGCTGTGTTAGGGAGCACAAGCCTTCAGAACTGATAACTTGTACCTTTATCGCAAATCAAGAAGCAATCGGCATTAAAAAATAAAACTCAAAACTAACTCTTTCAGGTCAACAAACAGTAAAATAAATACCTTTTTGGTTGTTGATGTCCTATACTCCTCGAGTGTTTCTGGTGCAGAAAATAAACAGAGAGCATCCTCAACAGTACGAACAGCTTCATGGGAAATATCAAGATGAAGCAAAAGAAATGGTTGAACAGTGGCAGAGGCTTTGTTTCCTGTAATGGCCAGCACAAAGAGAATCATTAAGCAATACACAACCTAAACCCGTATATTGCGTTGCGTTATTAAAAGTGGAACAAATTTGTGGAACCCACAAAATTATCATAATAGCTTGTTCATAGGAAATATCAAGATGAATCAAAACAAAAGGTTGAACAATGGCAGAGGCTTTGTTTCCTGTTATGCCCAGTGGGAAAGCACAAACACAATTATTAAGCAATACACAACTAAAACCTTATATTGGTTAATTGTGGAAAAATAATAGTGGGAATCACTACAAAATTATCATAATAACATGTATCCAACAGTTTATGTAGACGTAATTTATGTATATATCCATTGAGCTATGCATTTTTTTTATCATGTCCAAGTTTACTTAATATGCTGATTACTAACTCGTTTCATGTGCAAAAATGTTACCGTGAAAGCAAAGAAGGTAAATCAAGAAGAGACAAGCATGGTTATCAAGTCGTCGCCTAGTCGTCGTCGACGACTAGTGGCAATGAGAAAGGAACTAGTCGAGGGTGCAACTTGGTGAATGGCTCAAAGGCGAGCACTTTGTTCCCCAAGTCGTCAAACCAAGACAACTAGGCAGCGCCTTGGACGAAAGGCGTACAGTATCATTGTGAGAAATAACCAAATCAATGAAAAACAAAAAAAAAGAAAGGAGGAGAAGAAGAAAATAGTGGTTCAGTCATTTGTCCCATCTTCTCTTCCGATGTCCTCCTTGATCTTCGATCACGTCTCTCTCTTCCCGATCTGTTATCTCCTAAATTTTCTCTTTCATTTGCTATTTTTTTGGTTTTGTTTTGCAACAGGACTCTCTACATGTATCTGAAAGTATATATAATAATTTATGTACTTATTCCTTACAAGAGTAGGTAGTTACTAGTCAACACTCGGTAAAAGTTAAATGGTCTCTATGGCTTTATGCATATATTAGTTGGCTTACACTACACAAATTACACCATACATCAACACGTGTTATGTTGTTGATGGCAATGACTGAGGACTTTGACTCATGAGTGTACTTTAACTCTATGTAAGCCAACAAAGCACTCAACATACAGAATAATGCTATACATCTGTCTACTACTAATTTACTGTAAATTACAGCACATAGTTTATATTAGTATTATATTATATGCATGATAAATAAATATTAATATTATACTATATATCTGATAAATAAATATTAATTTATATTATATATGTATGATAAATAAATATTAATATTATATAATACATGATAAATAAATATTAATATTATATAGGTATGATAAATAAATATTAAGATTATATGTTTCGAGTCTATGAATTGTAATGCACTAATGTAGTGTTGATTATATTTAAGATGCTTGTGGTTTAAAAAAATTTATGCTTAGTGTACTTTTGAATTGAAAAATAAATAATATACGTATTTATTTATAATTAAAATGCATGCAGTAAATAATTCATTGTTTTATGGACAACAAATTGGGCATTAAACGGTCAGCCACCGACTCAATAAAAAAACAAAACAGAAAACTATGGAGACAAGTGTGAGAATTTAATAAAATAACAAAAACAAAACAGCAAAATAGTCAAACAACATCTCCCCAATATCTTCTATTAATCCATAACAGCATTACAGCAAGTCCATAAAAAGAACCGGTCAGATCTCAGAAGACTACATCCAGGCAAGAAAAGTAACTCTTACACTTAATACTCCTTCAACAGAATTTTGATTATTGGACAAGATTCGAATTAGTATAAGCATACACAGCAATATCATTGACATAATCAATTAAGAAAAAATGATCAGAGGTCGGATGTCACGCTGGTCAGAGGTGGTAGGAGGTGATCTATGATGGTTAAGAGGTGGTGAGAGGGAGAAAAGTGAAGTTTCTATGGAGAGAGAAAGAGGGATGGAGACAGAGGGAGTGAGATAGAGGTGAGGCATAGAAGAGAGATGAATTAGGGCTAGACGTTGGTAGAGAGAAGGGAGAAAAGAGAAAAATATTTCAATTTTCTATCAAGGGCATAAAAGACACTTCACTTTATGTTCACGGACTTGTGACAGAATTGTAATTTTCACTATACTCATAAACTGGTAGGGACCTGTGGTTATCAGAAAGTAGGGGAGCTATAGTTTATTTAACTATTATAAAATAATATAAAAAAAACTTCTGAAAGATCAATTACATTTTACATCAAAAAAAAAGGTCTCCACTTGAGACCATGGTGTAAATTATCAATCATTTTATCCAAATTAATATATCACTTACAGAAAGAAAGTAAATCTTGCATTCTATATAATGTTTTGGTATTGTCGTATGCTACTATCATGTTAAGCACGCGCGCATACACACTTGTGTGTGTATATATATATATATATATATATAGAAATTGGATCAGGTCCGGACCTCCCGGACGGGAGAAAATCCGGACCCAATTTTTTTTTTTTTTTGGTAGAACTAAAAAAAAAAATTTATGTAACTGAAATTTTTCCATAATACATTGTTTTGGGTGTGTTTTTAATACCTACACCAACCAATGTATGTACAGTCTGCCCAGACTGTACAGAAATGTTTTGGTATAGGCATCCAAATCACGCCCAAAACACTGTATTATGTAAAAAATCCAATTCCATAAAAAAAAAAATTTTAGTTGTTTCAAAAAAAAAAGCAACAAAAAAAAAAGGTCCGTATTTTAATAGAGTCCGGGATCCCGGACTGGATCCGGACTGGATCCGGACTCTATATATATATATATATATATATATATATATATATAGCAAGGATCAAGAGCATTCTCCTTAAATAGCACTCCTTTATTAAAACTACGTCGTTTTGGAGTCTTTTTTAAAAAATAAGTGGGGCCGTGAGTAGCATTTTTGTAAATAAAAGAAAAGCAAGTGGGACCACTCCCTTTTAAAAGACTCCAAAACGACGTAGTTTTAATAAAGCACTGCTATTTAAGGAGGAATGTTATTTAAGGGGAATGTTCTTGATCCTTGCTCTATATATATACATATATATATATATATATATATATATATATATATATATATATATAACTTTCCATTGCTAAATGGCCTACCTCTTGCCTTCACCACACTTCTTAATTGTCCTCCAAAAATTGCACTTAGATCTGAAGGAACAAAAGTTTGGGTTCTTGTTACTGCAGATTTGTTCTTGGGACCAACTGTCTCCCACTCATCATCTTCTGCAGAAGAAACCAGAGATGATTTTCCCCCATTGGCACTTGATGATTGCCCCTCAAGCTTAAGTAATTCGTCATGCATTTGGTCCATGACAAAACTTAAGAACTCTTGTGCATCTTCTTGCCTGAAAAAGATGAGTTGATAAATTTATGTGCAACATAAACATAAGTATGCTTGTACAAATATACACATCAGAGGAACTATGAGGAAAAAGTAAAAGTGCACTACTTATGACACGATACTTTCCAACTACCAATTCTTGAGGAATTGTACAAGTTAAAAATGATTCTTCAATTCTCCCTAAAAAGCAAGTATTAGAATCACATAACCATTGTAGGGAGCCTCACAAAAACATCATTGATAGAAGTAGAAATGTCCACATAAAAAATGAACCATATTACAACATTATTATTATTTCAGCTCGTTTCTATGCAAGTACAATCAAAAATCAAGACTTGAGGTGAAACTATATCAAAAGCTAATTACCCAAGGATTAAAGAAGGGATTTTGCTAAGAACTTCTGGAAGAAAAAAAAGAGCACAAACCTTGGCCTGCCTGAGATGCTATTAGATACATCTGGAGTAAATTTTTTCAGAACACCTTCGAAAATTATAGGACTGAAAGGCCTCCCAGTTTCAAGAACAGTTGTATCTTTCTTCTTTACACTTGCGCCATTGGGCTTGTCGAAGTCAGACACAAAATCCACAAATGCAGCTAATGTCGGATAGGCAACCTGAGGAACAAACAAAGTTTAAAACATCCCTTGCACGTGAAAGAATGCAGACCATACATATACATATATATATATATACACACACATGCATATACATATCCACCTTATGTTGTTTCATTTAACCACAATATGACCGCAAGATCCAAACATAAACATAAAATAGTAACCTAAATACAATGCAAAAGCAAACCTTGGAAATACTGCGACTTCTAAGTTCCTGTAGCAACTTAACCAACTGTGAACAGGATAGAAGAGCCTGCAGTGTCGCATTAAGAAAGCATAAATTACCGGAGTTGATTAAACCTCGAGGTAGTAAGTCTCCAATAGTTGTAAGGGGGGCATTAGAAGCCTTCTGATTATCATTTTGAAACATTTCATTGATAGTCCCATTAACACTCTCTTCCTTTAAGCTTACACCATTATGACGCAGTGCTAAACTTGGAAAATCTTCTGGAGGACCAACTTTGTTTTCTGATATACTTAAAGAAGTTAAAACGATGCCATCTGTCATCTTCATTTCCTTATTGCCATTACTTAGAGGTAAGTAGCGGGAGGAATTGTGGATGCTACCATTTTCCTTCAATTTTCCACCAGTTCCTGTCGATATATTATCTGTAGTTTCAATACTTCTGCTTTGGTTGTCCTTGCAGATATCAGACAGCTTAGAACTTGTTGGTCCGTTTGAGTATTCAATCTGACTTCCTGATTCACCATTAAAACTACCAAAGGATAATCCAGTCACAATATTTGATGAACCAACCGGCAGTTCTTTTTTCCCCACAGGCCTTTTAGCAGTTTCAGGTGACTGGCTGAACAAGGACCTGGCTTCATCTTCAGAAAAAGACCCAAATAAAAATACCTAATAGAGAAAGGGAAAAAAGCAATTAGCAACAAGTCACTGAAAAGATTTAAAGGATTTATATAATGTTAACCAACCATTAAGACAGGGGAGGGAAGTAAAGAGAGAAACAAGGACTACATAATGTGCAGGACGGTTAATTCAAGGTCAAGACAAACAAAGAATCGTCATAATGATATTAATAATAATGACTACAGAAGCCTTCAACACATAAGCAGTATGTATCCAAGTCTACAATTCAAGCAAAACTTCTTGCTTCTGCTTTTTAGATAGAAACCCATCCAAGTTATTAAATCTCATGCAGAAACAGTAATCAACAAAATCATTGTATTTTAAATAGATTTCAGAAGTATACAATCATGTATATGCCATGGACCAGGCAAGCAACAGCTCTTATTCTTGTAGTTAGCTAGCACATATTTGGTTCACTTTCACATAATTTTCCTTTAACAAGTATAATAATTTGACGAAGGAATCTATATCTGGAATAGCAAGGACAGGGCCTACTAAAAGCATAGATGAAGATAGAAGGAACATACTGGTTTGGAGTTCTGGTTGGAATCAATAGCTTAAAAGAAAGCCATGATACTAAGAAGTAGAGCAGCTTTAAGATTTCTGGCACAGAAAATCTCAACCTGTCCCTATCACTAAGCAACCAAGCATGTCCTTCAATATGACTACAGTTTTATATCCTCCCCTAATCTACTCACACGTGTAAAGGTGACAGTAACATATAAAACAGCAAGTATAATGTAAAAGGCTATGAAAGTTAACCTAGAAAAACACCATAATCCCTGAGAATAACAACAATGCCTAACTAACACAGTTACACAGGACAAATCTTCTCTGCCAGAATTTCAATTCTACTCTTCACATCCCATTGGATATTATTTTACAATAAAGCCTGATAACAAATAGTTCCTATCAAATACCTTCATCCCACAATGATCGAATAAATTAGCCCAAAAACTGCACTTTCAACATGTTTCTCATCAAAACTTCAAAACATCAATCATCGACAAAGTAAATCATCTTCTTTTAAAAGAAATTTCTTATATTAAAATAACCATATATAAGACATATACACAATTAACCGACCCACAGACACTATAAAAATTGCATCTTTAATATTTCCCTCACTTAAACACGAAAATTCCAATCACCCACAAGCTAAATCGTCTCCTTACAACAATATTCAATCCATATATCAGAACTATGGATAAACTACACAATTACCTAACATCTAATTAATAGGCCAACTCATAAATACTGAAACAACCAACTGAAACAACAAAATTGCAATCACTCGCTAGCTAAATTTACCACTATTAAACCAAAATTACAAAAACCAAGATACCCATATAACAGAAATATATATAACTACCTTAAATTAAATTTAATGAATAAAACAAGCTTTATAGCACAAATACAATGCAAGTCTCATTAATGTCCTCTCAGAAAAACAAAAATAGTATAAACTAATCATCTTCTCTTCAATTAAATCACTAAAAGCAACAAATTAAAGCATCTTTTAATGAAAAAAATTGGAACTTTCTTTATCTACCCCCTAAAACACCAAATAAAAAACACCCACAACATAAAAAATCACCATATTTTCAATAAAAACGAATACTAACCTTAGAATCGCTCATTCTGAGAATTAAAAATTGAATTACGCCGAGTAAATTGACAAGAGGGTTTTTGAATATTTAAGGAACTAAAAGCTAGAGGCTGAGGCTGCTTATTTGCAGAAGGAGGAGCATAAAAGCAGACGGAAGACATGAAAAGCAATGAAATTGAGAAGATGAAGAAGAAGAAGAAGAAGAAGAAGCGATGCATTTAAGAATTGAACCCTCCCCTTGGGGTTTGATTGTCGAACGGCTCATCGACTTGCTTCAAACAATTTTAGAGAGAGAAGGCCAGAAGGGTAAAAAGAGGGAGAGATGTGAGGCAATGAAACTATTTTGATGGATTCGGTGTATTGGACTATATGGATGGGCCACTTGAGTCTGATTTAGGATATGGGTCTTCTCCTATTGCCTGTTGATATCTTGGGCTATTGGAATCGGGTCTTGTTGTTCATTTTTAAAAATGAATTTGATATTTTCACAGTGCCTTACTATTCTGAGAAATAATAACTTGTAAAATTATTAAATTTATTTATGAAAATATTATTTTTCTTTAAAAATCTTCTCACTTATGCTTCATCATCCTAATTTGATCTTGAATTTGATCTCTATTTCTTCTTGCAATTGATCACTGATGCTACTATCAATTGGCAGATGCTCCTATCAATGTCTCATCGGTAGCGGCCCCTTTTTCCCCTCATGCTAATTACCTTTCATTTGTTATTATAGACAAATCTTAAGAACTTGAACATGAATCTATCATTACCGCAAAATATAAGAAGTTGGGTATGTGTGTTTGTTTTATGTTTCTCCCTCAGCTCTTTCCTTCTCCCTTCTCTATTTCATTAACTTTTAACTTTAAGCTTGTTTTGCCTGGTAAAAAAGCTTTGTCCCTAGTACATTTTGTTGATATGTTTCTTGCAGAGGAACTATATAATTTTGCTTACTCCATTTATCATCACTGTTGTGAAATTTGAGATTGAATGTGTATGGCAATTCAAGAAGGTCATGAACATTGATGTAAATTTCCTGAATAGCTTGTGTGCTATTATTGGTTAAATTTCCTCAATGGATTGCACCCCGTCTACATATCCTTGCATTATTGTAGGAGTTATGACATAAACTCTTATGTGACAAGTGATGCTACTGATCTACAACCGATATTATTTTGTTAACTATTATTAGCCTCATTTTTGCTTCTATCTTCATTAAATGTCTGCTGCTAGAGTGGAAAAGATATTAATTATTTTATGGGCGCCTTGTGGTTTTGAGAGTTGTTTTACTGTTATACTTTATTGTTGTAGATTTGGGAGATAGAATCTTCACATCAAGATTAACGTGTAGATTCTTGTATTAGGGGCTTGGGGTTTACTGTTGATTAATTATCCTTTTTTTAGGGGGGGGGGGGGGGAATAAGGCAGGAGTAGTCTCTAAATTTTGTAATGCTCACTTTATAGAGAATGTGAATAAAAATATTACTAATGTGTTTTAGAATTGTTCAATACTACAATCTCTCTATGTTTATTTATGATGCAGATTTACTATTTGAAAAAAATGCCACAAGAGCAGATGAACTTGTATTCCTTCTATTTTCTGTCCTAAAAGTATAGTCTGCTTGTATGGTATTAATATCCATTTCAAATATTTCTTTTACTTTCTATGTATTTTGATGGTATTCTGAATTTCATTACAGTTGAAGTGTAATACTCTGAATGTAAGACCCCAACTTATTATTAATAAAATTGAATTTCCTTTATTTATTATTTTGAAATAGTAAGGGTTGATTTGATTAATATGGTTAGTTATGGGTAAAATGCGCAAATATTTCAAATAAGCAAGTGGTTATAAAATATTCATTGTTGTCAGGGAATATTCGTTTGGTCGTGGAATATTATTACTGTCGGAGAATATTCGTACGACGGCGCAGCCTTGTGTGGGCCCATAACGGAAAGCGATTGGATGAAGAAAACAACAAATATAAGTTGTTTATAAATAACGGCGTAGTTATTACCGTTAATACTGTTGAAATACTCGGTGGTTAAAACACAGTAGCACACGGTATTTGATTCTTACGTAAGAAGGCACTATTCAATAATTGTTACAGAAATTACTGTTCAATATTTTATTGATTCTATAATTGCTACGTTAATATTTTATATTATTGTTGTTTCAATAATTGTCACTACACAGTATTTTCCATTATCAGATCAATAATTCATATTATTTGAATAATATTATTAGATAGCATTATTGGTAATGTCTAGAAAGTTCTGTCCAAAGAGAGGTTTGGTCACCTAATTGCACGCTAGTAAGGAGAAATCCTTATTGGAAAGCTCTCTCTTTCATTGGAACGGCCTGGTTGTCGATATTGTGATTCTGTAATATTATTTGTGAATAATTAATTATTGATTTATATGATAATAAAAATATTCATTTTATGTGGATATAGATGAATTTTTTTTTAAAGTGACAATTGTTGAAAAATTAATATTTTATCTTTTCTGATAAAATAATTCATTTAAATATATTATATAATAATGGTGATAGATTTATAATGAATGTGTGATATATGAATAAATGAGGAGAAAGAATATTTTTGTAACTAAAAATAATTAAAACATGTTTTTTCATGTTTGTGGACCTCATTTCTTGACTAAAATTTGATTATAGCTTGTAAAATCGTCCGTATATGAATTTCGATCAATTTCTGTTTGTAATTTGGAAAAAATTAAACTTACAAAGTTGTAGAGAATTAAATTTCCTATGGAATGGACATAAGATTTGAATTTTTCTGATAAAAGGGCTATTTATTATGAATTATTGAAGTTCCGAATTAATTGATTTTGATTTTTTTGGAGTTTTAAATGATTTATGTGAGAAAAACGTTTTTGTGACTTTTGGTGGCTGATTTTGGACTAAGTTTGTGTGCGTAGGAAATTTAATAAAATATATTAATATTTTATTAAATTTTCTGCTTTGGTGTTCTAAGCATTTTTCTATAATTAGGGTGCTTAGGTTAGAATTGAAGATCACACCAGAAACAAGTTTTCTCTCTTTCTCTCTCTATATTATCGAGCGTATTCTTGTGAGTATTTTGATACTTTGAATGTTGCTATACGGTGCAAGTTTCCTTCAGCACTATATCTAGTATTCTAGTCAGAAGTACTATCTTTTCGAGGTAAGAGATGTTATTTTTTAAAAGTAATATTATTTCTTCTAATATCATTATGCCGAAATATTGGTAAGATTTTTCTTGTAAAATTCTTGTCTTTTAGTGTCGGGGTTACTATTCACGTATACGACACTATTCACATATATGACACTATTCACGAATACGGCACTATTCACGAATACGACATTATTCACGAATACGACACTATTCACAAAAAAATTAAATTTTTTTTTTTGTCCAAAATATCTATTATGGATACTAGCTTTGATTGTATTCATATTTTGATCATTCTTGAATTTTACTTCACTATGGTTATTTATGAAATATTTTTGAACTTGGACTGTTTAAAGTACGAATCCTTAATATTTGTTCTTTTGTTTCACTTGATTCATTTTCTTTAAAATATTTTTCATTATCCTCAGTCCTAAATGACGATATTACTAAATATCTTTGGCCTGTAGTGCAAAGATGGTTGATTTGCTTATGAATATCTTTGGCCCGTAGTGCAAAGATGTACAGGTGTTGAGATGAACATGACCAACTGATGAATATCTTTGACCTATAGTGCAAAGATGAATATTTGATTTAAGATGTATATTAATTGATGTTTTAGGGATAAAATATTAATGATGATTTTTTTTAAAATTATAGAAGATAGTAGATTTTATTCTCTACGTAACTCTTCTAAAGAATTGTTATTTTCGCTGCGAATATTGATTTAAAACTTGTTGTCTATTATATTTTATCAGATTTTTTCCCTGTTGAAGACTAACGATAATTTGTTCTATATTATCTTAGCCATAATATTCTTTACTGGGCTAGTTGAGCTCACCATTTTCCCTTTTTGTTCTATTTTTCTTCTCAGAAAGCGAGAATGTAGCGAGTACTAGTCGGGGAGTGGAATGATGGTTCTAGAAGTTGTTTTAATAGTTCTCACTATTTTGTAAAATAGTGTATCAATTATTGTAATGAGGACTTATTTGAGTGTGGATATTGTCTAGAAGACAATATTTGTATTTAAACTCACAGTTTAAGTGTTGTCATATTTTTCACGACAATTGTATTAATAAAGTTATAGTTATTTCTGTACCATGTGTTTGGCGACTCAGAATGGGTGATGTATACTTATTTTGGGGGTGTCATAGTTGGTATCAGATCTTAGGGATATGATCTCTGGTGGAGATCGGGGTATAGAACTAGGAGGGGAGAGACGAGTAAATCCTTCGCTAGTGTGTCCTACCTAAGCTTATTTGTTGGTTGGTCAGAATATATAGATATTATGTGATATGTTAATTTCTTTAATTAACCCTTGTTTTATGGCAGCATTTGAAAATGGCAACTGAGAATGTTAACAGTGGAGCAAATGAGACCGTGGAGACACCTTTATTCACCAATGAGGAGAATGTGCAACAAGCCGACAATGTTCCTCTTGTAAACAACACCACTGATCAGATGATAAACGACGGAATGTTTAGAAACTTTTTGCAGTTCATGCAAAATCAGACAAAGGAGACTCGTGTACAAAATACTGGTGGAAATGATTGCAATGCACAGTTTGTCACAGCCAAGCAGTTCAAAGAGTTGGGACCACCAGAATTCTTGGGAAAGCTAGATCCGATTTTGACGGAGACGTGGGTCAAGCAAATTACCAAGATATTCGATGTCATGGGATGCACGGAGGAACAGAAGGTTTCATTCACCACTTTTATGTTCCGTAATGAGGCAGATTACTGGTGGAAATCTGTGAAGCGTACCCATCCAGCCGCACTCAGCATGTCTTAGGAGACGTTTCAGTAATTGTTTAATGACAAGTACTTTCCTGAAAGTATTCAACATATGAAGGAAGTGGAGTTTATTAGACTAGAACAAAAAAACATGACAGTGTCCCAGTACGAGGCGAAGTTTGCAGAGTTATCCAGGTTTGCACTTCATTTGGTGGAGAATGAGGAACGTATGACGGGGATGTTTTTGAGAGGTTTAAAACCTGGCATACGTCAATATCTCATTTCTCATAAATTTTCTCTCTATTCAGATGTTGTCAACAGGGCTCAATTATTAGAGCGAGATAATGAGTACGTTCAACCGAGGGACCACAACCAGGATCATACCAGTGACAGCAGTCATCAAAACAACGATAACCAGCGGAGAAAAAAAATAAGGACAAAAGCGGTAACCACTCTGGTAGTAATCATGGCCATGAAAATAGAAGAAGCGAGTCGGGGGGAGATTTTAAAAAGAGAAGATTCAACAATTACAATGCAAAGACGTCAGCACCAGCTGGTTCTAAGGGAGGAGAATGACCACCGGTCATATGCTATAAATGTGGAAAAGAGGGACATATCAGCCCAAACTGCCCACAAAAGTTTAAGGTATATTATAATTGTGAAAAGGAAGGACATATCGCTCGAGATTGTACTGTAATGAAACCAAGTCCAGCGAGGATGGTGACTCAAAAGGTTGTCCCAGAAAAGTCAGAGTTCTTGATTGGTGCTACTCAGTTGAGTTAAGCTCTTATTCAAAAGAGCTGAGTAGTTGTGCAAGCTTTCTCTTTTTCTTAGATCGTAGAGTTGAGTGTTGAGTATTCTCTCTTTTTGTTCTATTGCTTGCTTAGTTGAATCATCTGCAGATGTCTTGCATATATGTGATCTTTGAAATCTGCCCTTTGAATCCATCCGTTGAATCATTTAATGCGTTTGACATTTCTGAACTTTGATGGAGACTTTTCTGCATATCTTCTGAATTGCATTCTGGCCCACTGACATAGTAGACTGCTTTCTCACCTAACACCTAAAAAGGTGTTTTCCTCTGTCCCATGGTCCTTTTTCTTAGCTTCTTTTAATATGTCTCTTTGTTGCATGCTAAGGATATTTTTATGTCATTGGGACTGGTGATTACTTCAACGTTTGTAACCCATTCCATATTTGTTAAGATTTTATCATTGAGAAAATGATCAAGGCCCACTACTTCTGATACAACCAGATGATACTCTACGATTCTTATCGTGGTGTCTTGCCACCTTGGTGCTTGATGCAAGCAAACGAGAACACTACGATTTCTCTTAAGGATTGGCACACTACGATCTTCACTTGCTTGTCTTGCAGACTCTACATTTCCGAGAGTACACTACGATCTTTGAGTTGGCTTCGACAATCGTCTGAACTACTCTACGATTTCTGGAAAGGCCCTTCAAGGTAGTCATACTACGATCCTTGATGCTTTACGATTTTACCTTGGCTTCTACAGACTCTTGCTCAACTCATTAAACAACAAATATGTTTGAAGCCTATCTATTACATTTCAAGATATAGATCAACCCAAAATTTTTGATCTCTTTATCTATAAATTCATTTACAGAATGATGAACATTGAAAGCTTAGATCAACCTAACAATTTTGATCTATCACTAAGTCCTTGTACATATATTCCTTGAAGGACTTCACATATAATCATGAACGTTTACTTTAAACATCAAATCAATATATGCATTCTTCCAACAACCTCCCCTATTTGATATTGACATAACCAAGGAGATTTGTTGGCATGATTATCGAATTATATATGCAGTGCAACAAAGTAAATATGACTTAATATTTTAGTGAGCATCTGAAATTTCTAGAGAATAAACATGAATTTATTGATGTTTGAGGATAGATATTTCATTTAAACTTAGTTACATCAATAAGAGTTGAGTTTTAACTTATCTCAATTTCTTTTGCCTTTTTCTTCTCGGAGGATTTGCATATTCCTCAGCTCTTCTTCTCCTGCTAGCTTCAACTCTTCGTGCTATTTCTTCCAGCTCTCTTTGACTAAGTCTTTCATTATGATTGTGCCTATTCATGAATGCAGAATCTCCAATTAGCATTCTTAGGCCTGTTTTGGTCACCTCGTGTGAGCTGGGAGAAGGCCTTTGACTTCTTAATGGTTGAGCCATGATAATTGGCTCATCATCAGATTGTTGAGTGTGATGGCCAGATCATGGAGTCTGTTGATGATACTACCTTGGAGGACTCCTTGATGATTGAGCAAAGAAAGTGCCTCTGCCTCTGCCCTTGCCGCCTTGATCTCCTTTCCCTTTATTCTCCCCCTTTATGTCAGCATCAAGGGTTTGAATATCTTTTGAGAGGCGAGTTATTCCTTAGACAAGCTCGTTAAGTTGACTTTGAGTTTGAGCAATGTCCTCTCGATTTTCTTTGATCAGAGCATCAGATCGAGCTTCCCTTTGTTGGAGGACGGCTAGAACATTGTTAGTCTGCTATCCTTGGTTGACGTAAAATTGTTGGAATTCTCTTATGGCAGTTTGCAGATTGATGAAGCTCTCCATCATAAGTTTATTCTGAGCTTCTTGAGTGGTCTGTAAGATAAGAACAACATCCCTGTGTCTTTTGGCTATGAGAAAGTGGATCTCATCCTTGTCCTTTATGCTCTAAATCATTTCCTTGATGATCTCCCTAAGCTTCTTTGTGAGCTCAGAGCTTAGGGTGCTTGGGAGACTATTTGTAGCACTGATCATTTTTGTTAGTCTCATTTAAATGAGTTTAGTGTGTGCTTCAAGACTAAGATCGATTTCCTTGATCACTTTCTTTGACATGTCTGGCAAATCGATTTTGGTGGGCAGTTCTGAAAGAAGTTCACTGAGTTGGGGAATGTGTGGAGGAGGGGGTGTTCTCTTGTATTGATCTTGTAATAAGTAGAGGGCAAGATTAAGGTTGAAGTATTCATTTGTGGATGAGGAGGAAATATCGAATGGAGGGGCCTGTGTTTGGGTGTCTGGAGTAGGTGGCTCTACGATTTGAGCGAGGGACTCTACGATGGGGCTAAAGTCAGTAATCATAGAGATGAGAGGAGTTGGGATCAATATGAAGTTGGGCATATTTGGTTCATCAGTTACAAATTTTGGGATTCTGTAACTGGGAATTGATTTAGTGGATTAAGAACTACTTCTAACCAGCTTAGAAATTCCTAAAATTGGTTGAAAAATGATGGTGGATAGTTATTAACTCTGTAAAAGATTGGGATAGATAATACTTCGTGTACAATTCTTGAAGAGGGACCATTTGTGATTAACTATTTGGCAAAGTTGAAGTTGCCTGGGAATCCATGAACCAACACAGAGATGGTTGGATATTCTTTGAAACTCCAAAATATGTGATTCCGGGAGTTTAGAATTTGAGCTTGATGAAAAGGCATCATGGGTAGATAGGAGAACAACTTATTGTAGATGGCTTTCCTGTACCCATCATAGCCCACAACGATGATCTTGACCTCATCATCTTCGTCCTCTTCTCTGTCTTCATTCAAGGTTTCCACTACATCAATGACTTCTCTTTGTTCTTGCTCTGGTTTTTTCTTATTTATTATAGTAGCAACTTCGTCTGTCATGGGGATATCATGAGGCTCCCCTTCAACATGATCATCCATTTGCATTTCCAGTGGCTCCCCCTTAGCTCGAGCACTTTATAAGGTGAAAGCTTTAGGTAGCTCCACCTCAGCTTGAGCAGTGTTTTCTTATCCAGCTTCGGATAGATCTTTCTCAGCAGCTATCCTTTTATCTTCCTCCTTTAATACTTTTTCATTGACAAGTTTTCTTCTGGACTTTTTAGGCGTAGTCACAGCCTCAACTCTTCCTTCAGCTTCAGCTTTAAACTGTTGATCAGCCAGAGTCTCTGGTGCAGTAACTTTCCTGGGAGAGGCGTCCAATCTGGTTTCTTCGATAGGTAGAGACTCTAGGATCGAGGAGACAGATGTCCTTTTGGGCTTGTGACTGTTTTTGTTCTTCTTCAGCAGCTGTGAGAGACTAGCTCTGTCTTCATCTGCCTCAGCCTGCTGTTCTTTTTTTCTTAGGATTCTCAGAGTCTCAATGTTAGAAAACTCTATAGGTATATCAGTGGTAGACCCTTGGGGTTCTTCTGCCAATTGAGCCTTTAGCTTCCTCTTGCCCTTGCTTTTTCTGACCAGGGCAGAGGGTTCTTCCTTATTAGTTTCTTCTTCATCTTCTTCAGTCTCCCTGACCATAGACATATTTCCCAGAATCCCTGACTCATTTGCATCAGCTGTCCTTCGACTAGACTCAGACATCATTCGTACATTTTTAGTTGGATTTCTTTTCCAGTTCTCGAACATTTGCTGGGTCATTCGTCTGTTTGGATTGATTGATTCTCCTTCATCATCTCATATCTTATCGCCTAAAGCAGACTGTAGGATGATACTGATGAATCACCCATAGAGCATCTTCCTAGAGTTCTTTGACTTCTTCGATCTGAGAATCCATTTCCCAATCCATTCCAGCAGCAGGGCTCCATAGTTAAGCTGTATCCCACAACTGATGGCTGTCATAAGCTTGAGTTGCACTTCGTTTAAAGAATCGTGGCCTGAGCTCTTGCAGCATATGCATTTTCCAACAGTGTCTGTAAGAATTTCATACCTCTGTGGAAACTTCTTTTTCTTGTATCCTTTGACAGTGGGGAATTTTTATGATGCATCCTTTTAAGTCCTTCGTGAAAATCTATGCCATCTATGAATGAGAATCCTTGAGATTTGAAACCTAGGATTTAGTTGATGTCCTCAGCCTTCAGCTCGAGTTCAACGTCCTTGACCCTCGTCGTGATGACGTCATTCTCGAACACACCATTTTTGTAGAATTCTTTAATCAGTTTAGGGTAGATTATTGTGCTCGTACCCAGAGCCTCTTCGAAACCAACCTTCTTTATCAATGATATATTTTTGTGAAATTTGGGTTCAGCTATTTTGAACTCATCGAAACAGAGTCTGTAGCCCGAGATGATGTTGGAGGCTGCCATTGATTTCTTTGCGAGGAGTATGGTTGATTGAGCTTTCTTGATAGTTAGGGTTTCTGCTTGTAGAGAGAAAGAGAGAAATAAGCTTTTGAACTGTTGATCAAAAAGGTGTTTTCAAACTGTACTTGTAACTTCCCTATCTCCATTTTGCTTAGTGGGGTAGGTGTCAAATTCTGCTTGGCTCTACGAATTTGACTAAGGAGGATTATACTAATTTGCCCTTAACATCTGACGTGTCCTTTGGGAGGACTACGACCGTTGAGTTATTCTTTGAGATTGTTGAGTCCGCTCTACAATTGTTGTCTGTTTAGCAATCGTCATGTTTGCTCAGCAATCGTCGAGTCTGAGCTGCGATCGTTGAGTTTCATGTCACTGCAACTTTACGATCGTGGACTTCCCTTGATCATGTCCACGATTTCAAACAAAGTCTTTGTATCTGTATGATTAGCACAAACTAGAGCATATATTTCATGGTTGTAAATTAAGCATGCCTAGCTCACTTATTAACTTGTTAAACCTGGATTCATCTAAAGGCTTTGTAAAGACATCAACAAGTTAATTTTCAGTAGGGATATATAGTAAAGATATGGTTCCATTTTGTACATGATCCCTAATGAAATGATACCTTATTTCTATATACTTAGTCCTAGAATGCATGACAAGATTATGAGTTATTTCTATGGCACTTATGTTATCACAGTGAATAGGTATGGATTTGAATTCAAACCCATAGTCTACTAGCTGATTTTTCATCCATAGGATCTGAGCACAGCAGCTGCCAGCAGCAATGTATTCAGCTTCTGTAGTTGAAGTAGATACTAAGTTTTGTTTCTTGCTGAACCAGGACACAAGTCTATTTTCTAGTAACTGGCAGGTGCCACTGGTACTCTTTCTATCTATTTTGCAGCCTATAAAATCAGTATCTGTGTAGCCTATTAGTTCAAATGAGGACTCCTTGGGATACCAAAGCCCCAAGTGAGGTGTACCTTTGAGATACCTGAAAATCCTCTTTACATCAGTTAAATGTGATTCTTTAGGATTAGCCTGAAATCTAGCACATATGCATGTGGCAAACATTATGTCTGGTCTACTGGCAGTTAGATATAAAAGAGAGCCTATCATACCTCAGTATTGAGTTATGTTAATACTTTTACCTTTTTCATCTTTGTCAAGCTTGGTTGCAAGAGCATTTGGGGTTTTCATCGGAGAGGCTGATTCCATGCCATACTTCTTAAGTAAATCTTTAATGTACTTGGCTTGGTTTATGAAGATTTCTTCATCAGTTTGCTTTACTTGCAGTCCAAAGAAGAAATTCAGCTGACCCATTATGCTCATTTCAAACTTGCTCTGCATAAGCTTGGAGAATGTCTTGCATAAATTTTCATCAGTAGATCCAAAAATAATGTCATCAACGTATATTTGAACTAATAAGACTTTGTCTTTATGCTTTCTAAGAAATAGTGTGGTATCTACTCTACCTCTGGTGAACCCATTTTCAACAAGAAAGTTAGTTAATGTTTCATACCATGCTCTAGGTGATTGTTTAAGACCATATAAGTTTTTGTCTAATCTATAGACATAATTAGAAAGAGATGGATTGATGAAACCTGGAGGCTGTTCTATATAGACTTCTTCTTGAAGTTCACCATTCAAGAATGCACTTTTGACATCCATCTGAAAGACCTTGAATTTCATGTGAGCAACAAAGGCAAGAAATATTCTGATAGCTTCTAGTCTGGCAACATGTGCAAATATCTCATCGTAGTCAATGCCTTCTTCCTGAGAGTAGTCCTTGGCCGCTAGTCTTGCTTATTCCTGGTTATTACTCCATCTTCATCTGTCTTGTTTCTGAAGACCCACTTGGTTCCAATGACAGGATAACTTTTTGGTCTTGGTACCAATCTCCATACTTTGCTTCTTTTAAACTGATTAAGTTCTTCTTGCATAGCTACTATCCAGCTGGAGTCTTCCAAAGCATCCTCTATCTTCTTAGGTTCCATTTATGACAGGAAGCTTATATATAAACATTCATTTTGGGTGGCAGCTCTTGTTTTGACTCTTGCACTCGGATCTCCAATGATTAAGTCTTGAGTGTGATCTCTTGCCCATCTGCTTCATGTTGGGACATCTGTCCTTATGCCTTCTTATCTGAGGTCTTCAAGATCTATATCTGCTTCTTGGTGTGAAGGTTCGTTGTCTTGCATAGGCCTCTCTACGATCTCATTTCCTTGCTCGACGATTTCACTATTTGGAACTACGACTGTAGTGTTAAGCTCGATAACCTCGTTCATAGTGTCTGAACTGTCGGTTGTAGTGTCTTGTAGCACTATTTTGTCTAAGTCTGTCTCATCAATGATGATATGAATCGAGACTTCAATACTTAGTTTTTTCTTATTGAACACTCTATAGGCCTTACTGTTTGTGACATATCCAAGAAAGATTCCTTCGTCTGACTTGGGTTGAAAATTTGTCAAATACGGCTTTCCATTGTTGAGAATGTAGCATGCACAGCCGAATACATGAAAGTAGCTGACACTTGGCTTTATTCCTTTCCATAGTTCGTAGGGAGTCTTCTTAATCGTAGAGTGTATCAGTGATCTGTTCTGAGTATAGCATACAGTGTTGACAGCTTCTGCCCAGAAGTACTCAGGCAGATGGGTTGCTGCTAGTAGAGTTCTTCCAGCCTCTATTAGTGTCCTGTTCTTTCTTTCAGCTACTCCATTTTGTTGAGGAGTTTTTGGAGCTGAGAAGTTGTGGCTGATACCATTGTCTGTGCATAACTAGTCCATTTCAGAGAAGTCAAAGTCTTTGCCATGATCACTCCATATAGCCTTAATTTTCTCCTCTTTCTCGTTCATTACTAGTCTGAATATCTTGATCAGTTGAGATCTTGTTTCATCTTTCGAGGTCAGAAAGAATACCCATGTGAATCTAATGTAATCGTCCACTACGACTAGTGAGTATCTCTTTCCTCCAAGACTCGTCGTTGGAATTGGTCCAAATAGATCCATGTGAAGCATCTGCAGGGGCTTGTCAATTGAGTTGGCGGTTTTGCTCTTGAATGAGCTTCTGGTCTCCTTTTCAAGTTGACAGGCATTGTACGACCTTTCTTTAACGAAGTTGAACTTGGGTAAGCCTACAACTAGATCTTTTGAAGCTAGTTTGGACATGCTCTTGAAGTTGAGATGAGACAGTCTTCAATGCCATAACCAGCTCATTTCTTCAGATGCTTTAGCCAGAAAGCATATTGTCTCGTATGAGCTTAGTTGTCCAAGATTTACTGTGTAGACATTTCCTTCTCTTGTTCCGGTTAACTTTACAGCAGATGTCTTCAGGTCTCGAACTTGACATTGATTGTTGAGGAATATTACTTGATGACCCTTGTCACAGAGTTGGCTAATGCTTAGTAGATTGTGTTGTAGTCCTTCCACATAGGCCACTTTACTGAAGGATACTGCACCATTTCCAGCTGAGCCATATCCTCTTGTCTTGCCAGAGCCATTGTCTCCAAAGATGACTGAGGGACCCTCCTTCTCTATGTAGTTAGACAGATGGGCTTTGATGAGTGCATATTATTCATTTATTTTGATTTCATTATATTTAGTTTTATTGCATGTTTCATGTGTATATGAGCTTATTAAAGTGTTTAATGATTTCAGGAAGAATTGGAGCTGAAATGAGGAAAAAGAGAAAATTGCAGAATTTTTAGCATTAAGTTGGATGAATGTTCTTAGCTTGGGACTGGAATTTTATTGTAGAGCTCTTCTTTAGCTTTCCGGAACATCTTGAATCGTCCCAATCGAAGTTCATATGAAAAAGTTATGATATTTTTACTAAACGGACGTTGAACCTCAAAGTTTGAAAGTTGCAATTTTCACAGCAGTTACTTGGAGCTGATTTCGACCTTGATCCAGCCAGAATCTGTCAAATCTCAAAGAATGAAAGTTGTAGATCTCGTCGATATCTTCATTTTGATAGGTAGCAGGCTCCATAACTCCTTCTGGATCAAAAGTTATACTCATTTTACCAAAGGACGTTGCAGCAGAAAATGAAAATTCGCCCCAGCGAATTTGAGCGGAAAAATTGGGAAATCTTAGATTTTTGGAAAGTTTCTAAATGCAGATTTTGGCAGATTTCAACATGGAATTGGATTGATATTTCTATTAGAATTAGGATATCTTTAGACTAAGATTTATTTCCAAATTGAATTCTATTTCTTTATGGAAACTAGTTATGATATGTAATTCCTTTTAGGATTTGGATTTCTATTTCCTATAGGATTTAGGACTTTGTCTGGCACTATAAATAGAGGATGCTAGTTAGGGTTTTAGACATTCAATCATCTACTACATTCTCTCATCTACAACATTGGAGGATTGAAGATATGAGCTAAGTTATTTTTATTCAGTTCTAAGGGATGTTGAACCTTATTTATAATTAATGGTTAATTGAATATTCATTATTTATTCCTTCTCACATGAAATTCATTCTTGATAATCTGATTTAATTTCTGAATGCTATTTGGCTTAACTGATTTGATTTCTGCAGGATTAAGTTGGTTAACAAATATCATATGCTAGATCAAGGAATAATATTACGTGTAATTGATATTGTTTCTAATCACAAGTAGTAATTAGTAATATCTGATTGTGGACAAGCTTTTGAGTATTGCTATGATTATCAGAAGACAAGTTAAACAATCCGAGCTTATGTGTTTGTTGCTTGGAATAGTCTAATTCCCTAGTTCTTAATGCTGCTATTATATTAAATCTAGAGAGCTTGTTCTAGGTTATATAATTGTTAGAATCTTATGAAGAGCTTGTTTCATTGAGTGACAATCTAAGGGGAGTTTCGGGTAGCAGAGCTTGTTGTTACCTAGGGCTATTAGTTTCATTGAAGGGTAAATAATGTTACACTTGATTAATCTATTATTGTAAAAAGGTGATACTGACTGAAGAACTGAAGCTTTTTATTCATTGTTTATTCTTATTAGTTTATTCTTGTTAATTTAATTAATTAATTCAAAATCTCCTTTTCATTAGAAATCATAGGATAAATATAAAACAAATCACTCTCTGTGGGATCGATCCTTGCTTACTACTGTGCTAATTGTTTAAATTTTTAAAGTGAAAGTGAGGTTAATTTAGGAGTGTAAACGACAGCTCCCAAATTTTGGCGCCGTTGCCGGGGAGTGTTATTTGTTTTGTTTATTCTTTGTTTTTGTTTTTGTTTATTTTTATTATTTATTATTTTGTTTTTGTTTTTGTTTTATGACTCAATCCTCTAACTTTATTGACTTAAATTTTGTTCAAGAGATAGAGAAAACTGCAGATATAGAAGAAACTCTTGTTCCATCACTTGAAGAGAAGATGGTGGTGCCAAACAAAAATAGGACTTTAAAAGAACTGCATACTCTCGATCTTGATCAATCATCTTTTTGTATTGAGTATCCTACTTTAGATGTTGCTTTTGAACTTAAATCAAGACTAATTCATCTTTTGCCTACTTTTCGTGGTCTTACAGGTGAAAATCCATATAAGCATCTAAAGGAGTTCCATGTGGTGTGTTCCACGATGAAAGCACAAGGAGTGGCAGAGGAGCAGATCAAGCTTAGACTTTTTCCATTCTCATTAGCAGATTTGGCTAAAGATTGGTTATACTATCTACCTTCTGGATCAATACGATCATGGACTGATATGCAAAGGTTGTTCTTGGAGAGGTATTTTCCTGCATCAAGAGTTACCGATATAAGAAAGGAGATATGTGGAATCAGGCAGTTCAATGGAGAGAACCTCTATGAGTATTGGGAAAGGTTCAAGAAGTTGTGTTCCAGCTGTCCACCTCATGGAATTGATGAACATTACTTAATCCAGTACTTCTATGAGGGGTTGCTACCAATGGAAAGAAGTATGATTGATGCAGCAAGTGGAGAAGCACTGGTAGACAAGACTCCAGAAGCGGCAAGGAACTTAATTGCAAACATGGCAGCTAACTCACAACAGTATGAAACTAAGATGGATCTCACACTACAAAGGGTAAATGGGGTAAGCACGAGAGACTTGGAGCAGCAGATTTCTGATTTAACTGCTTTGGTTCGACAAATGGCTACAAGGAATACACAAGTTATTCAGCAAGCTCAACCTCGGTATCACACAAAAAACCAAGAAGTACCTGTCAATTCTGGCACATTTATGGAGGATATGTTCAAGGCATTCATGAACCAAACACAACAGTTCATGTGTCAAACACAACAATTCCAGCAGGAGACAAGAACTTCTGTTCAAGATCTGAGGGACCAAGTTGGTCAACTTGCAACCACGGTAGGAAGGTCACTTTCTCACACTGTTGAAAATATAAGTTCCATAATATTGAGATGTGGTGCAGAGGATCAGCAACAAGAAAAGTCAATACAAAGTAAGTCCGACAATAGTGAAATAGGCAGCAGTGATGTACTCAAGCACAAATTTCCACCTCTTTCTGCTTATAAACCGAATCTACCTTTTCCCCAAGTTCTAACAAGGAATTGGAAAGTTGGAAAAAATTCAACGTGGTATACTGAGTCTAATGAAAAATTCCTTGAAGAAATGGCGAATAGGGAACAAGAACTTAAAGATGAGAAGGAGTTCACTAGTGGAAACCATTTGGATGTGCTCGAGACTACTGCTAAATTTGAAGAAATCGGGTATTCAAATTCTGAAAATGATGAACAAGAGGTAGAGATGGAAGAATTAATAATTCCTGCAGATTTCTATAAGGAGGACATAGATGATGATACTTTCCTTGTACCAGCAACAAAACACGATGATAAACACCATGGAACCTTACACGTGGAATTGGACGACGCACATGTCCAGTTCGTCATATATAAAGTTAAGAGGTATCTTGGTAATATTAATTCTATTTTTGATATTGGTGTTGTTGACTCTACAGTGCAGGAATCTCTTGAGCAAATATATAAGGAGGATTTAAGGGCTGGAATGGAGCAAAATCAGGATCTGAAAGATGCTCCTAATGAAGAATTGAAATTATTACCAGTCCACTTGAAGTACACAAGTCCAATTACATAGGATGAGAAGGATAATGTCAAGCCAATGATAATAAACAAGGGCAGCTGCTTGGGAGGCAACCCAAGATTCCAGATTTGATTTTTCTATCCCTTTACTTTTTAGTTTTTTTATTGCATGTTAGCTAGTAGTATTTTCTTCTTTACATGATTTTCTTACATTGGGGACAATGTAAGGTTTGAGTGTGGGGGGAAGATTTAGGCTTTTATTTTATTTAGGAATATTGATCCGATTTTGATGGGGAATTTAAACAAAAAATTAATGCTTTTGAAAATTTTGATTTCATGATTCTATCTGGCTATGTGTTAAAAAGATTAAAGTTAAAGATTGAAAATTAATGCTACAATTCAAAATCTATTTAATGCTTAGTTGGTTAATGAATGATAAAAACTAAGCCACGATCCATAGTAATTGATTTAAATTGAATTTGTGATACATGAGTACTTGAATATGAGAAACATGTTTATTTGGCTAAGTTATTTGTGGAGTTGTCTATGTGCACTGATTTCATGACTTAGAACTGTTTAACTTGCTTATGTTGTTGCAGAACCATATGAAATAATGATGAATGAAAAAAAAATAATAAAAAGAAAATTGAAAATCTGCTTCAATGTCCATTGTGCGAAATAACTGGGTATCTAAGCCTCGGGAAGCATCGGTATTCACGCTGAAAAGTGTGATGGATAAAAGCAGCTTGACTAGTCGACTTTTGTGGCCTTTGTTACTTGAATAAGTAAGCCTTAGGGGTGTCTCTACACCTAGCGCCCTAAGATCATCTGGTTTGGGAGTCGTTGGTGGAAAGTTCGCTAATGGGTAACTCTGAAAAGCCTAAGAAAAGGAGACATTGCACATGTCAAGAAAAAAAAAACGAAAAAAGAAGAAGCATGAAAATATATTCATCTGTGCTAAAAAGAAGGTTCTATGAAAAAAAATTAAAAAGCAAGAAAAATTTGTTCTTGGGTATGAGTCAGTGTGCACGGTTTTTGCTCCATGGTAACTAAGTTGAGTAAGTATGATGATTTTGGGAAAGTTACTTATGTGGCTACAATTTGATTTAATGAAATTCATTGGTGAAATGATAAAGTTGGTAATTGTGAGTTAATTGATAAGGCGTTGATTAGATTTTTACAAATTTAGTGTTGATAGTCATTATTTGTATCTTGAAATCTTTTGACACTATGGTTGAATAGAATTTTTTGGAAATCAAACTTTTGGTTTACACGAGGACGTGTAAAAGGCTAAGTGTGGGGGAATTTGATGAGTGCATATTATTCATTTATTTTGATTTCATTATATTTAGTTTTATTGCATGTTTCATGTGTATATGAGCTTATTAAAGTGTTTAATGATTTCAGGAAGAATTGGAGCTAAAATGAGGAAAAAGAGAAAATTGCAGAATTTTTAGCATTAAGTTGGATGAATGTTCTTAGCTTGGGACTGGAATTTTATTGTAGAGCTCTTCTTTAGCTTTCCGGAACATCTTGAATCGTCCCAATCGAAGTTCATATGAAAAAGTTATGATATTTTTACTAAACGGACGTTGAACCTCAAAGTTTGGAAGTTGCAATTTTCACAGCAGTTACTTGGAGCTGATTTCGACCTTGATCCAGCCAGAATCTGTCAAATCTCAAAGAATGAAAGTTGTAGATCTCGTCGATATCTTCATTTTGATAGGTAGCAGGCTCCATAACTCCTTCTGGATCAAAAGTTATACTCATTTTACCAAAGGACGTTGCAGCAGAAAATGAAAATTCGCCCCAGCGAATTTGAGCGGAAAAATTGGGAAATCTTAGATTTTTGGAAAGTTTCTAAATGCAGATTTCAACATGGAATTGGATTGATATTTCTATTAGAATTAGGATATCTTTAGACTAAGATTTATTTCCAAATTGAATTCTATTTCTTTATGGAAACTAGTTATGATATGTAATTCCTTTTAGGATTTGGATTTCTATTTCCTATAGGATTTAGGACTTTGTCTGGCACTATAAATAGAGGATGCTAGTTAGGGTTTTAGACATTCAATCATCTACTACATTCTCTCATTTACAACATTGGAGGATTGAAGATATGAGCTAAGTTATTTTTATTCAGTTCTAAGGGATGTTGAACCTTATTTATAATTAATGGTTAATTGAATATTCATTATTTATTCCTTCTCACATGAAATTCATTCTTGATAATCTGATTTAATTTCTGAATGCTATTTGGCTTAACTGATTTGATTTCTGCAGGATTAAGTTGGTTAACAAATATCATATGCTAGATCAAGGAATAATATTACGTGTAATTGATATTGTTTCTAATCACAAGTAGTAATTAGTAATATCTGATTGTGGACAAGCTTTTGAGTATTGCTATGATTATCAGAAGACAAGTTAAACAATCCGAGCTTATGTGTTTGTTGCTTGGAATAGTCTAATTCCCTAGTTCTTAATGCTGCTATTATATTAAATCTAGAGAGCTTGTTCTAGGTTATATAATTGTTAGAATCTTATGAAGAGCTTGTTTCATTGAGTGACAATCTAATGGGAGTTTCGGGTAGCAGAGCTTGTTGTTACCAAGGGCTATTAGTTTCATTGAAGGGTAAATAATGTTACACTTGATTAATCTATTATTGTAAAAAGGTGATACTGATTGAAGAACTGAAGCTTTTTATTCATTGTTTATTCTTATTAGTTTATTCTTGTTAATTTAATTAATTAATTCAAAATCTCCTTTTCATTAGAAATCATAGGATAAATATAAAACAAATCACTCTCTGTGGGATCGATCCTTGCTTACTACTGTGCTAATTGTTTAAATTTTTAAAGTGAAAGTGAGGTTAATTTAGGAGTGTAAACGACAGCTCCCAGGCTTTGTTCCCAGTCATGTGCCTTGAGCATCCACTGTCCAGATACCAGGTTGTGATTGTGGAGCTCTTTTCCTGTGGTAACATTAAACCTTTATTTTGGTACCCATACTTGCATGGGTCTTATTTTGTTAGTACCCTTGGGGACTTAAATCTGCTTGATTTTGGGGCTCATATGCATTGAATTATAATGGCACTTTGCAGCCTTGTGGCCAACTTTATAACACACAAAACATCTAATATGTTGCATGTTTGTGTGTGTGTGAGAATTCTTCTTCCATTTGGACTTTTGTGGATCTTTAGTCATTCTTATGTTAAGCTGATTTTCCTTCTTCCATGTGTCCTTGTGTTTCATGATTTGTGAGGAATGTACCTTACCTCTACTGTACCTTCCTAGTTGGTTCGTAGAGTTGGTCTTACTTGACTCTACGATCCTTCGAGGTTGGTGAGTAGTGGCTGGGTTACTCTTCTCTTTTCTGAAACCCAGGGCGACATGAGATTCCTTACTCCTTGGAATATAGATTGAATCAGTAGAGTAGGGTTTGACTGGCTCATCCTTTTGTGAGGATTTCACAAATATAATGCCTCTACTAAAACTTGAGGCATTACTAGTGCTAGTTTCCTTTACCTTTTCCACACATGGCTTGAGGCAGATTACCTAAAGCCTAAACCTGTTCTGTCAGAGATACTTCTCTGGATAGAGATTAGGGAGTCCATGGATGAAGATGATTTATTCCATGTAGAGATTGTCTTTTCTAGTTCCTCAATTTTAGAAGTTAGACTTGACTCTCTTTTAGCATTGAGCTCATTGGTCTGTTTCAAGAGCTTATTCTAAACTTCAAACTTGGAGAGAGAATCAGAACTTAGAAGAGTTGTTTCCAGTTCTTCTTGAACTTTTTCTTTCTCCTTTTGAAGAAGTGAATAGTCCTTAGTCAGAACTCTAAACCACTTTATGTATTGATGCAGATCAGATGTTATGTCATGTAGTGCAGTTCTTAAATCATCAATGTCTACATCAGGAGAGTTGAAGTCAAATACCTCATCTATACTTACTTCATGTATGTTGGAGTTCTGTTTGTCCTTTGCATTCTTGGCCATCAGGCAAAGATTTTCCATTTGAGGATCTTCATCATCTCCAGATTCTGGAGTTTAGTCATTGTTTGAGTCACTCCACGATCCTCCAACTACAAGGCCTTTGTCTTTCTTCTGAGGCCTTTTGTTGCCTTTGTATTCCTTCTTTGAATGTGATTTCTTCTTTAGTTCTTCTCTGAGAGTTTTGTTGCAGTTAGCAATGAAGTGGCCATGTTTCTTGCAATTGTAGCATAGATCATTCATTTGCTCCTGGATGTTGTAGTTATTGACTTTCTTTGGATTGCTAGTTTTACCTTGATGCATGAAACTTCTGAGTCTCTTTACCAGAATTGCAAAGTCCTCATCATCATCTTCATCATAGTCAGAGTCAATTTCATGGTTGACCTTGGAGGTGTTTTTCGTTGCTTTGAGAGCAACACCCTTATCCTTCTTTCATACTTCAGATAGAGTTTCTGCTTGTTGATTCAGCTCCAGTTCGTATGTAAGAAGGGTGCTATATAACTGTTTAACAGTCATCTCATGGATATTCTTTGACTATCTAATAGCAGTGGTTTTGGCATCCAACTTGCTTGGTAAGGCTCTCATGAATTTTATGATTAGATCTTTGTTTGGATAGATCTTTCCATAGGCTCGTAGAGAGTTGAGCAGAACGTTGAATCTCTCGTAGGTAGCAGTGACGTTTTCTCCTTGAATGTGTGCAAACATTTCATATTGCTGTGTTAGAAGAGATTATTTATTTTCTCTGACTTTTTCCGTTCCTTTATGCATGATGAGCAGTGCTTCCCAAACCTCCTTTGCTATTTTGCTGTTTACAACATTTTCGAATAGATCATCTTCTAAGGATTGAAACAAAATGTTCTTGGCCTTCTTGTTGAGTTGAACAGCTCTCTTCTCGTTGTCTGTCCATTCTCCTTTGACCTTGATCTGTATTCTCTTTGGATCGTCTATAGTTGGTGCAAGCTTTGTAAGAACGTAGGGCCCATTCTGAACAGTTTCAAATAGATCTTCATCTATTGAATCCATGTATGCTTGCATCCAAACTTTCCAGTTGGCGAATTTATCTTTGTTGCACATAGGTGGCTTGATGCCTCCTCTAGTCTTTGATTCGCTTGGTAAGTGTGCCATTGGATCTACTCAAGCGTTGTAGACTATATAATAGAACCTGCTCTGATACCAATTGTTAGTTCCCAAAGTCACAATAGTTATCTAGAAGGGGGTTGAATAGATATTTAAAAAATCTTTTCGTTTTACTTTGTCAGTTTTGATAATGATTTAAACACAACAGAATTAAGGTTTGTTTGATCTCCTTTTTAGATATAGTGAGTTAATGGGAGTGAGGCAGTTATAACAGTTATAACAGTTATAGCAAGAATGAAATAGACACAGCTATTTTAAGTGGTTCAGAGCACTTAAAGCTCTTAGTCCACTCTTCTACTCCTCGAGTAGGAAATCCACTAAGGATGTCTTTTAAAATTTCTAAATCTCACAGATTCCTTTTAGACCAACAGTCTAGGAACTTCTTAGTTCAGTATTAAACCTTTCAAGTCCAACAGACTTGGTTCTTTACAGTTCACTTTAGAACTCTTCAAGTCCTTCTGACTTGTAACTTCTTACTTCACTTGTTTGGCTAATGTTGAGTTCTTGATTGGTGCTACTCAGTTGCCGTTAAGCTTTTGTTCGAAAGAACTGAGTAGCTGTGCAAGCTTTCTCTTTTTCTTAGATTGTAGAGTTGAGTGTTGAGTATTCTCTCTTTTTGTTCTATTGCTTGCTTAGTTGAATCATCTGCAGATGTATTGCATATATGTGATCTTTGAAATCTGCCCGTTGAATCCATCCGTTGAAGCATTTAATGCGTTTGACGTTTCTAAACTTTGATGGAGACTTTTCTGCATATCTTCTGAATTGCATTCTGGCCCACTGACATAGCAGACTGCTTTCTCACCTAACACCTGAAAAGGTGTTTTCCTCTGTCTCATGGTCATTTCCTTAGCTTCTTTTAATACGTTTCTTTGTTGCATACTAAGGATATTTTTATGACATTGGGACTGGTGATTACTTCAACGTTTGTAACCCATTCCACATTTGTTAAGATTTTATCTTTAACCAAATGATCAAGGCCCACTACTTCTGATACAGCCAGATGATACTCTACTATTCTTATCGTGGTGTCTTGCCACCTTGGTGCTTGATGCAAGCAAACGAGAACACTGCAATTTCTCTTAAGGACTGGCACACTACGATCTTCACTTGATTTTCTTGTAGACTCTACATTTCCGAGAGCGCACTACGATCTCTGAGTTAGCTTAGAAAAACGTCTGGACTACTCTACGACCTCTGGAGAGACCCTTCAAGGTAGTCATACTACGATCCTTGATGCTCTACGATTTTGCCTTGGCTTCTGCAGACTCTTGCTCAGCTTATTAAATAACAAATCTGTTTGAAGCCTATCTATTACATTTCAAGATATAGATCAACCTAACATCTTTGATCTCTTTATCTATACATTCATTTACAGAATGATGAACATTGAAAGCTTAGATCAACCTAACAATTTTGATCTATCACTAAGTCCTTGTACATATATTCTTTGAAGGACTTCACATATAATATAAACATCAAATCAATATATGCATTCTTCTAACATACATCACTGAATTATTCATGCACTACTGGCCAAGGTTATTCATTATTATCACCAATGGTCATGTTCATCTCAACATCTGTCCATTAATGCACTACGGGCCAATGAGGACTTTTATCACATCATTTGTAACATTACAGGGCATGATTATACCAAATGATTCCTGGTTATAATCATACCAATCAATAGTCCATTTATGCACTACGGGTCAAAGATGACTTTCATAACAATATAAACATGAGGATGATGACAATGATATAAGAATTCAATTAAATGAAAGCAAAGGATAAATTTTAAAGATTTATAATTTAATTTATCCATAATTCAACAAAGTCCAAATTGTCAACATGATACTGCTTTGTGGAGTAAAATTCAAGAATAATATTGTATCAAAAATGATTTGGACCGAAAAAAATTCAATTGTTGTCATGAATAGTATCCCGAGTGAATAGTATCTGAGTGAATAGTATCCCATAAATAGTACTTCGGGAATAGTACCCCGTGAATAGTACTCTGACATAAAAAGGTTAAAACTTATCAAGAATGCTCAGAATAATATTTTCATGAAAAGATACTAGATGAAGTGTATATATAAAGGATATTCTACTAATTTCAAGAATTATAGAAGCAATACTTACCATAGTAAGTTTAAATTTAGGACTTTGAAATGAACAATATACGAAACTGCAAATGGATTTTTCACTGTCATGCGATAGTCCGTGTAGACAGATCATTTCCATAATTTAATAACAAATGAATACGAAGGGTTATTCACCAGGTATGCAGTAGTCCGCGTAGACATGTTATTCCCATAGAATAATAAAGAATAGAATAACAAAAGGATTTCACCATGCACGCGGTAGTCCGTGTAGACAGGTTATTCCAACAGAATAATAAAGAATGGAATAACAACCCTTACGAGTATTGAAAGAAATAACCCTCTTCATGAATACGAAAGAAATAATACCCCTTACGAGTATGAAAGAAATAATACCCCTTATGAATATGAAAGAAATAATACTCCTTACGAATATGAAAGAAATAGTACCCCTTATATTAGTAGGAGATTGGATACTGCAATAGTGTAGTAACAAAATACTTTTCTTCTTTCTCTCTTATTCTCTCTATACTTTCTCTCTCTATTGCTTGAATGAATTCGTGAAAAATAATGAAGAAATGAGCTTCTATTTATAGGCTTGGCAGAGTAAGGGTAAAATAGTCTTTTTATCATAATTTATGACATCATCGCTTACATCATTGATCATATGACATCATTGCTTACCTCATTGTTCCGATGACATCATTGCTTACCTCATTGTTCCAATGACATCATTGCTTACATCATCAGGATTCAAATTCAATTTTTTTCTCTTCCACCTCATTTTACTTTTATACCATAAATTTACTATATTAATGCTACCATTCACATTAAAAATCATACTATTATATAATCACATCGTACTACAATAATGAAATATTATAATAATATATTTGAATGAATTATTTTATCGGAAAAAATAAAATACCAACTTTCAACAAATGTCACATGCTAAACGCTCATCCGTTTAAATCCATATTAAATAAATATTTCCTTATCATATATATTAATAATTTATTATTCACAAATAATATTACAGAACTACAATATTGACAACCAAGTCGTTCCTAGGAAAGAGGGAGCTTTCCGATAAGGATTTCTCCCTTTTGGCGCACAATTAGGTGACCAAACCCCTTTCCTTGACAGAACTTTCTAGACATTGTCAATAATGTTATCTAATAATATTATTCAAATAATATTAATTATTGATTTGATAATTTGAAATATTGTGCAATGATAATTATTGAATCAATAATATAAAATATCAACGTAGCAATTTTTGAATCAATAAAATAAAATATTAAACAGTAACTACTGTAGAAATAATTGAGTATAACTGAGTGACTTCTCATGTAAGCATCAATAATCAATACCGCGTGCTACTATGCAACCACGCATATTACTCTACTTTTATTATCGGGTATTTCAACATTTAATGGTAAAACTTTCGCTGTTATGTTTATAAAAAGATATTTTTGTCATTTTCTAACTCCAACAATAATTCTGTAGTGGGGTCCATCAATGATTGTGTCGTCGTACGAAAATTCTTCGACAAAAAGAATATTCCCCGACCAAACGAATATTTTATAACTTGCTTTACTTTACAAAATTTTCACATATCACCCTTAACTTTAATCCTTTTATCACTTTAACCATTTACTAAATAAAATAATAATTATAAGAAAATTGAATACTTTCATTTCATAAAATTCGGGGTCTTACAATCTCCCCTCCTTATGTAATTTCGCCCTCGAAATTAGGGTACGTACCTGGTATGTCGAATAGGTGAGGATACCTTGATTTCATTTCATATTATAACTCCCAGGTCATTTCCTCAACATCATGGTTTCTCCACAAAACTTTGACTTGAGGTATAACCTTGGAGCGTAGAATATGTTCCTTCTTATCCAAGATTTTAACAGGTACCTCTTCATACGTTAAATCTTCCACTATTTTTTCTGGTTCTAACTCAATAATGTGGTTCGGGTCTTCCACATATTTACGTAACATGGATATGTGAAAAACGTTATGAACACGAGACATACTTGGCGGTAAAACGAGTCTATAGGGCACAGTTCCTACTTGATTGAGGATTTCAAATAGGCCAATAAAATCGAGGGTTGAGATTTCCTATCTTTATCGATTCTTGCTTCTAGAATAACACCCTCTTGAACCTTCATCTTCACATTCATTAGCTCTAAGTCTGTAGCTTGAGCGGCTTTGATTAAAGTCGATTCTACTTGTATATTTGATATCATCACGTGGGTCCCTAGAGTATTTAACTCTATCTTCATCCTTTGCAAGTCATACAAAATGGGCATCTGCGTTGACAATATCACACTCGTACCCGCATAAGATTTTCTACTCAATGCATCAGCTACTACGTTCGCTTTTCTAGGATGGTATTAAATGTTATGGTCATACGTAATCTTTCCATAGCTCGAGCCAACGTCTTTGGCGCATAATGCGTTCGTTTTAGGTGAAAAATATTTGAGGTTTTTGTATCAGGTTCAAGGTCGATACAAAATTCGATTTCACGCTCTGGGGTAGGCTAGGAAATTCTTTAGGGAATTCGTCAGGAAATTTATTTACAATAGAAATATCATTCAAATGTGAAGTATTTTTGTTTAAATCTGTGATATGAGCTAAGAAAGCTTGACATCCGTTTTTCAATAAACGAATAGGTTTATGGCTTGAGATGACAGTGATTGACTTTAATAGTTTGGTTGCTTGAATTAGCGTAATAGGTTGGTTAAGAATATGAAATCTAATAACCTTACAAAAACAATCAATTTTAGCATGATGAATGGTTAACTAATTAATCCCTAAAATCACATCGAATGCAAGTATTTTCAAAGAGAAAGATCGACAGGTAACGTACGGTTGCCGATTTGAATCAAACAATACTTATAAACAGTGGAGGTAATAAAGGTTTCTCCCAACGGAGTTTCAACAAATAAGTCAAAGTCTAATTTCTTCGGAGTCAAATTTAAACGTTGAGCGCAAGTAGGAGAAATAAAAGAATGGGTAGAATCGGTATCAAATAAGGTATAAACTTCGCTAGAGTTTATGATTAGTTTACCCGTGATCACCTCGTTCGGATTCCTCGCTTTTTGGGAGGTTACGACAAACGCCCTCCCTTGAACTACCGATTTTATCTTGTCTGGGACGGCCTTTGATGCCTCCATCCCAGCTGGACTTGACTTTGGTGCACTATAAAATCGGGTTAGGTGACCTTCTCTTCCACAATTGTAACATGCTTTGGACTGTTGTGTACAGTTTGGACTGATGTGTCCCTTCCCCCCCGCATTTTTAACATACGACCGTTGGTCGTTCTCCTTGCTTAACAACTGGTGGTGGTGCTGACGTCTTTCCATCATTATTGAATCTTTTCTTCTTGAAATTTCCACTTCTATTATCTAAGCCATGATTACCACCGAAGTGGTTACCATTTCTGACATGTTGATTCCCTTCACGTTTGTTGTCACCACTTTGATGACTGCTACCATTGGTATTATCGACTTGCCGGTTGCTCTCTCTTGGTTGGGTTGACTCATTATCGCGCTCCAATAACTGATCCCTATTTACAACATCTAAATACAAATACAGTTTATGAGAAATGAGGTATTGACGTATCTCGTGTTTCAAACCTCTTAGAAACATCCGCGTCATTCTCTCCTCATTATCAACTAAGTGGGACGTAAATCGGGACAACTCGGCAAACTTAGCTTTGTACTGTGACACGGTCATATTGTTTTGCTCCAGCTTGATGAACTCTACCTCCTTCATGTGATGAATACTTTCTGGAAAGTACTTGTCGTTGAAAAGTTCTTGGAACTTCTCCCAATACATTTTGAGTGCGATAGGTTGGGTACGCTTTACAGATTCCCACTAGTAATCTGCCTCTCCTCGCAACATGAAGGGTGCAAAGGGAACCTTTTGCTCCTCGGAGCATCCCAAGACATAAAATATCTTGGTGATCTGCTTTATCCACGTCAACGCCTTAAGTGGTTTTGGGTCTCCCAAAAACTCCGGTGGTCCTAGCATCTTGAGCTGCTTAGCGATAATCGTCGGAGAGTTGCAAGTGTTTCCACCTGTATTTTGGACAGGAGCCGCTCTCGCCTGATGTTGCATGAATTTCATAAAGCCTTTGAACATCCCATCATTCATCATTTGATCGGTGTTGTTGTTTACCTGAGGATTATTATCATCTTGTTGCACATTATCCTGAGTATTGATCGTTGGTGACTCAACAGTCTCATGTGCTCGCTATTCTAAACATTCTCGGATGTCATTTTCAAATACTGCCACAAAATAAGGGTTAATTGACACACCAGATATTATCCCTATATTCTGACCGACCAATTAAATAACACATAAACTTAGGTAGGTCATACTAGCGAAGGAATTACCCATCTCTCCCCCCTAGTTCTAGTCTCACATCTTAGCCAGGGATCATATCCCTAAGCTTTGATACCAACTGTGATGCCCCCAAAATAAGTATACATCACCCATTCTAAGTCGTCAAATACATGGTACAGAATACAAATACAAACATAAATATACAACATGAGCTGTGAGTTTTAATACAAATATTGTCTTCTAGACAATATTCAAACTCAAAATAAGTCATCAATACATTTATTATCACACTATTTCGCAGAATAGTGAGGAGTACTAATGCAAACATCTGGACCGTCACTCCGTTTCCCGACTAGTCCCAGCTATATTCTCATTTCTTGAAGAGAACAATGAAAGCAAAGGGTGAGCTTAACTAGCCCAATAAGAAATATTACGACTAAGATAATACAGAATAAATTATCCTTAGCCTTCAACAGTATAACAATTGATATAATACAATAGACAACAATTTTTAGATCAACAACTGCAGCGGAACAAGCAATCCATTATAAGAGTCAAGTAGAGCATGACATCTACTATCTTCTATGATTTAAAAGGTTTATCATCAATTTTATCACTGAGACTCAGCTTAATAAATAATCTACATCACTGAATTATCCATGCACTACGGGCCAAGAATATTCATTATTATCACCAATGGTGATGTTCATCTCAACATCTATCCATCAATGCACTACGGGCCAATGAGAACTTTTACCACATCATTTGTAACATTACAAGTCATGATTATACCAAATGATTCCTGGTAATAATCATACCAATCAACAGTCCATCTATGCACTACGGGCCAAAGATGACTTTCATAACAATATAAACATGAGGATGATGACAATGATATAAGAATTCAATTAAATGAAAGCAAAAGATAAATTTTAAAGATTTATAATTTAATTTATCCAGAATTCAATAAAGTCCAAATTGTCAACATAATACTGCTTTATGGAGTAAAATTCAAGAATAATATTGTATCAAAAATGATTTGGACAAAAAAATTTAATTTTTATCATGAATAGTATCCCGAGTGAATAGTAACCCGTGAATAGTACTTCGAGAATAGTACCCCATGAATATTACTCTGGCATGAAAAGGTTAAAACTTATCAAGAATGCTCAGAATAATATTTTCAAGAAAAGATACTAGATGAGTATCAATGATATTCTACTAATTTCAGGAATTATAGAAGCAATACTTACCATAGTAAGTTTAAATTTAGGACTCTGAAATGAACAATATAAGAAACTGCAAATGAATTTTCAACTGTCATACGGTAGTCCGCGTAGACAGATCATTTCCATAATTTAATAACAAATGAATACGAAGGGTTATTCACCAGGCATGCGGTAGTCCGCGTAGATAGGTTATTCCTATAGAATAATAAAGAATGGAATAACAAAACGATTTCACCATGCATGCGGTAGTCCACGTAGACATGTTATTCCAACATAATAATAAAGAATGGAATAACAACCCTTACGAGTATTGAAAGAAATAACTCTCTTCATGAATACGAAAGAATTAATACCCCTTACGAATAAGAAAGAAATAATACCCCTTACGAATATGAAAAAAATAATATCCCTTACGAATATGAAAGAAATAATACTCCTTACGAATATGAAAGAAATAATACCCCTTACCTTAGTAGGAGATTGGATACTGCAATAGTGTAGTAACAGAATACTCTTCTTCTTCTCTCTTATTCTCTCTATACTTTCTCTCTCTATAGTTTGAATGAATTCGTGAAAAATAATGAAGAAATGAGCTTTTATTTATAGGCTTGACAGAGTAAGGGTAAAATAGTCTTTTGCCATAATTTATGACATCATCGCTTACATCATCGATCATATGACATCATTGCTTACCTCATCGTTCATATGACATCATTGCTTACATCATCAGAATTCAAATTCAATTTGTTCTCTTCCACCTCATTTTACTTTTATACCATGAATTTACTATAATAATGCTACCATTCACATTAAAAATCATACTATTATATAATCACATCGTACTACTATAATGTAATATTATAATAATATATTTGAATGAATTATTTTATTGGAAAAGATAAAATACCAACTTTCAACGAATGTCACATGCTAAACATTCATCCGTTTAAATCCATATTAAATAAATATTTCCTTATCATATATATCAATAATTTATTATTCATAAATAATATTACAGAACTACAATATTGACAACCAGGTCGTTCCTAGGAAAGAGGGGGCTTTCCGATGAGGATTTCTCCCTATTGGCGCGCAATTAGGTGATCAAACCCCTTTCCTCGACAGAACTTTCTAGACATTGTCAATAATGCTATCTAATAATATTATTCAAATAATATAAATTATTGATTTAATAATTTGAAATATTGTGCAATGACAATTATTGAATCAATAATATAAAATATCAACGTAGAAATTATTGAATCAATAAAATAAAATATTGAACAATAACTACTATAGAAATAATTGAGTATAACTGAGTGACTTTTCACGTAAGCATCAATAATCAATATCGTGTGCTACTATGCAACCACGCATATTGCTGTTCTTTTATTATCGGGTATTTCAACAGTTAACGGTAAAACTTCTGCCGTTATTTTCATAAAAATATATGTTTTTCGTTTTCTAACTCCGATAATAATTCTATAGTAGGGTCCACCAATGATTGTGTCGTCGTACGAATATTCTTCGACAAAAAAATATTCCCCGACCAAACGAATATTTTATAACAACTTGCTTTACTTTGCAAAATTTTCACATATCACCCTTAACTTTAATCCTTTTATTAATTTAACCATTTACTAAATAAAATAATAATTATAAAAAAATTGAATACTTTCATTTCATAAAATTCGGAGTCTTACAATATGTGTAAATTATAAAAGTATGTCGGGGAATATTCATTCTGTTGTGGAATATTCGTTATGTCGAAGAATATTTATTTTGTCAGGAATATTAGGTAAAAGTGCGACGATGTCGAAATAACTAATCATTGGTGGGCCCCATAACAAAATATTGTTGATTGCAGAAAACAACATAAATAACATTTTTAATAAAAGAAATATAGTCAACGGTACTATCATTTTTACTGTTTAAATAACAGGTGATAAAAGTATTGTAGCACGTGATATTCTACAGTGACACGCGGCATTCTACAATATCACATAGAATTGCAGAGTACTTCATATTATTGATTCAATAATTGTTACAGTAGCAATTACATAATATTTCATATTATTGAACTCAATAATTGTCACAATAGCAAATGCATAATATTTCATATTATTATAATTGGAACGACATAGTAACTAATTTTATCTGATATGATATTATTAGGCTAATAAATATTATTTACAATATCTAGAAAGTTCTATCAAGGAAAGGGGTTATTTAATTGCTCGTCGTTTATGTGACACCCCCAAATCCAGGTACTCAAACTTCCTCCAGATTTGGTGTTCACTCAACAAAATAATTAATATCTAACTACCCATAATAATGATAACAATAAAATTGAAATAGAAATCCTCCCAATATAGGGTTACAACATCTTAAATGAATAAATACCAGGTTATCTAACATTAATACATCATATGCGGAAACATCATAAACAAATAAGTCTTAATATAAACATTATCGAATATAAAAGAAAGTCTTCATCATTTGCTTGTTTTTCCCTTGCCCTTACTTGTGGATGGCTCATCAACTCTTTTAATATTAGCTGAAATGTTATTATACAAGAGTGAGCAACACTTGCCCACAAGTTTAACAATAGAATAATAATAACATGCGATTAAACAATGGATACTGAACCAAAAGAAGTCTCAGCTTTTGATTCAAGATTTGAACAAGAATCAAAAGTACATCTGAGGGTCATAAGACCATGAACTGTGTCCCAAGTTATCAAGTATTTATACTTTAAACATTTAACTGTCGTAAGACTATATGGAACTAACTTCTCGTATTTAAGGGGATCAATCATATGTACCATGTATGTGCACAACAACTTAACGCTATCGCGTAATATAATCTCCTGTAGCAGGGTTGTTCATCTCAACTTTGACATTAGAGTCCGCACCAAAGGAAGTTTGTTTGGATTGATCTTAAAGGGTAATTTAGAGTTCAATAATCATCAACTAAGGATTTGCTAAATCAATAAGGATTTTAATCACTATCTATTCAAAGTTTCAATGCAATATTGAAATCAATAATCAAATCAAAGATTGAATCTTAACTCTATATAATTGACTAAAAATTTTGGATTTCAATTCTACACAATTAAATAAACTTTGTACAATAGAAGTAATATTTCAAAAGAATTAGAACATTTCATTTGGAATCATGAACTTGAACAACTAAGCTTTGAATAGTTCGAAATAAGAATATAAAGCCTGCTCAATAATAATAAGATTTAAGAACTTGCTTAATGTAAGAATAGGGTTTGGAAATTAGTCTCGTGCGGATATTACACGCTTAATATTCATGTTCCTCAATTTAATCCTAAACATATATCATATGTATTCACAACATTCATTAGTTACATTTATAAGTTAAGTTCCCACTTTCAGTATAACTTGTTAACTTAGTTTAAGTTTTGCTCATTACCATCATTCACATATATATGACGCCATCCAGAGCCGAGCTTCGACCGAAGCCGAACTCTGAATTTCCAGCTTCCGAAGTCATGACGCTATCCGGAGCCGAACTTCGGCCAAAGCCAAACTCTGACCCCGAAGACATGACGCCATCCGAAGTCTAATTCTGACCGAAGCCGAACTCTGACTCCGAAGACATATGACGCCATTCGAAGTCAAACTTCGACCGAAGCCGAACTCTGACTTCGGAGATATAGTCATGACGCCATCCAAAGTTAAACTCCTACCGAAGCTGAACCCTGACTTCGGAGACTTATGACATGACTACCCAGTATCCAATTCTGCAGTTCGCGAATGAACACACCAGAAAACCAAATTAGGCCAAAACTTCACATAAATGACAAATTCAGTATTACCCATTGTTATGAACTTAACAAAAATATTTAATAATATTCTTAACATGATTTTAATAACTTAAATTACATAAACAACTGAATTTGAACTCATAATTTTAATGTTCTTGCCATTTTTCAAAGTTTCGTCAAATTTTATGAAATCACAAATTACAGATTCGTTATAACACTAGATTAGTCTGTTTAAGTTTTGTTCTTTTCATTTTTGCATGTTTAAATGTAATCATTCATCAATTTACCGATTAATATGAAATTGAAGCATGGATTTTTTATACTTCTAAGCCATATTCATGTGTTTTTACTTTGTAAACTATAAAACTCCAATTAAACACAATTGCATGGATTTGATTACTCTAAAACACATATAAACCATGCATAATTGAACTATACATGCTAATAAACATCTAATATCAAGTTTTTAACAAATGCCTCATGAATTTCAATTAACATAGAACTTAATATACGTCCATAGAGAAAAGCTTAAAAACACGAATTAAAACTTGGGATTAAGAATTTACCATTAATTGTTTGTTTAGATTGCTAGAATGTGAAAGAAAACTTCTTAATTCTCCAACTTCTTCTTCACTCTCACTAACTCTCAAATTTTCTCTCTTTTCTCTTTGTATTCTCCACTGATATGATATAATGAAGTCTGATAATAATAATTATTACGTACACAAAATAACTAATGGGATTATGGGCTGTTAAGCGCAATAGGGAATTAACTGTTCCCAAGTTCCTTAAGTCATGTTTGGCTAACACCAAATTATCTCATTTCTCATTATTTTAATTAATTAATTTATTATATAGTTTATTTATCGCACTTTAATTAATTAATTAATATTATTTAACTCAATTAAATAAATTAATAAAATATTTATTTAATTCAATAAATATTTAAAAATTAATTGCAAAAGTCTCATTCGTCACATCTTTCCTTCCTTAAAAAGATTCTGTCCCCAGAATCACGATTCACTTAATTCGTCCGTTACATTCTCCTCCTACAAAGATTATGTCCCCAGAATCACTACACAAATATTAAGTAAATAGATGAGGATAATTTTTTATCATTTGTTCTTCGAGTTCCCACGTTGCTTCTTCAGCGTTGTGGTTCCTCCAAATTACCTTAACAGAAGGTATTACTTTATTTTTGGGTACTTGTTCCTTCTTGTCGACTATCTGAATAGAAACTTCTACACGAGATATGTCTTTCTCAAATTGTAGGGGTTCATATTCTATAACGTGTTTATAATCGGGCTTATACGGTCATAAGACAGAAACATGGAAAACATTATGGACATGTTCTAAGGCCGGAGGTAAGGCCACCTCATATGCGACTTCACCAATTCTCCTCAATACTTCAAAGAGTCTAATGAACCTCAGGCTCAATTTGCCCTTCTTATCAAATCGGATCTTTCCCTTCTAGGGAGACACTTTCAAGAAAACGTAGCTACCAGATTCAAATTCTCGATTCTGTCGGTGTTGATCAACATATTTCTTCTTTCTATCTTGAGCAGCTATCAATCTTATCCTGATTACCTTGACAATCTCGGCTGTCTGCTGCACTAATTCTGGTCATAGTAGTTGACGTTCGCCAACTTCATCCCAACATAATGGAGTTCTGCACTTTTTGTCGTACAATGCTTCGTAAGGCGGCATGCCAATACTTGCATGGTAACTAATATTGTTAGCGAATTCCACCAGCGGTAGATGGTCATCCCAATTTTCTTTAAAGTCCATGATACAAGCTCTTAACATATCCTCCAATGGCTGTATTGTCCTTTTGCTCTGGCCATCTGTTTAAGGATGGTATGTCGTACTCATTCTCAATTGTGTTCCCATGCATTCCTGTAGTTGCTTCCAGAAGTTCAATGTTAAACATGGATCTTAATCCGAGACTATAGACACTGGAACACCGTGCCTTGAAATAATTTTTTTTACATACAATTTTGCTAACTGATCCAACTTAAATCTGATCTTAATCGGTAAGAAATGTGCTAATTTCGACATCCGATCTACAATAACCCAAACCGCCTCAAAACCTTTCTAAGTCGTTGGAAGACCTACAACAAAATCCATCGTGATATGTTCTCACTTCCATTCTAGAATTTCTAACGGTTGTAACAATCCACTTAGTCACTGATGTTCTGTTTAACTTTCTGACATGTCAAACACTTTTCCACATAATCGGCAACGTCTCTCTTCATATTCGGCCACTAGAAATGTTGTCGGATATCCTGGTACATCTTCGTACTCCCCGGGTGAATCGAATACCATGAATTATGAGTCTCGCTCAAAATTTCCTCCTTTACCTCTAATACTTGCGGAACCCAAATTCTTTTCTTGAATCTCAATATCCCTTTGTTGTCAATTTTGAATTTCACGTCCTCTCTTTCAGATATTATTTTCTTGATTTTCTCACATTCCTCATCCTTGAGTTGTGCTTCCTTAACCTTATTCACCAAAGTTGGACCAGTTTCCATTTAAAATAGTTTTTCATTTGACTCCTTAGGATATTTCACCTCCAACTCTAGCTTCACCATCGCTGAGATTAGCTCTTCTTGAGTGGTTAACATGAACAGTTTCTCTCGACCTTTTCTTCTTAAGGCACCGACAACGACATTCGCTTTACCCGGATGGTATAAAATCTCACAATCATAATCCTTTATTAATTCCAACCATCTCCTCTGACGCATGTTTAAATCCTTATGTGTGAAAATATATTTCAGACTCTTATGGTCTGTATATATTTTACATTTATCTCCATAGAGATAATGCCTCCATATTTTCAAAGCAAACACCACTGCAGCCAGTTCCAAATCATAGGTCGGATATCCCTTCTCATAATCCTTTAACTGTCGTGACGCATACGCAATGACCTTGCCGTTTTGCATAAACACATAGCCTAGTCCTTTAAGTGATGCATCACTAAACACTACAAAATTTTCTGTGCTGCCAGGGAGAGAAAACACAGGTGCTGTACTCAACCACTTCTTCAGTTCTTGGAAACTTTCCTCACAATTTTCGTCTAGACGAACTTCACCGATTTCAAAGTCAAATTCGTCAGCGGAGTCGCGATTTTGGAAAAATCTTGAATAAATCTTCTGTAATAACATGTCAGTCCTAGAAAACTCCTTACTTCCGACGATGTCTTTGGCTGATCCCAGTTCATCAAAGCTTCAACTTTTGATGGATCTACCAAAATTCCGTCTTTATTGTGACAACCCGAGAAATTAGACAATTTATTAAAATCTTAAATGATTGATTTAAGGTCAAATAATAGACCTAGACAGAAAATAAGTGTATGCGTTTGATGTTTTTGGGAAGGAATTTTGAGGATTTCAAAATTCTGTGTAGGATTTTGGAGAATTATTCAAAATTAAGTGTATATGTGAATATGTTCTATGTATATGGTCATTTATGTGTTAAGAATGTGGTTAAGGGTCAAGGGTTAACCAAATAAATTTTATCAGTGTCAAACCCTAATATTATATTAAGAACGTCAACGTTCAGTTAGAAAACCTTAACGTCTGATAAAAAATCCTAGAAACCAGTTCTGAAATCCTAATTTCAGTTCCGGGAGTTCGAAATCCTAATTTGTAAATTGAAAACCCTAATTTGGGAATTTAAATGCTATGTATAAGGTTTAAACATCATTAATTATAATTTATTAGAGAAAATCCTAATGAATTACTTGAAACCCTAATTGATTATTAGAAAACCCTAATACCATATCTGGAAACTCTAATTTTCGATATTGGGAATTTGAAACCCTAATCTGGGAACTTAACGGAGAATTATATTGCTTAAGTGCTATTAATTATAATATTAATTAGGGTAAATCTTAAATAATTAGCAAACCCTAATTTCAAATTTTTAAACCCCAATTATTCCGTCAGATACCCTAATGCACAATTGTGGATTTAATTGCTAAATTAGTAATATTAATTAGGGAATAATAATCCTAATTAACAAGATTGAATTTGATGATTATAAAATCTTAGTATAATTAAAGAATTCTAATTATAATTCACAAATGTTAATTTTCTATTTTCGAAAACCCTAATATGGAAATCCTAGAAAGGTGAATTATGGAAAGCTTAGGTTTTAACCCTAAGGGTTAAACCCTAAGAGTCAAACCCTAAGTGTTTCATCAAATGACAATTCTAGAATAAAAATTGTATGGAAATGACCATTTTGACCTTTTAGCAATTCTTTAATGAATTGGTGTATAGGTTTTGACCTTAGGTTAGTTGTTCACCAACCCTAAGCCAAGAGTGTGACTTATATCTCACAAATTAGCTGCTATATCTATCAACTTGGTTCATTGAATCCAAAATAAAAAGAGAAAAATAAGTAAAGTTATTCACTTTACTTGTCAAAATAACCAACACCATTCTCTCTCTAGAAATTCGGGTATGAGAGTGAAAAGGAGTGAGAAGTTAAGATAAAATCATCTCTTAGCTTAACAAGAACATATTCCAGGATCAGAAATCAAAAATCAAAACTCAAAAGGTATAAAACCCTAAACCTAGAAATCTTTTGATTTGATGCTGAATGTTGTTGTTTGTTGGTTAAAGTTATGTTTGAGGGTGTCATTTGATGATCTGGGTTGCCAAAACCTAGATCCATATCATTTAGATGCTCGAATTTAAAGATTTATCAAATCTGGGAAAAGTTTGAAAAATGGCCTGACAACCATATGTCAGAGGCCTTAGATCTGTGTGTGTTTGATGTTTGGTGTATTTTGTGTTATAGATCTGTTCTTTGTTGCTAGGAATTTGATCTGAGACTTGAATCACCCTAAGATCATGTTTAGATTTCAAGATATGATCGGTCAAAGTATGTTGACCGAGCACAATTTCTGTTTCTGGGCAACCCCAGAAAAATGTCCAGATTCCCAGAAATCTGACAGTGATTTTCTAGGCCACGGATCTTGCTACTGTTAATGTTAATTACCATGTTAGTGTTAGATCCTAATAGTATGACATGAGACCTACACATCAAAGCCTTTATACCCACCAGATCATGCACTAGATCGTAGATAATTATGGTCAAACTACGTTGACTGATCTGCCTGAAGAACAATCTGGAAAACCCAGATTCTTCAAAACCCATTTTCTCTGATAATGTTTGACCGTCCTGAATCTTGTGATTGTGTTGGTAGTACACTGGTATTATGTTATAGAATTCTTCCCTGACATCCCTACTTCATGACTGAATCAATGAAACATACAAAGCAAACCCAGATTGCACGTTATAAGGATTTGAAAGTGGGTACCACGACTGTTCTTCAATTCTGGAAAACCCAAAAATTGAAGAACATGTCTGAAAGTGAATTGATGAGCTTAGATCTCTTTTATATGTTGTGGATTGGTCAGGATATTGGTTAATAGTTGTAGTATTACACATATACTATAATTATAACACTTAAGCAGCCTAGAAAACTTAAAGACCATGAATCTAGCATCGGTCAAAGTGTGTACCTTGAACTCTGACATGATGTTCTGGTTTTCTTCAAGAACAGCCCAAGAACACCTATAGTAACAGTTTCGTTGCTATAGGGCCCTTTTAGCGACAGTTTATTTTGGAAATTAATTAATTTAATAGCTAAATAGAAAAAAATGATTTTTAATTATTAAAATTTCATAATAAATTATAAAAAAATATTTTAAAGCCTAAAAATTCGTTTTTAATTATTTTGTGTATATTTCAAAAATATTTTATATTTTTGGAATATAAAAGGTATTTATTTATTTAATTATAATATTAAATAAATTAGTTAAAAATGGTTTTAATTCATGAAAAATCATGAAAAATTATATTATGATATTAGAAAATATTTTAAGTTATTTTTGATGATTTTTAATATTTTGTGATGAATTTCATTAATAATTTATTATTAATGGTAATTAATTTATTTAATAAATATATTAAATAAATTATGGAAAAATAGAATTAATGATTTTAAAATCATATAAAAATGATTTAAGTGTTAGAAAAATATTTGAAGTTATAAAATATAACTTTTGATATTTTGTCATGAAAATATTAATATTTTAATATTAATAACAATTATCGGATAATGAATTTAATGGTTTAAAAATCATATAAATATGATTTTAAGGTATTAAAAATACTTTGATATATTATAATTATATTATAATATTATGCTATGATTTTTATTAATATTTAATAATAAATAAATATTAGTTATAAAGGAATAATGTGATATTTATATTATATAAATACGATATTAATGATTGAAAAATCATGATAAATGGTAATGATTATCTGAAAATTTTTATGAGCCTATGAAAATTATTTTGACTGATAAGAAAATTATCTAAGATATTGTTGAGTGTTTAGGCAGAGTTTAATTGAACTTAAACTCGATATTTGTCCGACTCGATCATCGGGATGATAGAATTGTGTCAGTTTCAACTCAGACTGAAATAGTTTGACTTGATGCTATGCCTTATGTGCTGTATAGACTGATAGGGTTATGTGTTATGTATTTAGTTTATTCTATGTATATATATAATAGTATTATACTGTGATGATATTATTCTAATATTGGATATCTATATTACTAATATTAGGTCTTCAGATAAAGTGATATAAATTGTGTAGCGGTAATCAATAATTCAGGCAAGTTTTACTCAACTCTACTAAGAGTTGTTTCATTCGGATATGCTTATGGTTAATCATTGCTGATTTCCATGTAGAATTGTACTCTGTACATATTGTATGTATAAGTCAGGAATGAAAGACTGACCACCTTCATTACCGTTTGGTTCAGATATATTTGTTCATGTATAATACTTGTTCAGTCAAAAGTTTGTTCATGCTAATTCATAATTATATTGTGGAATTATAGCCAGCTTATTATTCACTCTTTCAATCATGATATATCCTTAAATTAATTTAAACTTGTTGGGCAACTTTCATGCTCACCCTTGCTATATCATGATAAAACATTGCAGATAAGGCGAAGAATGCGTTCAGATACAGAAAAAGGATAATACGAAGTTTAGCGTGGGATAAAATGTGCAGCTAATTTGTAATAATATAGTTTGATAATAAGGTTATATGTTAGATAGTTTATGATTTGTGTATAAGTTAAGGTTACTCGATTTTGGGGATTAGTGTGTAAAGTTTATTGTATAAACAATTTATGTTTATATATTCTGCAATAGTTATAGAATGATTGTACCAGATCCGTGGTGATTTGGGACCTGGATTTGGGGCTTTCACATTTATCAATCACATGTCCAAGGAATTGAACTCGTTCAATCCAGAATTCACATTTCAAAAACTTAGCGTATAACTTCTCTCTTCTTAACGCCTTCAATGCCATCTTCAAATGTTCTACATGTTCCTCCTTGGTCTTAGAATATACCAGAATATCGTCAGTGAACACCACCACAAATTTAACCAAAAATAGTTTAAACACCATGTTCATTAGGTCCATTTATCCAAAAATGGTTTAAACACCATGTTTAGATTGCTAGAATGTAAAAGAAAACTTCTTAATTCTCCAACTTCTTCTTCTTCTTCTTCTTCTTCTTCTTCTTTTTATTCTTCTTCAATCTCACTAACTCTTAAATTTTCTCTCTTTTCTCTCTGTATTCTCCACTGATATGATATAATTGTAATAGCCCCAACTTCGGGTCCTAAATCACCACTGATCTGGTACAATCATTCTATAACTATTGCGGAAGATATAAACATAAATTGTTTATACAATGAACTTTACACACTATTCTCCAAGGTCGAGTAACCTTAACGTATACACAATTCATTATCATATCTGACATAAAAAGATATTATCATACTATACTGTTACAAATTAAGCTGCACACATAAACTGTAATAACCCGATATTTTCTATATAATTAAATCAGAAATTATGCGTATATATTTTTTATTATTTTAAAAGAAAGGATATGTGCAAGATAATGTGTATGTATTTATGTGATGAATATAAAATATATTTATTACATGAATGATTATAAATAATTTTATTTTAGAATTATTGATCATTATAAATTATATTATTATAATAATTAATTTTACAATAAAAATGTTTTTATTTAAACTTCAATGAAAATATATTTATTATATTATTTAAATAATATATAAAATGATTTCAACATTATTATAATAACTATTTTATTATATGAATTTATTTCAGATTAATTAAGTTAATTATTTAATTTAATTAATAATGTTAGATATGTCAGATAAATCAATTATGGAATCCAAACCCTAATTTTGGATTTTAATCAAGGAATGAGAATAATAATATTATATTATTATTTGTCAGTGTTATAGATTTATGTATTATGTGTGTAAGGTTAATGTATGGAACAATTTTAATGTTACTGATAAACCCTAATCTTGGTTCTGGAATAAGGAATGATGATAATAATATAATATTAATTATATTTTGATTTTTCAGTGCTATAAATATGTACTGTATATGCGTGGACTGATAATGTTGGTCAAATTATGTGTATAATATCAAAACCCTAGTTTTAAGCTGTTAAACCCTAATTTAAAAAGTCGAATGCCAGTTTAAGACTGTTATGTAATCATGTTAATGTGATTTATGATCGATGTTATAGGTATTAACCCTAATTAGGGAGAATCTTTATTATTCAAAACCCTAATTTTTTTTAAAAGTATAAACCTTTATTATTTTTCTAAATTATAAGCCCTAATTTGCTTATGGTAAACCCTAATTGCTAAATTGGGAAGTGTAATGCTAATTAGTGTCTCTTAAACCTAATTAGCAAAGTGCTAAGTAATTAAAAACCTAATTGATTAAGAAACCCTAATTATAATTTTTAGAAACTAAAATTTTTATTTTAAACCCTAAATTGAAATCCTATAATTTTTGTGCTAAACCTAAATGGGTTAAACCCTAAGGGTCAAACCCTAAGGGTTTGCCATGTTATAATTTTGCCATTAAAACCAAAAGCAAAATGACAAGTTTACCCTTTTGTGCATTATTTGAACTAACTTGTAAATCTAGCAAAGTTGGAGTTATTCAACAACTCTCACCAACTCCATGTGCCTTAAATCAACACATATCAGCCATCTAGATCATCCATTGCATTATATCTAGCATATATATTGATTGAGAGAGAGAGAGAAAAGTACATAAAAATTAGCTCATTTTCTCTTATACACCCAACCAAGTCTCTATCTCCCAAAAACTTTATTGCTAGATCAGTCCCAAACAAAGCCCCACTAACATATATATCAAATTAGAAAGACAAATTCAAGGATCAAGGTGTAAAGAGGTATAAAAACTCTAGCTTGAAAATCATGTGATCTGTTGTTAGATGTAGTGTTTTTGTGATAAAATATGTTGTATGTGGTATATAATGATGATTTGGGTTGCTAGATGTTAGATCCATAACATCTAGAAGCTCGTATTTGATGATTTTGAAAATCTGGAAATTTTTTAAAATGAGTCTGACAACCAAATGCCAGACCCTTTAAATCTTTGGTTGTTAATGATTTTGGGTGTTTTATGTTTTGGATTTGTAGTATGCTAGGAGATCTTTGATCTGGACTTCCAATCATACTTATATCATGTGTATATTACAAGTTATGGAAGGTCAAAACGCTTTGACCGACCATGACTTTACTAATTCTTAGTAACCCAGATTATTGCCAGAAAGCTCTGACAAGAAACGTATGAACCTAGATCTTTCTATTGATTGATTATTTGTTATGTATGTTGTATCTAGATTGTAGTTTGGTACCTTGACTATAGATTAGTTCCTTTATTTCACTTAAACAACAAACATGATTCATATGGTGAACGGTCAAAGTAGTCTGCTCAATCATGAAAATTGTTTTCTGGAAAACCCAGAAAAAATGAAGAACAAGATTCTGACATGGTTTGACTATGCCAGAAATTGCTCTGGTGTTGTTGTTATAATGATATGAGGTTATTATATTGTACCCTGACATATGTTTTACAAGCTGGAACCAATAGATCCTTCAAATTAAGCCCAGATTAGAAACTATAAGGATCAAAAGTAGCCTACCCGAACTGTTCTTCATTTCTGGGTAACCCAAAAATGAAGAACAGCTTCTGACATGGTTTTTGGAAGCTAATAACTTGCTGATCTGTTGTTGTTTTGCCATGAAATTGGATTCTAGTTGTAGTGTTGCATTACTACTACAATCCTAGCATACGTCCAAGCTCAGAATCATTGTGGTCTAACAGATATTGTTGGTCAAAGTAGTGCACTTGTTATCTGACATGAAGTTCTGAAAATTAGTTTTTAATAATTTTTAATATATTTCATAAATATTTATTATTTTTGAAATATTTAAAGTATTTAATTTATTTAATTATAATATTAAATAAATTATTTAAAAATGATTTTAATACTTGAAAAATCATTTAAAATAATATTATGATATAAGAAAATATTTTAAGATATTTTTAATGACTTTTAATATTTTGTAATGAATTTCATTAATTAATTAATATTAATGATATTTAATTTATTTAATAAATGTATTAAATAAATTATGAAAAATAGAATTAATGATTTAAAAATTATATAAAAATGATTTCAAGGTTATAAAAATATTTTAAGTTATAAAATATAACTTTTGATATTTTGTCATGAAAAATATTAATATTTTAATATTAATGATATTAAAGTTATTTAATAATTATATTAAATAAATGAGTTTAAAAATGATTTTATTATTATAAAAATCATTTTAAATGAAAATAAAGTGTTTAAAAATATTTTAAGTTATAAAATATAACTTTTAATATTTAAAGGATAATTTCATTAATAATTTAATATTAATGATATTAATTTAATAATAAATGATATTAAGTTTATTTAATAATTATATTAAATAAATAGTTTAAAAATGGTTTTATTAATTTAAAAATCATTTAAAAAGGATATAAATGAATTAAAAATATTTGAAGTTATAATTAACGACTTTTAATATTTTGATAAATAGTACATTAATATTTTAATATTAATGGTAATTATTTAAAAATGATTTTAAATATTTTAAAAATTATTTAAGGGTTATAGTAATACTTTAAAAGTATTTTAAGTTATTATAAATAACTTTAATATGTTGGCAATGGTTTCATTAATAGTTTAATATTAATGATAATGGAATTATTTGATATTTAAATTATTTTATAATGATTCCAGTGTTTAAAAATTCGTGATAAATTATAATAAATGTTTAAAAATTATTGTAAGTCAGTTAAAAATGAAACGACTATTATTAAATAGTCTAAATATATATTGAACTTCGATATAGAGTCATAGTGTGAGACCCCAAATTTTATGAATAAAGATTTAAATTTCTCGAAATATTTTTTTGAATATTATGGTGTGGATTCGATATACTGTTATAGTTGTGGGTAATATTTATAAATTTTTCAAAGTATGCAAGTTGTTATATAATTTTCGATTGGTTGAGAAATATTCTTTTTGTCGGGGAATATCCGTACGATGGCACAATCATTGGTGGACCCCACAACAGAAGTATTGTCGTAGTTAGAAAACGACAGAATTATCTTTTCATAAAAATAACGGCTTAAAACTGTTGAACTATCCGGTAGTAAAAGTACAGTAATACGCGTGGTTGCATAGTAGCATACGGTATTGATTATTGATGCTTACGTAAGAAGTCACTCAGTTATACTCAATTATTGCTACATTAATTACGGCATCATATCTATTATATTATTGATTCAATTATTATCACAGTATCATCTGTATAATATGTTATATTATTAAATCACTAATTGAGACGACAAAGTTATTCATATTATTATTTGCAATATTGACAATGCCTAGAAGTTCTGTCAAGGAGAGGTTTGGTCACCTAATTGTGCGCTAATAAGGAGAAATCTTTATCAGAAAGCCCTCTCTTTCCTGGAAATGACCTGATTGTTAAATATTATGAGTTATAATATTAATGATGAACAAGTTCGTGTTGATTAAAGATGAAATTGATAGTTCCATTGTGTTGGGATTATTGGTGTTAGTGAAAAATCGATATTTATTTCGATAATAATTGATGTTTGGAGTTTATATTGACCAATCGGGTAATTAACCGGATAAATGAGCAATTAATTGCTATTAATTCACATGCTTATAACTATGTGTTCACATGTGTATACTATTGATTCACATGATTTATTATTAGGGGAGTTGGTGCAAGTTTGATAATACTTGCATGACTAAGTTAAAAATGGAGGTATAGTTGAAGGTACTATACTATAATTAATTTTTTACATGTTTAGAACTATTGAGTCACATGATTTACTATTGATTCACATTATTTACTATTAGGGGAGGTGGTGCAAGTTTGATAATACTTGCAGGACTAAATTAAAAATGAAGAAAAAGCGGAAGGTATTATACTGTAATATTTCGAGCCCCAAAACATACAATTATCGAAACTATATTTTCTTATACATAGAAGCTCATTCCTTTATTATTTTTTATCAATTCACTAAAGCTATAGAACAATTATTATAGAGAGAAAGAAGAAGAGAAGTCTGCTACCTCACTATTCCAGTATCCCGTCTTCTTTTGAGGTAAGGGGTATTATTCTTTCGTATTCATGAAGAGAGTTATTTTCTTTTAGTACTCATAAGGGTTGTTATTCCATCCTTTATTATTATGTTGGAATAACTTGTCTATGCAAAGTACCGCATACATGGTGAAATTCTTCTGTTATTCCATTCTTTATTATTTTGTTGTAATAACCTGTCTGTGCGGTCTATCGCATGCCTGGTGAATTCTATTGTTATTCCATTCTTTATTATTCTGTTGGAATATCCTGTCTGTGCGGATTACGCATGACCTGGTTCCGTTCTTTATTATTCTGTTGGAATAACCTGTCTGTGCGGTCTATCACATGCATGATGAATTCTTCTGTTATTCCATTCTTTATTATTCTGTTAGAATAACCTGTCTATGTGGATTATCGCATGCATGGTGAATGATCCTTCGTATTCATTCTTTACTAAATTGTGGAAATGACCATTGATGATTTAATGAATATCCTTAGCCGTGGTGCATGGATGATTAGATGATGTGGTTTATTTTTTTTCAGCGGAGTCTCAGTGATAAAGATGATGAATAACTTTTTAAAACATAGAAGATAGTATATTTTATGCTCTACTTGACTCTTATAATGGATTGCTTATTTCTGCGCCAGTTGTTGATCTAAAACTTGTTGTCTATTGTATTCTATCAGTTGTTATCTCATTGAAGGCTAAGGATAATTTATTTTGCATTATCTTATTTATAATATTTCTTACTGGGCTAGTTGAGCTCACCCTTTCTTTTATTATTCTCTTCAGGAAATGAGAATACAGCTGGGATGAGTTGGGGAATAGAGTGATGGTCCAGGATAAATGGCTTTAGTAGTCCTCACTATTCTACAGAATAATGTGATAATAATTATAATGAGGACACCATTGAGTGTGGATATTGTCTAGATGACAATATTCTTGTTCAAACTCTCAGCTATGTTTTGTCGTATTTTACACGACTGTTGTATAATTAAGTTGTATTTGAATTTATGTACCATGTATCTGGCGACTCAAGATGGGTGATGTATACCTGTTTTGGGGGCGTCATACTTAGACTCGTTAATTACCCGATAAAGCCGTCGGTACGCCGACAAGTTTCAGAAATTGATTTGGACTTATATAATGTGTCCGTATATGTGTTTGTTTGTGATTCAATGACTGTTGAATATGTGTGACAAGGTGATTAGATTATATGCTGACTGTAATAAGCAGTATTATGTGTTATGATATGATATTGTTCTAATTGATAGAATGATCTTATTCATGATAGGTTATGATATAAAAGATAAAACTAAGTTTCGTAATAGTAAGCAAAAGACCAGGCAAGTATCCTACCTTTGCATTTTCTTTATGCAATGGATATGAGTAAGAAAGTTTCAGAATTATATTATTATTATACTAGATTATTAACCCTATTATGATATATTCTATATCCGATCATTGTTTATCAACATGTTAGTATATGGTAATTCAGATATATATTCTGTTCGTTAATTTCTAAACATGGTTATACAAGTGTCCCCACTTGGATAATCATTTAATTTAATCACATGTTTATATATATATATATATATATATATATATATATATATATATATATATATATATATATATATATATATATATATACCCATAAGCTATTTGATCAGCTAGACACATATTTAAAAATATCGTTGAATATGATAAAACCTTTTTGTATCCAATCAAATTGTTTTGGTTCGGATTCCAAACTATGTATGAACATCCCGATCAAGAAAAAACTTTTATGCACCCAATTTGGACAGAGTGAATGATAATATCGTTCTTGTATGTAGTATTTATCAATATAGGGTCCATGGGATGTACACCCTCGTGCTCGTAAGTTATGACGGTTTGCAGATGAAGTTCTATCTAACCTTTTCGAAAACAGAAAACAATGTTCATAATCTGTCGACTACCCTATATATATAGTCAAGGAGTAGTTTCAAAAACTTTGATATAGAAATAATATATGGTTATGATTGGTTCAGTTTACTTCACAACTATTGATCTGTTGTAGAAGTGATGTACAAAGAAAATATTTAATTCTTTCAGCTAATTATATTTATAATTGTTATTTCTTGCTGGGCACCTAAATGCTCATTCTTGCTTTAAATTTAAATGTTTTCAGCTAAGTGTGATCAACTTGAAGGTTCAGGCAAGAACAAGTGAAAAGGAAAGAAATCAGAATATATTTTATGGTATATTTTATAATAGTTAGATTGTATTAAGATAATGATATGTATTATATATCATGTAAAGAATGTAGTAAAGGTTGCGTACTTGGAATTAGACTCTGATAAATGTAAGTTAAGTTTGAAATTTATATTATTGTTATTATTATTAGTATTATTCTGCTCATAAAAATGGTATCGTAAAGCACCAAGTTCGGATTTCAAGTACCTGAATTTGGGGGCGTTACATAAACTTAAAGCTGGAACTGTCTTTAACCTTTCCTTGTATCCGACATATTTGACCTAATCTGCAATGTTTATCATGATATAGCAAGGGTGAGCAATAAGGTTGCCCAGCAAGTATAAATTTATTTAAGGATATATCATGATTGAAAGAATTTGAATAATAAACTGGCTATAATTCTTCAATATAGTTGAGAACTAGCATGAACAAACTTGCATAGCTAAAGAACATTTAACATGAACATATCAATTATATCTGAACCGAATGGTAATGAAGGTGATCAACCTTTCATACCTAATTAATAGGTGCAATATGTACAGAGTACAATTTAATAATTCTTAGACATGGCAATCAGCAATGATTAACCATAAGTATATTTGAATGAAACAACTCGAGATCGAGTTAAGGAAAACTTGCATGTTCGGTTGATTACTGTTACGCAATTTATTATGCTTTGTCTGAAGACCTAGTATATAAATAATATCGATATACAAATTAGAATAATATCATCACAATATAATACTATTATATATATATATATACATAGAATAACTTAAACACATAACACATAACCCTATCAGTCTACAACACACATAAGACATAATATCAGGTCAAACTATTTCAGTCTGACTTGAGCCCGATAAAATTCTAATATCCCGACGGTTTAGCTGGACAAATCTTGAGTCTAAGTTCAATTAAACTCTGTCTAAACACTTAACAATTATCTTAGATAATTATATTATCAGTCAAAATATTTTTCATAAGCTCGTAATAATTTTTAGATAATTATTACCATTTATCATGATTTTTCAATCATTAATATCATATTTATATAATATAAATACCGTATTATTCTCTTATCATTAATATTTATTTAATATTAAATATTAATGAAAATTATAACATAATATTATAATATATTTATAATATATCAAATTATGATTATTAAATAATTAAATTTATTATCCGATAATTGCTATTAATATTAAAATATTAATATTTTCATGAAAAAAATATCAAAAGTTATATTTTATAACTTCAAATATTTTTATCACTTAAATCATTTTTATATAATTTTTAAATCATTAATTCTATTTTTCCATAATTTATTTAATATATTTATTAAATAAATTAATTATAATTAATATTAATTAATTAATGAAATTCATCACAAAATATTAAAAGTCATTAAAAATAACTTAAAATATTTTCTTATACCATAATATAATTTTTCATGAATTTTCATGTATTAAAATTATTTTTAAATAATTTATTTAATATTATAATTAAATAAATTAAATACCATTAATATTTGAAAAATATTAAATATTTATGAAATATATTCAAAATTATTAAAAACTAATTTTTGGACTTTAAAATAATTTTTGGGAATTTATTTTGTATTTTTAATAATTAAAAATTAATTTTCTCTAATTATTTAATAAAATAATAATTTTTAGAAATTAATTATCGCTAAAGGGCCTTATAGTGACAGAAGCGTCGCTATAGGTGTTCTTGAGCCTAAACCTAGAACTCATGTCAGTGTTCGAGGTCACTACTTTGACTATATAAAGTTTCGTGTTCTGGATATTATCAGGGTTGTATATTGTGTTAATATTGTAGTATAGATGCAATACTACGATTACAAATCGATTTCATGCTAAAACTTCATCATCATAACAAGATCTAATCTACAGAAAACCTTGTCAGACGAGTTCTTAAGTTTCTGGGCTGCCCATAAACTCAAGCAGTGCGAAGGTCCCTTTTTGAGCCTTATTTAATCCGATCTCAGGTCATGATTTAAGTGGTTGAATGATGTCAGATTGTAGTACGTATGTCATATAACAACATCATAGCACTAAATCAACCTAACGACATCACAAGTGCAAGATTAAGGCTGGTCAAAGCACTTACAAAATCGTGTTCTTGACAAATCTGGGTTTTCCAGATTTCTTCACCAGTCAGTTGGTCAACGCTACTTTGACCTTGATCAATTCCGTTACTATTTATGATTTGGGTATTCTAATGACTTGTATGTGTAATTCACATACCAATCAACAACATAACAACAACAACCTGGCCAAACTATCTAACACATGTAAGATCAGAAGCTTAGAAATCATTGTCAGACGAAATCTGGGTTTCTAGGTTGCCCAGAAACTCAGTTTTCGTGAACGGTCAACGACCTTTGACTGCCTATAACATTCAATCTACACATGATCTGGGCTTGATTCAAGTTCCAAATCAAAGCCCTTACAACATACTACACGTGTATAACTTAAAACACAACAAACAACTAACACACAGAGATCTAGAAGCCCTGACATGTGACTGTCAGACAACATTTACAAAATTTTCCAGATTTAAGAAATCTTCAATTTCGAGCACTTTGATGTTATGGATCTGGGATCTAACAACCCAGATCACTAAATGACATCTTATTACACATATTTAACCAACAAAAAACAACATCTAACATCAGATCATAAGATTTTGAATATTTAGGGTTTTTATACCTATTAGGCTTTGATTCTTGAACTGATCCTTGATGATCTGATCTTTGAGAGTTAAGATATGATCATAGCTTATCTCCTCACTCTCTCACACTCCCCATTCCCGAATTTTAGAGAGAGAAGGTCTTGGGAGAAAATGAGAACTAAAGTGGCCCTTTCTCTCTCTTTAATCTATACATATGATATGATTCAATGTATTTTGCTGGCATTAGAAGGCTGATAATGTAGATATAGAGCACATGCTAGAGATATGGTGGTTCACCAACTCATTTAGGGCTAGATCTACAAGCAACATACTAAATAATGCATAAAGGGTACTTTAGTCATTTGATTTATAAATTTAATGGCAAAGTTGTCAATTGTCCAAACCCTTAGGGTTTAGGGTTTAAACACTAAGTTTTTTTAAAAAAAATAAATTCTAGGATTTCCAAATTAGGTTTCCAAAATATAAAATTAATATTTCTAAATTATAATTAGGATTCTCTTATATTAAAATTTCTTAATCATAATTCAAACTTGCTAATTAGGATTAATATTTCCTAATCAAAATTGTTAATTTAGCAATTAAGTCCATAATTATACCTTAGGGTTTTAAATGAAACAATTAGGGTTTTCCAATAATTAGGTTTTCTAATTATTAGAGTTTCAAGTAAATAATTAGGGTTTTCCCTAATTAGGTTATCATTAATAACGTTTAAGCCTTATACTAGCATTTGAATTCCCAAATTAGGGTTTCAAATTTCTGGAACTGCAATTAGTAGAGCCGGTTTTTAGAGTTTCTTATAAATAGTAAGAAATTTCTAACTGAATGTTGACGTTCTAAATATATATACTTAGGGTTTGTCACAGATATAGTTTATCTGGTCAACCCTTGACCCTTAACCACATTCTGTACACACAAATTCACATACACAGAACATATTCACTTATATCCTTAATCCTGAATAATTCACCATAAAAATCTTAAATTCATAAAATTCCTTTCCAGAAATCTCAAATCCATTCACTTATTTTTTGTCTAGGTTCTAATTTTGAACCTTAAATCAATCAATTATGATTTAAATTTTTTTCTAAATTCTCGGGTTGTCACAATAATGAAGTCTGATAATAGTATATATTACGTACACAAAATAACTGGAGGGATTTTAGGCAGCAGTTAAGCGTAATAAGGAATTAACTGCTCCCATGTTCCTTAAGTCTTGTTTAGCTAACACCAAATTATCTCATTTCTCATTATTTTAATTAATTAATTTATTACATAGTTTATTTGTCGCACTTTAATTAATCAATTAATATTATTTAACTCAACTAAATAAATTAACAAAATATTTATTTAATTCAAAAAATATTTAAAAATTAATTACAAAAGTCTCGTTCGTCACAGTTTATACGGAAGGCCCCCTCTTTTCTCGGAACGATCTGGTTGTCAATACTGTAAGTCTATAATAATTATACTCAGAAGAAATTAGTGAACATTAGTCCACTGTAGCAATCACATGGATTTAGGAATGTCACAATAATTGTCACAACATCTCATATTATTGTACCAATAATTGACATCGTAGTAAGGAAAGTAATAGAAAGTTGCATAAATAGAAGTCACGAGTTTTAAATAGTTAGGTTGACTCATTATTTGAAGAATAATAATATATGTGATATTAATACATTAAGTCAATAATGTAGAAGACATATAATATAATTAAAACGGAAAATCTTTTTGATAATGGATTTATCTTTTTGAATAAATAATGATAATGGAATAATCTTTTTGAATAAATAATTATAATGGAATAATCTTTTTGATAATGGATTTACCTTTTTGAATAAAGATTGATAATGAATTATTCTTTTTGAATAAAGTAAAGAAAATGGATGAAAATGGGTAATTATTATGTTTAAAATAAAGATAATTGATAAAAATGGGTAATTATTATGTTTAAAGATAATTATAATGGATGAATAATATATTTATAAAATGTGGGATATTTTGGCTATAAATATGAAGACTTAGATTTCTAAAATATGGGATATTTTGGATATTCATAACTTCATTGGTTATACTTTCTTCCACTTTCTAAAAATTTCTTAGTGTAAGTTCTCTCTAAGTGTGTTAACCTATCTTGAGTATTTGTGAAGATCAGTAAGAGTACGAGTATTGTTCAAGTAAGTATTTTCTATAAAAGTTAGTCAAACACTCATGCACATCACAAGATGTTTAATTCTTCCTTTAGAAGAGTTATTTTGAAAATTTCCTTTGGAAGCTTTTATTTTGAAATATTATTTTGAAGCTTATTTTGTACACTACAAAAATTTATACTATATAGTCACTTTGATAATTTAATAATATACGAGTTAGTGTACACCACATGTGATAGTTACTAATTAAAGTATAAATATATTTAGGTTGATAAACTTCATAGAAAGCAACATCTAATCACTTGTTAATTGAGGTAAGGGGTATAATTTTCTTTCATACTCCATATTATGGTAAGAAATTGTTATTTGTTTTGATAACTTTTCAATTAAACGATGAAAAGTCCTAAACTATGTAGAACTTTCTTAATAGTTTGCACTTCATCTAATATCTTTTCACTTGAATCTTCTTATTTCACTTTACATGTGCTTCAGCTAATATCTTTTCACCTGAATCTTCCTATTTCGTTTTACACATGATAGTTGAATTGCGAATCTTATTTATCCTATTCTAGAACTCTAATCGAATTTCTGGATATCATGTTGACAATTTAGACATTATTAAACTCTGGATAAATTAATTATCAAATCTCAAACGTTGATCCTTTTATCTTATTATTCTTACAACTTCCGTTCATTTTTATATCATTGTAATTTATACTAATCATCAAATATTCAAGTTATGGTGAATATCTTTGGCCTGGGTTCAAAGACGATATGATTGTTGAGGTGTCTTTGGTCTGTACGGAAAGGACACGTTGTGAAAAGTTCTTTTTATCCTGTAGTGAAAATATGAACTGTTGATTGGCATGATCATGACCATTGGTGTTAAAATTGAATATCTTTGGCCCGCAGTCCAAAGATGAACTGTTGATTTTGATGAATGGGTTTTATACCTACTAATCAGTCTCTAATTCAAGCTTAAACTGTGTTAATTCTTTATTTTTATGTTTTGTTTTACTTGTTTAGTGTTGTTTTATGTTTAGGTGTTGTGGCATAGCATTTGGGTTTAAAAGTGGAATCATGGCAAAACTTGGCAAGAAAATGAGCTTAAATTGGACAAAATCAGAATGAATGCATGCTGGGGCGGACATTTTACACATAAAACCCCCACTGGGGCGGCGGATCTTAGTCCATTAACAGAAGCCTAGCCCGCTAGGGCGTACATTATGAAGGCAAAACCCCCACCGGGGTGGGGGTACGGGAAAGCTCAGACTTTTGTTTCTTTTGAACTTTTGCAAAAGCGTGAAGGGGAGAGGTTTGCTTGGTCTGGAACTGTGATTGGCATCAAATTAAGTCAGAATACGTGTCTTAGGCTAATAATTAACAAGAGACAACAAGGGAGAAGCATCATATAATTAATTAACATATTTGAAGACAATTTGTTGATCAAGAGCATTGGAGGAAGGATTTGAAGGAGAATTCACGATAATTGCAGATTGAAGCTAGAGAGAAGGGTGGTTCTGGATCCATTCTTTTTCTTTAGTTCAATAATTGTAATTGGGATGATGTTTACTTTGAAGAATTTAGTTTTTATTTCAATTATGTTAAACTAATTTAATTGTTAGGCTTATGACGGATCTTTGGGTTGAACGATGATTATGTAGCTTTGATTTTTAGTTAAGTAATCAATATTTCAGTTTATCTATATTTATTTGTGCTTGAATCTATGAATTGCTTGATCACCAATTCTACGTGGACTTGTATGGATTCGCGAGAGGAAATATGAGTATAGACCTTTTCATTATAGCATGTGTTCTTGAATTCTATGATTGTATGGAATCTTTATGAATGTTAGGGTAGAGATATGCCTAACATCACATGTAATCGGATAGAGAACTTGAACTTAAACATTCTTTGATTGTAATTCACATAGAGATATAGTGAATTAGTTAATTAAGGTGTTTAGCTTAATTTTATCTAATTTGTGGATTTAAGTTAATATAGTATTATTGCATCGAGAGATGACTAATTTTACGTGAGTGTTCTTGATTAATAAACTAAGATTGTGCATTAAACTGGGATAAGGTGTAATAATCGGAGTGATATTTAGAGTGAAGTTATAAGCCTAATTCTCCAATATTTGTTGAAATTACAGTTTTTAAGTTTGTTGATTGGTTGGGATTCTTAGTATTTATAATATTTTTTTAGTTATAATTCTTAAATTGGATAGTTTAATAAAACTTGGATTAATAGGAAGCTGGTAATTGTGAGGGTTAATTTCATATTTAATCTCTGTGGGAACGATACTCTACTTTCACTTTATTACTTGTTAACCACGTACACTTGCGTGTGAGCGTAATTAGATTTTGACCAACATGTTTTTGGCGCCGTCGCCGGGGATTAGTATAGATTTTAATATTTTGCAATATCAGTTTAATTAGTCCAGTTTTACTTAAACATATTTTTTATTTTGTTCTTTCTATTTCAGGTTCTTGAAGTGGTTTATGCAAACTCGGTCCAAAAACCCAGACTTGCTTCCTTTTGAGGACGATATCAAGAAACAGTTTCAAAGGCTAAATAAGTGGATTAGAGACACAAGGGGAAACTTCAAGAATTTAGATAAAGAAGAAGAAATAATGGCTGCCGAAGACCAGAAAGCGTTATAGGACTTTGCTACTCCTAAAGTGATGGAGCTACAATCAAGTATCACCAGGCCGACGATTGCTGCAAATACGTTTGAAATCAAGCCTGGGACTATTCAGATGATCCAAAACTCAGTTCAGTTTGGGGGACTTGCAAATGACGATCCGAATGAACATTTGGTCAGCTTTTTGGAGATATGTGACACTTTCAAATACAATGGGGTGTCAGACGACGCAGTCAGACTTTGCTTGTTCCCATTCACCCTGCGGGACAAGGCGAAGAGTTGGTTATATTCTCTACCTCTGGGATCAATAACTACATGGGAAGACCTCGCTCAAAAATTCTTAGCAAAATTTTTCCCACCAGCAAAAACTGCAAAAATAAGAAACGAGATTACCATGTTTGAACAGCAGCATGGGGAATCATTGTATGAGGCATGAGAGAGGTACAAGGAATTGCTTAGGAAGTGCCTACATCACAGATTACCTAAATGGCTGCAGATGAACATATTCTACAATGGATTGAGCGGGAATCTCAGGACGAGTATAGATGCAACTTTGGGTGGAGCGTTCATGGCCAAGAGTTATGAGGAGGCATATGTGTTGATAGAGACAATGGCAGCTAAAAACTACCAGTGGCCCACGACAAGAATGACACAACCTAAGATAGCTGGAGTTTTAGAGGTTGATGGGGTGACGACATTAGCAGCACAAATTTTAGCGCTATCAAAGAAGGTGGATGCTTTGTCGGGTGTACAAACTCAGCAGATTGTAGTTATTTGTGAATTGTGCGCAGGCGAACATCCTACAGAGCAATGTGCAATCAACCCAATGTTAGTACAATTTGTGGGTAGCTACAATAGGATTCCACAGAACATGTATCAGAATGCATACAATTCGAGGAATAGGAATCACCCTAATTTTTTATGGAGTAATAATCAGAATCAGCAAGCTCCATGACCATCTTATCCCCTAGGATTTTAGAATCAATATAAACAAACAGTTCAGCATCAATAGAGAGAAAATTTTTTAGAAGAGTTGTTGTCGAAATATATATCGAGCAAGAAGGCGGCTATGAAATCACAAGTAGTAGCCATCAAGAACTTAGAAAATCCCATGGGACAGCTGGCTTTTGCATTGAATAATAGGCCTCAAGGAACTCTACCCAGTGATATAGAGAAAAATCCAAAGAGGAATCATGAGCAATGTCAAGCCATTATGTTAAGAAGTGGAAAACATCTTGAGGGGCGGAAAAGAGAAAATTTGGCTGCAAAAAATGATGACAAAGAAGGTGAAAACAAAGTGGTTGAGGACAAACAAGGGGAAGAAAAGCAAGTGGATAAGAGCAAGACAAATAATGAATCGGTTATGTATCCTCCACCACCATTTCAGCAAAGAATTCAGAAACAAAAATTAGATAAGCAATTCGCCAAATTTTTGGAGTTTTCAAGAAACTTAAAATAAATATTCCATTCGCAGAAGCCCTAGAGAAGATGCCTAGTTATGCCAAATTTATGAAGGGTATTTTGTCTAGAAAGAAAAGGTTAGTGATAAGTAGGTTTTGTACCTACTTATCCGATATCTTTTACTTGAATTAGTTGTTTTTATTCATGTGTCTTAGCTACTTTTCATGCATTTTGTGTTCGTTTTGTAGGTTATACGTTTGGAAGCGGTGTGAGCGATTATTGGTAAGGAAAAGCAAGGAAAATGCAAGGAAAAATCAATCCGGACATCGTTTATGCTTTTATGTTCATTTCATGTTCTTGGCTTGGAGCTTGGACTATATTGTAGATCGTTTTCTTAGCTTTCCGGAACATCTTGAATCATTCAAATCGGAGTTCGGATGAAAGAGTTATGACATTTCTACCGACGGACGTTGAACTTCACCGTTTTGGGTGGTCATTTTGCGTAGCAGTCACTTCTAGTCCAATTTCGACCATTATGCGTTCGTTATTTCCCAAAGCTCAAAGAATGAAAGTTGTAGATCTCGTCGATAGCTTCGATTTGATAGGTCTCTGGACTTGTAACTCCTCTCGGTTTAGAAGTTATGGCAGTTTTAGCAGAGGAGGTTCCAGCAGAAAATTGTGTTGGCAGATTGGTACCCAGCCGGGGCTGGGCGTTTTTAGCCTTAAGACCCAGCCGGGGCTGGGTGTCTGGGCATTTTAGCAGCTTGCTATCCAGCCGGGGCTCGCTATTACAAAGGCAAATACCCAGCCGGGGCTGGGTATGCACGAAAATGAGTGGATTTTGTCCGAATTTGAGTCCGAAAAGGATTGTTTCGAGTTGTTTGATTCAAGGACTTCCAAGAGGACTTAAAGACATCTATAAAGGCTTATAAAAGGAGGGGAATAACACAGATTAGGGGATGATTAGAGGAGAATTTGAGGAGATTAGAGAGCATTCTATTAAATTAGATTAGAGTAAATTAGAGAAAAACATTAGTTCTAATTAGATTTGGAGATTGAAGCAACTTGGAGACCATTGAAGATTCAAAGTAGGAGCAAGGAGGGAGCGTCAAGTCTACTGACAATAGATTATTTCTTCTCATCTTCTTCTATCTTTATCTTTTAATGATTATTCAATTGTGGATTCTTAGCTTTAATTCAATAATAATGAACTAATTCTTTGTTTGAGATTACAATGGATCTTATTGTGTAGTTTATTTTAATATGCTTCGTTATTAATTATTATGTTCTATTTAGAGGATTGTCTATTGTGATTTGGACTTAATTGTTTAATTGCTTGGCCATCAATTACCGTGATAATCTATATGAACTCGAGAGATGAAGTATAGATTTAGATCTAATCATGATAGCATGTGTTCAGGATTTTGTTAATAGCTTAAACTTGATGAGTGTTAAGGTAGAGATATGCTTGACATCGCATGTAATCTTATAGAGAACTTGTTCTTCAACTTTCTTCAATTGTAATTCACATAGAGATATAGTGGGTTAGTTGATTAAGGTGTTTAACGTATTTCTATCTTAATTGTGGATTGACGTTAATACGGTATTAGTGCATCGAGAGATGGTTAATACTACTTTCGTGTTCTTGATTAACAATTCGGGATAGAGAATAATTGATGAGAAGTGTGTTAACCTAAATGAAGCAATAAGTGAAGTTGTGATCTTAAATCTCCATAATTTGATTTTTAATTAGTGGTAATTAGAATTAGTTTAGTTAAATATTTTAATTTATAACATTAAATTCATTTGTTTAAATAAGATTAAGTTAGTTACGGGTTAGTACTTGGTGATTTTTATTAACTAATTCTCTGTGGGAACGATACTCAACTTATCACTTTATTACTTGTTGACCACGTATACTTGCGTGTTGTGCGTATATAGATTTTATACCCAACAAGTTTTTGGCGCCGTTGCAGGGGAATTAGTTTAATACAGTTTTACCAATATTAGCTTCAACCAAATTAGTCTTAATTTAAATATTTTTATTTTTATTTTTAATTCTCTTCCTATATTTCTCTCTTTTCAGGTACCATGGATGACTTTGCATATCAATGGCCATACACGAACATGACTCAACCAAAAGAAAAGGAGATTGACAGACTCGCGACACTTTCCGCAATGTCAGCACAAATTAAAGAACTTTCGAGGAAGTTGGACGTTATCGCAGCCCAACAGAGTCAAAGGATGGCAATCATGTGTGACTATTGTGCTGGCAACCATCCGAGTCATCAATGCACCGTTAGTTTTGGGCGGCGAAAACAAGGTGGTGTATACCTCAACCAGTATGCATATGATAATTACCATCAAGTTTGGGGGTATCACCCGGATTCTTCATGGAGCTACAACTATCAGGACCAATACTCTGCTCCAAATCCAACATATCCATCAAATTTCTCAAATCCACCTCCAATGCAACAAGAAGACAATTCAGATTTCAAGGAATTCATGTTAAGGATTATAGCAGAAAAAGAAGAGATGATAATGAGTCAGGAGTTATCAACCCAAAATTTTAATAATCGAATGGAACAACTCCTCACTGCCTCAACCAATGGTCCTCAATACATGGCTTCCGAGACTGAAAAAGAAAAGTCAAGGTTGGAGGAATTGGTGTCCAAGTTCATAGCATCAAATGAGGAGAGAATGAGTAATCAAGCGAGGTCAATTCAAAATCTTGCGGATCAGATAGAGAAAATGACCAAAGCCGTAAGCAACCTTCCTCCAAACACTTGGTTTTATGACATGGATGACGAAATTGACGAAGAACCTGAACCAAATCTACAACTAGATGAGCCTCGAGATGTTGAAAAAGAGGAGACAAGTAGGGATAATGACAACAAGGTCGGTGAAGAACGAATTGTGAGAACCAACGATGATGAGCCGATGTTATTTATGCCTCAAGTGACTTCTCCTCCACAGTTCAAGAATCTGGTTAGATTTGCAAAATCTTTTCCAATTGGTAGTCATGTCATTGACAATACTCCATGTGACGTAAAAGCGAGTACAACTTCGAAGCCATGGTGCGATGAGTTGGAGAAGATAGAAGAAGAGATTGTTGTGTCTGACAAGCCTCAATGCCAGAATATATTCGCAGACACAATGGAGAAAACGCCTAGATGTTGGACGTTCTTCAATCTAATCTTATATAAACAAAGCATGCTAGGTGACTTTAACTTGATGGCTATCACAAATGGGAACCTACCAAAAGCTATATTATTTCCGATGGATGGAGGGTTTCTCAACTTTCGAAGAGGAATTGGATAGCATTGACCAGACAAAGTCAGGCTGAAAGACTATAAATCAAGCGCTGACTGGGAGGCAACCCAGGAATATTTATATTTATATGCTTCACTAGTTTATTTAGTAGATAGGAATTAATTTTCTTATTAATCTCTCTTATAATCTAATCCATGTTATCTCTCTTCATTGCAGGTATTGGAAGTACAATGGACAGGAAAATGATCGTCACAACCATCGCCACCATCAACTCACGCTTAGCTGATTACAGGGAAGTTTTCTTCTACTTACCGCTATATTCTTACAATGAGGACATTGTAATTGCTAAGTTTGGGGGAGTTTAGTTTAGGTTCTTCATTGCATGTTTAGTTTCATGTTTATATTATGTTATTTTGCATATATTGTTAATATAGTTTAGGTTCATTATTAAATAAAAAAAAATACAAAAATTTAAAAATAATAGTTAGTTACTATGTTCATCTTGCATGAGTCCAGTTGTTAGATAGTTCAATTTATTTTGGCCAATGATGAGAATGGAATTGAGTAGACAAGTATAGTACTAACTATTAGAGCTTTGATGTGATTTCTTTTTATGAATTGAATCTTTTTCTGTTTGAAACTGGTATAATAAGGATAGCACAGTAAAAACAATTTGTTGACTGATTAAGTTTAAATTAATACATAATGGACTTCTTAAGAATAATACTAGTTTGGATGAATGAAAGACATGAATAGGCAGAGATGACTGAATTTGGATAAAAACTTAAGTTTGGGGGAAAAATTTGGGATATATAAGCTTAAAAAAAATAAAAAAAAAATAAAAACTGAAAAAAAAAATACCGTGGCTAGTTTTGTTTCGGGGCCTTTGTTACTTGAGCAAGTACGCCCGAAGGGGTATCTTAAAACCTAGCGCCCTAAGGTCTTATATGGTCTGGGAGTCGTTGGTCGAAAGCTCGCTAAGGGGTACCACTGTTAGCCTAATGGAATGAGACATTGCACAGTCATGGTTAAAAAGTAAAAAAAAAAGAAAGAAAAAAAAATAATAAAACGGGAAAAGAATAAAAAGCCCCCGTAGATGAAAATAAAGCATAAGTATCCCATGTTAACCCTCGATATTGGTAATTGTTTGATTTTAGTTGGATCTAGCTTATTTTTGGATTTCTTAAGTTTACACTGTATGATGCCTTTGAAGAGACTTGTTATGTGTTAAATTTGATTTTATATCAGTTAACATTGTTGTTGAGCACACACGCACTATACCAGTGATAACAATTTAAGACTTGATGATTGACTAGGAAATTGTTGATAGGTTTTGATATGAAGTATTATCATGTTTACTTGATTGCTCTAAGGCTGGTTGAATAGATTTGTGTTTACCAATACTGCTGGATTCGTAGGCATATAGATTAGTTGCATTCCATTGCATTGCATTGCATTATGTTGTGTTGCTTGAGGACAAGCAACGGTTTAAGTTTGGGGGTATTTGATAAGTAGGTTTTGTACCTACTTATCCGGTATCTTTTACTTGAATTAGTTGTTTTTATTCATGTGTCTTAGTTACTTTACATGCATTTTGTGTTCGTTTTGTAGGTTATACGTTTGGAAGCGGTGTGAGCGATTATTGGTAAGGAAAAGCAAGGAAAATGCAAGGAAAAATCAATCCGGACATCGTTTATGCTTTTCTGTTCATTTCATGTTCTTGGCTTGGAGCTTGGACTATATTGTAGATCGTTTTCTTAGCTTTCCGGAACATCTTGAATCATTCAAATCGGAGTTCGGATGAAAGAGTTATGACATTTCTACCGACGGACGTTGAACTTCACCGTTTTGGGTGGTCATTTTGCGTAGCAGTCACTTCCAGTCCAATTTCGACCATCATGCGTTCGTTATTTCTCAAAGCTCAAAGAATGAAAGTTGTAGATCTCGTCGATAGCTTCGATTTGATAGGTCGCTGGACTTGTAACTCCTCTCGGTGTAGAAGTTATGGCAGTTTTAGCAGAGGAGGTTCCAGCAGAAAATTGTGTTGGCAGATTGGCACCCAGCCGGGGCTGGGCGTTTTTAGCCTTAGGACCCAGCCGGGGCTGGGTGTCTGGGCATTTTAGCAGCTTGCTATCTAGCCGGGGCTGGCTATTACAAAGGCAAATACCCAGCCGGGGCTGGGTATGCACGAAAATGAGTGGATTTTGTCCGAATTTGAGTCCGAAAAGGATTGTTTCGAGTTGTTTGATTCAAGGACTTCCAAGAGGACTTAAAGACATCTATAAAGGCTTATAAAAGGAGGGGAATAACACAGATTAGGGGATGATTAGAGGAGAATTTGAGGAGATTAGAGAGCATTCTATTAAATTAGATTAGAGTAAATTAGAGAAAAACATTAGTTCTAATTAGATTTGGAGATTGAAGCAACTTGGAGACCATTGAAGATTCAAAGTAGGAGCAAGGAGGGAGCGTCAAGTCTACTGACAATAGATTATTTCTTCTCATCTTCTTCTATCTTTATCTTTTAATGATTATTCAATTGTGGATTCTTAGCTTTAATTCAATAATAATGAACTAATTCTTTGTTTGAGATTACAATGGATCTTATTGTGTAGTTTATTTTAATATGCTTCGTTATTAATTATTATGTTCTATTTAGAGGATTGTCTATTGTGATTTGGACTTAATTGTTTAATTGCTTGGCCATCAATTACCGTGATAATCTATATGAACTCGAGAGATGAAGTATAGATTTAGATCTAATCATGATAGCATGTGTTCAGGATTTTGTTAATAGCTTAAACTTGATGAGTGTTAAGGTAGAGATATGCTTGACATCACATGTAATCTTATAGAGAACTTGTTCTTCAACTTTCTTCAATTGTAATTCACACAGAGATATAGTGGGTTAGTTGATTAAGGTGTTTAACGTATTTCTATCTTAATTGTGGATTGACGTTAATACGGTATTAGTGCATCGAGAGATGGTTAATACTACTTTCGTGTTCTTGATTAACAATTCGGGATAGAGAATAATTGATGAGAAGTGTGTTAACCTAAATGAAGCAATAAGTGAAGTTGTGATCTTAAATCTCCATAATTTGATTTTTAATTAGTGGTAATTAGAATTAGTTTAGTTAAATATTTTAATTTATAACATTAAATTCATTTGTTTAAATAAGATTAAGTTGGTTACGGGTTAGTACTTGGTGATTTTTATTAACTAATTCTCTGTGGGAACGATACTCAACTTATCACTTTATTACTTGTTGACCACGTATACTTGCGTGTTGTGCGTATATAGATTTTATACCCAACAGTTAGAAGATTATGAAACTGTGGCGTTGACGAAGGAATGCAGTGCAGTTTTATAGCGAAAGTTACCTCCAAAGTTGAAGGATCCAGGGAGCTTTACTATACCTTAAACAATCGGTAATATGGCCTTTAAGAAATGTTTATGTGATTTGGGGGCAAGTGTATACCTCATGCCATTATCCATTTATACTGAATTGGGTCTACCAGCGCCAAAGCCTACAAACATATCATTACAGTTAGTGGATAGATCGATAACTTATCTGAGAGGCATTGTGGAGGATATTCTGGTCAAGGTGGATAAATTCATATTTCCAGCAGACTTTATAATTTTGGATTATGAGGAAGATAAGAACATCCCCATCATCTTAGGGAGACCATTCTTAGCTATGGGTAGGACTTTTATCGATGTACAAAAAGGTGAACTAACTATGAGGGTTCAAGATCAGGAAGTCACATTCAACGTTTTCAAAGCTATGAAGTTTCCTACGGATGAAAAAGAATGTTTCTGGGTGGATGTCATTGACCAGATAGTTAATAAAGACATGGTAAAAAGTTTGGTTAGTGATCTATTGGAAACTACATTACTGGGGGATGAAAATTTGGATAATACTGAGTTTGTGGATTATTTACACATGCTGGATTCTTTGCCACAATTTAGTAGATTCAATGCACCATTTGAGCCATTACACACAGAAGAAAAAGCCACAGAAAGGATGAAACCTTCGTTGGAGGAGCCACCTACACTTGAGCTTAAGCCACTTCCTAAACACCTCAGGTATGCATATTTAGGCAATTCTAATACTTTACCTGTTATTATTGCTTTTGCGCTTAACGAATTGTAGGAAAATAAGTTGCTGAGAGTGCTTAGAGAATACAAATTGGCTATAGGATGGACAATTGCAAATATCAAGGGAATCAGTCCATCCTTCTACATGCATAAAATTCTTATGGAAGAGGATGCAAAGCCAACACTGGAATAACAGAGATGGCTAAATCCGATCATGAAAGAAGTAGTGAAGAAAGAAATTTTGAAGTGGTTGGATGCGAGAATCATCTCGGATGATGACGAGTTCCAGGTGGATGCAACAATGGAAGAGCAAGGAACTGAGGGGATGTAGCAAATCGATGTTACATTTAGCCCTTAATTGTAGAGCCTCTAGAGTCAAGTGGATGCGTACAACATAGATGACAAAAGACAAATGCGGAGACTCGCGGCCAGGTAGGACCATATGTTTGAGGCCATGAATATGTCCTTTGCCTCATTGAATGCAACGCTCTAGAGTTTCAACCCCAATGCGTAGTTCACATACCAGCAGCCTGCCCCGATGCCAAGGTTCCCACCTTCTGATTCAGATGAAGAGCAACAAAAACCACCACCTCCAGCTTAGGCGATTACAGGGAATTCCTTATACACTTACTGTATATCTTTACAATGAGGACATTGTAATTGTTAAAGTTTGGGGGAGTTAGTATAATTTTTATGTTTGCATGTTTAATTTTAGTAGTTAGATTTGCATTTGTTAGTTTCATGTTTAGTTTTCAGATTATTAGATGTTTGCATTCATGTAGTGATTTATTTGCATAATATAGTAGTATAGGATTGTAATTAGTTTTTATTAGTTTTTAATCATGTTATGTTATGTTTACCACATATAATTTTTTTTAGTAAGTATTATGTTATAATTCCAGCGGTTTGAGATAGTTCATTTTATTTTGGCCAATGATGAGATTGGGATTAAGTAGATAAGTACAATACTGACATTAGAACTTTGATGTAATTTTCTGTTATAAATTGGATCTTTTTCCTGTTTGAAACTAGTATAATAAGGTTAACACGTTAATAACACCTATGTGGACTGATTTAGTTCAAATTGATACATAAGGGACCTCTAAAGGATAATGCTAGTTTAAATTAAAAAAATGATAATGATAGGTAGCGAAGGCAAAAAATCAGGCAAGAACTTAAGTTTGGGGAAAAAAGTGGGGTATATAAGCTTCATATCTAAAAAAAAATTAAAAAATTAATAAAAAAACACCGTGGTATGCTTGTCTAGTTTTGTGGCCTTTGTTACTTGAGTAAGTAAGCCCAAGGGGATTATCTTTACACCTAACACCCTAAGGTCTTAATGGTCTGGGAGTCGTTGGTCGAAAGCTCGTTAAGGTAGCACTGAAAACCTAAGGGAATAAGACATTGCATATCAATGTGTATAAAAAAGTGAATAAAATGGGAAATAAGAGCAAAAAGCTCCCGTAGTTGAAAAATAAAGCATAAATACTCTATTTGGACCCTTAATATTGGTAATTGTTTGATTTTAGTTGGATCTCATCTATTTTTGAAATTCTTGAGTTTACACTGTATGATTCCTTCTAAGAGACTTATTATGTATTAAATTTGAATTTGTATCAGCTAGCACTGATGTTGAGCGCACACACACTATACCAGTAATAACAATTTAAGATTTGATGAATGATAGGAATTATTAATTGGTTTTGATATAAAGTATTGTTGTGTTTTCTTGATTTCCCTGAGGCTGGTTGAATAGGTTTGATTCTATAATTACTGCTGGATTCGTAGGCATATATATTAGTTGCATTACATTCTATTGAATTGCATTGTATAGCATGTTTGTTTTGTTTCGTGCTCGAGGACTAGCACGCGTTTAAGTTTGGGGGAGTTTGATGAATGAGTTTTATACCTACGAATCGGCCTCTAATTCAAGCTTAAACTGTGTTAATTATTTATTTTTATGTTTCATTTTACTTGTTTAGTGTTGTTTTATGTTTAGGTGTGGTGGCATAGCATTTGGGTTTAAAAGGTGGAATCATGGCGAAGCTTGGAAAGAAAAGGAGCTTAAATTGGACAAAATCAGAATGGATGCCCGCTGGGGTAGACATTTTACACATAAAATGTGATGCCCCCAAAATAGGTCCAATCTACCCAACCTATTCTGAGTCGCCAAATACATGGTACAGAAACAATTACAACTTCATTAATACAAAGGTCGTACAAAATACGACAACGCATATACTGTGAGTTTAAATACAAATAGTTTTTTGGACAATATCCACACTCAAATAAGTCCTCATTCCAATTATTGATACACTATTTTACAAAATAGTGAGGACAACTAAACAACTGTCTAGAACTATCATTCCACACCTCGACTACTTCCCACTATATTCTCGCTTCTTGAGAAGAAAAATGGAACAAAAAGGAAAAGGGTGAGCTCAACTAGCCTAGTAAAGAATATTAAGACTAAGATAATATAGAACAAATTATCGTTAGTCCTCAACAGGGAAAAATCTGATAGAATATAATAGACAACAAGTTTTAGATCAATATTCACAGTGGAAATAATAATCCATTAGAAGAGTCAAGTAGAGAATGAATTCTACTATCCTCTAAGATTCAAATGTCCATCATCAATATTTATTCCTGTAACATCAATCAATATACATCTTGAATCAAATATTCATCTTTGCACTACAGGCCAAAGATATTCATCAGTTGGTCATGTTCATCTCAACACCTGTTCATCTTTGCACTACAGGCCAAAGATGTTCTTCAGGAAATCATTCATCTTTGTACTACATGCCAAAGATATTCAGTAATATCATCATTTAGGACTGAGGATGATGAAAAATATTTTAAAGAAAATGAATCCGGTGAGACAAAAGAACAAATATTATGGATTCGTACTTCGGTTTATCCATGTTCAAAAACACCCCATAATATACTATAATGAAGTAAAATTCAAGAATGAAGATCAAAACATGGATAAAATCAAGGATAGTAACAAAAATAGACATCTGGGACAAAGAAGCGAAAGTTTCATTTTTTGGTAAATAGTGTCGTATTCGTGAATAGTGTCGTATACGTGAATAGTGTCGTATACGTGTATAGTAACCCCAACACAAAAAGGTAGAAATTCTATAATAAAATTCATACCAATATTTTTGCATAATAATATTGAAAGAAATAATAGCATTTACGAAGAAAATAACATCTCTTACCTCAAAAGAACAGTATTTCTAGCTAAAATATCATATATAACGCTGAAGAAAACTTGCCCCGTATAGCAACACTCAAAGTATCGAAATACTTACAAAAAAATGCTTGATAATATAGAGAGAGAAAACTTCAGATTCTGGTGTGATTTTCAATTCTAACTTAAGCATCTTATTTATAGAAAAATATTTAGAACACTAAAGAAGAAAATTTAATAAAATATTAATATTTTATTTTTAATTTTCTACGCACACCTTACCAGCTGAATTCAACATTTACCATATGCAAGTGGGGTCCACAAAAATGTAAAAAACATTTTTTCTTAAAAAAACATTTAAAACTCCAAAAATCAATTATTCCAAAACTTCAATAATTCATAATAAATAGCCCTTTTATCAGAAAAATTCAAATCTTATGTCCATTCCATAGGAAATTCAATTCTCTACAACTTTGTAGCTTTAAGTTTTTTTAAATTCTAAACAGAAATTGATCGAAATCCACATACGGACGATTTTGCATGCTATAATCAAATTTCAGTTAAAAATAGGATCCACCGACATGTTTAACATATTTTTAGCATTTATTGTAATAAAAATATTCTTTCGCCTCATTTATTCATATCTCGCACATTCATTGTAAAAATATCATCATTATTATATTATTATATTATTGCATTATACATTTATAATGTAATATAATAATATATTTGAATGAATTATTTTATCAGAAAAGATAAAATATCAATTTTCAACAATTGCCACTTTTCTAAAAATTCCTTCATTTATATCCACATAAAATAAATATTTTTCTTATCATATAAATCAATAATTAATTATTTATAAATAATATTACAGAATCACAATAATGACAACCAGGTCATTCTCAGGAAAGAGGGGGCTTTCCGATAAGGATTTCTCCTTACTGGTGCGCAATTAGGTGACCAAACTCCTTTCCTAGACATAACTTCCTTAGACATTGCCAATAATGCTATCTAATAATATTATTCAAATAATATGATTTATTGACCTGATAAAGGGAAATACTGTGCAGTGACAATCATTAAAACAACAATAATATAAAATATCAACATAGCAATTATTGAATCAATAAAATAAAATATTGAACAGTAATTACTGTAACAATTATTGAATAGTGCCTTCTTACGTAAGAAGCAATAATTGGTGCAATACCGTGTACTACTGTGCAACACCGCATATTATTGTGTTTGAACCACCGGGTATTCCAACAGTATTAACGGTAACAACTACGCCATTATTTATAAAAACTCATTCTTGTCATTTTCTTCATCCAATCGCTTTCCGTTATGGGGCCTATTAAAGTCTGCACCATCGTACGAATATTCTCCGACAACAAGAATATTCCACAACCAAACGAATATTCTCCGACAACAATGAATATTTTATAACCACTTGCTTATTTAAAATATTTGTGCATTTTACCCATAATTAACCACATTAATCAAATCAACCCTTACTATTTCAAAATAATAAATAAAGGGAATTCCATTTTATTATAAAAATTTTTTTGGGGTCTTACAACCTCCTCTCCTTATGAAATTTTGTCCTCGAAATTGACGTACGTACCTGGTATTTTGAAAAGATGAGGGTACCTCGCTTTCATTTGTGATTCCAACTCCCAGGTAATTTCTTCAATAACATGATTCCTCTACAAAACCTTAACTTGTGGTATAACCTTTGTGCGTCGGATATGCTCCTTCCTATCCAAGATCTTGACAGGTACTTCCTCGTACAATAAATCTTAGTTTATCTCGTCTGGTTCTAACTCAATAATGTGGTTTGGGTCGTCACATATTTACGTAATATCGATACGTGAAAAATTATATGAACACGCGACATACTTGGTTCTAACCCAACCTTGGATATCATATCACAATGGAACTCAGTTTACCACCGCACAAATATGGCATCCCCTACGGAGAGTCTGGTTTCGGTGCATTCCATAAAGGAAATCACCAGATTGAGGCTAGGGTACCAACTCCTCTAATTGGGTTTTTAACTCCTGAAGTTCAATAGGAGCCATTCGATATGAGATTTTACAAATGGGTTTTGTACCATGTTCAAAGTTGATACAAAATTCAATATCACGCTCTGGGGGTAGGCCATGAAGTTCTTCAGGAAATACATCAGGAATTTTACTAACAATAGAAATATCATTCAAATCCGACGTATTTTTGTTTAAATACATGAAATGGGCTAAGAAAGCTTAACATTCATTTTTCAATAAATGAATGGCTTTATGGCTTGATATGACAGTGATTGACTTTAATGGTTTGGTTGCTTGAATTTGTACAATTGGTTGGTTAGGAATATGAAAACTAACAACCTTACGAAAATAATCAATTTTAGCATGATGAGTGGTTAACCAATCAATCCCTAAAATCACATCAAATACAAGTATTTTTAAAGGAATAAGATCAACAGGTAATGTGATGGTGCCAACTTGAATCAAACAAGATTTATAAATTGTAGATGTAACGAAAGTTTCTCCTAACGGAGTTTCAACAAATAAGTCAAAGTTTAATTTCTCAGGAGTCCAGTTCAAACATTGAGCACAAGTAGGAGAAATAAAAGAATGGGTAGAATCGGTATCTAATAATGTATAAACTTCACAAGAGTTTATAATTAGCTAACCCATGATAACTTCGTTCGGGTTACTCGTGTTTTGGGCAGTCATGATAAATGCTCTTCCAGGAGCCGCTGACTATGACTTGTCCGGGACAGCCTTTGGAGTCACCATCTCCGCTGGACTTGGTTTCGCTATAGGAAAATCTCGAGCTATATGACCATATTTTTCACAACTAAAACATACCTTGGAAGGCTGTGAACAGTTTGTACTTATGTGTCCCTCCTCTCCGTATCTTTAGCATTTAGCTGGCAGTCTTTCTCTTCCCCTATAATTTGTTGCTGGTGCTGGTTCTAGTGCCGACATCTTCCCGTCATTGTTAAATCTTCTCTTTCTAAAATTTCCACTTGACTCACCTTTCCTATTATCTTTGCCATGATTACCACTGAAGTGTTTACCATTTTTGGCATGATAATTTCCTCCACGATGATTATCATTGTCCCGATGGCCGTTGCCACCGGTACGATTATTATCGTGTTGTTGATCGCCTGGTTGAACAGACTCATTATCTCGCTCTAATAATTGAGCACTGTTCACAACATCTGAATATAGAGAAAATTTGTGAGAGATAAGGTATTGAAAAATTTTGGGTTTTAGACCTCTTAGAAACATTCGCGTCATACGTTCTTCATTCTCTACGAAATGAGGTGCAAACCTGGATAACTCCGCGAACTTCACCTCGTACTGGGACACCGTCATGTTGTTCTGTTCCAGTCTAATAAACTCTACCTCCTTCATATGACGAATACTTTCAGGAAAGTACTTGTCATTGAACAGTTTCTGAAATGTTTCCGAAGACATATTGAGTGCGGCTGACTGGGTACACTTCATAGATTCCCACCAGTAATCTGCCTCACCATGGAACATAAAGGTGGCGAATGGAACCTTCTGTTCCTCCGTGCATCCCAAGACATCGAATATCTTGGTAATTTGCTTGACCCACATTTCCGCCTTAATCGAATCCAGTTTTCCCTAGAATTCTGGTGGTCCCAACTCTTTGAACTGCTTGGCTGTGACAAACCGCGCATTGCTATCATTTCCACCTGTATTTTATACACGAGTCTCCCTAGTCTGATTTTTCATGAACTGGAAAAAGCTTCTAAACATCCCATCGTTTATCGTCTGATTAATGGTGTTGTTTACAGGAGGAACATTGTCGTCCTATTGAACGTTTTCCTGATTGGTGATTAAAGGTGTCTCCACGGTCTCATTTACTCCATTGTTAACATTCTCAGTTGCCATTCTCAAATACTGCATAAAACAAGGGTTAATTAAAGAAAATGACATACCACATAATACCCCTATATTCTGATCGACCAATAAATAAGCCAAGGTAGGACACACTAGCGAAGGATTTACTCGTCTCTCCCCTCCTAGTTCTATTCTCTGATCTCCGCCAGAGAACATATCCCTAAGCTCTGATACCAACTGTGACGCCCCCAAAATAGGTCCAATCCACCCAACCTATTCTGAGTCGCCAAATACATGGTACATAAATAATTACAACTTCATTAATACAAAAGTCGTGCAAAATACGACAACACATATACTGTGAGTTTAAATACAAATATTATCTTTTGGACAATATCCACACTCAAATAAGTCCTCATTACAATTATTAATATACTATTTTACAAAATAGTGAGGACTGCTAACCAACTGTCTAGAACCATCATTCCACACCCCGACTATTTCCCGCTATCCTGAGAAGAAAAATTGAACAAAAAGGAAAATGGTGAGCTCAACTAGCCCAGTAAAGGATATTATGACTAAGATAATATAGAATAAATTATCGTTAGTCCTAAACATGGAAAGATCTGGTAGAATATAATAGACAACAAGTTTTAGATTAATATTCGCAGCGGAAATAACAATCCATTAGAAGAGTCAAGTATAGAATGAATTCTACTATCTTCTAAGATTCAAATGTCCATCATCAATATTTTATCCCTGTAACATCAATCAATATACATCTTGAATCAAATATTCATCTTTGCACTACAGGACAAGGATATTCATCAGTTGGCCATGTTCATCTTAACACCTGTTCATCTGTGCACTACGGGCCAAAGATGTTCTTCAGGAAATCATTCATCTTTGCACTACATGCCAAATATATTCAGTAATATCATCATTTAGGACTGAGGATGATGAAAAATATTTTAAAAAAATGAATCCGGTGAGACAAAAGAAAAAATATTAAGGATTCGTACTTCGGTTTATCCATGTTCAAAAACACCCCATAATATACCACAATGAAGTAAAATTCAAGAATGAAGATCAAAACATGGATACAATCAAGGATAGTAACAAAAATAGACATCTGGGACAAAAAAGAGAAAATTTCATTTTTTGGTGAATAGTGCCGTATTCGTGAATAGTGCCGTATACGTGAATAGTTTCGTATACGTGAATAGTAACACCGATACAAAAAGGTAGAAATTTCACAATAAAATTCATACCAATATTTTGGCATAATGATATTGAAAGAAATAATATCATTTTCGAAGAAAATAACATCCCTTACCTCAAAAGAACACTATTTCTGGCTGGAATATTAGATATAACGCTGAAAAAATTTTGCACCGTATAGCAACACTCAAAGTATCGAAATACTCACAAAAATACGCTTGATAATATAGAGAGAAAACTTCAGATTCTGGTGTGATTTTCAATTCTAACTTAAACATCTTATTTATAGGAAAATGTTTAGAACACCAAGGCAAAAAATTTAATAAAATATTAATATTTTATTTTTAATTTTCTACGTACACCTTACCAGCTGAATTCAACATTTACCATATGCAAGTGGGGTCCACAAAAATGTAAAAATCATTTTTCTTAAAAAAACATTTAAAACTCCAAAAATCAATTATTCCGGAACTTCAATAATTCATAATAAATAGCCCTTTTATCAGAAAAATTCAAATCTTATGTCCATTCCATAGGAAATTCAATTCTCTACAACTTTGTAGCTTTAAGTTTTTTCAAATTCTAAACAGAAATTGACCGAAATCCACATACGGACGATTTTACATGCTATAATCAAATTTCAGTCAAAAATGGGATCCATCAACATGTTTAACATATTTTTAGCATTTATTGTAATAAAAATATTCTTCCTCCTCATTTATTCATATCTCGCACATTCATTGTAAAAATATCACCATTATTATATTATTATATTATCGCATTATACATTTATAATGTAATATAATAATATATTTGAATGAATTATTTTATCAGAAAAGATAAAATATCAATTTTTAACAATTGTCACTTTTCTAAAAATTCCTTCATTTATATCAACATAAAATAAATATTTTTCTTATCATATAAATCAATAATTAATTATTCATAAATAATATTACAGAATCACAATAATGACAACCAGGTCATTCCCAGGAAAGAGGGGCTTTTCGATAAGGATTTCTCCTTACTAGCGCGCAATTAGGTGACCAAACTCCTTTCCTAGACAGAACTTCCTTAGACATTGCCAATAATGCTATCTAATAATATTATTCAAATAATATGATTTATTAATCTGATAAAGGGAAATACTGTGCAGTGACAATTATTAAAACAACAATAATATAAAATATCAACGTAGAAATTATTGAATCAATAAAATAAAATATTGAACAGTAATTACTGTAACAATTATTGAATAGTGCCTTTTTACGTAAGAAGCAATAATTGGTGCAATACTGTGTGCTACTGTGCAACACCGCATATTACTATGTTTGAACCACCAGGTATTCCAACGGTGTTAACGGTAATAACTACGCTGTTATTTATAAAAACTCATTCTTGTTATTTTTTTCATCCAATCACTTTCTATTATGGGGCCCACAAAAGGCTGCGCCGTCGTACGAATATTCTCCGACAACAAGAATATTCCACGACCAATCGAATATTCCCCGACAATAATGAATATTTTATAACCACTTGTTTATTTAAAATATTTTCGTATTTTACACATAATTAACCACATTAATCAAATCAACCCTTACTATTTCAAAGAAATAAATAAAGGAAATTCAATTTTATTATAAATTTTTTTGGGGTCTTACATAAAACCCCGCTGGGGCGTGGGTGCTTAGTCCAGTAACAGAAGCCCAACCCACTGGGCAGACATTATGAAGGAAAAATCCCCACCGGGTCGGGGGTACGGGAAAGCTCAAACTCCTGTTTCTTTTGAACTATTGCAGAAGCGTGAAGGGGAGAGGTTTGCTTGGTCTGGAACTGTGATTGGCATCAAATTAAGTTAGGATATGTGTCTTAGGCTAATAATTAACAAGAGACAACAAGGGAGAAGCATCATACAATCAATTAACATCTTTGAAGATAATTTTTTGAGCAAGAGCATTAAAGGAGGGGTTTGAAGGAGAATTCATGATAATTGCAGATTGAAGCTAAAGAGAAGGGTGGTTCTGGATTCATTCTTTTTCATTAGTTAAATAATTGTAATTGGGATGTTGTTTACTTTGAAGAATTCCATTTTTATTTCAATTATATTGAACTAATTTACTTGTTAAGCTTATGACGGATCTTTGGGTTGAATGATGATTATGTAGCTTTGATTTTCAATTTAATAATATATCTTTCAGTTTATCTATATGTATTTTTGCTTGAATCTATGAATTGCTTGATTACCAATTCTATGTGAACTTGTATGGATTCGAGAGAGGAAATATGAGTCTAGACCTAGTCATTATAGCATATGTTCTTGAATTCTATGATTGTATGGAATCTTTATGAATGTTAGGGTAGAGATATGCCTAGCATCACATGTAATCGGATAGAGAACTTGAACTTAAACATTCTTTGATTGTAATTCACATAGAGATATAGTGAATTAGTAAATTAAGGTGTTTAGCTTTATTCTATCTAATTTGTGGATTTAAGTTAATATAGTATTATTGCATCGAGAGATGACTAATTTTACTTGAGTGTTCTTGATTAATAAACTAAGATTATGCATTAAACTGGGATAAGGTGTAATAATCGGAGTGATATTTAGAGTGAAGTTATAAACCTAATTCTCCAATATTTGTTGAAATTACAATTTTTAAGTTTGTTGATCGGTTGGGATTCTTAGTATTTTTAATATTTTTTTAGTTATAATTCTTAAATTGGATAGTTTAATAAAATTTGGATTAATAGGAAGCTGGTAATTGTGAGGGTTAATTTTATATTTAATCTCTGTGGAAACGATACTCTACTTTCACTTTATTACTTGTTGACCACGTACACTTGCGTGTGAGCGTAATTAGATTTTGACCAACATGTTTTTGGCGCCGTCGCCGGGGATTAGTATATCAGTTTAATTAGTCTAGTTTTACTTAAACATATTTTTTGTTTTGTTCTTTCTATTTCAGGTTCTTGAAGTGGTTTATGCAAACTTGGTCCAAAAACCCAGACTTGTTTCTTTTTGAGGACGATATCAAGAAACGATTTAAAAGGCTAAGTAAGTGGATTAAAGACACAAGGGGAAACTTCGAGAATTCTGAGAAAGAAGAATTCTCAGGAAATGAGAGTGTAGTTGGGACTAGCCAGGGTGTGGAGTGATGATCCGATATAGTTTCTATAGTTATCTTCATCATTTTGTTAAATAGTGTGACAAAAATCTTGTTGAAAACTTGTAATATGTGTTGTCGTATCTTTTACGACATTATATTTTTAGTATGGATATTGACGTATTATCTACGACACTATATTAAGAGAACGTAGGGTTATGGTATGTATTTTTGCAATGCAAACTGAGATACACGGTCAAATTATGGTCAGGTTGCACCAACAAAGAGATGCAATATTTGAAATTCAAGTAGGCAAACTTAGAAGGGGGGTTGAATATGTGTGGGAACAAACAATGCCAAACTTTTGCAAACTTAAAACACTTTCTTTTAATGAATGTAGGGTGATGGATTGAATGCCTATGCTTACCAGATTATCAATACAGGATGCTAGATTGAATATCTATACTTGCAGAATGATCAGTGTAGAATGCACAATGTTGGATTAAATATTTATACTTACCAAATTATCAGTGTATGAATGCAGGAAGCTGGATTGAATATTTGTGCTTGCAGAATTATCAATGTAAGAATGTAGGATGCTGAATTGAATAGTTGTGCTTGCTGGATTAATAATGTATGGATGCCGGATGCTGGATTGAATATTTGTGCTAGCAGAACTATCATTGTAAGAAAATCAACCACTTAACACTTTTTATATTTAATTTTTTTAATATTAATTCAAGTCTTGAATTGTTTAAACTTAATTTAGAATTTTATTATGACAATCAAGACTTTTGTAATTAATATTAAATATTTATTGAATTAAATAAATATTTTCTTGGTTTATTTGTCGAGTTGAATAAATATTTTATAAAATTGTGGTAGATTAATTTTATTAAATGTGCTACATTGATTAAATTAATGTAGAATAATTTTATAGTGTGAAGTCATAATTTATTTGGAAGTAGTAAATTAAATGGGTTGTTTAATAATTTTAATGTTGTTCTAATTAATTAATTAATTAGAGATTTATTGAGAATATAAATTATGTGCTATATTTAATAAATGAGAATTTTAATTATGTGATAATATGATTTAATGGGTAATATCGTCTTTAATTTAATTGAATTTAAATAATATTATTTGATTTATTAAAGTGTGACAAATAAGCTATGTAATAAGCGAGTTAATTAAAATAAATGAAAAAGAGCCATTTAAAGGCTAGCCAAACATGGCCTTATGAATGTGGGAGCAATTAATTGTGTAACGACTTTAACTGACACTCATGTTGTATCAATTATTACATATTACGTATATTAGGCTTATATCAGTTCATTTGGTGAAGTCTGAGAATAGAATTACAAAGAGAAAAGAGAGAGTTTGAGAAATTTGAATTTAAGAAAGAAGACTTGGAGAATCACAGGAGGAATTCCTATCATCTAATCAAGAATTAAAGGGCGAGAATTCAAATTCTAATATTTGTTATTATGTTCTTAAGTTTTCATGAAAACCATTTTTTAACTCTTTGTAATTGAACGTTTATGGCCAATTTGTTAAGAAATTGATTATATATGTTTATTAGCATGCATAATCTATTTCTATATGATTTGTATGTGATTTAGTGCAATCAAAACCCATGAAACCTGTTAAAGCATGAAGAACTTGGGTTTTGATGATAAATATACAATATATGTGATTTTGGTGTTAAAATTAGGGTGTTGGTTGATGAATTAATTAGATAAGTTATTATATATGTTGACATGTATATATAATCTGTTATATGTGAATTAGAAATGATTTTCAAAAGTTAAATTTGTATGAAATAGGTTTTTAAGTAAAGATTTGGGTTTTGTTATAAAAAGTACAAAAAACTAATTTTAAAACCAAAATTAGTGTTCAATCCATGTTGAAATATGTAAATTGACGATTTATTATGTTAATACGTTTAAATACGAAAACAGCGCATGTTATACGAATTGATTTGGTCAAGAAACGAGTCCGTGGTGTGATGATTCGCTAAGAATGTCTAAAATGAGTATTTTTAGCAAGAATAGTGAAATTATGTGATTTGATTCAAGTAATTGGATGATTTAAGGTGTTAAAAACATGTTACTAACATTGCATGATGTTTCTATGAAGTTTATACTTCATAGAAATCACGGTATTAGTTTAATTTTCATTAAATTGAAATTAATTGGGCTTCGAACTGTCAAAATTGCGAACTGCAGAAACTGCCTCTGGGTGACCCTGCCCCAGTGGGCATTACCAGGACTTTTTACCCCGCCCCGACGGGCATTCTTCAGTATAAATCCCTGCCTCGGTGGGGGTAACAAAGTTGGATATTTTCAGTTCTCCTTGTGTACGGTCCATTACATGCTAATTTAACCTAGTCTAATGAACATGATAATGTGTTGGACATGTAATAAGATGTCACATCAGATTGTTAACATACATGTGATGGAATTGTGTAAGAACCCAACTTTTATAAATAAAGATTAATTTTTCTCAAAATATTTTTTTTTGAATATTATGGTGTGGATTTGATATAATGTTATAGTTGTGGGTAATATTTATAAATTTTGTAAAGCAAGCAAGTTGTTATAAAATATTCGATTGGTTGGGGAATATTCATTTTATTAGGGAATATTCGTATGACGACACAATCATTGGTCGACCCCACAACGGAATTATTATCGGAGTTTGATAACGACAGAAATAACTTTTTATAAAAATAATGGTAAAAGTTTTACTGTTAACTATTGAAATACCCGGTGCTAAAAGTACAGTAATACGCGTGGTTGCATAGTAGCACACGGTATTGTAGAGTATCTTTGATTATTGATGCTTACGTGAGAAGTCACTCAGTTATACTCAATTATTGCTACAATAATTGCTGTATAGTATCTCACGTTATTGATTCAATTATTGTTACAATATTTTATATTATTAAATCAATAATTGAGACGACATAATTATTCATATTATTATTTGCATTATTGACGATGTCTAGAAAGTTCTGTCGAGGAAAGGGGTTTGGTTACCTAATTTTGCGCCAATATGGAGAAATCTTTATCGGAAAGCCCCCTCTTTCCTGGGAATGATCTGGTTGTAAATATTGCAAGTTATATTATTGATGAATAAATGTTGATAGAAATATGGAGGAGATTTTTATGAAGTATTTGTTGTAAGTTTGACGTATTATTTGGACCCCCACTTACTCATTTTTCAAAATAGTCGAGAGAAAGTTATCTCAGTTTTGTGTTATATATATATATATATATATATAAGTATTATATATATTAATATAAATTAGTCACGTGGGGACGGGGGAGGGGGACCAAATTAAAGTCACAGGATAGAGTATGTTTGATTATTACACACACACACACACACATATATATTATAATAAGTTTTGTTTTTTTTTTATGAAAAATAGAATATATTATATTTTATTATGCATATTATTTGCATAGTGTCTGCATAGTATTTGCATATTAAAAATTAGAAAATCAGAATTCTTCGCTATGATTTCGTCTAAAATTACTGTGCAGTCCGTGATTTTTCCTAAATAGTATCCTTCCATTCTCCTATAAATAGAATGTTTAGTTTAGAATTAAAAATCACACCCGAATCAGAGAATTCTTCTTCTATAATATTGAGCATATTTCTTTAGAGTTTAAGGAAGCTTTGAGCGTAGAAAATAGTATATGTTTTCTTCAAGAATATCCCCGCCCTATTAGTCAGAAATACTCTCCTTTTAAGGTAAGGAATATTATTTTGGTTCAATACTCGTAATAAATAATATTTTCTTCCATACTTTGTAGTATATAAGTAATACTATTTCGTTTTAGATTCTGAATTCTACACTCATTTTGTTAAAGTATTGCTTTTATACTCCTTCAAATTAGTGGAATATCCTTGAAATTTGCGTTTCATCTAGTATCATTCTACTAAAATATTTTCTGGACATTCTTGATAAATTTTGATCTTTTAATGCTGGGGTACTATTCACGGGGTACTATTCCCGAAGTACTATTCACGAGATATTATTCACTCAGGTACTATTCACCCAGGGTACTATTCATGACAAAAATTGATTTCTTTTCGGTCCAAATCATTTTTGATACAATATTATTCTTGAATTTTACTCCACAAAGCAATATCATGTTGACAATTCGAATATTATTGAATTATGGATAAATTAAATTATAAATCTTTAAAATTTATCCCTGCTCCCATTTAATTGAATTCTTATATCATTGTCATTATCCTCATCCTTATATTGTGATGAAAGTTATCTTTGGCCCGTAGTGCGTAGATGGACTGTTGATTGGTATGATTATGACCAGAGATTATTCGGTATAATCATGACCTGTAATGTTACAAATGATGTGATAAAAGTCCTCATTAGCCCGTAGTGCATTGATGGACAGTTGTTGGCATGATCATGACCATTGGTGATAACACGAATATCCTTGGCCCGTAGTGCATGTATAATTCAGTGATGTGGATTATTTATTAAGCTGAGTCTCAGCGATAAAATTGATGATAAACTTTTAAATCATAGAAGATAGTAGATATCATGCTCTACTTTAATCTTCTAATGGATTGTTTGTTCCGCTGCAGTTAAACTTGTTATTTATTGTATTCTACCAGTTTAACACTGTTGAAGGCTAACAATAATTTATTCTGCATAATCATAGTCATAATATTTCTTAATGGGCTAGTTGTGCTCACCCTTTGCTTTCATTGTTCTCTTTAAGAAATGAGAATATACCTGGGAATAGAAGCACTCTTTGGCAGAGTATAAAATAATAAAACTGGAATCTGAAAATTCAAATGTAAAGGATCAACTCAAAGAAGAAACAACTAACTGAGTGAGAATGAAGGATGCATGGGTAAAAAGCCGCACGACGCGTTGATATTGTGGAAAGAGAAGTCCAATCCAAGAAGGCTAAAATAGATAATATGTATTTCTCTTTTTGGATAGCAATTGGGAGAACCCAACATCAAGTTTGAATTACCCTATACTTTGCGGTCAACCCCAATTTGATATGGATCAATGATTCATGATTCAGGTCATGAATCAAGAGTACGATAAGGCAGTTGAGGGTGGAATATTCCCTATAACAAAAGTCAATTCCAGCAGTAATGATGACACTAAAGGCTGTCCCAGACAAGTCAAAATCGGTAGTTTAAGTTAGAGCGTTTTCGTGATGAAGAAACCAAACGAAGTTATCACGGGTAAACTAATCATAAACTCTTGCAAAGTCTATACCTTAATTGATACCGGTTCTACCCATTCTTTTATTTCTCCTACTTGCGCTCAACGTTTAAATTTAACTCCAGAGAAATAAGACTTTTACTTATCTATTAAAACTCCATTGGGAGAAACCTTCATTACGTCTAATGTTTATAAATCTTGTTTGATTCAAATCGGCAGCCTCACATTACATGTCGATCTCATCTCTTTGAAAATACTTGCATTTGATGTAATTTTAGGGATTGATTGGTTAACTAATCATCACGCTAAAATTAATTATTTTCGTAAGGTTGTTAACTTTTATATTCCTAACCAACCTATTATGTAAATTTAAGAAACCAAACCACTAAAGTCAATCACTGTTATATCAAGCCATTAAGCCATTCATTTATTGAAAAATGGATATCAAGCTTTCTTAGCCCATGTCACGGATTTAAACAAAATACATCAAATTTGAATGATATTTCTATTTTTAATAAATTTCCTGATGTATTCCCTGAAGAACTTCCTAGCTTACCCCCAGAGCATGAAATTGAGTTTGGTATTGACCTTGAACCCGATACAAAACACATTTCTAAAGCCTAATATCGAATGGCTCCTATTGAACTTCAAGAGTTAAAAACCCAACTGCAGGAATTGTTAGACATCGGTTTCATTCGTCTTAGTATAGCTTCTTGGGGTGCTCCTATTCTATTCGTAAAGAAGAAAGATGGGAGTATGTGACTTTGTATTGATTATCAGGAGTTGAATCATGTCACCATCAAAAATAGGTATCCGTTACCTCACATTGATGACCTGTTTAACCAGTTGCAAGACGCCAAATTCTTTTCAAAGATCGATCACTACAACAAAAAAGCTTATCAGCGACCGCCTATCAGCGACCGTATGTGGTCGCTGATATCTATATGCGACCGTATGCGGTCGCTAAAAGGCGTCGCACAAAATCTGGTCGCTGAAATGCACATCAGCGACCACTATTAGCGACCGAGTTTATGCGACCGATATCAGCGACGGTAATGTGAAATCCGGTCGCTACGCTGAGTCAGCATGGGCCATGGCCAAAGCTGACGTGTTCCACGTGTCAGCGACTGGAATTAGCGACCGCATGCGGTCGCTGATATAAAAAAATAAAATAACAGAATCTTACTGTTTTTACATAAATCCCAAAAACCTGTACCTGTTTTGTACCTGTTTTATCCCAACACACATACACAATAACAGCATACACAACAATATAAACATCCATCGTCCACCATATAACACATACACCAAACTAGAATATAAACCATTCAAAACCAATATGATTTTGAATAAATATAATAACATTTTAAAACTTGTTTAACTAACAATATACAAACATCCTAAGAATGAAACAAGTACAAACTTATATTATAATTATAAAACTAATCTAAAGCAGGTACTAATCAAGCATCACTGCCTCCTTGATCACCCTATAATTAACAAAATAATAAAATAAGTTATAAATATTTACTAACTATGTTAATATTGGTATATTATGACAATATACAACAAATTGATTTTATACCTCGTCGCCATCCCCGTGTTATGATGCTGCTGCTGCTACTGCTTCAGCTAACTCCTCAGCACTCAGAGCCCCCAGATGTCTGCCTAGTATCTTCAGAAGATCCCGATCTTGACATATAGCTCTCACACAGTCAGCCGGAGTATGAACAGCTGGATGGCTCGATGACTGTGTAGACTGGGTAGAAGAGCAGCCTGAGCCACTGAAGGATGGGCGTCGTCGTTGTCCTTGACCTTTAACATAGTTCTTCTTCACAACAGACGCCCTCTCCCACAACTCTTGATCGATAGACGGACGTGGAGTGCCTTCAGGATAGCGCTCATTCAATAAACGCTTATAAGTGTCATGCATGTCATCATGTTAACACTTAAATAGTTAAAAATAAATTAATTTTGTAAGCATTAATTAAAGATCAAGTTGTTAAAATTTATTACCGCTATCTGGATAGCCTCAGGCAGACCATCACGGGTGGCCACGTACACATCCAGCCAATGGATAGGCTGACCTTGAGACTGAGACTCCTATACAAAAATAACACAATATTACTAAGTAAAAATGGGATATATTTTCTACAATTCATGATTGAAAACATATTAAAACTTGTAAATACGTACCCTGGCAGTGATATGCTGCAACTGTGAAATACTGCCGCCCTTGTATGTTCCTTTAGCCTTTTCTCCTTCGGATACACCCGAGACTCTGTTGGTGGCGGCAGTCTTTCGTCTTTTCACTCAGCTCTCAACTCTCCATTGGGCACACATCTCAGCCCATATGGACTGGGTGCACCACCAGGGGCTATGCTCGTGCATATAATCTTCTCCCTGGCCTGGATGGTCGATCTCTGCATTGTGAATGGCTTTTTGTCATTCTTTATTTAAGTTATCCTTGGTACGGACCGCGCACTTCTGCCAGAATAATGTCTGAATCACCGAAGCCTGCGCGTCCTCCCATCTATACCTTTTCTGCAAATAAAACAACAATAATAACATTACTAAAAAATTATCCTTTGAATATTATATTAATATTATCTGTCATAATTAATAAATACATAACTGAAATTCAGTCCAAACTGCATCCTTATGGGCGAGAGGTGTGCTCGCCCATGTAATCACTGGCATAGGCTAGTTCTGTAAGCATAATTGTGAAATGCACTTCACAATTTTACTATCTTGAAAATCACTACAATATACAGTAATTTACATTAAAATATATTTATAACAATGGAAATATTAAACCCTTATATATACACGATGTTTAACTTACGTGCTTTCTGGAGGAGGACGGATCTGTATAAGAATACGATCATCCAGATTAACTGGGGCCTTCGGCACATGATTAGGGCCCCGACCCAACCCGCGCTTTCGTGCTGCAGGTTCAGAAGACATCTATAAATAAAAAAAATTAGGATGTTAGAATAAGTGTGTCATTCATGTTAGAAACTAGTACTCTCTTTGTTGCCTCCATAACCTCTGATTAGACTGTGAGTTGGACTTGTGTTTCATTCAAAGTCAGGCGTCGATTTATGCTAGAGATGTTTATTATTTGTGTTTGATTTCATTACTCTTGAGTATTGATTTTAGAATTATAATCATGATTTAAATATTATACAAATAAGTTTAATTTTTTAAATAGATAAATTGATTAATTTTATATATTTAATAAATATTATATATAATATATAATAATAATTAATATATTTAATTAATTATTATTTATTATATATTAATGACACCACTAAGTCACTAAACAGACGTAAAAGGAACCAAATGGTAAGCAAGAACCACTACTCCATAATTAAATAGTTACATTGTAGTTTTATATTCTATTATCGGAAGGAAATGACAATTTGTTAAATGCAACCAACTATCAGGAATTTCCCCCAAAAATTGGTTATGTGACACGTCAATATTTTAACTTACAGTCAACTCCCTTCAAATCATAATCTTAACTTGGCAGCAGATTTATTCTCAAGACATCCAGTGGCATCATATGAATAACATTTAAAAAATAAACATCTCAATAACCTCCAAAAACCTACAAATATTTTAGAAACTCTTATACATAAACATAATTACTACATACAAATACTAAAATACATACATCACAAAAACATGAAAAATTGTAAAATCAGCAAATTTCATATAATGCTAGGAAGCAAATGCAAACATAAGATTTGTATTTCCATAGAAGTATCGATTCATATGGAAAGTTGTGTTCACATCAATGTGTTCAAGTGGGCGCATATATATGGAAAGTTGTCTTGTGGGGAATGTCAACAATAACATCCTCCACCACCATGGTCATTGTGCATGAAAATTTCAAATTTTGAATTAATGTTTCACCAACCAACTGGCCAAAAGTCGCACAAAATCAACAATAAAGCAAAGAAACAAAATACAGAGGTCATGCCCATCTCCCCCACCACCATGTTTTCTAGCTTTTACTATTTTAATCACTAGCCATTATTCTCTCTTTGCAAAATTTCTACGAAGGAAACTAAAGTTGAATTAAAGCATCTTTACTGTAGAAAGAAAGTCAGGGAATTATCATTCCAAACAACCCCATTATTAAAATTTTAAAATGTTTTTTTTGCTAAACAATTAGGGTAAATTAAGGCCATTGTGAAATTTAATTTCTTGTCATCTGTTCAAGTTGGGATGTTTCTCTCTTTCATCAAATAATATTGTCCAAATTAGCTATACTAGAGGATTACAATTAAGGAGGGCAACCATTGTTACTCATACCTATAGCTATAAATAGATCAAGAAAAATAAAGATGGGCCAATTAGAAAATCAGTATTATCACAAAGTTATTGATGAAACAATAGTATTTTTTATTTTGTTGGCAAGTGTGGTAAGGAAATCATCGAATGCTTACAACGGATCCACTAATACTGTCACAAATTTACTTATACCAAGCTTTTACCAGATTTTTTGTCACAAATTTAATAAAGATAATATACTTTCACTTATATTAACCAGAGTAAACGACGTATATTATATATAGTACAGGTTGATAGAATTAGGTCGCAAGAGATGTGGGGAGTGCAATAAAATATTAAAAGATAAAATAAAAAATTATGCCTAATTAAATTAGATAGACGAGAAGGAGCAAATTTGTTTTTCCTCCACAGAAAATGTCATTGATTTTCTTACCAGTGCAGGTAGCGGTGGCGTCGGCGGCGATTGTGGTGGTGGTGATGGTGGAAACGGCGGCTGTGGTGGTGGTGATGGAGGCGGCATCGGTTTTCCCCTCTTCTCCCCCTTCTCCCCATTCTTCCTCTTCTCCCTATTCTTTTCTCCCTCTTTTTTTTTCTTCTGTCGATCGAGAGTGACGAACTGGAATTGGAACTGGTTAATTGTAATAGATCAGCGACCGCTATCTGCGACGGCCTGCGATCGCTACTTTTAAATGATGTGGAAGCATCAGCGACCGAATGCGATCGCTGATTGTTAGTGGTCGCAAATAATTAAAGCGCCAACATTTCGTGCCAATTTTTTTGGAGGTAAAAGTGAACCTGCGATTGAATAGCGATCGGGTTCGGTCGCTAACATACACTAGCGACCAAATTCAATGTCGGTCGCTAATAATACTTTCTGCGACCAAAACGTGCGATCGCTGATGGTTTTGGTCGCTGTTAGAGCATTTTCTTGTAGTGGATCTTAGTTCCAGATATCATCAGTTAAAGATTAAAAATGATGTCATTCCAAAGATTGCTTTCAGAACTCAGTACGAGCATTAAAAATTCCTAGTCATATCTTTTGGATTGACCAATGCTCCTGTTGCCTTCATGGATCTGATGAACTGAGTATTCAATGAATATTTGGATTATTTTGTGGTTGTATTTATTGATGACATCCTCATATACTCCAAAAGCCATAAAGATAATGAGCAACACTTGAGGCTAATACTCCAATATCTTCGTGAAAACAAGCTATATGCCAAGTTGAAGAAATGTGAGTTCTGGCTTGAGGAAGTAGCATTCCTTGGGCACGTGATATCAAATCACGAAATATCTATTGACCCAACAAAGATTAAAGTAATACAAATCTGAGAGCAACCTAAGTCAGTTACCAAAGTACGTAGTTTTCTAGGCTTAGCTGGTTATTATCAGAGATTCGTGGAGGGATTTTCTTGAATCGCCACTCCGTTAACTTAGCTGACTCGAAAAGATAAAAAATTCGGTTGGAGCGAGGAATGTGAAAAGAGTTTTCAAGAAATTAAGAGGAGACTCATTTAAGCACCTGTTCTGACAATACCATCTGATTCGGAGGGATTTGTCATCTATAGTGATGCTTCAGGTAGAGGGTTAGGATGTGTTCTCATACAACATAGGAAAGTCATAGCCTATGCCTCACGACAACTCGAAGAATATGAGAGGAATTACCCTACTCATGATCTAGAGTTGGCAGCTGTCGTGTTTGCACTTAAAATCTGGAGGCATTACCTCTACGGGGAGAAAGTGGAGATCTATACAGATCATAAAAGCCTCAAATATTTCTTCACCCAAAAGGAACTCAACATGTGAAAACGACGTTGGCTCGAGCTATTGAAAGATTACGATCATAACATTCAATACCATCCTGGAAAAGCAAACGTGGTAGCTGACGCGTTGAATAGAAGATCATATGCGGGTACGAGTACGATATTGTCAACGCAAAGGCCTATTTGGTATGACTTACAAAGGATGGAGATAGAGTTAAAGACTCCAGGTGTGACACCCCCAAATCCGGGTTACCTGACTCCCGAGTTTGGTGTTCACGATCCACAATATAAATAACACTTAAGTACCCATAATATATATAGATAGTAACTTTCATAAGTTTTTATCAGAGTTTAATAATACATTGCCCAGGTTTTCTAACCTTAACTTTACAAACATACCCTTTAGATATACAAAAAGGGTTTACAATACAACATAATAAATATGCTAATCATAACTAATTTATTACAACGCCTTTGCCTTTGTCCTTTGCAGCACCTCCTGCAACTTCATCCCTAGCTGAAAAATTTTATTTAGCAAGGGTGAGCAACTAATTTGCCCCGTAAGTTAAGACATATAATAAATGTATAAAAATTTAAAACAACAGTCTATCTATTTTGATAGAATGAAATCAAAGTTCGGGGAACTTTGAAATGACTGAACAAATCGTTATTAAATAACAAGTTTTCTCGTATTTTATACAATCACAATAATTCAATAATGAAAGAGTACAACGCTTTCAAAGTTTCTACGATATTCTAATGAATAATCAAGAATAAATTCTATGAAATATCAAAGTGGAATGTTTTCCAGATTTATACTGAGCGATCACACAAGATCTTGAACTTATTTTCTCGGGTAGATATCAAAGATTTAGTTTGATAAATACTCAGGTGTATCAGATAACCATAAAGATTAAATTATACCTCTCTGCAAGTACAACAAGTGATCAGCTTATTATACCCTATATTATGCATAATACTCAAAACGCGCGCAAAGGTCGAATTCACGACCAACATAATGTTCCCTTTATATAAAAGGTTGTTCTTCTCAGTCTTAGAATCAAGATTTTGATTTTACAACGAAATATTGGTATTTCAAATTTTATTTACTTCTCGGTCGAGCCGGAATAATTGGCTTCGATCTGTCAATAATAATTGAATTCTCTTTTCAAACCTATCAAATTCAAACAAATGTTCGTCTAGCTAGAATAATTAGCTAAGACATTTCTCAGTGTAATTTGACAATAAACAGGAATTATCTGTACTGTCAATTCTAACTTCTACAAATATGAATATCCAACAACAGTTATTCTATAAATGTATATTTCTAAATCAGTAATTCAATTTGAATTATTAAGCATGCATTAACTGCGAATTATCAACAATAATTCCCTGGACGTGGTATAATTAGCAATAGTTATCCACCAATAATAATTGAAGGAAATAACTCAAGGTTGAGTTAGGGAACTTGCCTCTTCCGCTGATTACAGCTACACAAAATACTTATCTGCTTTCGAAAGACCTATAACAAATAATATCGATCTAACAATTAACACAATAATCCACATAACACACAACCCTGTAATTCACAGTCAAACTTCTCCTAGACACATTACCACATAGCCACAACAGTGTTTATAACCTATATAAACACTTAAAAAGTCAAACTATTTCAGTCTGGTTGGACTTCAGTCCATTTTCGGTGTTCTGGTCACCCTATCCGATAATTAATACATTTATTGTCAAGTAAATTCGGTTTCAAAGCTTCAATATTAATTTAGATAAGTCAAATATCATTAATAATATTTTTTGGAAGCTTTCACTAATTTATAAGCAATTATTATAATTTATAATAATTTTTCAAATATAAGAATCATTTTTAAATGATTTAATTATCAATTAATCGTATCATTATTAATATTTAATAATATCAAAATATTAATAACATACTTTTCAAAATATTAAAGTTATTATCAATAACTTAAAATATTTTTAAACCATCAATATTCTACTTAAATGATTTTTAAAATAATTAAAATCATTTTTAAATCATCACCATTAATATATAAATATTAATGAAATTATTATCCAAATATTAATATATAAATTAAACAACATTAATATTAATTTATTAATGAAAATTCTCCAAAAATATTGAAAAATATATTTTATAATTTAAAATATTTTCTAACACTTTTATTCTTAATTAAAATGATTTTTAAATCATTAAAATTATTTTTATCTTATTTTTTTATTTAATAATCAAATAAATCTAATATCATTAATATTAAATTATTAATGAAAATTCTCCAAAAATATTAAAAGTTACATTTTATAACTCAAAATATTTTTAAATACATTATTCTTATTTAAAATGTTTTTTCATAATATTAAAGCATTTTTCTCTAATTTATTTAATACACTAATTAAATAAATTAAATACCTTTAATATTTAAATAATTATAAATATTAAAAAAAATATTCCAATTGATCAAAAATTATTTTTCATAATTTAAAATAATTTTTAAAACCATTTTTGTTAATTTTTAGAATTTATTTCTATTTTAAAATAATTTTTGAAATATTCAGAAAATAAAATAAATAAAACCGTCGCTATAGGGCTTTAGCGACAAAAAGCATCGCTGTTGGTGTTCTTGAGCTCAAGAACACTGACAGCTTCGTGTTCAACCAGTCATGTTTGACCAGCCTTAGATTTTAATCCATGCATGTTCCTGGCCAAATTAAACCTTGATCGTGTAGTACTCATGTAACACTACATCTAGAAATCTTTACTTTGGTCATATCACATTTCATATGTATGATCTGAAGGCACAAACTAGCTGTCAGAGCAAGTTCTGGGTTTTCTGGGCAACCCAGAAACCCAGCAGCTTCGAGGGTCTACTTTTGAGCTCCATTAATTCTATGTCCCGGTCTTGATTCATGTTATTTAATGGTTTACACTTATAATCCAGGTGTCAATGAATATAAATACAACAACATTACAGTTCAACAACCACATAAACGCCAGATCCAGCTCGGTCAAAGTCTGTCAGAAGGCTGTTCATCCGGTTTTCTGGAAATTCCAGAAAACTGCTAACATGGTCGACCAGGCCACTTTGACCTATCACTACAATCTAGATATGACGTGTTTAAGAGTTATAAGGCTATGGATCTATACTATAGACATCAAGATACAAGTATATTACAACAACATTAACAAATAACATCATAACGACCAGATCTGGGCCTTCTAAAAACTTGTCAGACACGATTTTTAACTTTCTGGGTTACCCAGATTTTCAGCTGGTCAAGCTTGGTTAACGTGGTTTGACCGACTATAACATGCGATCTAGATATCCAATGATTGAAGTTTCACTTCCAGATGAAAGATCTAATTCCAGGCTACAAATCAAAAACTTAAAATAACAAAAATTACAAACGAACAAGAATCAGTGGCGCCTGACATTAGCTTGTCAGACCACATTTTTTGTTCTTGGCAGTTTTGAAAATCATCACCTTTAAAGCATTTTGATGCTATGGATCTATGTTATATCAACATAGATCATCATTAAACATCATCTAACAAAGATCTAAACACATAAACACGAAATTTTTCCAAGCAACAAAGATCAAAAATTAAAATTTGATTATACCTTTCTAGCTTCCAATTTTGATATTGATTCCCCTTAAATGATCTTGGTGTTGCTAGGGCTAATTTGGTGACTGATCTACTCTAAAATTTCGGAGCTTTGAGATAGAGAGAGAGAGTTGGTAAGAGCATGTATGTAAAATAACTAAGTTATGAGCATTTTCTCTCTCCAAACTAATATGTATATTACTTGATGCATTGTATGTTGCAAGATCTGATGCTAGCTGTCATTTGGAGGCTGAATTGGCTGAGATATAAGTCAATTGGCTGCCTTTAGTTGGTCACCAACTAAAGGTTTTACAATTTTTACAAGTAACCTCATTTTATATATAAAAAGGGTATTTTGGTCATTTCTTTTTATTACTAGATTTCTCATTTGTTACAAACCCTTAGGGTTTAGGGTTTAAGCAATCTAGGGTTTAACCCTAAAATCCTAACCCTTAGGTTTTAAAATACCATCTTCTAAAATTTTCTAATTAAGGTTTTAATTAGAAAAATTAAATTTCTAAATTATAATTAGGGTTTATAAAATAGAAATTAGTATAACTAAAATATAATTAGGGTTTTCTAATCATATTAAAGTTTATCAGATACTTTAGGCATGCTAATAAAAATTAGGGTGGCCTAATTAGGGTTTAGAAAATCCCATATTTTAAATTAGGGTTTTTCGGCGTACAATTAGGGTTTTTAACTGTACAATTAATTTTCTAAATCTGAGATTAGGGTTTCTAATCCCTTATTAGGGTTTAAAAATATTAAACCTTATCCAATCAATTATTGATCAACATAATCAACATACAATACAAACACATTCTCAACAATACAATTATTTTAATTATATTTTCTATCGAATCCCTATCCGAAAATTAGGGTTAGGGTTTTCTAAAGTTTGTTAAGCACAACTCTACTCTAAACTTATTAGTCAATACACAAATTGACTTTTTCGAGACTCGTATCACAGATACTTGTCACAAAATTGGTAATTAATATTAATATTAATTAATAGAAAAAATTTATTCGTAAAATTTTAATTATTCAAAATCCCGGGTTATCACATTCACCCCTCCTTAAAAGGATTCCGTCCTCGGAATCACCGCTTTCTTGTTCTTTACAATTTTTTTTAAAGTTGTATCATCAATTCATTTTGATCAACACAATATTAATTTGTTTTTCAAATTCTAATGTATGACTTGAATCTATAAAAGAAAACAATTCACAGCCATATTTATCCAATATCAATCGCGTAATTTAAGTATTAAGCGAAATCGTTACCTGCTGCCACTTCCTGAGTAGCTACCGCATCTAGCGCCGTCATGTTGAATGTACAGGCTGTTGGTTTTCCTGGCTGTGCAGGTCCTCGAATCGCCAAGGTTCCACCACCAGGTCCCTTGTTGGTATTTTCTTTTTCTGAATTCTTCTTCGGACAGTTCTGAACCAGATGATCAGTCGATCCACACGCATAGCAACCTTGAATCTTTTTCGGGCTGGGACAATTTGGCGACATATGCCCCTCTTGTCCGCAGTTGTAACAAACCCCCTTCTTCTTCAAACAAACACCTGCATGATTCTTCCCACAATTTGCACAAGGCCCTCCTCTTTTCTTATTCCCTTCAGCTTTGCTACCCGATTGGGTAATCTCACTCCACTTCCTTTTATTCGGGTTACTAACACCACTGCTTCCACCCTCATTGGTATTCTTCTTCTTCTCCTGATGAAAATGAGATGCAGCCTCGCTTCCTCCTTCAGCAATTAATTCTTTCTCCAATAGAGCCGCAAAAGTGTTGATTTGCAGCACAGCTACTTTGTTGTAAATCCCCGGCTTCAATCCGTTCTCAAATCTTCTTGCTTTCCTTACTTTTGTGTCCACCTGATGAGGTGAAAATCGTGCCAATTCGTTGAATTTAGCTGCGTATTCAGAAACAGACATGTTTTCCTGCTTAAGTTCCAAGAACTTAACTTCCATCCGAGCTTGCATACTCGGTGAGAAGTAGTTCTCAAAGAACAACTCCTTAAATCTGACCCACGTCACCACCGCTGTACCCGCTCTCGCTTGATTGGTTTCCCACCAATAATTGGCTTCTCCCTTCATTAAGTATGTCACAAAAGCCGTCTTTTGCTCTTCTGCCACTCGCGCAATCACGAACGCTTTCTCCATTTCTTTCACCCAAGTTTGGGCTTCGATCGAATCCGTAGTCCCCTTGAATTCAGGCGGTCCTACCACTTTAAAATCCTTAAAATTAGCCAATCTGTCAGCTGGCTGATTCCTTGGTCTTCCCCTGGCTGGAGCCTTATTTTCCATAGCTTGGGCCAGCATATCCACAAAATTCTGCATCGGGTCTACTTGACCTCCTTCGTTATTCACTGATTGTTCTTCTCTTTGGTTTCGATTCTGTCGTCTAGGCGGCATGATCTGATTTAAATGAAAATCTTATATTAATATTCTTTATCTATACAAATTCTTAACATAATAAGAATTTAACACATAATTCTCAAGTAATCGCATATTTATTCAAATAGCACATAGTACCTATAGTACTTAACACATATAACTATCCCTTTAAAATAATACTAGGATTAACACACTTAACTTTACAAAAGTTGCAATTCCCCAACTTTACACAAAAAGTTGACATTCTCCAATTTCACATTACTATTTCCAGTTCATCAAACTTACCACACTTAGGAGTTCAGTAACTTGCCACAATCATATGAGTGTATGAACTTATCCTAGTCAGACATTTGGCGTCCATTCGCTGAGGGGTTCAGGACATTTCATATAATTATGAGTCATGAACATACCATAAGTATGAGTTTTAAGAACACATAATTTTATTTTAATCTTATATTCATATAGAAAATAAAGATTTTATTCATCCAAACATATATTTACATATGTTCAAACATCGTTCTTGATAGTACATATCTTAATATCAGAAACTTCTACCAAAAGATATTATAACTTATATCTAAGTTATCTAACGCCCACTCCCTTCACCAGTCTTCTTCTTGCTGGGACACTTGTTAAATCCATGCCCCGTTTGCCCACAGGAAAAACACTTCCTCATATTCGGTTTAGGACAATGCAAAGAGATATGTCCTTCCTGCTTACAGTTGAAGCACACGTTCTTCCACATCATGCATTCCCCCACGTGAGTTTTTCCATACTTACTGCAAGCTTTCTTTTTCCTCGGGTTCGAATTTGCAGAGTTGTCACTGTCATTGTTCCTCTTTCTTTTCTTCTGGTCCTTCTTGCCGGTTCCTTCAGACGATCCACCACCTTCAGACTTCATCTTCTCCACCCGTGCTTTCAGCTCGTTCCGTTCTTCAGTCATTTCGCATAATGCCCGCTCCGTCTTCCACAACTCCTCCAAAATAAATACTTTGCTTCGGAGTTCTTGGACTTCCACAGATAGCTGATCTTGTTCATCAACCTTGATCTTATTCTTTAGTTCCACCTTAGCTTCTTCAGACTCCGCCTCCTCATCACCACTTAGATACATCTCAGGATAATCGTCATGATCACTCCCAAGATTGATCATTGGTTCATCTTTCTCCACTTCTTCAACCGATTCGCTCTGTGCTGGCACCTCGGCTACTGGCATTAGTGCGACAGCCGCTGGCATCTTTGTACTTATCTTATCTTCTCCCGACATCCTACAATTAGTTTAAATAACTTGATTAGAACTTCACCAGTACAAATTTCTTTCACTACGAATTTACTTATCTTACTATCGATACACTTCAACGATCCCTCACTTAATGCTCTAAATGAGTATTCTCTATCTCGCTATGGTCATAATCCTAGGGTTTTCCCCCACCCTACTTAAGGTTTATAACCTACAGCTCCACTACCAGCTGGTGACACCTTGGTCACTACAGCTCTGATACCAACCTGTGACACCCCCAAATCCGGGTTACCTGACTCTCGAGTTTGGTGTTCACGATCCACAATATAAATAACACTTAACTACCCATAATATATATAGATAGTAACTTTCATAAGTTTTTATCAGAGTTTAATAATACATCCCCCAGGTTTTCTAACCTTAACTTTACAAACATACCCTTTAGATATACAAAAAGGGCTTACAATACAACATAATAAATATGCTAATCATAACTAATTTATTACAACGCCTTTGTCTTTGTCCTTTGCAGCACCTCCTACAACTTCATCCCTAGCTGAAAAATTTTATTTAGCAAGGGTGAGCAACTAATTTGCCCCACAAGTTAAGACATACAATAAATGTATAAGAATTCAAAACAACAGTCTATCTATTTTGATAGAATGAAATCAAAGTTCGGGGAACTTTGAAATGGCTGAACAAATCGTTATTCAATAACAAGTTTTCTCGTATTCTATACAATCACAATAATTCAATAATGAAAGAGTACAACGCTTTCAAAGTTTCTACGATATTCTAATGAATAATCAAGAATCAATTCTACGAAATATCAAAGTGAAATGTTTTCCAGATTTATACTGAGCGATCACATAAGATCTTGAACTTATTTTCTCGGGTAGATATCAAAGATTTACTTTGATAAATACTCAGGTGTATCAGATAACCATAAAGATTAAATCATACCCCTCTGCAAGTACAACACGTGATCAGCTTATTATACCCTATATTATGCATAATACTCAAAACGCGCGCAAAGGTTGAATTCACGACCAACAAAATGTTCCCTTTATATAAAATGTTGTTCTTCTCAGTCTTAGAATCAAGATTTTAATTTTACAAAGAAATACTGGTATTTCAAATTTTATTTACTTCTCGGTCGAGCTAGAATAATTGGCTTCGATCTGTCAATAATAATTGAATTCTCTTTTCAAACCTATCAAATTCAAACAAATGTTCGTCTAGTTAGAATAATTAGCTAAGACATTTCTCAGTGTAATTTGACAATAAACATGAATTATCTGTACTGTCAATTCTAACTTCTACAAATATGAATATCCAACAACAGTTGTTCTACAAATGTATATTTCTGAATCAGTAATTTAATTTGAATTATTAAGCATGCATTAACTGCGAATTATCAACAATAATTCCCTGGACGTGGTATAATTAGCAATAGTTATCCACCAATAATAATTGAAGGAAATAACTCAAGGTTGAGTTAGGGAACTTGCCTCTTCCGCTGATTACAGCTACACAAAATACTTATCTGCTTTCGAAAGACCTATAACCAATAATATCGGTCTATTAATTAGCACAATAATCCACATAACACACAACCCTATAATTCACAGTCAAACTTCTCCTAGACACATTACCACATAGCCACAACAGTGTTTATAACCTATATAAACACTTAAAAAGTCAAACTAATTTAGTCTGGTTGGACTTCGGTCCATTCTCGGTGTTCTGGTCACCCTATCCGACAATTAATACATTTATTGTCAAGTAAATTCGGTTTCAAAGCTTCAATATTAATTTAGATAAGTCAAATATCATTAATAATATTTTTCGGAAGCTTTCACTAATTTATAAGCAATTATTATAATTTATAATAATTTTTCAAATACAAGAATCATTTTTAAATGATTTAATTATCAATTAATCGTACCATTATTAATATTTAATAATATCAAAATATTAATAACATACTTTTCAAAATATTAAAGTTATTATCAATAACTTAAAATATTTTTAAACCATCAATATTCTACTTAAATGATTTTTAAAATAATTAAAATCATTTTTAAATCATCACCATTAATATATAAATATTAATAAAATTATTATCCAAATATTAATATATAAATCAAACATCATTAATATTAATTTATTAATGAAAATTCTCCAAAAATATTGAAAATTATATTTTATAATTTAAAATATTTTCTAACACTTTTATTCTCAATTAAAATGATTTTTAAATCATTAAAATTATTTTTATCTTATTTATTTAATTTAATAATCAAATAAATCTAATATCATTAATATTAAATTATTAATAAAAATTCTCCAAAAATATTAAAAGTTACATTTTATAACTCAAAATATTTTTAAATACATTATTCTTATTTAAAATGTTTTTTCATAATATTAAATCATTTTTCTCTAATTTATTTAATACACTAATTAAATAAATTAAATACCTTTAATATTTAAATAATTATAAATATTAAAGAAAAATATTCTAATTGATCAAAAATTTATTTTCATAATTTAAAATAATTTTTAAAACCATTTTTGTTAATTTTTAAAATTTATTTCTATTTTTAAATAATTTTCGAAATATTCAGAAAATAAAATAAATAAAATCGTCGCTATAGGGCTTTAGCGACAAAAAGCGTCGCTGTTGGTGTTCTTGAGCTCAAGAACACTGACAGCTTCGTGTTCAACCAGCCTTAGATTTTAATCCATGCATGTTCCTGGCCAAATTAAACCTTGATCGTGTAGTACTCATGTAACATTACATCTAGAAATCTTTACTTTGGTCATATCACATTTCATATGCATGATTTGAAGGCACAAACTAGCTGTCAGAGCAAGTTCTGGGTTTTCTGGGCAACCCAGAAACCCAGCAGCTTCGAGGGTCTACTTTTGAGCTCTATTAATTCTATGTCCCGGTCTTGATTCATGTTATTTAATGGTTTACACTTATAATCTAGGTGTTAATGAATATAAATACAACAACATTACACTTCAACAACCACATAAACGCCAGATCCAGCTCGGTCAAAGTCTGTCAGAAGACTGTTCATCCGATTTTCTGGAAATTCCAGAAAACTGCTAACATGGTCGAGCAGGCCACTTTGACTACTCACTACAATCTAGATATGACGTGTTTAAGAGTTATAAGGCTATGGATCTATACTATAGACATTAGGATACAAGTATATTACAACAACATTAACAAATAACATCATAACGACCAGATCTGGGCCTTCTAAAAACTTGTCAGACATGATTTTTAACTCTCTGGGTTACCCAGATTTTCAGCTGGTCAAGCTTGGTTAACGTGGTTTGACCGTCTATAACATGCGATCTAGATATCCAATGACTGAAGTTTCACTTCCAGATGAAAGATCTAATACCAGGCTACAAATCAAAAACTTAAAACAACAAAAATAACAAACGAACCAGAATCAGTGGCGCTTGACATTAGCTTGTCAGACCACATTTTCTGTTCTTGGCAGTTTTGAAAATCATCACCTTTAAAGCATTTTGATGCTATGGATCTATGTTATATCAACATAGATCATCATTAAACATCATCTAGAAAAGATCTAAACACATAAACACGAAATTTTTCCAAGCAACAAAGATCAAAAATTAAAATTTGATTATACCTTTCTAGCTTCCAATTTTGATCTTGATTCCTCTTAAATGATCTTGGTGTTGCTAGGGCTAATTTGGTGACTGATCTACTCTAAAATTTCGGAGCTTTGAGATAGAGAGAGAGAGAGTTAGTAAGAGCATGTATGTAAAATAACTAAGTTATGAGCATTTTCTCTCTCAAAACTAATATATATATATATATATATATATATATATATATATATATATATATATATATATATATATATATATATTGCTTGATGCATTGTATGTTGCAAGATCTGATGCTAGCTGTCAATTGGAGGATGAATTGGCTGAGATATAAGTCAATTGGCTGCCTTTAGTTAATCACCAACTAAAGGTTTTACAATTTTTAAAAGTAACCTCATTTTATATATAAAAACGGTATTTTGGTCATTTCCTTTTATTTCTAGATTTCTCATTTGTTACAAACCCTTAGGGTTTAGGGTTTAAGCAGTTTAGGGTTTATCCCTAAAATCCTAACCCTTAGGTTTTAAAATACCATCTTCTAAAATTTTCTAATTAAGGTTTTAATTAGAAAAATTAAATTCCTAAATTATAATTAGGGTTTACAAAATAGAAATTAGTATAACTAAAATATAATTAGGGTTTTCTAATCATATTAAAGTTTATCAAATACTTTAGGCATGCTAATAAAAATTAAGGTGGCCTAATTAGGGTTTAGAAAATCCCATATTTTAAATTAGGGTTTTTCGGCGTACAATTAGGGTTTTTAACTGTACAATTAATTTTCTAAATCTGAGATTAGGTTTTCTAATCCCTTATTAGGGTTTAAAAATATTAAACCTTATCCAATCAATTATTGATCAACATAATCAACATACAGTACAAACACATTTTCAACAATACAATTATTTTAATTGTATTTTCTATCGAATCCCTATCCGAAAATTAGGGTTAGGGTTTTCTAAAGTTTGTTAAGCACAACTCTACTCTAAACTTATTAGTCAATACACAAATTGACTTTCTCGAGACTCGTATCACAGATACTTGTCACAAAATTGATAATTAATATTAAAATTAATTAATAAAAAAATTTATTCGTAAAATTTAATTATTCGAAATCCCAGGTTATCACACCAGGGACCCACGTAAAGATGGCAAATATACGAGTAGAACTGACTTTAATTGATAAAGTTAAAGCTACTCAAGCTTTGGACCTGGAGCTGATGCATATGAGAAAGAAAGTACAAGAAGGTACTATTTTGGAAGTAAGAATCGATGAAGAAGGAATACTTCGAGTCAACTCCAGACTTTGTATTCTTATCGACTCTGACTTGAAGTATAAAATCATGATGGAGGCACATAACAAACAGTTTGTAATCCATCTTGGGAGTACCAAAATGTATCGTGATCTTCAACATACATTTTGCTGGAGCAATATAAAGAGAGAGAGAGAGAGATAACGGAGTTTATCTCAAGGTGTTTAACTTGTCAACGTGTCAAGGTGGAGCATCAACTGCCAAAAGGTCCATTGCAACCACTTTAAATTCTAGAATGGAAGTGGGAGCACATTACCATGGATTTCGTTACTGGTCTTCCCAAGGTTTCTCAAGGCATAGATGTAATTTGGGTCATTGTTTATAGATTAACCAAGTCTGCACATTTCTTACCTATACGAGAAACTTATTCACTTGAACGTCTTGCTCGTATATACATTATCGACGTTGGGTTTTTATTGATCCCTTTTCTGTTCTTGTCTTTTGGTGTTCTCATGTTAGGTGATATTTGTTTGAAAAAATAAGTTGTGAAAAGGTCCAACATTTATATGTCGACGATTTGACTATAAGAGTCGCCAGTTGGTTTTTTAAATGGATGTACCAACACAAATGTGAAAATGTTTGCACATTGACCCAGTGATATAACACTGCTAAACAAGTGTGTGAAACCGAGATTCATTAAGGTCCGGGTACTTGCTTATGCGGAGGGAAGGTGTTAGGCACCCCCCGACATCCGTGTTACCACGGTTACCGCCACTTTTCAATTAAACTGTTATATGAATACGTGTGTGTGTGTGGGTAAATGTGCAATTATTTGGAAGTAGTGCTACACTTCATTCTCACCTATATACACAGGGTTTGGATTTATATAAACATTCAGTTTTAAACAAGATATAACAGTGAGGTTTTATAAAAGAGGTTTTTTAAAACCATGTGCTCAATAGTAATTGAGACCTTTGATACCTCCATTTTATTAAATGTTCGGCTTGATTGCTTTTATTTTCAAGATGCGAAGCATCTTCGAAAAAATAATATATATAGCAGTGCCAAACTCCTCATGGGTATCAAAGCCATCTAAGGAAATTCAAACACCGTGAATAATTTACAAGCTGCTTACAGCTGGAAATGTCCATCACGGGAATCGAATCTAGATTCAGTAGACTGAATCTGTGATCACATGATTCCAAGGCTCACATGATGCCGTAATTTATATGAAAGCTGCTTGAAAGCAGTAAACAGTTATATATATATATATATATATATATATATATATATATATATATATATAGACACAAGCAACCACCACGAAGCATCTCCATGGGGAATCAGAAATGTAAATAAAGCAATAAATACGATCAACTGCCATTAAGTAAACTTCAGGTGGGACTAAATCTAAATAAAGCAGTAAAAATGATCAACCGCCGTGAAGTAAACTCCAGGCAGGACAGAATGTAAATAAAGTAGTAAAAAGCCACAAAGTAAACTTCAAGCCTGACAGAAATGTAAATATATATATATATATATATATATATATATATATATATATATATATATATATATATATATATATATATAAGCAGTAAACGCACCAGATATAAAATCCAGGTTCATCGAACAGATATATATATAAAATCCAGGCTCATCGGACTCTGTTCGATGAGCCTGGATTTTACATATGGAGCATTTACTGTTTATATATATATATATATATATATATATATATATATATATATATATATATACACTTATATATATAAATTATTGTCGAACTCTGTTCGATGAGCCTGGATTTTACATATGGAGCATTTACTGTTTATATATATATATATATATATATATATATATATACAAAAGAAAACAAAAGCCACGGACCGAAGTCCGGGCATATACACGCAACACGACTCTCAATGTGAAGAACAGTGTGTGCAAAGATGAAGAGAAAGGCTTTAAAGTGTGTAAGAAGGCTTATAGTGGACTGCCAAAAAAGACTTCTATAGCTTTAAACGGATGAACACTCGGCTCCCGTCGGTAAAAAATATGACTGAATATAAGCTCACAAGTGTTTAAAATGAGAAAGCACTCAATTTAGGGTGTGTACAGATTAAATTGGACAGGGCTTCCTCGCCATTTTCTCTTGAAATATGGCCACCCCAAGCCCTCTATTTATAGAGGGGGAGCCATAGGTACACCTGTGGCTGCCCGGGCTGCCCCAGGCTCCGCGGGTCCCACCGTCTTGAAGTACGTACACATGTGTAATATGATGTCAGCTCGAACTTGTAAAACTTCAATCTGAGCCTTCTATTGTGGTGTATAAGATCTTTTACAGAGTGATTTTGTTAAGAGCTATGACACGGGATTAGAGGTCATCAAAAGTTAGGAAGATGGGACCATGCCCTTGGTCTTCAAGCTTCAAATTCTATATGGTGTGCTGCCTTGCGTAGTAGTCACTAAGGATTGGAACTCCTTAGCTCTTGTGGGACATTGATATGTAGAATGTTTGTTGGGATGTGTTGAGATGGCGCAATGTTGGATCGAGGTGGAAAAATGAAGATTTTGCCCCTCACCGGGGTTATCTCCGATTTGGGCTGATAAAGCATTTGTTGCTCAGGGTTATCTCTGAGATTGTACTGGTGTAAGTACTGGATGTCCTCAGGGTTATCTCTGAGGTGTGCCTGACCTCCCGGGGTTATCTCCAGGTTTGGAGTTGAGTGCCTTGGTGTGAGTTCCGAGGTTGAAGCTGGCTGCATAGGTTGAAACAAGCATTTCTGAGGTTATCTCCGGAACTGCAACTGCACTCCTTGGGGTTATCTCCAAGGTTAACATTGTCTTTCTCGATGTTGTTTTTAGGACTGAGATTGAGTATCTCGGGGTTATCTTCGAGATGGAACGACCTTCTCTGGTGTGATTTTCGGCATTGGAACTTCATGCCTCAGGGTTATCTCTAAGGTGAAACTGACACTTTTGGTGGTATTTCCAAGAATGAGCTGAGCTATCCTCCAGGGTTATCTCTGAAAGATAATTCTGCCCTTTTGCAATGTTAGTAATAGGTATGCAAAAATTTTTGAGTGTCTACAGATGCCCCTCTTTATCATATTCATGCAATGTAATGGCATGGATAGAATAAAGAATACTAGACACTTGAAATGCAACAAGATGATTATGATGCCATGTATAACAACATGATGCGAATGTATGTGGTTTGTTGGATTATTTTCCAACTTGATGTGATGATTACCGGCTCCCCTTGATTTCTACCGGTATTGATAGTTATTATTGGCAACCCTGATGAACTGTCTTGGACGTGCAATCAAATGCTCTTAGAAGCTTCCAGGATGTTGATGTTGGGGTTATCACCAAAGTCCTTAATCCTTGATACAGACTTCACATTAAAGATGTATCTCTCATGTACAAGAGATTCAATGGGGATAGAGCTTTGTCTGTTGTGGATGTGTATAACATATTCCATCATCGGACCTCTCTGATGAGGATGTTCTTCCCTGGTTTGCACCGCTAGGTCTTTCCGCTGCTCTGTTGGAGTTACTGCCAACAGTCGATGTTGTTAGGGTTACATGACCTTCATTGACATGTGCATCAACGGATGAGATCCCTGTTGAGGATAAGGTCAAGGCTTCTTGACCTTCGTTGATGTATGTATCAATGGATGGATTGTATGAAAACCCATTGGGGAAAATGTTTTAGGGTTAAGACCCTACAATAGCTGAGATCATTGGTATAGTGTAACCTGTGTTTGGGCGAATACCAATGAATGATATGTAAAGCCACAACTTGACCCGTGAAAACTAGGATTTCGGGCTATTCTGCTCAATCGTGTAGCTTGTACCTATGGCTACCAACTCCTATGGTAGCCGTAGGTACACCCGCGGCCAGCCGTGGATAGATTTAAGCTGCCCGTTACTTTCATAAGTCATTTTGATGTTGCACCACTAAGGAAATCCAAGAGCTCTTCCTCATATTTACTGAGTTCAGGCGTCTTTCTACAAATTCTGTCACCATACAAGTGTTCTACACTATCTTGGTAACGTATGCATGTCTTTTTTTGCAGTTTTTTTTCGTTGGAAAATGACTTATGATATGAACTACATCTAAAAACATAGTAGTGAATATGCATGCTCATATGATGTGATAAAAAAATTCAACATAGCAAATGTTAGTATTAAACCATGTTGAACATAATGATGTGAAAAAATTGGACTTTTAAAATAGTCAAATTGGCACCTTTTTCAACTATTTCTTATCCTATTTGAGGACAAATGAGCTAAGGTGAAAAAACAAAATAATCCTAGTAATTAGGCTACCCTTACGGATTTTTTACTGTGATGTATTAATACATGTAGGATGTTTATGACTGTGGGCAGGTGTGCTACTGAATGGCCACCTAGTCACTCCTATGTGCATGTGGATAGTCCTATTTATAAAGGGGACTATGGCAAAAATTTTCCAAAATGTAGGCATTGGGTAGTCATGCATTTTTAACTCTATTATAGACGTATGTTAAAATAATGTATGCATGTATGTAGTCATAAAACTGCATTTTGAAAAGCTCCAGGTTAGAATTTACCACACCCTTTCTGAGGTGATTTGGAGACTTGTTGTCCAGATACATGGATCCGAATCAGCCGAGTAGTTCCCGCACGACCACTTCAGGTGTGCGGAGGAGGGCTTTTGAAGTGCCTCGACCCCGTTCTGTTAGACAACCTCGTCGTTTGGCGGAGGGGGTGATACGTCTTGTCCAGGTTGATGTACCGGATGTTGAGGACGAGGAGGAGGATGTTCTGGTTGTGGACCCTGTTTCTACTACACATGTTCCCTATAAGGATTTCCCAGGTATCCAGGTAATGATCCCAGAGTTGCTGGGTGATCTGAGTAGACATCCCTCGATTTACTTGCACGCAAATGAGGTAAAAGATAGATTTTGATCTTCCCCTTTTTTCCTATTGATGAGGAGTAAAGGATTCCGATGTTGATCTTCTTTGTGATGTAGGTTCTCGACTTTACACAGCCTAGAGGGAACTGGTTCAACATTATCTCCATGTACCAGGCTCTGCATCCTGATTATAGAGCGATTATGCATGGTTGGGCTTTGGAGCTTTCTTTTCCATCCTTTCCCGTCGTTGTCCTTGGTGTTATCTCATGGCATTGTCTGAGCGCTAGTTTCACCAGACTCAGTCTCTCCATTTGTTGGACTATGAGGTGATGATGACGCCGATGGATTGGCGATTTATCACCGGTATGGAGTGTGGAGGAGATCCCATACCATGTACGGTAGATATTACCCCGACTGCCATTCGATCATTGCTAAGAGTTTCGACTGAGGCTCTCAAGGGCAGGATCATTCATTCAGGTCCATTGAGCGTGGATGCTATAAGCGGGCTGTTGAGTGAGCCCATACCCGATGATATGAGAGTCACGGATCACATTCTTCGACGATTATTCCTGATGATCATTAGGGGTTGCTTTATAGCTGATAACTCTTCTACGGTGTCATTTGCTTTGGTGAGAGCCACACGACATGTGGGCCGTATTGGAGAGTATGACTGGGGTTCCTACACCTTCGCCTATTTCCTTAGGGGAATGCGCATGCGTTCGCATGGCTTGACAGAGGCTTGGCTAGGATTTTACCCATTTTTACTGGTGAGTATATCTCTTGTAATTTCCCATGTACAGGTTAAGAGTGTTGACTGACAGCAGATGTTTGCCTTTGTGTTGGCAGTTCTGGGCTTATGAGAGGCTCCCATGTTTGCGTCCTATGAGTGTGTTAGGATTGGAGACCTATCCACGAGGACGGCGATGACATCATTCCATAGTGGCGGAGGTCCCTGTAGCTGAGGGTTTTACTTATTGTCGCCTACAGCTGGAGTTATTGACAGCTGATGCCATTACTTGGATTCCCTATTCTTGGGAGCACTTGGCCATTGGTTTTGAAGATGGATACCCGACTGGTGTCGAGTACGTAATTTCCACCTGTAGGATTCCTATCTTTACAGATGGAAGATGGGAGCTATATTTAGGATATCATGTTATCAGGAGCACCATAGGAGAGATTTATATCCTGATCTTGCCTTCTGCCAAGCGTTATTGGCCTGTTTCATAGTCACCCATCATTAATATCCCCTTGATGGGTGTTAACAGTTTTACACTATTAGAGGGTCCACATAGCTAGGCTACGTTCCAGCATTGGTGGTCCCCTCGTACCATCAGAGCCCAGACCCGCGCCACACAGTTTATAGGGGATATGGTTCCTGGATCCGCGATGATGACGGATTGGATGGCCTGTGTCGGAGATCTGACTCATTTGACACACATTGACAGTTTGACCCGACAGTTAGACCGGACACATTTCTTTATCCGGCACTTAGGCAGAGATCCGGTAAAGGCATATACATTTAATCCTTTTAACTTAGAAGTTGGACCCTCAGATGACCCATATGGCTTTGCTGGTGCAGATCCTCTATTATATAGGCCTGACATCCCCGTTGATGGAGATCCAGTGACTCAGGAGGAGTTACATCAGGTGAACATGATTGATGATGTAGACATTGATACCATTGTCTTTTTCTGATGTATATTTTCGTTATATCTTTTGATAGGCCTCTGTTAGACACTGAATGGCTGTGCCCCATTCTCGCTATATCTTTTAATAGGCCTTTGTTAGTAGCTGGGCATCTGTGCCCCATTTCCCTGTATTTTTAGCTGTATAGAGATGTATTAGATGATGATGTACTTAGGAATGTATTTGCTATTATTCCTTACATGGTATTGCCATCTATTATTGATCATGCATGTATTATGTTATGCATATGTATGTATGTCCAGAGATATTCAACATTGATGTAAGACCCCAAATTTTATGAAATGAAAGTATTCAGTTTTCTTATAATTATTATGTTATTTAGTAAATGGTTAAATTGAGAATTAAAGGGTTATAGTTAAGGGCGATATTTGAAAATTTTACAAAGTAAGCAAGTTGTTATTCGTTCTGTCGGGGAATATTCATTTTCACAGAGAATATTCATTCGACGGCATAATCATTGGTGGACTCCCTAACGGAAGTATTGTCGTATTTAGAAAATGACAGATTTATCTTTTATTAAAAAAACGGTGAAAATGTTACCGTTAAAACTGTTGAACTACCCGGTAGTAAAAGTATAATAATACGCATGGTTGCATATTATCACACGGTATTGATTATTGATGCTTATGTAAGAAGTCACTCAGTTATACTCAATTATTGCTACAGTAATTGCTGCATCATCTCTCATATTATTGATTCAATTATTGTCACAGTATCATCTGCATAATATGTTATATTATTAAATTAATAATTGAGATGACAAAGTTATTTATATTATTATTTGCAATATTGACAATATCTAGAAGTTCTGTCAAGGAGAGGTTTGGTCACCTAATTACGCGCCAATAAGGAGAAATCCTTATTAGAAAGCCCCCTCTTTCCTGCGAACGACCTGGTTTTTAAATATTGTGAGTTATAATATTAATAATGAATAAGTTCGTGTTGATTAAAGATGAAATTGATAGTTCCATTGTGTTGGGATTATTGGTATTAGTGAAAAATCGACATTTATTTCGATAATAATTGATGTTTGGAGGTTATATTGACCAATCGGGTAATTAACCGGATAAATAAGCAATTAATTTCTATTAATTCACATGATTATAATTGTGTGTTCACATAATTTACTATTGATTCACATAATTTACTATTAGGGGAGTTGATGCAAGTTTGATAATACTTGCATGACTAAGTTAAAAATGGAGGTATAATTGAAGGTACTATACTATAATTAATTTTTTTCACATGTTTAGAACTATTGAGTCATATGATTTACTATTGATTCACATGATTTACTTTTAGGGGAGGTGGTGCAAGTTTGATAATACTTGCATGACTAAATTAAAAATGAAGGAAAAGATGAGGTTATTATATTGTAATATTTCGAGCCCCAAAATATGCAATTATGGAAACTATATTTTCCTATAAATAGAAGCTCATTCCTTCATTATTTTTCACCAATTCACTAAGTCTCGCAAGAGCAATTATTATAGAGAAATTATAGAGAGAGAAGCTATAGAGAGAAAGAAGAAGCGAAGTCTACTACTTCACTATTTCAGTATCCAGTCTTCTTCTGAGGTAAGGGATATTATTATTATAGTAAGGGTATTATTCTTTCGTATTCACGAAGAGAGTTATTTTCTCATAAGGGTTGTTATTCCATTCTTTATTATTCTGTTGGAATATCTTGTCTGTATGGATTACGCATGACCTGGTTCCATTCTTTATTATTCTATTGGAATATCCTAACTGTGCGAATTACGCATGACCTGGTTCCATTATTTATTATTCTGTTGGGAATAAACTGTCTGTGCGGTTTATCGCATGCATGGTGAATTCTTCTGTTATTCCATTCTTTATTATTCTGTTGGTATAACCTGTCTATGTGGATTACCGCATGCATGGTGAATGATCCTTTGTATTCATTCCTTATTAAATTGTGGAAATGATCTATCTACGTGGATTACCGCATGGCGGGTGAAAATCCATTTGCAGTTTCGTATAATCTATTATACTCGTATGAGATATCATTTCTTTTGTACTTGTCATGGAATATTATTTTCTTTGGTATTTTTTTACGAGTTACTTTTCACGGGTTACTATTCGTCCGGTTACTATTCGCTCTAGTATTATTCACTCGGGTATTCGGGGCACTTTTCGTATTGGAGTACTATTCATGAGTTACTATTCACGAGTTACTATTCACCTGAATATTATTTATCGGGTATTTGGGGTACTTTTCCTGCTGGGATACTATTCATGAGGTACTATTCCCGAAGTACTATTCATAGGGTACTATTGCGGGGTATTATTTACCCAAAAAATATATTTCTTTTCTGTCCAATTTATTTTTGGTACATAAATATTATTATTGAATTTTAATCCACAAAGCAGTATCATGTTAACAATTTGGATATTTTTAAACACTAGATAAATTTAAAGTCTTTAATATTTATCCTTGATTTCGTTTGATTAATGCTTATATCATTGTCATCATCCTCATGCTTATATTATGATGAAAGTCATCTTTGGCTTACGTGCAAAGATGGACTGTTGATTATTGGTTTTACAGTTGTATATCTTTGGCTTACGTGCAAAGACGAACTGTTGATTATTAGTTTTTACAGTTGTATATCTTTGGCTTACGTGCAAAGATGAACTATTGATTGATGAGTATCTTTGGCTTATGTGCATAGATGAACTATTTATTTGTATGATTATGACCAGGGATCATTCGGTATAATCATGACCCGTAATGTTATAGATGATGTGGTAAAAGTCCTCATTGGCCCGTAGTGCATTGATGGACAGTTATTGATATGATTATAACCATGGATTATTCGGTATAATCATGACCATTGATGATTACATGAATATCCTTGGCCGTATTGCAGGGATTATTCGGTGATGTGGATTATTTATTAAGATGAGTATCAGCGATAAAATATTGATTATACACTTTTAATTTGTAAAAGATAGTAGATATCATGCTCTACTTGACTCTTCTAAAATATAGTTGTATGTCTTTGGCCTGTAGTGCAAAGTTGAATTGTTAATGAAAATCTTCGGCCGTAGTGCAAAGATGAATTTATTAGTATGATTATGAGCAGGAATTGTGATTTAGTATAACCATGATTTTTGATGTTTCAGGTGAAGATATGTGATAAAATTTATCTTCGTCCTGGGTGTGAAGAGGAATTTAGAATCACAATTATGATTATGAGTTATTTATATGATTGTAGACAAGAATTGGTTATTGATGTTACAGGGATAAAACATTATTGGCGGACTTTTAACATGAAGAAGATAATAGATCTGATGGTCTATTTGACTCTTATAATGGATTGCTCGTTCCGCTGCAACTATGGTTGAAAAGTTTTATCATCTACCATATGTTATAAATCTCTGATTTATTACTGATGAAGGCTATTGATGATGTAAATTATCTTTAGTCATGATATTATTTACTGGGCTAGTTGTGCTCACCCTTTTTGTTTCACAATTCTTTTCAGGTAATAAGAGTGTAGCTGGGTCGAGCACGGGTAACAGGAGAATAGAACGGTGGTCTATAGCTGTTGAGGTTCTCCTTAAATAGTATAGAAATAATTTTATTGAGAACTTTAGATAAGTGTGTCGTATTGTATACGTCATTTGATATTTAATTTTGGTGAACCGAATAGGGTGAGGTGAACCTAACTTTGGAAGGATGTTTTGCCATTATCATACAAGATGTCTAATGACATACAACCTCGTGTTATCATAAGACAGGGTTGTGCACATCCACTTGCTGAGTATATCTACGGGCACTACCTATATGATCTTGGAGTTTGGTTGAAATATAATTTTCAATTGCAGACAGTGGAGATAGTTATATGTCAAGAGAAGAATCACCATTGGAAAGAACATGATAGTAATCTTCTCATTTTTTTGGGGTCTATTTGGTCAACCAAGGATAATTCTGTGGACATATGATATCTATAATAACCTTGACGCATGACCTCCCATGTACGAAGGTTTCCTTGAGCACTTCCCAAAGATTTTAATTCCTAAAACAATTTTTGACTGTACTTTTATGTAAAGTACCATTGTAAGGTTGTGGTTGAGGAACCATGAAAGTTACATACATTTTTATTAAAACTCACAGTTTAACTATGGTCATATTCTGCACGACTGTTTAACAGTTGTATAAATGAAGTTTGTAAATGATTTTTATAGCGTGATATCTGGCGACTTAGAATGGGTCGTGTGGACCTATTTTGGGGGCGTCACAATTGACCCCTAGATAGTCTTATGACACGGCCCGTACAGATCTCTTCTTCGATAGTTAGCCGTATTGATCATAACCCACCAGTATTAGTGGCATCTCGTCTGAGATCGCGGTATGATAGTATGTCACCTTCAGACAGGGTGACTGTAGATCAGTTATTACAGCATACTATGACACTCCCGATGTTTTCGGTTCCCGCAGGCTTTGTAGAGGGTATGCTAGAGCATTGGATACCAGAGAGGCAGGTTTTTTGGTTTGGTATCCATGAGTTGACTCCTACTTTGGAGGAGTACGCACGGTTGACGGCACTGCTACTTGTCAGACCTTGCGCGCGGATGGCTATTGGCGACATGAGCCGATAGTTTATGACCCTCACAGGGCTGAGGCGTAGAGTTGGGCAGGATGAGATCACATCTGGTCACATTGTATCCCAGCATTTTCTGATGGACAGATTTGGCTCAGAGGATAGTTATACATGGCATTTCATGAATTTTACCATGTCGAAGGATCATTGGCATTTGACCAGAGTAGATGTACTACCACTGTGCGTAATTTCATATGTATACATGCCACAGTACATGGATGAGCTAGACATTAGCGTCATTATGGCAGTGAGAACTCTTAGGGAGGGTCACACCATTGTACCGATGATTGTAGCAGAGATGCTGAGGTCAGCCACATATTGTAGCACTTACCCTGCAGGGGTATTTACAGGTAGTTCGGTCATGTTGTACGTGTGGTTCATGTCACACTTGAGACCGATTGGCACTTTCCGACGGCACGGGTATTGTCTTACCCATGAGATCGCCATGTCGTACTCCTTTCACCCTGCGGAGTGTACAGATCCTGCATCTTGGTTCGTTTTCCTGGTAGGGATTGGAGATCTATTTGATGTATTACCATGTACAAGGCTTTGTTCACCCTACAGCTTCATCACTCATGCTCCGGGCATGGATTATCTCCCTCTAGCTGGTTTGAGGGGCATGACTACTTACCACCCACTAGTCGTGATGTGTTAGTTTGACCAGTTCCTGGACTTCCATCCTTTAGAGGGGGCATTGAGTCAGCGTTTGACTTCCCGCTACTTGTCAGTAGAGGACAGATCTAGGGTGTATGCCTGTTGGGATCAGCGTGAGCTAGATGCATTTTCTGTTAGCTATTCGGGTAGTTCTGCAGAGTATTCTGCATGGATGGAGACAGAGACTACATCGGCTGGTGTAGTATCCACATTACAGGGGATTGATTCTGATGATGTGGAGCCCATAGAGGACATTGATATTCCCACGGAGGAGGAGCCATTCACTAGGTTGCCATCAGTTCTTGTAGATTCTCCCAGTATGAGTGCCACTGTGATTCAACATTCAGCACATTATCTGGAGCAGAGTCTTCATTTGATGATCTTTAAGAGAGATCGGGCTGGGGCCTTGATGTTGACAGCTCTTGATGGAAGAGACACCACTCTATTGGAGAGAGATAATGCCAAATCAGCCAGAGATGCATTGATTGTAGAGCGGGATGCTGCCCTATCTGCCTGGGACGTGGCCATTACAGATAGTACTTTAGTGAGATCTCTTACGACTAACATCCTTGCCGATATGAGTGCATATATTGATGAGCATCATGCAACCATGAAGTTGGCCTCGGATCTGCTAGCTCGTGTAGATACTATTGGGCAGGAGCTTGCAGCGTTACCCCATTCTTCAGAGAGAGATGCTATATTAGATTTGATAGTTATCATACATACAAATCTGTAGATATACTTGTATTTTCATGCACAGACTAGGTTAGCCATTTTTTCATGTACAACACATATTGTATATATTAAACAACATTATATATGGCAGGAAAATATATTTTGATTCACTTCCCTTTTAGTTGTGCCTTTATACTTGCTTGATATTTGCCTATTTCTTTAGGGATTCTGATCTTGATGTATTCTGAACTCATCCTTAATGTATGGACATTGAGATGTCACAAGATCTTTTGGAATGGATCATTGATCTGTGTACATCCCTACCCTCTTTAGTGTCTTGGGACTAGTTTCTGTATAGAAATGTGTAGAGGAGTGCGACTTTTCCTCTCCGAGATTCACCGCACCACAGATGGTCGCCAGTACTCCTATTTAAGAGGAGCCCAGTTAGTACCATCTCTTATGGATTGGTCTTTTTCTTCAAGGAATCAACCATAGATTAGATGGTCACCAACTTTCCCGTTTATGGGGAGGCCATGTAGTTCCATCCCTTTGGTCTGAAGCCGATGAAAGGTGGTGGATTGAAGTTTCATTCCAGTACCGTGTGACAAGTATTTATGTTTTAGTAGGGGGTTAGACCGAACCATAACTAGCTACTTACGTATTCCTATTGAAGAGGAGATCAATTCTGCGTAATTCGAACCTGGTGTAAGAGGTTCAATGCTGAATAGTGTAGGGGTGTAGAAATGTGTAGAAATATTGTTGAGATTTTTGTTTGTATAGAAGGGTGTAGAAATGTTTTTATTTTTTTTATTGCGATCAGGACATATAAAATGGTTGTCTACATACTCCCAGGCATCGGGGAGATCATGTCAATGTAGTTAGCCCCATGTTCAGGATGATTTGAAGCCGAAAAAGTTTGATCCCATGTTCAGGATAAACTGTGGGGAAACATTTGATCCCATCTTCAGGACAAACTGCGGGTGTGAAAAAGTTTGTTCCCATGTTTATGACAAACTGCAGGGGAAGGGTTCAATCCCTGGTGGGATAACCAAAATTGTATGAAGTGTGAAATGAAAGATTTGATGATCTAAAAACCAGGCTGCTGGTTTGAAGAGTATGTTTCCCTGATGGGGCAAATGGGTATGAAGAAAGGGTTGTGTGTAGTAAGGGTTAGAAAACCTGAAAGGACTGGTGATCTGGTGATCCAAAACCAGGATGTTTGCTTGATGGTAACTTCAGACATAGTACCGTTTCACGGTGTCTGAGTTGATGATGTAAGACCCCGAATTTTATGAAATAAAAGTATTCAATTTTTCTATTTAGTAAATAGAATAAATTGATAAAAGTTTAAAGTTAAGGGTAATATATGTAAAATTTTCAAAGTAAATAAGTGGTTATAAAATATTCATTGTTGTCAGAGAATATTCGTTTGGTCGTAGAATATTTTTGCTTTCGGGGAATATTCGTACGACGACACAACCTTTTGTGGGCCCCATAAAGGAAACCGATTGAATGAAGAAAACGACTAGTATTAGTTTTTATAAATAACGACGGATGAAGAAAATGACAAGAATGAGTTTTTATAAATAACAGCGTAGTTGTTACCGTTAACACTGTTGAAATACCCGGTGGTTAAAACACAGTAATACGCGGTGTTGCACAGTAACACACGGTATTGCACCAATTATTGATTCTTACGTAAGAAGGCACTACTAAATAATTTTTACAGTAATTACTTTTCAATATTTTATTTTATTGATTCAATAATTGCTACGTTGATATTTTATAATATTGTTGTTTCAATAATTGTCACTGCACAGTATTTTCCTTTATCAGATCAATAATTCATATTATTTAAATAATATTATTAGATGGCATTATTGGCAATGTCTAAGGAAGTTCTGTCTAGAAAAGGGGTTTGGTCACCTAATTGCGCGCCAGTAAGGAGAAATCCTTATCGGAAAGCTCCCTCTTTCCTGGGAACGACCTGGATGTCATTATTGTGATTCTGTAATATTAATTGTGAATAATTAATTATTGATTTATATGATAAAGAAAATATTTATTTATGTGGATATAAATGGAAGAAATTTTAGAAAAATGACAATTGTTGAAAATTTAAATTTTATCTATATTATTATATTACATTATAAGTGTATAATGTGATAATATACTAATATAATAATGGTGATATTTTTACAATTAATGTGTGATATATGAGTAATTGAGGAGGAAGAATATTTTTGTTACAATAAATGCTAAAAACATGTTAAACATGTTGGTGGACCCTATTTTTGACTAAAATTTGATTATAGCCTGCAAAATCGTCCGTATGTGAATTTCGGTCAATTTCTGTTTGAAATTTAGAAAAACTTAAAGATATAAAGTTGTAGAGAATTAAATTTCCTATGAAATGGACATAAGATTAGAATTTTTCTGATAAAAGGGCTATTTATTATAAATTATTGATGTTCCAAAATATTGGGTCTGAATTGATTTTGTTACAAAAAATGCTAAAAACATGTTTTTCATGTTAATGGGCCCTGCAATTGTCGTTTTGCATGTGATAGATGCTGAAATCTGATGTGCATAGGAAATTTTAATAAATAATATTATTTTATTAAATTTTTTTCTTTGGTGTTCTAAGCATTTTCCTATAAATAAGGTGCTTAGGTTAGAATTGAAAATCACACTAGAAACTGAAGTTTTTTCTCTCTATATTATTGAGTGTATTCTTGTGAGTATTTAGATATCTTGAGTATTGCTATACAACGCAAGTTTCCTTCAACGTTATATCTGATATACCAGTCAGAAGTACTATTTTTTAAGATATGGGATATTGTCATTATTATGGTAAGGGATAGTAAGGGATGGTAAGGGATGTTGTTTTCTTCGTAAATGATATTATTTCTTTCAATATCATTATACCGGAATATTGGTATAAATTTTATTATGAAATTTTTACCTTTTCTTGTCGGGATTACTATTCACGAGTTTCTATTCATGAAGTATGATGAATTTTCTTGTGGAATTTCTACCTTTTAGTGTCAGGGTTACTATACACGTATACGACATTATTCACGTATACAATACTATTCACAAATACGACACTATTCACAGGAAAATAAATTTTTCTCTCTTTATCCAAGTTGTCTATTGTGGTTACTATATTTGATTGTATCCATATTTTGATCTATATTTTTGAATTCTGCTCAACAATTGATTATTATGTAGTATTTTTGAACTTGGATAAACTGTAGTACGAATCCCTAATATTTGTCCTTTTGTCTCACTGGATTCGTTTTCTTAAAAACATTTTTCATCATCCTTAGTCCTAAATGATGATATTGCTGAATATCTTTGGCTTGTAGTGCAAAGATGAATGATTTCCTGATGAATATTTTTGACCCATAGTGCAAAGATGAACAGGTGTTGAGATGAACATGACCAACTGATGAATATATTTGGCCGGTAGTACAAAGATGAATATCTGATTCAAGATGTTTATTGATTGATGTTATAGGGACAAAATATTAATGATGGACTTTTAAATCATAGAAGATAGTAGATTTCATTCTCTACTTAACTCTTCTAATGAATTGTTATTTCCGCTGCGAATATTGATCTAAAACTTGTTGTCTATTATATTCCATCCGATTTTTTCCCGTTGAGGACTAACGATAATTTGTTCTATATTATCTTAGTTATACTATTCTTTAATTACTAGGCTAGTTTAGCTCACCCTTTTCCTTGTTGTTCCATTTTTTTCTCAGAAAGCGAGAATATAGCGGGAAGTAGTCGGGGTGTGAAATAATGCTTCTAGACAGTTGTTTAGCAGTCCTCACTATTTTGTAAAATAGTGTATCAATAATTGTAATGAGGATTTATTTTAGTGTGTAGACTGTCTAGAAGACAATATTTATATTTAAACTCACAGTTTATGTGTTATCATATTTTGCACGATACTTGTATTAATAAAGTTGTAGTTGTTTCTGTACCATGTATTTGGCGACCCAGAATGTGTTGGATGGAATGGACCTATTTTGGGGGCGTCACAGATGAGCTATGGAAATTTATCGCCATCCATTTCCTGTAATTTGAGAGCAATTTCTGTCAATACTTCCTTGACAATAAACGGGCCCTCCCAGTTTGGAGTGCATTTCCCTTTGACTGATCTTGGTTGTCAATGATCTTCTTCAAAACTAAGTCATGTTATTTAAACTACCGTAGTCAGAATTTTCTATTGTAGGATCTGGCGATCCTCTATTGGTATAATTGACCATGAAAGATAGCATCACTTCGCCTTTCGTCTATTAGAGACAATTGGTGATATCTGTCTTGTAACCATTGGTCTTCATCCAGCTGAGAATCAATCAACACTCTGAGGAATTCCATTTCAACTTCTATGGGGAGCACTGCTTCCATCCCATAGGTCAATGAATTGGGGGTTGCCCCAGTGGAAGTACAAATTGAAGTTCTATAGGCTAACAAAGTCAGAGGCAAGAGGTCAGGCCATCTTTTGTTATTAGCAGACATCTTCTGCATGATCTTCTTGATGTTCTTATTAGCCTCTTCAATAGCACCATTCATCTTTTGACGGTAGATGACGGAGTTAAGGTGTTTTATATGGAATTTACTGTACAAGTCCTCCATCATTTTGTTGTTGAGGTTCTTAGCATTGTCTGGCACAATTACATCTGGTCGTCCATATCAATAAATGACATTGTTTCTGATGAAAGCAATGATGACTTCTTTAGTAACCCTGGGGAAGGAGGTTGCTTCTACCCATTTTGTGAAGTAGTCGATCATGGTGAAGACAAACTGATGCCCATTACTGGCTTTGGGCTCAATGGGCCCGATCACGTCCATTCCTCACATTGAGAAGGGCCAAGGTGAACTCATATTGTGAAGTTCCTTCGAAAGGGCGTGGATAGCATTCCCATGAATGTGACATTGATATCACTTCTTGACGTTATCATCACAGTCAGCTTTAATCGAGAGCCAGTAATGCCTTGTTCTGAGGATCTTTTTAACAAGTAGAGGGACGCTCATGTGTGGGACACATAATCCACCATGGATTTTATCCACGAGCCTGTGAGCTTGGTCCTTGTCCAAACATCTGAGGAGACCTATTTCTGCATCTCTATTGTAGAGTGCATCTTTGCTCAGGTAGAACTTCATAGCCATTCGATGGATCCGCTTTCTTTCAGTTGGGCTCACCTCAGCGGGTGTAGATCTATCTCGTAAGTACTCCTTGATGTGCTGATACCAAGGGTGTTGGATGGGAGGTAGCTCATCTGATACTTCTCCAATGTAATTCCCATAGGAAGGAGCCTTTTGTAGGGTAAATGAGATGCTTGACATGTTTTCCTTGTCATGTATGGTGATAAAAAAGGCCAAGGTTGCTAGCGCATCTGTAAAATCATTCCTATTCTTAGGAATGTGATGGAAGTTTATTTCTTCGAACTCCGAAGCCATCTGTAAAACTTTTCAATGGTAAGGCAACAAATGTAGCTCTTTGACGTGATAGATTCTTGTGGTTTATCTAATGATCAATTCTGAATCCCCAAAGACAGTTAACCGCCTGATATCCATTGACTGGGCAAGTTTGAGTCCCATGATACATCCTTCATACTCAACTGTGTTGTTGGTGCTGACAAACTGTAATTTGACAGCGATAGGATACTGCTCCCCCGTACCAGATACTAGAACTGCTCCAGCTCCAGAATCTTCCATGTTAATAGCTCCATCAAAATACATTTTCCATGATTGGTGTGTATCGTATTGATGGTGTTGTTGCATTGTCATTACCCCTTCATCTGGAAAATATATTTCTAAGGGTTTGAAATCCCCTAAAGGTGCAGCAGCAAGTTGATCCGCAACTCTTTGTCCTTTAATCGACTTTTGCGTCACGTAGACGATGTTAAATTGTTGTAGGATCAACTTCCATCTGGACAGCGAACAATTCAATATGGGTTTACAGAACACGTACTTGAGAGGATCCACGCAGGATATGAGATGGGTTATATGACTATGGATGTAATGCTATAACCTCATGGAAGCCCATGCTAAAGCATAACAAGTCTTCTCAATCAGAGTGTAGTTGTGTTCACTGCTGCTGAATCTTTTGCTGAGGTAGTAGATAGCTCGCTCTTGGCCTCTATCGTCTTTCTGTCCCAGCATGCAGCCCATGACATTGTCATTAATGGATAGGTACATGAATAGGGGAACATCATCACTGGGTGGTACAAAAACAGGAGTGTTAACCAGCTGCTCTCTGATTATAAGGAAGGATTTTTGACACTTATCGTTCCATTTCATTGAGGAGTTCTTCCTTAACAACTTAAAGATAAGCTCACAGATTGCTGTGAGTTGATAAATAAACCTGCTAATGAAGTTGATTCTTCCCAAAAATTCCCTTATTTCCTTCTCTATTTGAGGAATGGGCATTTCCTTGATGGCCTGAATTTTGGTGGGCTCAATCCCTTTGTAGCTGATTACAAAACCTAGCAACTTGCCTGATTTAACACCAAAGGCGCACTTGGCTGAATTTAAATTCATATTGTACTTACGCAACCTGTTGAAAAGCTTTTTGAGATGGTCTAAGTGGTCTTCTTCCCTTTGGGATTTGACAATGATGTCATCCACATAGATCTCTATCTCTTTGTGCATTAAATCATGAAAAAGAACCATCATAGCTCGCTGGTAGGTTGCTCCAGCATTAATGAGGCCAAACGACATTTGTCTATAGCAAAAAATTCCCCAAGGCGTGATGAATGCAGTTTTCTCACGATCTTTCTCAGCAACCATGATTTGATGATACCTCGCAAAGCAATCAGCAAATGAGTACATGTCATATTGAGAAGTATTGTCAATGAGAATATGGATAAATGGCATGAGAAAGCTATCTTTAAGGCAAGCTTTATACAAATCCCGGTAATCCACGCAAACTCGCACCTTTCATCCCGGTTTAGGCACAGGGACTATATTTGATAGCCATTCATGATATGTGGACACCATGATGATGCCAGCTTGAAATTGTTTCACAATTTCTTCTTTAACCTTTAAACTCCACTTAGGTTTTAATCGCCTGAGCTTCTGCCTTACTGGCTTGAATCCCTCTTTAATGGAAAGGCGATGGATGATGATGTCCATAGACAAAGCCACTATGTCTTCGTGAGACCATGCAAACACATCCTGGAATTGGGTTAATAGCGCAAACATGTCATTCCTTTGGTTTGGAGTTAGGTCTGTACCAATCTGAATCAACCTAGGGCTTTCTAAGGTTCCGAGATTGAATGAGGTGGTTTGATCAAGATTTTGTTTGGGTTTGTCTTCGACCCATTCCTTGATCTCTTGAGGTATCTCAATTTCCTCTTATATTTCCATTGAGTCTGGGTCCAACTTTTCATCAAAGTTACAGTCCTTGTGGAGAAAAGGCACCTCATCAGCAAGTACTTGTACATCTAAATTCAGAGTCCTGAAACAAAATATACTTTCACTTAATATATGAAACTGTTCAATCATATAAAGTGTTTGCATGTACTGACAAAATAACTGATAATACTGTACAGAAAATTAAGCAGTTAAAGCTATCTACAGGGTGGAGTGGGTTTCTGCCCTTTTTACCCTTGGCGATAAATGCAAGGAGTGTTGCTCCAATTGTCAAGGGTGAAGTCCTGGTGGACGGAAATAATGAAGTGACGATCATCGACCTCCTTCTCCTAAATGATGACCATAATGTTGGGACAATCATCGTCTGGAGTGTATCTATTTGTGTGCTAATCATGAAAAAAGATGCGTAGATGAGACAAACTCCTGGCGATGTCTTGTTTACGTTTTCGTTCCTTCTCTTCCACTTAAGATTAGGAATCAGGACCTCTTTTGCTTTAACCGGTATCGATTTGGGAAATAGCATAGCCATAACATGGGTTGGAACCTTTACCAGAGACTGTATAGGCTCAGGATCGGTAGGTGGAGATAATTGCCGTATGGCTGAAGATGAAGGAATATGTTTGTGCTTGTGAGGATTCCTGTGACTGTAACTAGCAAAATAGCCTAATCCAGCTATCCCTGTTTAAATAGAAACTTGAATTGGGTGCTTAATACCCTAATGATCTTTGCCCAACCCTTGACCAGGTTGATGACCCATTGATATCATCTATTGAGTGGCCAACATTACTTCGGCAGAAATCTTGGGTGTGAGAGGTGACGCCCAAATGGGATGGTAATGAGTGTTGCTCACCTCCAGGGCATGGAAACTAACCCGCTCAACTTCTGAGTTGAAGCTGATGAGTGGTATGTTACCTTGTTCAGGACACTCCAGCTCAGCATTAACAGTGACTAGGCTATTGTTGATAATATACTTGAGTTGCTGATGAAGGGTGGAAGGGACAGCTCCAACCATATGAATCCACGGTCTTCCCAATAGAAGATTGTATCCTGTGGCAATTTTGAGCACATGAAAGGATACACTGAATGTATGTGGACCAATCTCCGCAGGTAGCTCAATTTTCCCAATTGTATTTCGCCGGGACCCATCTAAAGCTTTGATAACCGTATGGCTGCTTTTGATCCTCTTGGGGTTGATATTCATCTTCTCCAAGGTAGCATAAGGACAGATATTCAGAGATGAACCTCCATCTATCAGGACTCCTCCCACCATGTATTCGGAGGACAAAATTGCTATGTGTAATGGCTTGCAGTGACCAGTCCCTTCAATGGGTATGTCGTCATCAGTGAAAGATATCACATTATTGTTAAAAATGTGATCAACCAGATGTTGGAATTTTTTCACATCCACTGATTTCGGTAATGGGCTTCTTCCAAGACCCTTAGCAAGATCTTCCAATGATCTTCGAAAGAGAAAACCAAGTCTAGTATGGAAATTTTTTGTGGAGCTTCTCTCAAGCTTAAAACCACCTTGGCTTCGTTATGGCCCATGGTACGAAGAAACTCTTCAATTTTCTCCATGGGAACTTTCCCATTTGATTTGATGGTAGGCTTCATCACCCGATGGGGGAGATACAGTGGATTCTCCTTTGACACTGAAGTAGTTATATATGATGTAGATCCTTCAGCCTGTCCATAATTCCATGAGACTTTTTTCAAGCTGACAACAAGATACTGTGGCCTAGATGGCAATAGAATTTGCTCTGGTGCAGCCATTTTCAAAGGATTGTCAGTACCTTTGAGTTGAATTGCTTGTATTGTGAGTAGTCTGGCAGCCAAATCATCCTCACCGGATATAATTGCTACAACGTCCTTCCATTTTTTAGGACATGTGTTCCCACTCTCGAGTAACAAAGTGTCGTCATCTGCCATTTGCAGGACACTGCTGTCAATTAAATTTTGAATGAGGTGGCGGAGTGTCCAACATTCTTTTATGTTGTGACTGCGAGAATGGGAGTGGTACTGGCAGACTCTATTGGAATTGAACCGTCTGGAATGGGGATTGATTGGAGGCAGAAGGGATGTAATTCTTCCTTCATTGATCAACATCTAAAATATCTCCTCCATAGGTTGGCCAAGGAATGTAAATTCCCGTTTGTTGGCAAAATCCTGACGGGCTTTGGCATTTGCTCTTTTTATAACTTTATTCTCTAGTGTTTCGCTTTCTGAAGGTGATGATGGAGTATTTATGACAAAAGTAACTAGACTAGCATGCTCCTGACTGACTAATTAGCATGTGACTTGATGTTGATGAATCACCAGTTTTGCCAATTGGTCTACTTGTTTGCAAAGAGACTTAATCTTTTGTTCTGTCATAAACTGGAACTGCGCATAATCTCATCTGTAAGCATCGTCTTTGTTGGTCTGCGAAGATTCAACAACGTAATTGGAACTTTGTCCACTGCTCTAATTAATCATATTGACCTCTTTTTCTTTGTGTTGAGGAAGAGGATTGTCTTGCACATGAGGTTGGTCGGGTTTAGTCAGACAATCTCCCTATTGTCGATTAAATCCTTGATCTTGTGTTTCAAAGCCTAACAATCCTGAGTGTCATGTCTCGGTGCCCCGACATGATAAGCACACTTTCGTGTAGCATTGTAACCCTTCCCATTAGTGTTGGCTAGTGGAAGAAGATGTGTAATTTTCTTCTGAGTAGTCATAAGATTGAGAACATTTTTGAGCGAATCCCATAGGGGTGTGAATATTCGATTTCTTCGGACTTCTCCACCCTTTGGCAATGTAGGGTTGGAAGACTGTACTTGAAAAGGGGATTAGTTTCTCCTCTGGATAGGCATGTTCTGACTACCTTTATGACCTTGTAGTATCAAGGAAACATCCACCTCTTTCTTTTTATGGACCCTCCGGGGGTAAGTTTCGGACTGTATGTGCTCAGCAACAACTTTGAAAGCAGCTAGGTCTTGAATTTTTCCTGACTTTAATCCCATTTCTCAATGTTTGATCATTTCAGATATTGTTTTACCAATGCCAGCTAAGACTCTCTCATAGAAAGGAGCTTCTTGTATGTCTATGGAAGTCATAACCATTTCTGACTCTGTCATAGAAGGAATAACTTGAGCAGCAAGGCGCCTCCACCTTTGAGCATACTCTCTAAATGACTTATTAGACTATTTCTGACCTTGGTAATTTCATACCGGTCAGGAACCATCTAAGACTAGAAGCTGTACTGAGTGAGGAAGGCAGGAGCTAACTCCTCCCAGCTATGGATCTTAGAATTGTCTAATCTGGTATACCGTGATCCAGCTTCTCTAGTTAGACTCTTTTGGAATAGCTGCATTCTGAGCTTCTCATCCTCGGCATAAGATCCGAGTTCTCCTATGAATACCTTCAAGTGTGTGTAAGGATCTCCCAACCCGACATAATTTTCAAAGTCAGGAGTCTTGAACTTCTCTGGATAATGAACACGAGGGAATATACAAAGATCAACATAGGAGACACTTTCGTGTGCTCCAATCCCTTTTATAGACCGAATGATCTCTTCCATTTGAAGGAATTTTTTCCTAATATCACCGGTGTCTGGATCTGCTTTGAGATGGGTGTTTTCAGGAATTTTGTTGGTCGTATCCAACTGAAGTTCCGGAATTATTTTATCCGAACCTTGTGTTTCACCCTGTGCAGAGGATTCTGTATGTACGGGTATTCGTGAACCCTTAGTAGACTATTGTAGTTCTTTAAGCAGAACAACCAAATCTGTAATTTTTTTGCTTAATCAATCAAATTCTTCTCGAGAGTCAGGAGCAAGATTAGACTGGTCAGATGAAGACGTGGTTGGCTGTAGGCTCATGGCCTTTTTGGACTTTGAACGGGTAACATTCCCAATTGTTTCCCTACAAAAACTTATGTAGTTTAGTCTTAGGGAATGTATAAATGTTTACGTGCTATCATAATGTGTCCATTTTAGGAATATTATCCTGCAAAACGGGTGTCATTTGATAGCATGTCAAGCCTTAATATGCATGAACACATATTCTTCATATTTTCCATTACATAGAGATTAACATGGAATGAAATCACAAGTAATTGTCTTTACAAGTAATTGAAAATGAAAAGCATGAAGAGACTTTCCTCCGCATTTGGTTTATCAGAGGCTGACCTATCTTTGGTTACTCTCGCGACTTTTTGGCATGAAGGTTCCCAGATCATCGCAATTTACTTGACGGAAAGTTAATCCGATCTTTCAACTGGAGCGAATCTAGGTGGTGCTTTTCCTGAGCCTAATTGGAATTAGTCTCCCTACGAGTCCAGTAATCAAACACCGATAGGATAGCCTCCTAGTGGAGGAACCACAAACCATACATTCACATGCAACGTGTCTCACCGTTATGGGAATGATGACATGGGCAAAACACTAATATTACAAATAGATATATTGTAGTACAGTAAGTAAAATTCATTCATGTGACAACCCGAGAATTTATAAATTTTTTAAAATCATAATTGATTGATTTAAAGTTCAATATTAGAACCTAGACAGAAAATAAGTGCATGGAATTGGCAGTTCTGTAAAGAAATTTTAAGGATTTCAAAATTTTTAGACAAGACTTGAATAATTTGGTAGACTGTAAGTGATAGTCTGGTAATGAGATATAAGATTTTTTGTGTATTTAAAATTCTTGTGAAGAATTATTAGGGTTAAGTATCTAAGTTTATACGAGTCGATATATGTGATCATATATGTGAACAGTAAATTTTTATATGTATAATTTGTGGATCAGGATCAAATTTCGATCAGATAAGTTATATTGGTGATAAACCCTAAAATTATAATGAGAACGTTAAGGTTAAGTTATTAAACCCTAATCAGTAAATTTTTATGTGTACATATGTGATTTCAGATCAAGGATTTATCAAATGAGTTGTAACTTTAACAAACCCTAAAGTTATGTAAGAATGTCAAGGATTAAGTTAGTAAACTTTATCAAATTGTTAGAAACCCTAACAATCGGATCGAAAACCCTAATTTTAGTTTCGAGAATTCAAAACCCTAATTCAGATATTCGAAACCCTAATTTGGAAATTCAAAAGCTAAGTTTAATTGGCTAAGTGTTAATGTTATGGGATATGTTTGAAATGTCCATAATACCCTTCAAGTCATAGGGAAAAAGACAAAAATACCCTTAGTGGGTGCGAAATGTCAAAAATACCCTTTTTCTTAAAAATTAAGCAAAATATTTGTGAAATCTTGGTGAGTCATTGCTATAGTTTATTCTATGTGCTTAAAAATCTTACCAAATCTTATCTTTGTGGACACCTTGCACATTTGGATACATTGAATCAAAGAAATCAAAAGTTAAAAGTTAAGTAATAAACTTACTTTACTTCTCATTCTATCCAAGTCCATTCTCTCTCTTCACTTTTGAATTCTAGAGCGAGGGAGAGTGAGAAGTTAAGCTATGAACATCATGTAGAAAGCCTTGATCGGCAAAAAAAGATCAGAAATCAAAATCGAAGCATAAAAGGTATAAAAACCCTAACCTTGCAAATCTATGTAATTGGTGTTAGATGTTGTTAGTTGTTGTTTAGAAGTGTGTTTAATGATGTTATTTAGTGATCTATGATGTTACATCATAATCCATAACATCTAGAAGCCAAAATCTATGATTTTCAAACTGACCAAGAACCCTAAAAATAAGACCTGACAGCCTAATGTCAGGGCCTCCAGATCTGTCTATGTTAGATGTTTAAAGTGTTTTATGTTATAAATCTGAAGTATGCCATGTTGTCTATGATCTGAAACTGGAAACAGGGTCAGATCATGTCTAGTTTGCAAGTTATAGGTGGTTAAACATGGTTAAGAGACCATGAGAGACTGTTTCTGGAAAACCCAGAATTTCCAGGTTTTGTCTGACAAGTTTTTAAGGTCATGAATCTTGCCGTTATTTGCTTGTTTGGCCATGTTTTTGTTTTCATGTTGTAGTCTGGTATGTAGGCTACATAGTAAAGTCAGTATATCACTTGGATCATAACTGGAATGTAATATAATCACAGTCAAACTAGCGTTGACCACCAGCCTCATGATGAAATCTGGAAAACCTAGATTTCTCAAGAACAACCCCTTTGACAGGGTTTGTGATAACCCAGGATTTCGAATAATCCAAAATTTGCGAATAATTTTTTTTTTATTAATATTAATATTATTTATCAATTTTGTGACAAGTATCTGTGATACGAGTCTCGAGAAAGTCAATTTGTGTATTGACTAATAAATTTAGAGTAGAGTTGTGTTTAACAACTTTAGAAAACCCTAACCCTAATTTTCGGATAGGGATTCGATAGAGAATACAATTAAAATAATTGTAATGTTGATGATGTGTTTTGACTGTATAGAAATGTTGACCAATAGTTGACTGGATGGGGTTTATAATTAATAAACCTTAATAAGGGATTTAAAACCCTATTCTTAAATTTAGAAAATAAATTGTACAATTAAAAATCTTAATTGTACGCTGGGAAAACCTAATTTATAATATGGGATTTCCTAAACCCTAATTAGGCAACCCTAATTTTTATTAGCATGCCTAAAGTGTTTGTTAAACTTAAATATGATTAGAAAACTCTAATTATATTTTTGTATGTTAAATTTCTATTTTAGAAACCCTAATTTTATTTTAGAAAATTTATTTTTCTAATTAAACCCTAAACTTGAAAATTTTGGGAACTAGAATTTTTAATACCTAAAGGGTTAAAATCTTAAACCCTAATCCAAGCCCTAAATCCTAAGGGTTTGTGAATTGGACAAGTATGCCATTAAAATTAATTTATAAATGACCAAAATGCCATTTTAGTTTATTTTAATTGGATAACTTGCATTATTGGTAACAACTTTAGTTGTTGAACAACTTTGTTGACTTTGTGACACAAATCATCAGCCTCCAGCAGAAAATCTCAGCCTAGCAACAAGTCATGACTTATATAAAGAGATTTAGAGAGAGAAAAATCATAAAAACTTAGCTAATTTCAATTTTGCTCTCACCAACTCCCATTCTCTCTCAAACCCACTAAAATTAGAAGTGTTTCAGTCATTTTAATCAGCCTTAGGTCAATCAATAACAGATTGAAGGATTAAGATCAAGAATTGGAAGCTAAAGGTATAACCGAAAATTTCAATTTTGATATTTGTTGCTTAGAATTTTTTTTGTGTTATGTGTTTAGATTCATGCTAGAAGATGTTTTTAGTTGATCTATGTTAATATAACACGGATCCATAACATCAAAAGGCTTTAAAATGAAGTTTTTCAAAAACTATTTTGGGCAGTTTCTATAGTCTGACAAGCAGATGTCAGCCGCTATAGATCCTTATGTGTTTATGATTTTTGTTGTTTTAAAGCTTTACTTTGTAGACTGGTATATGGTCTTTAATTTTCAGGTGGTAGATCAGCTAAATAATGTTTAGATTAGGAGTTATTAACGGTCAAAACCCGTTGACCGGGATTGACCGAGCAAAATCTGGGCAAGTCCAGAAACTCAAATCAGCTTCTGACAAGATTTCGAAGTCGCTTAATCTGTCATGATATTGGTGTTATGATATATTTGTTGTAATGAATCTGTAGCCTGTAAGATGAAGTCTAGATCCATTCTTTTAGAACATTAAAATAATTCACAGATCGATTAGAGTAGTTGGTCAAAATGACCCATTTGGTTACGATTTGCAATTTCTGGGAATTTCCAGAAAAATTTGAACAAGTTGTTTGACAGAGTTTGACCGTGTGTTTTATATTGATTCTGTTGATGATAATCTAAGTTTTTGTTTTAGTAATGTACCTTGACACTAGAACTACAAATTTGAGCCATCAAAACACATAAAACATGCCTAGAAAATAAATTAAATTAAGCTTGAAAGTAACCACCCGAATCTGTCTGGGCCCAGAAAACTCAGATGCTGTCCTGACAGAAACTTTGGAGATTTAGATCTCCTTTATGTGATGTTGTTTAACCAAAGTGTTGGTTGGATATTGTAGTGTGACATTAATACTACAACAGCAAAGTTTTAGTTAACATAGAAGCTTTTTAATCAAAGAGATATTCATGGTCAAACGTGCACTCTCGAAGACTGGCCGGACAGGCCAAGAACACCTAAGGCTACAGAAAGTGTCGCTAAAGGTCATTAGCGACGGTTTTCAATTTATTTAATTTCTAAAATTTCTGAAAATTACTTAAAAATAGAATTAAATTCTAAAAATTACCAAAAATGGTTTTAAAAATTATTTTAAATTATGAAAAATAATTTTTGACCAATTGGAATATTTTTCTTTAATATTTATAATTATTTAAATATTAAAGGTATTTAATTTATTTAATTAGTGTATTAAATAAATTAGAGAAAAATAATTTAATATTATGAAAAATCATTTTAAATAAGAATAATGTATTTAAAAATATTTTAAATTATAAAATATAATTTTTAATATTTTTGGAGAATTTTCATTATTATTTAGTATTAATGATATTAGATTTATTTGATTATTAAATTAAATAAATAAGATCAAAATGATTTTAATGATTTAAAAATAATTTTAATTGAGAATAAAGTTTTAGAAAATATTTTAAATTATAAAATATAATTTTCAATATTTTTGGAAAATTTTCATTAATAAATTAATATCAATGATGTTTGGTTTATTTAATTATTATATTAAATAAATAAATTAAAAATGATTTTATTGATTTAATAATCATTTAAAAATGAGAAAAATGATTTAAAAATATTTTAAGTTATAATTAATGACTTTTAATATTTAGATGATAACTTCATTAATATTTATATATTAATGGTGATGATTTAAAAATGATTTTTAATTATTATAAAATCATTTAAGGAGAATATTATTGATTTAAAAATATTTTAAGTTATTAATAATAACTTTAATATTTTGACAAGTATATTATTAATATTTTGATATTTTTAAATATTAATACTGATAAGATTATTTGATAATTAAATCATTTAAAAATGATTCTGATATTTGAAAAATTATTATAAATTATAATAATTGCTTGATAATTATTAAAAGCTTCCGAAAAATATTATTAATGATAATTGACTTATCGAAATTAATATTGAAGCTTAGAGACCACGTGTAATTGACAAATAACTGTGTTAATTGTCGAATAGGATGACTAGAACACCGAGAATGGACCGAAGTCCAACTAGACTGAACTAGTTTGACTTGTTAAGTGTTTATATAGGTTATAAACACTGTTGTGGCTATGTGGTAATGTGTTTAGGAGAAGTTTGACTGTGAACTACAGTGTTGTGTGTTATGTGGATTATTGTGTTAATTGTTAGACCGATATTATTGGTTATAGGTCTTTCGAAAGCAGATAAGTATTTTGTGTAGCTGTAATCAACGGAAGATGCAAGTTCCCTAACTCAACCTTGAGTTATTTCATTCAATTATTATTGGTGGATAATTATTGCTAATTATACCACGTCCAGGGATTTATTGTTGAGATTAAATTATTGAATTAGAAAATATATATTCGTAGAATTACTGTTGTTGGATATTCATATCTGTAGAAGTTAGAATTGGCAGTACAGATAATTCCTATTTATTTTCGAATTATGTTGAGAAATGTCTTAGCCAATTATTCTGGTTAGACAAACATTTGTAAAAACTTGTTAGGTTTGAGAAGAGAAGCAAATAGAATTTGAAATCCCAGTATTTCGTTGTAAAATCAAACTCTTGATTCTAAGAATGAGAAGAACAACCTTTTATATAAAGGGAACATTTTGTTGGTCGTGAATTCGAACTTTGCGCGCGTTTTGAGTATTATGCATAATATAGGGTATAATAAGCTGATCACTTGTTGTACTTGCAGAGGGGTATGATTTAATCTTTATGGTTATCTGATACACCTGAGTATTTATCAAAGTAAATCTTTGATATCTACCCGAGAAAATAAGTTCAAAGATCTAGTGTGATCGCTCAGTATAAATCTGGAAAACATTCCACTTTGATATTTCGTAGATTGATTCTTGATTATTCATTAGAATATCGTAGAAACTTTGAAAGCGTTGTACTCTTTCATTATTGAATTATTGTGTTGTATAGAATACGAGAAAACTTGTTATTGAATAACGATTTGTTCAGCCATTTCAAAGTTCCCGAACTTTGATTTCATTCTATCAAAATAGATAGACTGTTGTTTTGAATTCTTATACATTTATTGTATGTCTTAACTTGCGGGGCAAATTAGTTGCTCACCCTTGCTAAATAAAATTTTTCAGCTAGAGATGAAGTTGCAGGAGGTGCTGCAAAGGACAAAGGTAAAGGCGTAGTTATAAATTAGTTATGTTAAACATATTTATTATGTTGTATTGTAAACCCTTTTTGTATAACTAAAGGGTATATTTGTAAAGTTAAGGTTAGAAAACCTGGGTGATGTATTATTAAACTCTGATAAAAACTTATGAAAGTACTATCTATATATATTATGGGTAGTTAAGTGTTATTTATATGGTGGATCGTGAACACCAAACTCGGGGGTCAAATAACCCGGATTTGGGGGTGTCACAGGGTTTGACCAGATCATAACTTGTTTTTCAGTTATATCTGGACAGAGCTCATGATATTTATGTGTTCTATTACATGTGTACTACATGTATGAACTAAGAAATCGACTAGTTAATGACCAGAACATATATAAAATCGAGCCACAAGGAGGTCACTCGAAATTGACTGGGTTTTTGGGAAACCCAGAAAACCCGGCAAGCCTCTGACAGCAACTTTGCAAGCTTGGATCTTGAAACTATGATGCTTAATGACTTAGAGGATGATATATACTTGTAGTATTACATAAATACTACCAAATCAATGACTTAGAAAGCCCAGAAACTTTATTACCAAAAATTAGAATCGGTCAAACCAATCCACTCGAACACTGACATAAATTCTGGGTTTTGTTGAAGAACACCTATAGCGACGGTTCTGTCGCTATAGGGCCCTTTAGCGACAGATAATTTTGGAAAATTAATTATTTTAATTAATAATTAGAGAAAAATACATTTTAATTATAAAAAATACAAAATAAATTCTTAAAAATTATTTTAAAGTCTAAAAATTAGTTTTTAATTATTTTGAGTATATTTGATAAATATTTAATATTTTTGGAATATAAATGGTATTTAATTTATTTAATTATAATATTAAATAAATTATTTAAAAATAATTTTAATACTTAAAAAGTCATGAAAAATTATATTATAGGATAAAAAAATATTTTAAGTTATTTTTAATGACTCTTAATATTTTGTGATGAATTTCATTAATAAATTTATATTAATGATGATTAATTTATTTAATGAATATATTAAATAAATTATAAAAAAATAGAATTAATGATTTAAAAATCATATAAAAATGGTATAAGTGTTATAAAAATATTCTAAGTTATAAAATATAACTTTTGATATTTTTTCATGAAAATATTAATATTTTAATATTAATATCAATTATCGAATAATGGATTTAACTGTATAAAATTCATATAAATATGATTTTTAAAATACTTTGTGACATTATAAATATATTATAATATTATGTTATGATTTTCATTAATATTTAATATTAAATAAATATTAATGATAAAAGAATTAAATGGTATTTAAATTACATCAATACAATATTAATGATTAAAAAATTATGATAAATGGTAATAATTATCTAAAAATTATTACGAGCTTATGAAAATTATTTTGACTGATCATATGATTATCTAAGATAATTGTTAAGTGTTAAGGCAGAGTTTAACTGAACTTAAACTCGTGAATAGTCCGACTAGACCGTCAGGATGTCAGATTTGTGTCGGGTTCAACTCAGAATGTAATAGTTTGACTTGATACTGAATTTTATGTGTGTTATAGATAAATAGGGTTATGTGTTATGTGTTTAGGTTATTCTATGATTATATATATAATAGTATTATACTATGATGATATTATTCTAATATTGGAGATCTATATTACTAATATTAGGTATTCAGATAAAGCGTTATAAACTGTGTAGCAGTAATAGACCGAACAAGCAAGTTACTAAACTTGAACTGTTAATTATTGTGCAAGTTTTTCTTAACTCTACTTAGAGTTGTTTCATTCAGATATGCTTATGGTTAATCATTGTTGATTGCCATTGTAGAATTGTACTCTGTACATATTGCATGTATAAGTCAGGTATGAAAGGCTGATCACCTTCATTATCGTCCGGTTCAGATATATTTTTTCATGTTTAATACTTGTTTAATCAAAAGTTTATTCGTGCTAATTCACAACTTGATTGTGGAATTATAGCCAGCTTATTATTCAAATTCTTTCAATCAAGATATATCCTTAAACAAATTTAAACTTGCTAGACAACCTTCATGCTCACCCTTGCTATATCATGATAAACATTGCAGATAAGGCGAATATGTTCGGATACAAGAAAGGATAAAGTCAAGTTCAGCTTGGGATAAAATGTGCAGTTTATTTGTAACACTTATGTATGATAATAATTTTATATGTTAGATAGTTTATGAATTATGTATTAAGTGAAGGTTTTTGACCTTGGGGTAATGTGTAAAGTGTATTGTATAAAAAAATTATATTTATATCTTCCGCTATAATTATATAATGATTGTACCAGATCCGTGGTGATTTAAGACCCAGATTTGGGGCTGTCACAGTTGGTATCAAAGCTATTGGTTATGAAGCTTAGGTAGGAATACCTGAGACCAAGAAATGCAGTGATTAGGATAAGATCTAACTCACATAGAGTTAGTTGGTCAGTAAGATTCAAAGATGAATCTCGGCGAGTTATAAAGATATAGAGTTCCCTAACTCTGATAATAAAGTTCAACAGTAGTGGTGAATAGATAGTGTCTAAAAGACTTAAAGTGTAGGGATAAGAGATCGTAAAACAAAACGATCAAGACATAGAAATGAATCATAATATATACGATGAGATCACCCCATGATCTAATAAAGTTATTATATGGGAAAAGAATCAATCTGATGATTGGAAAGTTTACAGCAAGATTGGTGTGTGAATTGGTACAGATTCAGGAAAGGACTATGAATACGAGTTGAATGAAATTCGTATTGAGAAGGGAGTTAAGATTAGGTGCGGATTTCAATTGAGGACTCATGTCGGCAGCAGAGTTGTAGGATTCCTTGTATGGGTGGTGAATTGTACTTGGTGTAAAAACCACTTATTTTCTGGCACTGATAATCATTGAAATGTTTGTGTCGCGCTATTTGCTATATGCATATTAAGAGGTTGATTCCTTTCTCGTGTGTATAACAAACAGATAGGTTATAGGTAGAGTATATAAGGTTAAGTACGAGTTCTTAAAACTCATACTTATGTGACAATCTTGACTCATAGTTATATGAAATGTTTATGAACCCCTCGGCGAATGGACGCCAAAGGTCTGACTAGGGTAAGTTCTTAAATTCATATGATTGTGGCAAGTTTATGAACTCATAAGTGTGGTTTAACGAACTGGGTATCGTTGTGTGTGAATGGATAATTGAGGATTATAGGAACAAATAGATTGTTAAGCAAATGATTATTAAAAAAGATATAAGTTTTCCAAAACTCCTAGCTATGCTAGTCTTCGAAATTTTGACATTAAGCTAAATACGCAGTATGTGCTTTTGAAAAAAAAAATGTAGACTCGTAATAATTTTTAGAACGATTTAAAGTATATTCTATGCTACTTATTTTGGCTAGACGCAAATGATTTGAAATAACAAAATATATTTTATTTATCATTCATGTACCATGTAACCTGGTGCATAGATGATAAAAAGTTGATGGAATTGTAAATTCAAAAATACTTAGTGTGAATTGATCTAAAGTTGATGTTCCACTATTATATGACGTGTTATGACAAAGTTATACGATGACGATATGAGACCCCATATTTTACGAATAAAGATTTAATTTTCTCGAAATATTTTTTTTTCAAAATTATGGTGTGGATTTGATATAATGTTATAGTTGTGGGTAATATTTATAAATTTTGCAAAGTATGCAAGTTTTTATAAAATATTCGATTGGTCGGGGAATATTCTTTTTGTTGAAGAATATTCGTACGACGTCAAAATCATTGGTGGACCCGAGAACAGAATTATTGTCGGATTGAGAAAACGACAAAAATATTTTATAAATAACGGCGGAGGTGTTACTGTTAAAACTGTTGAACTACCCGGTAGTAAAAGTACAGTAATACGCGTGGTTGCATAATAGCACAAAGTATTGATTATTGATACTTACGTGAGAAATCACTCAGTTATACTCAATTATTGCTACAGTAATTGCTGCAACATATCTCTCATATTATTGATCCAATTATGTCACAGTATCATCTGCATTATATGATATGTTATTAAATCAATAATTGAGATGACAAAGTTATTCGTATTATTAAATTGTAATATTTACAATGTCTAGAAGTTCTGTCAAGGAGAGGTTTGGTCACCTAATTGCTCGCCAATAGGGAGAAATCCTTATTGAAAAGCCTCCTCTTTCCTGGGAACAACCTGGTTGTTAAATATTGTGAGTTATAATATTAATGATGAATAAGTTCTTGTTGATTAAAGATGAATTTGATAGTTTCATTATGTTGGGATTATTTGTCTTTAGTAGAAATCGACATCTATTCCGATGATAATTGATGTCTGGAGGTTATATTGTTCAATCGGGTATTCGGGGAACTTTTCGTGTCGGAGTACTATTCACGAGTTACTATTCATAAGTTATTATTCACGAGTTATTATTCATAAGTTACTATTCACAAGTTACTATTCACTCTAGTATTGTGCATTCGGGTATTTGGGTACAATATTATTCCATGAGGAGATGTACTAATTTTTCAGACCGTTGGTTGAAGTTATATCAGTGAATCAATATGGACCGTTAGTGGAAAGTTATAATAGTGAACAAATATGGATCGCTGGTTTAAAGTTTTAATAATAAATCAGTATGGATCGTTGCTTTAAGTTTTAATAGTAAATCAATCTGGACCGTCCGTTTAAAAGTAAATCAATCTGGACCATTCAGGAATTAGTTACTATTCAATCCATTCTTCTATAAATAGAAACTCATTCCTTCATTATTTCTTACGAATTCACTGAAACTCTAGAGAGAGAAATTATAGAGAGAAAGAAGAAGAGTATTCTGCTACTTCACTACTTCGATATCCAGTGTCTTTTACGGTAAGGGGTGTTATTTGTTCTTATTCATGAAGACAACTTTTTTTATTCCATTCTTTATTATTCTGTTGGAATAACCTGTAAACGCGACATACCCTATACATTACCTGTATACACGGCATACCCTATACTTGGTGAAATCCTTCTGTTATTCCATTCTTTATTATTCTGTTGGAATAACTTGTATACACGGCATACCCTATACATAACCTATATACGCAGCATACCCTATACTTGGTGAAATCCTTATGTTATTCCATTCTTTATTATTCTCTTGGAATATCCTGTCTGTGCGTTTTACGCCGGACCTGGTTCCATCTTTATTATTCTGTTGGAATAACTTGTATACGCGGACTCCCCTATAATTGGTGAAATCCTTATGTTATTCCATTCTTTATTATTCTGTTGGAATATCCTATCTGTGCGTTTTACGCCAGACCTGGTTCCGTATTTATTATTCTATCGGAATATCCTGTCTGTGCGTTTACGCCGGACCTGGTTCCATATTTATTATTTTGTTGGAATAACCTGCCTGTGCTATATATCACATGCCTGGTGATTTCTTTTGTTATTCCATTCCTTATTATACTCAGTTGGTTAAAGTTTTAACTTCTATACTCCATGAAATTGGTGGAATATCATTGATATTTGCGCTTCATCTAGTATCTTTTCATGGAAATATTCTTCTGAGCATTCTTGAATTTTACTCTACAAAGAAGTATCATGTTGACAATTTGGACGTTATTAGTTCCTGGATAAATTAATTTGTGAACTTGTTTTATTGAATTCTTATATCATTGTCATCATCCTCATGTTTATATTTTTGAAAGTCATCTGTGGCCTGTAATGCATAGATGGACTTGGTATGATTATGACCAGGGATTATTCGGTATAATCATAACCGTAATGTTACAAATGATGTGATAAAAGTCCTCATTGTCTTGTAGTGCATTGATGGACAGTTGTTGGCATGATCATGACCATTGATGAATATATGAATATCCTTAGCCCGTAGTGCATGGATAATCTGTGGTCGTGACCCTAATGAATATCCTTGGCCGTAGTGCAGGGATGATGTGGATTATTTATTAAGCTGAGTCTCAGTGATAAAAGTGATGAAAAACTTTTTAAATCATAAAAGATAGTAGATTTTATTCTCTACTTGACTCTTTTAATGGATTTCTTATTCCGCTGCAGTTAAACTTGATGTCTATTGTATTTTATCAGTTTAACATTGTTAAAGACTAATGATAATTTATTCTGTATTATCTTAGTAATAATATTTCTTACTGGGCTAGTTGAGCTCACCCTTTCTTTCACTGTTCTCTTCAGGAAATGAGAATATAGCTGGGACGAGTCGGGAAACGGAGTGACAATCCAGATGATAGCATTAGTAGTCCTCACTATTCTGTTAAATAGTGTGATAATAAATATAATGAGGACTGAATTTGAGTTTGTATACTGTCTATGAGGACTCCATTGAGAGTGGATATTGTCTAGAAGGCAATATTCTTGCTTAAACTCTCAGTTTATGTTTTGTTGTATTTTACACGACAGTTGTATAATTAAGTTGTATTTGATTTATGTACCATGTATTTGGCGACTCAAGATGGGTGATGCATACCTATTTTGGGGGCGTCACAGACGACATCCTCAAACAGACTGTTAATACAGTACGACATCATGACGTCATTCTCGAAAATATTTTCAAAATTTTAATTTGCCAACGGGGTTTGGCTACACCTAAATAATTTGATTGAATTGAATTATAGATATGAGTCAACGCTATTCGATTCAGCTAGACTAATGTTTATGAAAACTCGAAGTGTTCATTGAAAGAAATTTCCCAAACCAAATTTTTTTGGTGCGAAATCAAATAAGACTGAGGTAAGAAAATTTTATGCACCCAAGGCGGATAAGAGGAACAAGAAAATGGTTTCGACCAGCAGTACTTGGCCAGTACAGTGCATACCAGACTAATTACCCTCTATATCTGTAAGTTATGACGGTTTGCGGATGAATTTCCATAAAACCTTTGCAAAAATGACAGACAATAGTCTATATGACTCCTCAGCACAATTTGAAAATTTTTACTATTGTGAGTGGTGTATTGGGTAGCATATGATGAAGTGTATGAATGGTGAATGGTGTAAGCAGTATGGTGTAAGGTGTAAGGTGAATTTCGGGGACGAAATTCTTAGAAGAAGGGGTGAATGTGACAACCTGAGAATTTAGAAAATTTTTAAAATCATAATTGATTGATTTAAGGTTCAATATTAGAACCTAGACATAAAATAAGTGTATGGAATTGGCATTTCTGTAAAGAAATTTTAAGGATTTCAAAATTTTTGTACAAGACTTGAATAATTTGGTAGACTGTAAATGATAGTCTGGTAATGAGATATAAGATTTTGGTGTATTTAAAATTCTTGTGAAGAATTATCAGGGTTAAGTATCTAAATGTATACGAGTCGGTATATGTGATCATATATGTGAACAGTAAATTTTTATGTGTTTAATTTGTGGATAAGGATAAAATTTCGATTAGATAAGTTATATAGGTGACAAACCCTAAAATTATAATGAGAATGTTAAGGTTAGGTTATTAAACCCTAATCAGTAAATTTTTATGTATACATATGTGATTTCAGATCAAGGATTTATCAGATTAGTTGTAACTTTAAAAAACCCTAAAGTTATGTCAGAATGTCAAGGATTACGTTAGTAAACTTTATTGAATTATTAGAAACCCTAACAATTTGATCGAAAACCTTAATTTTAGTTTCGGGAATTCAAAACCCTAATTCGGATATTCAAAACCCTAATTTGGAAATTCAAAAGCTAAGTTTAATTGGCTAAGTATTAATGTTATGAGATATGTTTGAAATGTCCATAATACCCTTCAAGTTATAGGGAAAAAGACAAAAATATCCTTAGTGGGTGCGAAATGTCAAAAATACCCTTTTTCTTAAAAATTAAGCAAAATATTTGTGAAATCTTGGTGAGTCATTGCTATAGTTTATTCCATGTGCTTAAAAATCTTACCAAATCTTATCTTTGTGGACACCTTGCACATTTGGATACATTGAATCAAAGAAATCAAAAGTTAAAAGTTAATTAATAAACTTACTTTACTTCTCATTCTATCCAAGTCCATTCTCTCTCTTCACTTTCGAATTCTAGAGTGAGGGAGAGTGAGAAGTTAAGCTATGAACATCATGTAGCAAGCCTTGCTTAGCAAAAAAAGATCAGAAATCAAAATCAAAGCATAAAAGGTATAAAAACCCTAACCTTGCAAATCTATGTAATTGGTGTTAGATGTTGTTAGTTGTTATTTAGAAGTGTGTTTAAGGATGTTATTTAGTGATCTATGATGTTACATCATAGATCCATAACATCTTGAAGCCAAAATCTAAGTTTTTCAAACTGACCAAGAACCCTAAAAATAAGGCCTGACAGCCTAATGTTAGGGCCTTCAGATTTGTCTGTGTTAGATATTTAAAGTGTTTTATGTTATAGATATGAAGTATGCCATGTTGTATATGATCTGGAACAGGAAGCAGGGTCAGATCATGTCTAGTTTGCAAGTTATAGTCAAACATGGTTAACCGACCATGAGAGACTGTTTTTGGAAAACCCAGAATTTCCAGGTTTTGTCAGACAAGTTTTTAAGGCCATGAATCTTGCTGTTATTTGCTTGTTTGGCTATGTTTTTGTTTTCATGTTGTAGTCTGGTATATAGACTAAATAGTAAAGTCACTATATCACTTAGATCATAACCGGAATGTAATATAATCACAGTCAAACTAGCGTTGACCACCAGCCTCATGATGAAATCTGGAAAACCCAAATTTCTCAAGAACAACCCCTCTTACAAGGTTTGACCAAATCAAAACTTGTGATTCTGTTATATTTAGACTGAACTCATGATATTTATGTGTTCTATAACATGTGTACTACATGTATGAACTAAGAAATCGACCAGATAATGACCAGAACGTATATAAAATTGAGCCACAAGGTGGTCACTCAAAATTGACTGGGTTTTTGGGAAACCCAGGAAACCCAGCAAGCCTCTAACAGCAACTTTGCAAGCTTGGATCTTGCAACTATGATTCTTAATGACTTAGATGATGATATATACTTGTAGTATTACATAAATACTACCAGATCAATGTCTTAGAAAGCCCAGAAACTTTATTACCAAGAAATTAGAGCCGGTCAAACCAAGCCACTCGAATACTGAAATGAATTCTGGGTTTTGGTGAAGAACACCTATAGCGACGGTTCTATCGCTATAGGGCCCTTTAGCGACAGATAATTTTGGAAAATTCATTATTTTAATTGATAATTAGAGAAAAATACATTTTAATTATAAAAAATACAAAATAAATTCTTAAAAATTATTTTAAAGTCTGAAAATTAGTTTTTAATTATTTTGAGTATATTTGATAAATATTTAATATTTTTGGAATATAAATGGTATTTAATTTATTTAATTATAATATTAAATAAATTATTTAAAAATGATTTTAATACTTGAAAAGTCATGAAAAATTATATTATGGGATAAAAAAATATTTTAAGTTATTTTTAATGACTTTTAATATTTTGTGATGAATTTCATTAATAAATTTATATTAATGATGCTTAATTTATTTAATGAATATATTAAATAAATTATGGAAAAATAGAATTAATGATTTAAAAAACATATAAAAATGGAATAAGTGTTATAAAAATATTCTAAGTTATAAAATATAACTTTTGATATTTTTTCATGAAAATATTAATATTTTAATATTAATATCAATTATCGGATAATGGATTTAACTTTATAAAAATCATATAAATATGATTTTTAAAATACTTTGTGACATTATAAATATATTATAATATTATGTTATGATTTTCATTAATATTTAATATTAAATAAATATTAATGATAAAGGAATTATATGGTATTTAAATTACATCAATACAATATTAATGATTAAAAAATTATGATAAATGGTAATAATTATCTAAAAATTATTACGAGCTTATGAAAATTATTTTGACTGATCATATGATTATCTAAGATAATTGTTAAGTGTTAAGGCAGAGTTTAATTGAAATTAAACTCGTGAATAGTCCGACTAGACCGTCGAAATGTCAGATTTGTGTCGGGTTCAACTCAGACTGTAATAGTTTGACTTGGTACCGAATTTTATGTGTGTTATAGATTAATAGGGTTATGTGTTATGAGTTTAGATTATTCTATGATTATATATATAATAGTATTATACTATGATGATATTATTCTAATATTGGAGATCTATATTACTAATATTAGTTATTCAGATAAAGTGTTATAAACTGCGTAGCAGTAATCGACCGAACATGCAAGTTACTAAACTTGAACTGTTAATTATTGTGCAAGTTTTTCTTAACTCTACTTAGAGTTGTTTCATTCAGATATGCTTATGGTTAATCATTGTTGATTGCCATTGTAGAATTGTACTCTGTACATATTGCATGTATAAGTCAGGTATGAAAGGCTGATCACATTCATTATCGTTCGGTTCAGATATATTTATTCATGTTTAATACTTGTTTAGTCAAAAGTTTGTTCGTGTTAATTCACAACTTTATTGTGGAATTATAGCCATCTTATTATTCAAATTCTTTCAATCATGATATATCCTTAAATATATTTAAACTTGTTGGGCAACCTTCATGCTCACCCTTGCTATATCATGATAAACATTGCAGATAAGACGAATACGTTAGGATACAGGAAAGGATAAAGCCAAGTTCAGCTTGGGATAAAATGTGCAACTTATTTGTAACAGTTATGTATGATAATAATTTTATATGTTAGATAGTTTATGAATTGTGTATTAAGTGAAGGTTTTCGACCTTAGGGTAATGTGTAAACTGTATTGTATAAACAATTTTTGTTTATATCTTCCACAATAGTTATAGAATGATTATACCAGATCTGTGGTTATTTAGGACCCGGATTTGGGACTGTCACAATTCATACACATTCATTGAAAATGTAAATACAACATTCACACACAAGCATATAATAGTTTTGAAAAGATTATAGTAGCGTCTTAAATCCTCTTACTGGAGACCCCAGCGGAGTCACCACCTATCGACGTCGAGATTTTTATTGATCCCTTTTTTCTGTTCTTATCTTTTGATGTTCTCATGTTAGGTGAGATTTTTTTGAAAAAACAAGTTGTGTAAAGGTCCGACATTTATATGTCAACGATTTGACTGTAAGAGTCGCTAATTGATTTTTTAAATGGTTGTACTAACGCAACCGATAAAAGGTTTGCACATTGACCTAGTGATGTGACACTACTAAATGAGTCTGTGAAATTGAGATTCATTAAGGTCCGAAGACTTGCTTATGTGGAGGGAAGGTGTTAGGCACCCCCCGACATCCGTGTTACCACGATTACCGCCACTTTTCAATTAAACTGTTATATGAATGTGTGTGTGTTTGTGGGTCAATGTGTAATTATTTGGAAATAGTCCTACGCCTCGTTCGCACCTATATATACAGGGTTTGAATTTATATAAACATACAATTTTGAATAAGATATAGCAGTGAGGTTTTATACAAGAGGTTTTTTCAAACCTTGTGCTCAATAGTAATTGAGGTCTTTGATACTTCCATTTTATTAAATGTTCGGCTTGATTTCTTTTATTTTTGAGATGTGAAGCATCTTCGGGAAAATAATATATATGGCAGTGCCAAACTCCTCATGGGCATGAAATCCATCTAAGGAAATTCAAACACCATGAATAATTTACAAGCTGCTTACAACTGGAAATGTCCATCACGGGAACCGAATCTAGATTCAGTAGACTGAATCTGTGATCACATGATTTCTATAATCACACGATGCCGCAATTTATATGAAAGCAGTAAGCAGTTATATATATATATATATATATATATATATATATATATATATATATATAGACAATGATCAACAACCACAAAGAACCTCCACGGGGAATCAGAAATGTAAATAAAGCAATAAATACGATCAACCACAATGAAGTAAACTCCAGGCGGGACTAAATGTAAATAAAACAGTAAAAACGATCAACCGCCACGAAGTAAACTCCAAGCAGGACGGAATGTAAATAAAACTCCAAGCAGGACGGAATGTAAATAAAACAGTAAAAGGACACGAAGTAAACTCTGGGCCTGACAGAAATGTAAATATATATATATATATATATATATATATATATATATATATATAAAAGAGGTAAATGCACAAGATATATATCGATCCCGACTCGGTTTATTATTTCAACGATTTGTCACTATATATATATATATGTATATATATACAAAAGAAAATAAAATTCACGGACCGAAGTCCGGGCATACACACACAACATGACTCTCAATGTGAAGAACAATGTGTACAAAGATGAATAGAAAGGCTTTAATGTGTGTAAGAAGACTTACAGTGGACTGCCAAAGAAGACTTCTATATCTTTAAATGGATGAACACTCGGCTCTCGCTGGTAAAAAAATATGACTGAATATAAGCTCACAAGTGTTTAAAATAGGAAATCTCTCAGTTTAGGGTGTGTACAGAGCAAATTGGATAGGGCTTCCTCACCATTTTCTCTTGAAATATGGCCACCCAAATCCCTCTATTTATAGAGGGGGGAGCCGCAGATGTACATGTGGCACCCGCAGATGTACCTGCGGCTGTCCGGGATGCCACGAGCTACGCATGTCCCGCTGTCTCAAAGTACGTGTATGCGTGCAACGTGATGTCCACTCGAACTTGCAGAACTTCAATCTGAGACTCTAATTCAGGTGTATAAGACCTTTTATGGAGTACTTTTGTCGAGAGCTATGCCATGACATGAGATTAGAGGTTGTCAGAAGTCAAAAAGATGGGACCATGCCCTTGGTCTTCAAGCTTCAAATTCTTTTCAGTGTGCTACCTTGCGTAGTAGTCACTAACTTCTTGGCTCTCGTGGGACATTACTGTGTAGAATGTATGTTGAGATGTCTTGAGATGGAGCAATGTGGAATCAAGGTCGCAAAATGATGATTTTTCCCTTCACCGGGGTTGTCTCCGATTTGGGCTGATAAAGTAGTCGTTGCTCAAGGTTATCTCTGAGAATGGGCTGTTACAAGTAATGGATGTCCTCAGGTTTGTCTCTGAGGTGTGTCTGACCTCCCGGGGTTATCTCCGGGTTTGGAGCTGAGTGCCTCGGTGTAAGTCCCGAGGTTAAAACTGGCTGCATAGGTTGAAACGAGCATTTCTGGGGTTAGCTCTGGAACTGTAACTGCACTCGTTGGGGTTATCTCCAAGGTTGACATTGTCTTTCCCAGTTTTGTTTTCGGGGATGAGACTGAGTATCTTGGGGTTATCTCTGAGGTGAAACTGACACTTACGGTGGTATTTTCGGGAATGAACTGAGCTGTCCTCCAGGGTTATCTCTGAAAGATGATTCTGCCCTCCTGCAATGTTAGTAGTAGGTATGCAGAAAATTTTGAGTTTTTACATACATAAATGAGATTATAAGACTGCATTATATGCCAATATCCATAGTTTTTGATCGAGGCCCAGGATTCACTTCACGATTTTGGGTTAGTTTGCAAAAAGCCATAAGCACGGATTTACGATTCAGTTCGGTATGTCATCCTCAAACAGACGGGCAGTGGAGAGGACTATTCAAACTCTTGAAGATCTATTAAGACTCTGTGTCCTTGACTTCAAAGGAAGTTGGGACAAGTTCTTGCCATTGATGGAATTCTCCTATAACAACAGTTATCAAGCAAGTATATGCATGGCTCCATTTGAGGTGTTGTATGGACGCAAGTGTTGTTCTCCAGCATGCTGGGACGAGGTGGGTGAAGCAACGTTATTGGGATCAAAGTTGGTACGTATGACAACAAAAAAGATTCAAATGATCCAACAACATATAAAGACCTCACAAGATTGACAAAAGAATTATGCTGATCTTCACCGAAAGGACGTAGAATTCAATGTTGAAGATCATGTGTTGTTACGTGTTGCTCCTTGGAAAGGAGTTACAAGATTTGGAAAGATGGGGCAGCTCAATCCTCGATTAATTGGCCTATTTGAAATCTTCGATCGAGTAGGAACTATGTCCTATAGACTCGTCTTACCGCCAAGTATGTCTCGTGTTCATAACGTTTTTCACATATCTATGTTACGTAAATATGTGGAAGACCTGAACCACACTATTGAGTTAGAACCAGACGAAATAACGAAAGATTTAACGTATGAAGAGGTACCTGTTAAAATCTTGGATAAGAAGGAACATATTCTACGCTCCAAGGTTATACCTCAAGTCAAAGTTTTGTGGAGAAACCATGATGTTGAGGAAATGACATGTGAGTTAGAATCTAAAATTAAATCAATGTATCCTCACCTCTTCGACATACCAGGTATGTACCCCAATTTCGAGGATAAAATTTCATAGGAAGAGGAGGTTGTAAGACCCCAACTTTTACGAATAAAGATTATTTTTTCTCGAAATATATATTTTTTAATATTATGGTGTGGATTTGATATAATATTATAGTTATGGATAATATTTATAAATTTTGTAAAGTAAACAAGTTGTTATAAAATATTCGATTGGTCGGGGAATATTCATTTTATCAGGGAATATTTGTATGATGACACAATCATTGGTGTAACTCACAACGGAATTATTGTCGGAGTTAAAAAATGACAGAAATAACTTTTTATAAAAATAATGGTAAAATTTTTACCTTAACCGTTGAAATACCCGGTGGTAAAAGTATAATAATACGTGTGGTTGCATAGTAGCACATGATATTGTATAATATCTTTGATTATTGATGCTTACGTGAGAAGTCACTCAGTTATACTCAATTATTGCCACAGTAATTGATGCATATTATCTCACATTATTGATTCAATTATTGTTATAATATTTTATATTATTAAATCAATAATTTAGACGACACGGTTATTCATATTATTATTTGCATTATTGACGATGTCTAGAAATTTCTGTCGAGGAAAGGGGTTTGGTCACCTAATTGCGCGCCAATAGGGAGAAATCCTTATCGAAAAGCCCCTATTTCCTGGGAATGATCTGGTTGTTAATATTGAAAGTTATATTATTGATGAATAAATGTTGTTAAAAATATTGAGGAGATTTTTATGAAGTATTTGTTGTAAGTTTGGTGTATTATTTGGACCCCCACTTACTCATTTTTCAAAATAGTTGAGAGAAAGTTATCTCAGTTTTGTGTTATATATATATACTAGTAATTGCCCGTGCCTGAAGGCACGGCGTAACGAAAAATTAGATTAAAATTCGAAAAATCATTTATTATCTAAATACTCTTTGCAACTTAAAATCAGACATAATAATTATCATAATTTATCACACTACCACAATAATTAATTTTTCTTTAAAAATAGATATCCGGAAAAAATTAAACTTGTCTACAAAACTTACAATTATCAATAAAAATTATCATAATTCACCACACCACCACAATAATTATTATTATTGTTATTATTATTGTTATTGTTGTTGTTGTTATTATTATTATTATTATTATTATTATTATTATTATTATTATTATTATTATTATTATTATTATTATTATTATTATTATTATTATTATTATTATTATTATTATTATTATTATTATTTTAATTATAATTATAATAATTATTATTAATATTAATTTTATTGTAATTATTATTACTTTATTACTATTATTATTATTATTACTATTATAATAATATTATTATTATATTATAATTATTATTATTTTGAATTAAAATTAGAATGAATCTGAACCGTACTTGTGCTTTCCCGCTCAAATCAATTAGAATGAATCAGAATCTTTATTATATTATTATTATTATTATTATTATTATTATTATAATTATTATTTCTATTACTATTACTATTATAATAATAATTATTATTATAATTATTATTACTATTATTATTTGTTTTTGTGTGTGTGTGAAGAAGAGAAGAGAGAGAAAGATTTTGTGTGTGAACATGAGAGAGAGTATGGTATATGAGTGAATTTGATTTGGACGGGAAGAAATATGAGCCTTTAGATTAAGTTGGAAAAATTAAGTTAGAATGAATCTGAATCGTTCTTGTGCTTTGTCAAATGAAAGATTCAAAATGAGTTCTGTTTTATTATATATATATATATATATATATATAAGAGTCACGAGGGGGGGGGGGACCAAATTATTTTGTAATTTTTTCTAAATAATATCATTCCATTCTTCTATAAATAGGATGCTTAGTTTAGAATTGAAAATCACATCAGAATTAGAGAATTATTCTTTTATAATATTGAGCGTATTTCTTTAGAGTTTAAGGAAGCTTTGAGTGTAGAAAACAGTATAAGTTTTCTTTAAGAATATCCCCGCCCTATTAGTCAGAAATACTCTCCTTCTAAGGTAATGGATATTATTTTTGTTCAATACTCGTAAGAAATAATATTTTCTTCCATACTCTGTAATATGTAAGTAATATTATTTCATTTTAGATACTGAATTCTATACTCATTTTGTTAAAGTATTACTTCTATACTCCTTGAAATTGGCGTTTCATCTAGTATCGTTCTGCTAAAATATTTTTTTGGACATTCTTGATAAATTTTGATCTTTTCATGTCGGGGTACTATTCACGGGGTACTATTCCTAAAGTATATTCACGGGATACTATTCACTCAGGTACTATTCACCCGGGGTACTATTCATGACAAATTGATTTCTTTTCAGTCCAAATCATTTTTGATACAATATTATTCTTGAATTTTACTCCACAAAGCAGTATCATGTTGACAATTTGGACATTATTGAATTCTGGATAAATTAAATTATAAATCTTTAAAATTTATCCTTGCTCTCATTTAATTGAATTCTTATATCATTGTTATCATCCTCATGCTTATATTGTGATTAAAGTCATCTTTGGCCCATAGTGCATAGATGGACTATAGATTGATATGATTATGACCAGTGATTATTCGGTATAATCATGACCTGTAATGTTACAAATGATATGATAAAAGTCCACATTGGCCAGTAGTGAATTGATGGACAGTTGTTGATATGATCATGACCATTGGTGATAACACGAATATCCTTGGCATGTAGTGCTTGGATAATTCATGGACGTGATACTAATGAATATCCTTGGCCCGTAGTGCATGGATAATTCAGTGATGTGGATTATTTATTAAGCCGAGTCTCAGTGATAAAATTGATGATAAACTTTTAAATCATAGAAGATAGTAAATATCATGCTCTACTTGACTCTTCTAATGGATTATTTATTCCGCTGAAGTTAAACTTACTGTTTATTATATTTTACCAGTTTAACATTGTTGAAGGCTAACGATAATTTATTCTGCATTATCTTAATCATAATATTTCTTAATGGGCTAGTTGAGCTCACCATTTGCTTTTATTGTTCTCTTCAGGTCATGAGAATATAGTTTGAGTTTTGATATTGTCTAAAAAATAATATTCACATTAAAACTCTCAGCTCATGTTGTATAATTAAGTTTGTATTTATATTTTGTACCATATATTTGGCGACCTAAAATGGGTGTTATATACCTATTTTTGGGGCGTCACAAATTGCATGGTAATTTGATGAGTTATATAAGGACTAAACGTGATATCCACGAGAAGATGTAATTTGAACCTTAAGATGTGATGACTTGATAAGTGTTTTAAACAATAAGATAACATGTGACGCCCCCAAAACAGGTATACATCACCCATCTTGAGTCGCCAGATACATGGTATATAAATTCAAATACAACTTAATTATATTACTGTCGTGTAAAATACGACAAAACATAACTGAGAGTTTAAACAAGAATATTGTCATCTAGACAATATCCACACTCAATGGTGTCCTCATTACAATTATTATCACATTATTCAGTAGAATAGTTAGGATTACTAAAGTCATTTATCCTGGACCATCACTCCATTCCCCGACTCGTCCCAGCTATATTCTCATTTCCTGAAGAGAACAATGAAAGAAAGGGTGAGCTCAACTAGCCCAGTAAGAAATATTATGACTAAGATAATTCAGAATAAATTATCCTTAGCCTTCAACAATATAACAACTGATAGAATACAATAGACAACAAGTTTTAGATTAACAACTGCAGTGGAAATAAACAATCCATTAGAAGAGTAAAGTAGAGCATAAAATCTACTATCTTCTATGATTTAAAAAGTTTTTCATCAACTTTATCGCTGAGACTCAGCTTAATAAATAAACCATATCATCGATTCTTCCCTGCACTACGGGCCAAGGATATTCATTAAATCATCAATGGTCATGACTATACCGAATAATCCCTGGTTATAATCATACCAAAAATTGTCCATCAATACACTACAGGCCACTGAGGAGTTTCACCACATCATTCGTCACATTACGGTCATGATTATACCCAATAATCCCTGGTCATAATCATACCAAGTCCGTCTATGCACGTAAGCCAAAGATGACTTTCATCATAATATAAGCACGAGGATGATGAGAATGACATAATAATTCAATAAAACAAGTTCAAAGATAAATTTTAAAGATTTATAATTTAATTTATCCCAAAATCATTAATGTCCAAATTGTCAACATGATACTGCTTTGTGGAGTAAAATTAAAGAATAATATTCATGTACCAAAAATAATTTGGACATAAAAGAAATATATTTTTTGGGTGAATAGTACCCCGTGAATAGTACTTCAGGAATAGTACCCCGTGAATAGTATCCCGACACAAAAAGTGTCTCAAATACCCGAGTAAATGATACTAGAGTGAATAGTAATCGGGTGAATAGTAACCCGTGAATAGTATTCTAACATGAAAAGTGCCCCGAATACCCGAGTGAATAATACTAGAGTGAATAGTAACTTATGAATAGTAACTCATAAAAGAAAAATACCAAAGAAAATGATATTGCATGACGAGTACAAAAGAAATGATATCTCATACGAATATAATATAATATATGAAACTGCAAATTGATTTTCACCCACTATGCGGCAATCTACGTAGATAGATCATTTCCATAATTTAATAAGGAATGAATACAAAGGATCATTCACCATGCATGCGGTAATCCACATAGAAAGGTTATTCCAACAGAATAATAAAGAATTGAATAATGGAAGAATTCACCATGCATGCGATAGACCGTACATACAGGTTATTCCCAATAGAATAAAAAAGAATGGAACCAGGTCATGCGTAATCCGCACAGACAGGATATTCTAACATAATAATAAAGAATTGAATAACAAAAAAATTCATTAGGCATGCGATAGACCGCACAGACAGGTTAGTCCAACAGAATAATAAAGAATGGAATAATAGAAGAATTTCACCATGTTTACGGTTCTTCGCATAGACATGTAATTCCAACATAATAATAAAGAATGGAATAACATAAGAATTTCACCAAGTATGCGGTACTTCGCATAGACATGTTATTCCAACATAATAATAAAGAATGGAATAACAGAAGAATTTCACCATGTATACGGTAGTCCGCGTATACAGGTTATTCTAACAGAATAATAAGGAATGGAATAATAATAGATCTCTTCATGAATATAAAAGAAATAATAGCCCTTACTATAATAATAATATCCCTTACTTCAGAAGAAGATTGGTTACTGAAATAGTGAAGTATCAGACTTCGCTTCTTCTTTCTCTCTATAGCTTCTGTCTCTATAATTTCTCTATAATAATTTCTCTTGTGAGACTTAGTGAATTGGTGAAAAATAATGAAGGAATGAGCGTCTATTTATAGGAAAATATAGTTTTCATAATTGCACATTTTGGGGCTCAAAATATTACAGTATAATACCCTCATCTTTTCCTTCATTTTTAATTTAGTCATGCAAGTATTATCAAACTTGCACCACCTCCCCTAATAGTAAATCATGTGAATCAATAGTAAATCATGTGACTCAATAGTTCTACACATGTGAAAAAATTAATTATAGTATAGTACCTTCAACTATACCTCCATTTTTAACTTAGTCATGCAAGTATTATCAAACTTGCACCAACTCCCCTAATAGTAAATCATGTGAATCAATATTATACACATGTGAACACATAGTTATAATCATGTGAATTAATAGCAATTAATTGATCATTTATCCGATTAATTACCTGATTGGTCAGTATAACTTCCAGACATCATTTATTATCGAAATAAATGTCAATTTTCACTATCACAAATAATTCCCACACAATGGAACTATCAATTTCATCTTTAATCAACACGAACTTATTCATCATTAATATTATAATTCACAATTTTTAACAACCAGGTCGTTCCCAGGAAAGAGGGGGCTTTCCGATAAGGATTTCTCCTTATTGGCTCGCAATTAGGTGACCAAACCTCTCATTGACAGAACTTTTAGACATTGTCAATATTGCAAATAATAATATGAATAACTTTGCAGTCTCAATTATTGATTTAATAATATATAATGCAGATGATACTGTGAGAATAATTGAATCAATAATATGGGAGATATGATGTAGCAATTACTGTAGCAATAATTGAGTATAACTGATTGACTTCTTACGTAAGCCTCAATAATCAATACAGTGTGCTATTATGCAACCACGCGTATTACTGTACTTTTACTACCGGGTAGTTCAACAGCTTTAACGGTAATACTTTCTCCGTTATTTTTATAAAATGATTATTATGTCGTTTTTTAACTACGACAATACTTCCGTTGTGGGGTCCACTAATGATTGTGTCGTCGTACGAATATTCCCTGTTAAAATGAATATTCCCCGACCAATCGAATATTATATAACAACTTGCTTACTTTGCAAAATTTATAAATATTACCCACAACTACAACATTATATCAAATCTACACCATAATATTAAAAAAAAAATTCGATAAATTTAAATCTTTATTCATAAAATTTGGGGTCTCACAATCTCCCATCCTTATGAAATTTCGCCCTCGAAATTTATGTACGTACCTAGTATGTCGAAGAGATGAGAATACCTTGCTTTCTTTTTGGATTGTACCTTCCAAGTTATTTCCTCTCTATCATGATTTTCCCATTTCTCATCTCCTATATTTAAGATATCATTCTAGAATATAGTTTCAAAATTAGGGTTAATTGACATGCCACATATTATCCCTATACTCTGACTGACCAATTAAATACTAAATAAACATAGGTAGGTCATACTAGCGAAGGAATTATCCGACTCTCCCCTCCTAGTACTAGTCTCAATTCTCAGCCAAGGATTATATCCCTAAGCTTTGATACCAACTGTGATGCCCCCAAAATAGGTATACATCACCCATCTTGATCGCCAGATACATGATATATAAATTCAAATATAACTTAATTATACAACAGTCGTGTAAAATACGACAAAACATAGCTTAGAGTTTAAACAAGAATATTGTCATCTAGACAATATCCACACTCAATGGTGTCCTCATTACAATTATTATCACGTTATTTCGTAGAATATATAGTGATGACTACTAAAGCCATTTATCCTTGACCATCACCCAATTCCCCAACTCGTCCCAGCTATATTCTCATTTCCTGAAGAGAACAATGAAAGAAAGGGTGAGCTCAACTAGTCCATTAAGAAATATTATGACTAAGATAATACAGAATAAATTATCCTTAGCCTTCAACAGTATAACAACTGATAGAATACAATAGACAACAAGTTTTAGAACAACAACGGCAGTGAAAATAAGCAATCCATTAGAAGAATAAAGTAGGACATAAAATCTACTATCTTCTATAATTTAAAAAGTTTTTCATCAACTTTATTGCTGAGACTCAGCTTAATAAATAAACCATATCATGATTATACCGAATTACCCCTGGTCATAATCATACCAAAACCGGTCCATCAATGCACTTCAGGCCACTGAGGACTTTCACCACATCATTCGTCACATTACGATTATGATTATACTGAATAATCCCTGGTCATAATCATACCAAGTCCATCTATGCACATAAGCCAAGGATGACTTTCATCACAATATAAGCATGAGGATGATGACAATGACATAATAATTCAATAAAACAAGTTCAAAAATAAATTTTAAAGATATATAATTTAATTTATCCCAAAATCAATAACGTTCAAATTGTCAACATGATACTGCTTTGTGGAGTAAAATTCAAGAATAATATTCATATACCAAAAATAATTTAGACAAAAAAGAAATATATTTTTTGAGTGAATAGTGTTCTGTAAATAGTACTTCGGGAATAGTACACCGTGAATAGTATCCTGACACCAAAAGTGCCTCATATATCCGAGTGAATGATACTAGAGTGAATAGTAATCAGGTGAATAGTAACCCATAAATAGTAACTAGTGAATAGTACTCTGACACGAAAAGTGCCCCGAATATCCGAGTGAATAATACTAGAGTGATTAGTAACTCATAAATAGTAACTCGTAAAAGAAAAATACCAAAGAAAATGATATTTCTTGACGAGTACAAAAGAAGTGATATCTCATACGAATATAATAGAATATACGAAACTACAAATGGATTTTTACCATGAGGTAATCCACGTAGACATATCATTTCCATAATTTAATAAGGAATGAATACAAAGGATCATTCACCATGTATGCGGTACTTTTCATAGACAGGTCATTCCAACATAATAATAAAAAATGGAATAATAGAAGAATTTCACCATGTATACGGTAGTCCGCTTATACAGGTTATTCCAACAGAATAATAAGTAATGGAATAACAATAGCTCTCTCATGAATACGAAAGAAATAATATTCCTTACTATAATAATAATATCCCTTACTTCAGAAGAAGACTGGTGTGTCATCCCCAAAATAGGCATATATCACCCATTTTAAGTCGGCAAATACATGGTACAAAATTCAAATATAACTAAATTATACAACAGTCGTGTAAAATACGACAAAATATATGTTGTGAGTTTTAATACAAATATTGTCATCTAGAAAATATCCACACTTAATTGAGTCCTCATTACATTTATTATCACACTATTTAACAGAATAGTGAGGACTACTAATGCTATTATATGGACCGTCACTCCGTTCCCTGACTAGTCTCTGCTACGTTCTCATTTCCTGAAGAGAACAATGAAAGTAAAAGGGTGAGCTCAACTAGCCCAATAAGAAATATTATGACTAAGATAATACAAAATAAATTATCGTTAGCCTTCAATAGTGTTAAACTGATACAATATAACAAACATCAAGTTTAACTATAGCGAAACAAGTAATCCATTAAAAGAGTCAAATAGAGAATAAAATCTACTATCTTTTATGATTTAAAAGGTTTTTCATCACTTTTATCGCTGGGACTCAACTTAATAAGTAATCCACATCATCCCTGCACTACGGCCAAGGATATTCATTAGTATCACAACCATAAATTATCCATGCACTACGACCAAGGATATTCGTGTATTCATCAATGGTCATGATCATGCCAACAACTGTCCATCAATACACTACGGGCCAATGAGGACTTTTATCACATCATTTGTAACATTATGGTCATGATTATATCGATTAATCCCTGGTCATAATCATACCAATTCCATCTATGCACTAAAGGCTACAGATGACTTTCAACATAATATAAACATGAGGATGATAACAATGATATAAGAATTCAATAAAACAAGTTTAAGAATTAATTTATCTAGGGACTGATAACGTCCAAATTATCAACATGATACTTCTTTGTAGAGTAAAATTCAAGAATGCTCAGAAGAATATTTCCATGAAAAGATACTGGATGAAGCGCAAATATCAAGGATATTCCACTAATTTCATGGAGTATAAAAGTCAAAACTTTAACAAAATGAGTATAATAAAGAATAGAATAACAAAAAAAATCACCAGGCATGCGATAGACCGCATTGACAGGTTATTCCAACAGAATAATAAATAACGGAACTAGGTCAGGCGAAATTCGCACCGACAGGATATTCCAATAGAATAATAAAGAAAGGAATAACAACATAAATCACCATGAATTCGATAGATCGCACAGACAGGTTATTCCAATAGAATAATAATTAATGGAACCAGGTCAGGCGTAATACGCACTGACAAGATATTCCAACAGAATAATAAATAACGGAACCAGGTCACGCGTAAACGCACAGACATGATGTTCCAACAGAATAATAAAGAATGGAATAACAGAAAAATTTCACCATGTATGCAGTACTTCGCATAGACATGTTATTCCAACATAATGATAAAGAATGGAATAACATAAGAATTTCACCAAGTATAGGGCAGCCCGCGTATACAGGTTATTCCAACAGAACAATAAAGAATGGAATAACAGAAGTTCTTTTCATGAATACAAAAGAAATAATACCCCTTACCTTAAAACAAATTGGATATAGGAGTAGTGAAGTAGCAGAATACTTTTCTTCTTTCTCTCTATAGTTTCTCTCTCTAGAGTTTTAGTGAATTCGTAAGAAATAATGAAGGAATGAGCTTCTATTTATAGGAGAATGGACTGAATAGTAACTAATTCCTGAACGGTCCAGATTGATTTACTTTTAAATAGACGGTCCAGATTGGTTTACTATAAAATATTCTAATAAAACAAAATCTTTTAAATAAAATATAATATATTCTATTTATAATCTAATAAAACAAATAACTTTATAAAAGTATTCTGTTTTATATAAAAAGATTTTACTATGCAAAACACTATGCAGACACTATGCATAAAAAATATAATATATTCTATTTATAGTCTAATAAAACGAATAACTTTATAAAAGTATTCTGTTTTATATAAAAAGATTTTACTATGCAAAACACTATGAATAATAGAATATAATATATTCTATTTATAGTCTAATAAAATGAATAACTTTATAAAAGTATTCTGTTTTATATAAAAAGATTTTACTATGCAAAATACTATGCAGACACTATGCAAATACTATACATAATAAAATATAATATATTCTATTTATAGTCTAATAAAATCAATAACTTTATAAAAGTATTTTATTTTATATAAAAAGATTTTACTATACAAAATACTATGCATAATAGAATATAATATATTCTATTTATAGTCTAATAAAACGAATAACTTTATAAAAGTATTCTATTTTATATAAAAAACTTTTCTGTTTTATTATATTAATAATACTAATAAAACAAAACTTCATCATCACTATTATAATTCACACTATTAATCGACCAGGACGTTCCTAGGAAAGAGGGGGCTTTCTAATAAGGATTTCTCCCTATTGGCGTGGAATTAGGTGACCAAACCTCTCCTTGGTAGAACTTCTAGACATCGTTAATATTACAAATAATAATATTAATAACTTCGTCATCTCAATTATTGATTTAATAATATATAAAATATCGACAATAATTGAATCAATTAACGTGAGATACTATGCAACAATTACTGAAGCAATAATTGAACAAAACTGAGTGACTTCTCACGTAAACATCAATAATCAATACCGTGTGCTACTATACAACCACGCGTATTCCTGTACTTTTAACACCGGGTGTTTCAACAGTTAACGATAAAACTTCTGCCGTTATTTTTATAAAATATTTTTGTCATTTTCTTAATTCGACAATAATTTCGTTGTGGGGTTGACCAATGATTGTTTCGTCATACAAATATTCCCTGTTAAAAAGAATATTCCCCGACCACTCGAATATTATATAACAACTTGCGTAATTTCAAAATTTATAACTATTACCCACAACTATAACATTATATCAAATTCATTCTATAATATTCAAAAATGATAATTATAGAAAATTCTTCTTTACTCATAAAAGTTGGGGTCTTACAATCTCCCTTCTTATGAAATTTCGCCCTCGAAATTAGGGTACGTACCTGGTATGTCGAATAGATAAGGATACCTTGATTTCATTTCAGATTCTAACTCCCAGGTCATTTCCTCAACATCCTTGGAGCGTAGAATATGTTCCTTCTTATCCAAGATTTGAACATGAACCTCTTAATACGTTAAATCTTCTGCTATTTCATCTGGTTCTAACTCAATAATGTGGTTCGGGTCTTTCACATATTTACGTAACATGGATATAGGAAAAACGTTATGAACATGAGACATACTTGGCGGTCAAGCGAGTCTATAGGCTACAGTCCCTACTCGATCGAGGATTAAAAATGGACCAATGAATCGAGGATTGAGCTTTCTTCTCTTTCCAAATCTCATAACTCCTTTCCATGGAGCAACATGTAACAACACATGATCTCCAATATCGAATTCCACGTCCTTTCGATGAAGATCAACATAACTCTTTTGTTGGTCTTGTGAGGTTTTTATACGTTATCGGATCGTTTGAATCTTTTCCGTAGTCATATGTACCAACTCCAGTCCCAACAACATTGCTTCACCCACCTCATCCCATAATACTGAAGAACAACACTTTCTTCCATATAACGCCTCGAATGGAGCCATGTTAATACTTGATTGATAACTGTTATTGTAAGAAAACTCCACCAATGGTAAGAACTTGTTCCAACTTCCCTTGAAGTTAAGGACACAGATTCTTAATAAATCTTTAAGAGTTTGAATAGTCCTCTTTGATTTCCCGTCCATCTAAGGATGATATGCTGAACTAAATTATAAATCCGTGCCCATAGCTTTTTTTAAACTAACCAAAAATCGTGAAGTGAATCTTGGGTCTCGATCAGAAACTATGGATACTGGCATACCATGCAGTCTTACAATCTCATTTATGTATATACGAGCAAGACGTTCAAGTGTATAAGTTTCTCGTATTGGTAAGAAATGAGCAGACTTGGTCAATTTATCAACAATTACCCAAATTGCATCTATGTCTTGAGAAACCTTGGGAAGACCAGTAACGAAATCCATGATAATGTGCTCCCACTTCCATTATGGAATTTCAAGTGGTTGCAATGGACCTTTTGATACTTGATGCTTTGCCTTGACTCGTTGACAAGTTAAACACCTTGAGATAAACAGCGTTATCTCTCTCTTCATATTGCCCCACCAAAATGTATGTCAAAGATCATGATACATTTTGGTACTCCCAGGATGGATTACAAATGGTGTGTTATTCGCCTCCATCATGATTTTATACTTTAACTCAAGATCATTAGGAACACAAAGTCTGGAGTTGACTCAAAGTATTTCTTTTTCATCGATTCTTTCTTCCAGCATAGCACCTTCTTGTACTTTCTTCCTCATATGCATTAGCTACATGTCTGTAGCTTGAGCAGCTTTAACTTTATCGATTAAAGTCGGTTCTACTCGTATATTCGCCATCATCACGTGGGTCTTTGGAGCCTTTATCTCTATCTTCATCCTTTGCAAGTAATACAAAATGGGCCTTTGCGTTGACAATATCGCACTCGTACCCGCATATGATCTTCTACTCAATGCGTCAGCTACCACGTTTGCTTTTCCAAGATGGTATTGGATGGTATGATCATAATCTTTCAATAGTTCAAGCCAACGTCGCTATCGCATGTTGAGTTCCTTTTGAGTGAAGAAATATTTGAGGCTTTTATGATCCGTAAAGATCTCCACTTTCTCCCCATACAAGTAATGCCTCTAAATTTTAAGTGTAAAGACAACAACTACCAACTCTAGATCATGAGTAGGATAATTCCTCTCATATTCTTTGAGTTGTCGAGAGGCATAGGCTATGACTTTCCCATGTTGTATGAGAACATATCCTAACCCTTTGTCTGAAGCATCACTGTAGATGGTAAATCCCTCCGAGCCAGATGGTATTGTCAGAACAGGTGCTGACATGAGTCTTCTCTTGAGTTCTTGAAAAATCTTCTCACATTTCTCGTTCCAACCAAATTTTGTATCTTTCTGAGTTAGCTGAGTTAAGGGAGTAACGATTCGAGAAAACCCTTCTACGAATCTCCGATAATAACCAGCTAAGCCGAGAAAGCTACGTACTTCGGTCACTGATTTAGGTTGTTCCCAGCTTTGAATAGCTTCAATCTTTGCTGGGTCAACAGATATTCCATGACTTGATACCACGTGCCCAAGGAATGCTACTTCCTCAAGCCAGAACTCGCATTTATTTAACTTGGCATAAAACTTATATTCATGAACCTTTTGAAGTATCAACCTCAAGTGTTGCTCATGATCTTCACGACTTTTGGAATATATGAGGATTTCATCAATAAATACTACCACAAAGTGATCCAAATATTCCTTGAATACTCAGTTCATCATATCCATGAAAGCAGCAGGAGCATTAGTCAATCCAAAAGACATGACTAGGAATTCATAATGCCCATACCGAGTTCTGAAAGTCGTCTTTAGAATGTCATCGGTTCTAATCTTCAATTGGTGATATCCGAAATGGAGATCAATCATTGAAAAAAATTTGGCGCCTTACAACTGGTTAAACAGGTCATCAATGCGAGGCAATGGATATCTATTTTTGATAGTGACATGGTTCAACTCTCGATAATCAATACAAAGTCGCGTACTCCTATCTTTATTCTTCATGAATAGAATAGGAGCACCCAAAGGAGACGTACTACGATGAATGAATCTGATGTCTAACAATTCCTGCAGTTGGGTCTTTAACTCCTGAAGTTCAATAGGAGCCATTCGATATGGGGCTTTGGAAATGGGTTTTGTACTGGGTTCAAGGTCGATAAAAAATTCAATTTCACGCTCTGGGGGTAGGCCAGGAAGTTCTTCAGGGAATACGTCAGGAAATTCATTAACAATAGAAATATCATTAAAAATTAATGTATTTTTGTTTAGATCCGTGACATGAGCTAAGAAAGCTTGACATCCATTTTTCAATAAATGAATAGCTTTATGGCTTGAGATGACAGTGATTGATTTTAATGGTTTGGTTGCTTGAATTCACATAATTGGTTGGTTAGGAATATGAAAGCTAACAACCTTACGAAAACAATCAATTTTTGCATGATGAGTAGTTAACCAATCAATCCCTAGAATTACGTCAAATGCAAGTATTTTCAATGAAATAAGATCGACAGGTAATTTGAGGGTACCAATTTGAACCAAACAAGACTTATAAACAGTGAATGTAATGAAGGTTTCTCCCAATGGAGTTTCAACAGATAAGTCAAAGTCTAATTTCTCCGGAGTCAAATTTAAACGTTGAGTGCAATTAGGAGAAATAAAAGAATGGGTAGAATCGGTATCAAATAAGGTATAAACTTCGCTAGAGTTTATGATAAGCTTACCCGTGATGACCTCATTCGGGTTCCTTGCTTTCTGGGAGGTCACGACAAACGCTCTCCATTTCACTACTGGCTTTGACTTTTTTGGGACGTCCTTTGGTGTCTCCATCCTAGCTGAACTTGTCTTCTGTGAACGACAAAATTGGACTAGGTGACATTCTCTTCCATAATTATAACATGCTTTGGACAGCATCGCGCATTTTGGACTGATGTGTCCCTCCCCTCCGCATTTGAAGCATATGATAGGTGGTCGTTCTCCTTCCTTAACAACGGGTGCTGGTGCTGACGTCTTTCCATCATTGTTGAATCTCCTCTTCTTGAAATTTCCATACTTATTATTTTGGCCATGATTACCACCGAAGTAGTTACCATTTCTGACATGTTGATTCCCTCCACGCTTATTGTCACCACTTCGATGACTATTATCATTGGTATTATCATTTTGCCGACTGCTCTCTTTTAGTTGGGTTGACTCATTATTGCGCTCTAATAACTGAGCCCTATTAACAACATTTGAATACAAACACAGTTTATGAGAGAAAAGATATTGACGTATCTAGGGTTTCAAACCTCTTAGAAACATTCGCGTCATTCTCTCCTCATTATCAACCAAATGGGACGTAAACCGGGACAACTCGGTAAACTTGGCTTCGTACTGCGACACGGTCATGTTGTTTTGCTCCAGCTTGATGAATTCAACCTATTTCATGTGACGAATACTTTCAGGAAAGTATTTGTTGTTGAACAGTTCTTGGAACTTCTCCCAAGACATCTTCAGTGCAGCAGGTTGAGTACGCTTTACAGATTTCCACCAGTAATCTACCTCTGCCCGTAACATGAAGGTGGAAAAGGGAACCTTTTGCTCCTCAAATCATCCCAAGACATCAAATATCTTGTGGATTTGCTTTATCCACGTCTCCGCCTTAAGTGGTTTTGGTTCTCCATAAAACTCTAGTGGTCCCAGTTCCTTGAACTGCTTAGCGGTGACCATCTGAGAGTTGCCAGTGTTTCCACCTGCATTTTGGACAGGAGCCGCTCTTGCCTGATGTTGCATGAATTTCATAAAGCCTCTAAACATTCCATCGTTCATCATCTGGTCCGTGTTGTTGTTTGCCTGAGGATTGTCGCCTTCTTGATGCACATTATCCTGATTATTGATTTGTGGAGACTCAACAGTCTCCTGTGCTCCATTGATGTTCTCAATATTCTCGGATGTCATTTTCAAATACTACCACAAAACAAGGGTTAATTAACATATCACATATTATCCCTATACCTAATCAACCAATTAAATATCAAATAAACTTAGGTAGGTCATACTAGCGAAGGAATTCCTCGTCTCTCCCCTCCTAGTTCTTGTCTCACATCTTAGCCATGTATCATATCCCTAAGCTTTGATACCAACTATAACGCCCCCAAAATAGGTATACATCACCCATCTTGAGTCGCCAAATACATGGTACAAAATTCAAATACAACTTAATTATACAATAGTCGTATAAAATACGACAAAACATATGCTATGAGTTTTAATACAAATATTGTCATCTAGACGATATCCACACTCAATTGAGTCCTCATTACATTTATTATCACACTATTTAATAGAATAGTGAGGACTACTAATGCTATTATCTGAATCGTCACTCCATTCCCCGACTAGTCCCTGCTACGTTCTCATTTCTTGAAGAGAACAATGAAAGTAATACGATAATTATCCATGAAAATATGATAATTATATTATTTAAATAATAGATGATATGATTATAGAATTTTTTTAATACTTACTTTATTATATGAAATTTTTTCAGAATAGTTAAGTTAATTATTTTAACTTAATTAATAAAGTTATATGTGAAAGATAAATCAGTTATGGAATCCAAACCCTAATTCTGGGTTTTGATCAAGTAATGAGAATAATAATATTATATTATTATTTGTCAGTGTTATAGATATGTATAGTTATCTGTGTAATGTTAATGTGTGAAACAGTTTTATTATATTACGATCGAACCCTAATAATATTTTGATAAACCCTATTTCTGGTTCTGGAATAAGGAATGATGATAATAATATAAAATTATAATATTTTGATGTTTCAGTGTTATAAATATGTACTGTATGTTTGTGGACTGACAATGGTTAGTCAATTATGGTGTAAAATGCCAAAACCCTAGTTTAAGTTGTTAAACCCTAAGTTAAAGCCGAATGTCGGCTTAAGACTGTTATGTAATCATGTTAATGTGATTTATGATCGGTGTTTATGTATTAACCCTAATTAGGGAGAATCGTAATTATTCAAAAACCCTTATTATTATTATTATTATTATTATTATTATTATTATTATTATTATTATTATTATTATTATTATTATTATTATTATTATTTTCTATATTATAATCCCTAATTATAATTTTGGAACCCTAATGGAATTGAAACTCTAAAGCGAAAGTCATTCATGACTTTGAGAATTCGTTAAAGCCGTTATGTAATCACAATAATGTGATTAACGACTGGTGATATTGAAATTAAAACCCTAATACATAGAATTCTAATTTGATAATTAGAAACCCTAAATGCATTTTTATACCCCTAATTACTAAAAGTATAAACCCTAATTGCTATATTAGCAACGTTAATTGTGATTAGTGATACTAAACCCTAATGATCCTGTATAACATAATTACTAATTCAATTTAATTAGCAAACTTTAAATATTATTTTTTAAACTAAATTGTTATTTATTTTTAAATCCTAATTTTGGAAATCCTAGACTTTTGCTAAAATGGCTCAAATCCTAAACCCTAAACCAAACCCTAAACACTAAGGGTTTGTCAAGTTCCAATTTTGCCATTAAAATCAATTACCAAATGTCCATTTTACCCTTTTATCACATTTTTATTAGATTGCTTGAAAATCTAGACAAAATGGGAGTTGTTTACCTAACTAACCACTCTCTTGTACTAAATGACCAGCACATCAACCCTTATCAGCCACCTAGCAACCAAATACAATGCATACAAGTCATATATATAGATTTGAGAGAGAGAAAATGTAAGTTGCAAGCCCATTTTTGCTCAAACCCTTAACCTATCTCTCTCAACTTATAACCCACGAAAATACATAGTATATCAGTCCTATATACAAGCCCCCTGATCAACAATAACAAATCAGAAACATAGAATCAAGATTTGTCCAAGGAAGGTATAAAACCCTAGCTTGAATTATGTCCAAAGATCTGTTGTTTGATGTTGTTTTTTTGTGTTAAACATGTTATATAAGCTGTCTAAGGATGATCTGGGTTGCTAGATGTTAGATCCATAACATCTAGAGGCTCGAATTTGATAATTTTTCAATTCTGGAAATTTTTTAAAACGAGTCTGACAACCAAATGTCAAACCATTTATATCTTTATCTGTTATATGTTTTTGTTATTTGAATGTTCAAACATGTAGTTTGGTATGTGATCTTTCATCTAGAATTGGATTCAAAGCCAGATCAGTTATATACTGAAAGTTATTGATGGTCAAAGGTTGTTGACCGACCACGACTTCACTGATTCTGGGTGACCCGAAATTTTTCCAGAAGTCTGACAACGTTTATAATGGGCTCTGATCTTGATGGATGTTTATGTTTTAGCTATTTTGTTGTTTGATCCTTGTAGCCTGACATGAGGAGTGCATATTAAAACCTTTAGATCACCCAGATCTGTAACAGGATTGTAGCAATTGATAGTCAAACCACCGTTGACCAACTGACCGGATGAAGATTTCTGGGAAACCTAGATCTTCAAGAACCGCATCCTGACCCCTAGTTTGAACAGTCTTGATCTTGTTCATGTGTTGTTTTTAGACTCATATAAGGTTGTATACTTGTACTATGACATCCGGACTACATTTTGGAACCTTAATATCACACTAAGCCAGCTGGGAACGTTTAAATTAAAAGGATCAATATACGAACCTCGAACTGTTCTTCATTTCTGGAAAAACCCAGAAATGAAGAACAAGTCTGACAACAAATTTGAAAGCCTTTATCTTACCGATTTGTTGTTGGATGGCCATGATATTAATTTATAATCATAGTATTACACTTATACTACCTGCTAAGTATCATTAGCTGTCCAGAAAGCATTAGGATCATAGATCAATTTCTAGTCAAACCAAGCTCCTAGAACACTGACATGAAATCTGGGTTTTGCTCAAGAACACGAAGAACACCTATAGCGACGGTTTTGTCGCTATAGGCAGTCTTTAGCGACAGTTATTTTAAAATTAATTATTTTTACGAAATAAATAGAAAATTTAGTTTTTAATTATTAAAAATACAAAATAAATTATTAAAAATTATTTTAAAATCCAAAAATTTATTTTTAATTATTTTAAATATATTTCATAAATATTTAATATTTTTGGAATATTAAAAGTATTTAATTTATTTAATTATTATATTAAATAAATTATTTAAAAATGATTTTTATACATAAAAAATCATTTAAAATTATATTATGGTATAAGAAAATAATTTAAGTTATTTTTGATAACTTTTAATATTTTGTGATGAATTTCATTAATTAATTAATATTAATGGTAATTAAAGTTATTTAATTAATGTATTAAATAAATTATGAAAAATAGAATTAATGATTTAAAGATTATAGAAAAAATGATTTAAAGGTTATTAAAGTATTTTAAGTTATAAATATAACTTTTGATATTTTGTCATGAAAAATATTAATATTTTAATATTAAATGATATTAAATTTATTTAATAATTATATTAAATAAATCAGTTTAAAAATGATTTTAATATTTGAAAAATCATTTTAAATGAAAATAAATAGTTTAAAAATATTTTAAGTTATAAAATATAACTTTTAATATTTAAAGGTAAATTTCATTAATTATTTATTATTAATGATATTAAAGTTATTTAATAATTATATTAAATAAATTAGTTTAAAAATGGTTTTAATATTATAAAAATCATTTTAAATGAAAATATGGTGTTTATGAATATTTTAAGTTATAAAATATAACTTTTAATATTTAAAGGATAATTTCATTATTAATGATATTAGATTTATTTAATAATTATATTAAATAAAGAATTTATAAATGATTTTGTTTACTTATAAATCATTTTAAAAGGATATAAATGAATTAATAATGTTTTAAGTTATAATTAATGACTTTTAATATTTTGGCAATGGTTTCATTAATAATTTAATATTGATTAAATGTTAATGATAATAGGATTGTTTGATATTTAAATCATTTAATAATGATTCTGATATTTCAAAAATTATGGTAAATGGTAATAAATATTTTTATAATTATTATAAGGCCATGAAAAATAGTACGACTGATGTTTAAGTTAACTATCTGGATATTAAATTTTGAGATAGAGTCTTAGACTCGATTTTTATCTGATAAAGTTGTCGGTAGACCGACATGTTTCAGAAATTGATCTGGATTTACATAATGTGTCTGTATATGTATTTGTTTGTGATGTGATGACTGTGAAATGTATGTGACAATGTGATTAGGTTATGTGCTGACTGTAATAAACAGTATTATGTGTTATGATGTGTAATTCTAATCGATAGAATAATTTGATTAATGATAGGTCATGATAGAAAAGATAAATCTAAGTTGCATAATTGTAAGCAGCGCATCAGGCAAGTATCCTACCTTTACATTTTCTTTATCCAATGGACAAGTGTAAGAATGTTTCAAAATTATACTATTACTGTACAGATTGTTAAACCTATATTATATACGCCCATTGATTATCGACATGTTAGTATATGATAATTCATATATATATATTCTGTTCGTTAATTTCTATAAATGATTATACAAGTGTCCCCACTTGGATAATCATTGTATTTAATCACATGTTGATACACCTTTGATATATATATATATATATATATATATTGAATTATATAAGACCTTTGTTATGAAAACCCGACAAGTATGAACATCCCGATAATGGGAAAATTTTTATGCGCTACGGCGGACAAAGGATGAACGATAATATCGTTCTAGCAATGTAGTATTGATCAATACAGGGCCCATGGACTGTACACCCTCAGGTCCGTAAGAAATGCCGGTTTACAGATGAATTTCTGTTTAACCTTTTCGAAAATAAAAATAATGTTCATAGTATGTCACAGAAACCCCCATGTATAGTCAATACACAGTTTTAAAAATTTGAAATAGGGTTGTTATGTTATTATTATTGGTACAGATTACTTCACAACTATTGACTGTTTGTAGAAGAATATTATAAAGAAAACATTTAAATTCTTTCAGCTTATATATATATAATACTTGTTGGGCACTCAAATGCTCATCCTTGCTTAATTTAAATATTTTCAGTTAAGTGTGGAGGACCTGAAAGCTCATGTCAAAACAAGTGAAAAGGAAAGAAAACAGAATATATTATTGGTATCATTTGTAATAGATAAATTTTAATAAGTTAATGATATGTATTATAAATCATGTAAAGAATGTAGTAAAGGTTGCGTACTTGGGATTAGACTCTGATAAATGTAAGTTAAGTTTAAATTTTATATTATTGTTATTATTATTAGTAATATTTCCGCTCATAGAAATGGTATCGTGAAGTACCGAGTTCGGGTTTCAAGTTTCCGGGTTCGGAGACTTTACAGAATGGTATCAGAGCTATAGGGTTAGAAACCTTAGGTGGGTTAGACTTTAGGCTATAACCTTAGAACATAGGGAAACGTTGAAAATACAAATAACTCATATAGAGTTTAAATATAGATGAATCGGATAAATTCATCGTCAAACAAAATAAAAGATAATTTATAAAACTATTATGTGTTGTGTGTATTTATTATTTGCTAGTCAAGATAATTTTGTGTGTAGGTGTTAGAAAGGAACAGAATTAGGATACCCTTAAGTCGTAAAGAATAAGTCAACCTCCATAATCGAGCCAATATCAAAGTCAATAACTGCAATAAAGGCTCACATTGAAAGCTACCTCAAAGAGGTGGTTATTTTGGAAAGTACAGTATCGGATTAAGAAATGATCAGTATAACTGATAGGAAAAGTATAGCTAAAGGATTATAAGTGGTCAATGTCGAGTTCTTAAACTCATATGTTGGTGAGGAGTTCTTAAACTCATAAGGTGTTGAAAGTTGTGACAAACTGGATATAGTTATTTGTAAATGGATATTGAGGATAATGGAAATAGATAGGTTACTAATCAATTGATCGTTACTGAATGTGTAAGGAATAGGTAGTATTAGTATTAGTTGGATATATATGATTTTAGGTGGTATATATGATAGGTATGTTGGTGTAATGTAATGTTTTGTATAAGTTATGGCAGCGATTCCCAACTTTCGAGTCACAAAGGGATAGCGGATGTTTAAAGCAGTGTGTGCTAAGGCATGTCAAGTGGTATAAATATGAGTTTATGTTGGATTAATAGGATAAATTGGTATAAAGATAGTAGATATTTATTTGGTCACTGGTTATTACAGTAGACCGAGTTTTCAAAATATAATATTTTGAGTACATGATTATTTGAATAGAAAGTTTTGCGTTATATGTTAAGCATTTACGATAAGGCTTAGAATGTAAGAATAATTTATGATAATGACGTCAAAACAAAACCGAAACCAAAGGAAGAAGAACCTGTCAACAAAGCTGGAAGACAACTAGACCCGACATAGAATTTTGCGAATGCGGACGATCAAGCTATGCAGAACGAAATACCAGTCGCGGGAAATCAACTTGACAATCGATCGACGAGCTTCAAAGACTTCAAGAAAACCGGACTTCCAGGATGTAGAAGATCAACCGATCCTGTTAAAGTGTATGTGATAGCTAGGATAACGGTGGGGCAAAAGACAACTTTTGTCACCTATATGATAAAAGAAGATAATTTCAATAAATAAGCCAGGAATTATATTAAAAGAAAAGTTTGTGTGTGGAAAGTAAGGACAGAATGGATATATATCTTTCCAAAATGTCCCAATCCAAGAATGTATAGTGAATGTGTTGTGTGCGAATCAATAAAGCATAAGGTGAAAGACTGTCCAAGAAAGGAAATGGAAACAAGGAATGTGAATACGGAACAAGGCAGTAGGACATTGGCGACAACGGGACCAACTTCAACAAACAAACCAACGAAATCAACTGCAAGCGTCTTCAGCGGGACTGTTCGGGATTCGATAGCAGCAGGGGATGCAACTCCAGGTATTAATCTAACCAATTTTTATTTTCTTATTATATTTTTATATATAGTAAATTATTTTTATAAATCATTTTGAAGGAGAAATTTGAGTTCTCTTAGAAATCAAATTTCTGTTTAAGGAGATAGATAAGCGTTATGCTGAATAGTTAAAGATCGATTCAATCAATTATGATCGAGATCTAATTGTAATGATTGTGTATGTTATGTACCTTGGAATGTATAGGTTTTAAAAGGTGATTCCGGGGACGGAATCTTTATAAGGGAGGGTGAATGTGACAACCTGATATTTTCTATATAAATAAATCATAAATTTTGCGTATAATTTTTTTTTTAAATAAATATGAATGATATGTGTCAAGGTAATGTGTAATTATAATTGTATGTGTGATAAATAAAATTTATTTATTACATTAAGTATTGCAAATAAATTTATTTTAGAATTATTGATCTCTATAAATTATATTCTTATAATAAATAATTTTACAGTAAAAATGTTTTTAATATTTATTTTCCATGAAAATATGATAATTATATTATTTAAATAATAGATGACATAATTATAGAATTTTTATAATACTTACTTTATTATATGAAATTATTTCAGAATAGTTAAGTTAATTATTTTAACTTAATTAATAAAGTTATATGTGAAAGATAAATCAGTTATGGAATCCAAACCCTAATTCTGGGTTTTGATCAAGGAATGAGAATAATAATATTATATTATTATTTGTCAGTGTTATAGATATGTATGGTTATGTGTGTAATGTTAATGTGTGGAACAATTTTATTATATTACGATCGAACCCTAATAATATTTTGATAAACCCTATTTCTGGTTCTGGAATAAGGAATGATGATAATAATATAAAATTATAATATTTTGATGTTTCAGTGTTATAAATATGTACTATATGTTTGTGGACTGACAATGGTTGGTCAATTATGGAGTAAAATGCCAAAACCCTAGTTTAAGTTGTTAAACCCTAAGATAAACCCTAATTTAGAAATCCTAATTTGTGAATTTTAGAAACTAAAATTTTAGTTTATAATTATTTTTTTTACAAACCCTAGTTGCTAAATTTTATTTTGCTATATGCTAAACCTTAGGGTTAAACCCTAAGGGTCAAACCCTAAGGGTTTGACAAGTTACAAAAATGCCATTAAAATGATTTATCAAAAGACCATTTTGCCCCTAATTGAATTATTGAATGCTAGGCTAGGTTTTGACATTTGTGGTGAGTTGGTTGCCAACCCTAACAACTCCACATGCTCTAAATTGACAGCAATCAGCCATTATACCAGCCATTCATGCATCAAGTTGCCTATAAATAGATTTAGGGAGAGAGAAAATCATTTTTGTGCCCTAATTTTGTTCAACTCTCATACTTGACCCTCTCTCACTAGAACCAACGAAAATCTCTAGCATTTCAGTCCCCAATCCAAACCCCGCCATTACACATAACAAAACAGCAACACAAAATCAGAATTTGGACATCAAAGGTATATACCCTAGCCTTAAAAATTTTCTAATGATCTGTTGTTAGATCTTGTAATTTGTTGTTAAAACATGTTGTTTATAAGTTATTATGATGATCTGGGTTGGTTTTAGATAAATCCATAACATCAAAATCTTCGGATTTGAGTTTTAGAAAAATCTGGAAAAAAAATTTCTTGTTGACTGACAAGCAAATGTCAGGCTTCTTTAGTCCTTGTATGTTAGTTGTTTTTGTTTTTTAAAGCTTTGTGCTTGTAGTCTGGTATGTCCTCTTTAATTTGGATCAAGAATCAGGCCTAAATCAGTAATATATTGCAAGTTATTCACGGTCAAATACCGTTGACCGGCATTGACCGAAACTTTCTGGGCAGTCAAGAACTTGCCCAGATTCGTCTGACAGGAAGTTCAACGGCTCAGATCTTGCATGTTGTTATTTGTTTTGTTTATTTGTTGAATCTATGTTGTAGTCTTGTATATGGACTACATTATTATGCCTTAAAATCTCCTTTTAATCAATCAGGAAATTAGTAATCTATAGTCAAACCAGGCCGGACGAACATGAAAAGCTGTTTTCTGGGTAACCCAGAAGACACTTGAACATGTCGTCTGACATGGTTTGACCGAGTTGAAACTGGCTGTTCTATTGTTGTTTTAGTGATGTTTTGTGATGTATCTATAGTGTTATATGTTGTTTATATACTGCAGCTTTGAAATCACTAAAAAATATCATATCTTGCAAGTTGTGGAATGCCAAAGTAGGCATTACGAACTGTTCTTCATTTCTGGAAAACCCAGAAATGAAGAACAGGTCTGACAGCCACTTTGAGGCTTTATATCTTCTGATTATAATGTTGTTTGATCATTTTTCTTGTTGAATGGTGTAGTGTTGCATTTATACTACATGATCTGACCAAAAACATACACACAAACATCATGATCCGGTCAGAAACGTTGGTCAAACGTGCCCTCTCGGTTTATATCTGGGCAGCTCAAGAACACCTATAGGGACAGTTTCGTCGCTATATGCCTCTTTTAGCGACGGTTTTTGCAAAAATTAATTATTTTTATTAAATAATTATTATTAATTGGTTTTTAATTCTGAAAAATACAAAATAAATTATTAAAAATTATTTTAATTTCCAAAAATTATATTTTGATTATTTTAAATATAATTCATAAATATTTAATATTTTTGGAATATTAAAAGTATTTAATTTATTTAATTATTATATTAAATAAATTATTTAAAAATGATTTTAATTCATGAAAAATCATTTAAAATTATATTATGATATAAGAAAATATTTTAAGTTATTTTTAATGACTTTTGATATTTTGTGATAATATTCATTAATTAATTAATATTAATGATATTAAAGTTATTTAAAATTTATATTAAATAAATTAGTTTAAAAATAATTTTAATATTATAAAAATCATTTTGAATGAAAATAAAGTGTTTAAAGATATATTAAGTTATAAAATATAACTTTTAATATTTAAAGAATAATTTCATTAATAATTTAATATTAATGATATTTATTTAATGATTAATAATATTAAATTTATTTAATAATTATATTAAATAAATAGTTTAAAAATAGTTTTATTAATTTAAAAATCATTTAAAAGGGATATAAATGAAATTAAAAATATTTTAAGTTATAATTAATGACTTTTAATATTTTTATAAATAGTTCATTAATATTAAATATTATTGGTAATTATTTTATAATGATTTTTAAATGTTTTAAAAATCATTTAAGGGTAATATAAATGTTTTAAAAAATATTTTAAGTTATTATTAATGACTTTAATATTTTGGCAATGGTTTCATTAATAGTTTATTATTAATTAAATATTAATGATAACAGAATTTTTTATTATTTAAATCATTTAATAATGATTCTGATATTTCAAAAATTACAATAAATGGTAATAATTGTTTAAAATTTTTATAAGGCCATGAAAAATAGTGCGACTGGTGTTTAAGTTATCTAATGAATATTGAACTACTATATAGAGTTTTAGACTCGATAATTACCTGATAAAGATGTCGGTAGACCAACATATTTCAGAAATTGATTTGGACTTAGATAGGTTGACTGGATAACTGTTTATTCGTGATTCATTGGTGTTAAAGTTATGTGACAATGTGATTAAGAATGTGTTGACTGCAATAAGCAGTATTATATGATATGAGATGTTATTCTAATTAGACCAATGATTTATTTAATGATAGGGATTGATAGAAATGATAAATCTAAGTTGTGTAAGCAGCTGACAAGGCAAGTATCTAACCCTTTGCATTTACTTTATGCAACGGACATGCGTAAGATAATATCTAAAATATTCATTTCAATTGTTCAAATATTTCAACCTTTGTATATACTTATGCAATGAATCTGTATAAGTAAGCTATTAAACAATAATTATGGTACAAGTTCCTTTATTCTGTTATTATTGATCAAGTTATTTATTCTGTTCGTTAATTTCTATAACATGGTTATACAAGTGTCCCCACTTGGATAATCATTATATTTTATCACATGTTGATACATACTTATAATTTCCTAGTATGTATACGTTGAAATAAAATTCGTCTAAGCTATTTGAACTAGCTAGACATAAATTTAAAGTTGTTGTTGAACAAGATAAAAACTTATCCAACCGAATTATTTTGGTATGGATTCAAGACTATCATGAACATCCCAATTAAGGGAAATTTTTATGCGCTAAGGCGGACAAAGGATGAACGATAATATCATTCTAGTAATGTAGTATTGATCAATACAGGGTACAACGGGGCTGATCACCCTCCGTGCCCGTAAGCAATGTCGGTTCACAGATGAATTTCTGTTTAACCTTTTCAAAAATAGAAAACATTGTTCATAGTCTGTCAATTGATTCTTATTTATAGACAATATGTAGTTTCAAAAATTTGAAATCGAAATGACATGTTGTTGATTATTGGTTCAGCTTATTTCACAACTGTTGATCAGTTGTAAAAGTATTTTTCAAAGAAAACATTTAATCCTTTCAATTTATTATTATTGTTGTTATTACTTGCTGAGGACTCGAATGCTCATTCTTACTTAATTTTAAATGTTTTCAGCTATGTTTGAACAACTCGAAGGTTCTGCCAAGAACAAGGGGAAAGGGAAAGTTGCTTACTAAATGTTTAAGCTATTCTATATAATAGTCTGACTTTATGATAAGGATAATAAATATTATTATTATTATTATCATGTAACGAATGTTTAAAGGTTTCATACTTGGGAACTAAACTCTGATAATATGTAAATTAAGTTTGAAAATCTATATTATTGTTATTATTATTAGTATTATTCCGCTCATAGAAATGGTATCGTGAAGCAACGAGTTCGGGTTTCAAGTACCTGGATTCGGGGGCGTCACAGAATGGTATCAGAGCTATAGGGTTAGAAACCTTAAGTGGGATAGACCTTAGGCTATAACCTTAGAACAGAGGGAAACGTTGAAAATATAAATAACTCCTATAGAGTTTAAAGATAGTTGAATCGGATAAATTCATCGTCAAATAAACTAAAAGATAACTTATATAAAACCTTTATGTGTTATGTGTATATATTTTATGCTAATCAGGATAATTTGTGTGTGTAGATGTCAGGTGAAAAAGGATTAGGATACCCTTAGATCGTAAAGAAGAAGCCGATATCAAAGCCAATAGCTGAAATAGAGGCTCAAAGTGAAAGCAACCTCGATGAGGTGGTTATTGTGGAGAATGTCGTATCAGATCCGAAAATGGTGAAACTAACCGACAGTGATTCAGACACTGAAGTTGGAGCTGACCAAGCATCAACCGAAGTACAGAATCTACGGGACCAGATTTCCTCTTTGGAACAGTTGTGGGAAATAGAAAAATTACTAAATAGCCAACTGCGGAAAGTATTAATTGAAACAATGGAAGAACAAGATAAGCTTAAAATCCAAATTGACCAAATAGGAGCTCAAAGCAACAAGTCAAGTGCATCTCCAAACCAGAAGGGAAAAAGAAAAATGAATGATCGTGATCCTGATAAAAACCAAGGGAACTTTAAACACATAAAAAAGTGTACAAACTGTGACAAAAAGCATGAAGGTATATGCAGGAAAGGCAAAAATGTTTGCTACAATTGCGGACATGGGGGACATTTTTCTCCTCAGTGTCCCAATCCTAGGCAGTGTGTTTGTTTTATCTGTGGGATAGAAGGTCATCAAGCAAAAAGTTGTCCTCGATCAAGAAAAAGGCATAGTGAATAGGTAGTATAGGTTCTGTGTTGTAGGTTTGTTTAATATTATATGTGTGCTTAGTATGTTTGTGTAATGTAACATTCTCAACTTTTGTGTTAATCAAAGTTGTAAATCCCGACTCTTGTGGTCACAAAGGGATAGTATTATGGGCTATGTTATGTAAATTACTTTGAATTAATTGAAATGAACTCATGTTTGGGTAATGAAACAAGTTTAATATATATTAAACTTATATGATAAGGTTTAGAATGTAAGTTAAATTATGTTTTATTTAACCAGATAATGCCGCCACGATGACAAACTCGTAATCAAAGGGCAGAAGAATCTGTCAACAACGTTGAAGGACAACCACAACTAGATCCAATGCAGTAATTCGCAAATATGATAGCTCAAGCCATGCAACAAGGAACGGCAGCCGCTGGGAACCAACAGGATAATTGCTTAGCAAAATCAAGGACTTCAAAGCTGTAGGACCTCCCAAATTTAGAGGTACAACTGACCCTGTAGAAGCCCAAACTTTGGTTAAAGAAATATAAAAGGCGTTTGTAATAGCTAGGGTAGCTGAGGAGCAGAAGACGGCTTTTGCTGCCTATATAATGGAGGGTGAGGCAAATTTTTGGTGGGAAGCTAATCAGACAAGGGCTGGGGAAGGTGTAGTTGCTTGGGAAAGGTTTAAAACCCCGTTTTTTGAAAACTATTTTTCATCTAGTATGCAGGCTAGAATGGAAGTAAAATTTCTTGAATTAAAACAAGAGAATATGTCTGTTGCGGAATATGCCGCAAAATTTAATGAATTGGCTAGGTTCGCCCCGCATCAAGTTGATACGGAGGCTAGAAAGGCGCGAAGGTTTGAGCTGGGATTAAAAACCTGGCTCTACAACAAGGTGGCAATGTTGCAAATCTCTACATTTGCAGCACTCATGGAGAAAGCGATTATTGCTGAGGAAGGGAGTGAGGCCATGAGCTCTACAACAAAGAAAGAAGGATAAAGGGTAAGGTTGATGGAACTGGGAAGGTGGAAGCAAGTACTGGGAATAGGAGTAAAAAGAGAAAAGGAAACAACTTTGGTGGGGTGCAGGTAAAACAAGAAGGTGTAAAGAAAAGGCCGATGGTGCAATGTGGTAATTGTGGGAAAAACCATTTGGGAGAATGTCTGAAGGGAAAATTCGCATGTTTCAAGTGCGGGCAGGAGGGCCATATCTCTCCCAACTGCCCCCAATTCTAAGATAATTGGTGGGTGTTTTCTGTGTGAATCAAAGGACCATAAGGTGAAAGACTGTCCGAAAAGAAAAGCGGAGGTAACAAGTGTGAACATGGGGAAAAGCGGCGGAACTTTGGCAATCACGGGACCAACTTCATCCAGCAAGCTGACGAAATCTACCGCACAAGTCTTCAACATGACAGTCCAATACACGGTGGCAGCTGGCAGTGGAACTCCAGGTACTTTTCTTATAACTTTTATTTTCTTATATATGATTTTCCTATTTATAGTAAACTATTTTATAAGAAAATTTTGAAGGAGGAATTTGAGTTTCTTTAGAAATCAAATTTCCGTATAATCAGAAAGGCAAGTTTTAAGTAAATAGTTAAAGATCAGTCTGATCAAAGTTGATCGACATCTACCTACAACGATTGTGAATGTCATGTACCCGAGTAGGTATAGGTTTTAAAGTGGTGATTCCGGGGACGGAATCTTTATAAGGGAGGGTAAATGTGACAACTCAATTTTTGCTTATATAAATAAATCATAAATTTTGTGTATAATTTTTTTTAAAATAATTATGAATGATATGTGCCAAGGTAATGTGTAATTATAATTATATGTGTGATAAATAAAATTTATTTATTACATTAATAGTTGCAAATAAAGATTATTTAAAAAAAATGTTGATTATTATAAATTAGATTTTGACAATAATTAAGGTTATATTAGAAATGGTTTATTAATTATTTTTTCATGAAATTATACGTTTATATTATTTAAATTATATATGAAAGGATTTTAGAATAAATATAATGATTATTTTATTATATGAAGTTTGTTCAGGTTATTAAGTAAATTATTTTTACTTAATTAATAAGGTTAATTATGGCAGAAAAAATTAGATATGGAATCCAAACCCTAATTCTGGGTTTTGATCAAGGAATGATAATAATATTATAATATTATAATATTTTAATTTTTCAGTGCTATAAATATGTACTGTAAAAATTGTACTGTTGATAATTGGTCAATTATGGTATATTGACCAAACCCTAGCATTAATTGATTTAATCCTATTTATCAATTTAAATTGAAAATTTAAGATTATTAAATATTTGTGTTATATGCTATATGTTATGGTATGCTAATTAGGAAACCCTAATTATTAAATTAAAATCCTTACTAATATTTGGGAACCCTAATTGATAATTGTAAACCTTAATTGCTTGGGTGACAAGTTTAATTATGTTATTTAAACTCTAATGATCATGATTAATGTAATTAGAAACCCTAATTACAAGTTGTTAACCCTAATTATTAAATTGTTAATCCTAATTAGTAAATTGTTAACCCTAATTACCAAATTGGTGCCTTAATTGCTAATTAGTTATCTTAATTATAATTAGTAAATCCTTAAACCTAATTGTTAAGTATGTGTGATTAGGAAATCTAAACTAATTTAGAAATCCTAATTTGTTAATTTTAGAAACTAAAATTTTAGTTTATAATTTTATTTTTTTACAAACCCTAGTTGCTAAATTTTATTTTGCTATATGCTAAACCTTAGGGTTAAACCCTAAGGGTCAAACCCTAAGGGTTTGACAAGTTACAAAAATGCCATTAAAATGATTTATCAAAAGACCATTTTGCCCCTAATTGAATTATTGAATGCTAGGCTAGGTTTTGACATTTGTGGTGAGTTGGTTGCCAACCCTAACAACTCCACATGCTCTAAATTGACAGCAATCAGCCATTATACCAGCCATTCATGCATCAAGTTGCCTATAAATAGATTTAGGGAGAGAGAAAATCATTTTTGTGCCCTAATTTTGTTCAACTCTCATACTTGACCCTCTCTCACTAGAACCAACGAAAATCTCTAGCATTTCAGTCCCCAATCCAAACCCCGCCATTACACATAACAAAACAGCAACACAAAATCAGAATTTGGACATCAAAGGTATATACCCTAGCCTTAAAAATTTTCTAATGACCTGTTGTTAGATCTTGTAATTTGTTGTTAAAACATGTTGTTTATAAGTTATTATGATGATCTGGGTTGGTTTTAGATAAATCCATAACATCAAAATCTTCGGATTTGAGTTTTAGAAAAATCTGGAAAAAAAATTTCTTGTTGACTGACAAGCAAATGTCAGGCTTCTTTAGTCTCTATATGTTAGCTGTTTTTATTTTTTAAAGCTGTGTGCTTGTAGTCTGGTATGTCTTCTTTAATCTGGATCAAGAATCAGGCCTAAATCAGAAATATATTGCAAGTTATTCACGGTCAAATACTGTGGACCGGCATTGACCGGAACTTTCTGGGCAGTCAAGAACTTGCCCAGATTCGTCTGACAGGAAGTTCAATGACTCAGATCTTGCATGTTGTTATTTTTTTGTTTATTTGTTGAATCTATGTTGTAGTCTTGTATATGGACTACATTATTATACCTTAAAATCTCCTTTTAATCAATCAGGAAATTAGTAATCTATGGTCAAACCAGGCCGGACGAACATGAAAAGTTGTTTTCTGGGTAACCCAGAAAACACTTGAACATGTCGTCTGACATGGTTTGACCGAGTTGAATCTGGCTATTCTATTGTTGTTTTAGTGATGTTTTGTGATGTATCTATAGTGTTATATGTGGTTTATATACTGCAGCTTTGAAATCACTAAAAAATATCATATCTTGCAAGTTGTGGAAGGCCAAAGTAGGCATTACGAACTGTTCTTCATTTCTGGAAAACCCAGAAATGAAGAACAGGTCTGACAGCCACTTTGAGGCTTTATATCTTCTGATTGTAATGTTGTTTGATCATTTTTCTTGTTGAATGGTGTAGTGTTGCATTTATAATACATGCTCTGACCAAAAACATACACACAAACATCATGATCCGGTTAGAAACGTTGGTCAAACGTGCCCTCTCGGTTTCTGTCTGGGCAGCTCAAGAACACCTATAGCGACAGTTTTGCCGCTATAGGCCTCGTTTAGCGACGATTTTTGCGAAAATTAATTATTTTTATTAAATAATTATTATTAATTGGTTTTTAATTCTGAAAAATACAAAATAAATTATTAAAAATTATTTTAATTTCCAAAAATTATACTTTGATTATTTTAAATATATTTCATAAATATTTAATATTTTTGGAATATTAAAAGTATTTAATTTATTTAATTATAATATTAAATAAATTATTTAAAAATGATTTTAATTCATGAAAAATCATTTAAAATTATATTATGATATAAGAAAATATTTTAAGTTATTTTTAATGATTTTTGATATTTTGTGATAATATTCATTAATTAATTAATATTAATGATATTAAAGTTATTTAAAATTTATATTAAATAAATTAGTTTAAAAATGATTTTAATATTATAAAAATTATTTTAAATGAAAATAAAGTGTTTAAAGATATATTAAGTTATAAAATATAACTTTTAATATTTAAAGAATAATTTCATTAATAATTTAATATTAATGATATTTATTTAATGATTAATGATATTAAATTTATTTAATAATTATATTAAATAAATAGTTAAAAAATGGTTTTATTAATTTAAAAATAATGTAAAAGGGATATAAATGAAATTAAAAATATTTTAAGTTATAATTAATGACTTTTAATATTTTTATAAATAGTTCATTAATATTAAATATTAATGGTAATTATTTTATAATGATTTTTAAATATTTTAAAAATCATTTAAGGGTAATATAAATGTTTTAAAAATATTCTAAGTTATTATTAATGACTTCAATATTTTGGCAATGGTTTCATTAATAGTTTATTATTAATTAAATATTAATGATAATAGAATTGTTTATTATTTAAATCATTTAATAATGATTCTGATATTTCAAAAATTACAATAAATGGTAATAATTGTTTAAAATTATTATAAGGCCATGAAAAATAGTGTGACTGGTGTTTAAGTTGTCTAATGAATATTGAACTACTATATAGAGTTTTAGACTCGATAATTACCTGATAAAGATGTCGGTAGACCAACATATTTCAGAAATTGATCTGGACTTAGATAGGTTGACTGGATAACTGTTTATTTGTGATTCAATGGTGTTAAAATTATGTGACAATGTGATTAGGAATATGTTGACTGCAATAAGCGGTATTATATGATATGAGATGTTATTCTAATCAGACCAATGATTTATTTAATGATAGGGATTGATAGAAAAGATAAATCTAAGTTGTGTAAGCAGCTGACAAGGCAAGTATCTAACCCTTTATATTTACTTTATGCAACGGACATGCGTAAGATAATATCTGAAATATTCATTTCAATTGTTCAAATATTTCAACTTTTGTATATACTTATGCAATGAATCTGTATAAGTAAGCTATTAAACAATAATTGTGGTACAAGTTCCTTTATTCTGTTATTATTGATCAAGTTATTTATTCTGTTCGTTAATTTCTATAACATGGTTATACAAGTGTCCCCACTTGGATAATCATTATATTTTATCACATGTTGATACATACTTATAATTTCCTAGTATGTATACGTTGAAATAAAAGTCGTCTAAGCTATTTGATTCAGCTCGACATAAATTTAAAGTTGTTGTTGAACAAGATAAAAACTTATCCAACCGAATTGTTTTGGTATGGATTCAAGACTATCATGAACATCTCAATTAAGGGAAATTTTTATGCGCTAAGGCGGACAAAGGATGAACGATAATATCATTCTAGTAATGTAGTATTGATCAATACAGGGTACAACGGGGCTGATCACCCTTCGTGCCTGTAAGCAATGCCGGTTTACAGATGAATTTCCGTTTAACCTTTTCAAAAATAGAAAACAATGTTCATATTCTGTCAACTGATTCTTATTTATAGACAATATGTAGTTTCAAAAATTTGAAATCGAAATGACATGTTGTTGATTATTGGTTCAGCTTACTTCACAACTGTTGATCCGTTGTAGAAGTATTTTTCAAAGAAATCATTTAATCCTTTAAGTTTATTATTATTGTTGATATTACTTGCTGAGCACTCGAATGCTCATTCTTGCTTAATTTTAAATGTTTTCAGCTAAGTGTGAACAACCCGAAGGATCTGCCAAGAACAAGGGGAAATGAAAAGTTGCTGACTAAATGTTTAAGCTATTCTATGTAATAGTCTGACTTTATGATAAGGATAATAAAATATTATTATTATTATTATTATTATTATTATCATGTAACGAATGTTTAAAGGTTTCGTACTTGGGAACTAAACTCTGATAATATGTAAATTATGTTTGAAAATCTATATTATTGTTATTATTATTAGTATTATTCCACTCATAGAAATGGTATCGTGAAGCACCGAGTTCGGGTTTCAAGTACCTGGATTCGGGGGCGTCACAATTATTATTATTATTATTATTATTATTATTATTATTATTATTATTATTATCATCATCATTATTTTCTATATTATAATCCATAATTATAATTTTGGAACCCTAATGGAATTGAAACTCTAAAGCGAAAGTCATTCAAGACTTTGAGAATTTGTTAAAGCCGTTATGTAATCACAATAATGTGATTAACGACTGCTGATATAGAAATTAAAACCCTAATACATTGAATTCTAATTTGATAATCAGAAACCCTAAATGCATTTTTGTACCCCTAATTACTAAAAGTATAAACCCTAATTGCTATATTAGCAACGTTAATTGTGATTAGTGATACTAAACTCTAATGATCCTGTATAACATAATTACTAATTCAATTTAATTATCAAACTTTAGTTATTTTTTTTAAACTAAATTGTTATTTATTTTTAAATCCTAATTTTCGAAATCCTAGACTTTTGATAAAATGGCTCAAACCCTAAACCCTAAACCAAACCCTAAATCTTAAGGGTTTGTCAAATTCCAATTTTCCATTAAAATCAATTACCAAATGTCCATTTTACCCTTTTGTCACATTTTTATTAGATTACTTGAAAATCTAGACAAAATGGGAGTTGTTTACCTAACCAACCACTCTCTTATACTAAATGACCAGCACATCAACCCTTATCAGCCACCTAGCAACAAAATACAATGCATACAAGTCATATATATAGATTTGAGAGAGAGAGAAAATGTTAGTTGCTAGCCCATTTTTGCTCAAACCCTTAACCTATCTCTCTCAACTTATAACCCATGAAAATATATAGTATATCAGTCCTATATACAAGGCCCCTAATCAACAATAACAAATCAGAAACATAGAATTAAGATTTGTCCAAGGAAGGTATAAAACCCTAGCTTGAATTATGTCCAAAGATCTGTTGTTTGATGTTTTTTTTGTGTTAAACATGTTATATAAGGTGTCTAAGGATGATCTGGGTTGCTAGATGTTAGATCCATAACATCTAGAGGCTCGGATTTGATAATTTTTCAATTTTGGAAATTTTTTAAAACGAGTCTGACAACCAAATGTCAGACCATGTATATCTTTATCTGTTATATGTTTGTGTTATTTGAATGTTCAAACATGTAGTTTGGTATGCGATCTTTCATCTGGAATTGGATTCAAAGCCAGATCAGTTGTATACTGAAAGTTATTGATGGTCAAAGGTCGTTGACCGACCACGACTTCACTGATTCTGGGTGACCCAGAATTTTTCCAAAAGTCTGACAACGTTTATAATGGGCTCTGATCTTGCTGGATGTTTATGTTTTAGCTATTTTGTTGTTTGATCCTTGTAGCCTGACATGAGGAGTGCATATTAAAACCTTTAGATCACCCAGATCTGTAACAGGATTGTAGCAATTGATAGTCAAACCACCGTTGACCAACTGACCGGATGAAGATTTCTGGGAAACCCAGATCTTCAAGAACCCCATCCTGACCCCTAGTTTGACCAATCTTGATCTTGTTCATGTGTTGTTTTTAGACTCATATAAGGTTGTATACTTGTACTATGACATCCGGACTACATTTTGGAACCTTAATATCACACTAAGCCAACTGGGAACGTATAAATTAAAAGGATCAAAATACGAACCTCGAACTGTTTTTCATTTCTGGAAAACCCAGAAATGAAGAACAAGTCTGACAACAAATTCGAAGGCCTTTATCTTACTGATTTGTTGTTGGATGGCCATGATATTAATTTATAATCATAGTATTACACTTATACTACCTGCTTAGTATCATTAGCTGTCCAGAAAGCATTAGGATCATTGATCAATTTCTGGTCAAACCAAATTCCTAGAACACTGACATGAAATCTGGGTTTTGCTCAAGAACACGAAGAACACCTATAGCGACGGTTCTGTCGCTATAGGCAGTCTTTAGCGACAGTTTATTTTTAAAATTAATTATTTTTACGAAATAAATAGAAAATTTAGTTTTTAATTATTAAAAATATAAAATAAATTATTAAAAATTATTTTAAAATCTAAAAATTTGTTTTTAATTATTTTAAATATATTTCATAAATATTTAATATTTTTGGAATATTAAAAGTATTTAATTTATTTAATTATTATATTAAATAAATTATTTAAAAATGATTTTTATACATGAAAAATCATTTAAAATTATATTATGGTATAAGAAAATAATTTAAGTTATTTTTGATAACTTTTAATATTTTGTGATGAATTTCATTAATTAATTAATATTAATGGTAATTAAAGTTATTTAATTAATGTATTAAATAAATTATGAAAAATAGAATTAATGATTTAAAGATTATAGAAAAAATGATTTAAAGGTTATAAAAGTATTTTAAGTTATAAATATAACTTTTGATATTTTGTCGTGTAAAATATTAATATTTTAATATTAAATGATATTAAATTTATTTAATAATTATATTAAATAAATCAGTTTAAAAATGATTTTAATATTAGAAAAATCATTTTAAACGAAAATAAATAGTTTAAAAATATTTTAAGTTATAAAATATAACTTTTAATATTTAAAGGTAAATTTCATTAATTATTTATTATTAATGATATTAAAGTTATTTAATAATTATATTAAATAAATTAGTTTAAAAATGATTTTAATATTATAAAAATCATTTTAAATGAAAATATGGTGTTTATGAATATTTTAAGTTATAAAATATAACTTTTAATATTTAAAGGATAATTTCATTATTAATGATATTAGATTTTTTTTAATAATTATATTAAATAAAGAATTTATAAATGATTTTGTTTACTTATAAATCATTTAAAAAGGATATAAATGAATCAATAATATTTTAAGTTATAATAGGATTGTTTGATATTTAAATCGTTTAATACTGATTCTGATATTTCAAAAATTATGGTAAATGGTAATAAATATTTTATAATTATTACAAGGCCATGAAAAATAGTACGACTGATGTTTAAGTTAACTATTTGGATATTAAACTTTGAGATAGAGTCTTAGACTCGATTTTTACCCGATAAAGTTGTCGGTAGACCGACATGTTTCAAAAATTGATCTGGATTTACATAATGTGTCTGTATATGTATTTGTTTGTGATGTGATGACTGTGAAATGTATGTGACAATGTGATTAGGTTATGTGCTGACTGCAATAAGCAGTATTATGTGTTATGATGTGTAATTCTAATCGATGGAATGATTTGATTAATGATAGGTCGTGATAGAAAAGATAAATCTAAGTTGCGTAATTGTAAGCAGCGCATCAGGCAAGTATCCTACCTTTGCATTTTCTTTATCCAATGGACAAGTGTAAGAATGTTTCAAAATTATACTATTACTGTACAGATTGTTAAACCTATATTATATACGCCCATTGATTATCAACATGTTAGTATATGATAATTCATATATATATTCTGTTCGTTAATTTCTATAAATGATTATACAAGTGTCCCCACTTGGATAATCATTGTATTTAATCACATGTTGATACACCATTGATATATATATATATATATATTGAATTATATAAGACCTTTGTTATGAAAACCCGTTAGGTGTGAACATCCCGATAATGGGAAAATTTTTATGCGCTACGGCGGACAAAGGATGAACGATAATATCGTTCTAGCAATGTAGTATTGATCAATACAGGGCCCATGGACTGTACACCCTCAAGCCCGTAAGAATGTCGGTTTACAGATGAATTTCTGTTTAACCTTTTCGAAAATCAAAACAATGTTCATAGTATGTCACAGAAACCCCATGTATAGTCAATACACAGTTTCAAAATTTTGAAAGAGGGTTGTTATGTTATTATTATTGGTACATATTACTTCACAACTATTGACTGGTTGTAGAAGAATATTATAAAGAAAATATTTAAATTCTTTCAGCTTATATATATATATATATATAATACTTGCTGGGCACTCAAATGCTCATCCTTGCTTAATTTAAATGTTTTCAGTTAAGTGTGGAAGACCAGAAAGCTCATGTCAAAATAAGTGAAAAAGAAAGCAAACAGAATATGTTATTGGTATCATTTGTAATAGATAAATTGTAATAAGTTAATTATATGTATTAAAAATCATGTAAAGAATGTAGTAAAGGTTGCGTACTTGGGATTAGACTCTGATAAATATAAGTTAAATTTAAAATTTATATTATTGTTATTATTATTAGTAATATTTCCGCTCATAGAAATGGTATCGTGAAGTACCGAGTTCGGGTTTCAAGTTTTCGGGTTCGAGGACTTTACAGAATCTACTATCTTTTATGATTTAAAAGTTTTTCATCACTTTTATCGCTGGGACTCATCTTAATAAATAATCCACATCATCCATGCCCTACGACCAAGGATATTCATTAGTATCACAACCACAAATTATCCATGCACTACGGTCAAGGATATTTGTGTATTCATGAATGGTCATGATCATGCCAACAACTGTCCATCAATGCACTACGTGCCAATTAGGACTTTTACCACATCATTTGTAACATTACGGTCATGATTATACTGATTAATCCCTGGTCATAATCATACCAAGTCCATCTATGCACTAAAGGCCACAGATGACTTTCAACATGAGGATGATGACAATGATATAAGAATTCAATAAAACAAGTTCAAGAATTAATTTATCTAGGAACTAATAACGTCCAAATTGTCAGCATGATACTTCTTTGTAGAGTAAAATTCAAGAATGCTCAGAAGAATATTTCCATGAAAAGATACTGGATGAAGCGCAAATATCAAGGATATTTTACTTATTTCATGGAGTATAGAAGTCAAAGCTTTAACCAACTGAGTATAATAGAATATATGAAACTGCAAATAGATTTTCACCTGCCATGCGGTAATCCACGTATACAGATCATTTTCATAACTTAATAAGGAATGAATACAAAGGATCATTAACCTTGCATGTGGTAATCCACATAGACAGGTTATTCCAACAGAATAATAATGAATGGAATAACAGAAGAATTCACCATGCATGCGATAGATCGCACAGACAGGTTATTCCTAACAGAATAATAAATAATAGGAGTAGTGAAGTAGTAGAATACTTTTCTTCTTTCTCTCTATAGTCTCTCTAGAGTTTTAGTGAATTCGTAAGAAATAATGAAGGAATGAGCTTCTATTTATAGGAGAATGGACTGAATAGTAACTAATTCCTGAACGGTCCAGATTGATTTACTTTTAAACGGACGGTGCAGATTGATTTACTATAAAATATTCTAATAAAAAAAATCTTTTAAATAAAATATAATATATTCTATTTATAGTTTAATAAAACGAATAACTTTATAAAAGTATTCTATTTTATACAAAAAGATTTTACTATTCAAAATACTATGCATAATAGAATATAATATATTCTATTTATAGTCTAATAATACGAATAACTTTATAAAAGTATTTTGTTTTATATAAAAAGTTTTTTATTTTATTACATTAATAATACTAATAAAACAAAACTTCATCATCATTATTATAATTCACACTATTAATCGACCAGGTCGTTCCCAGGAAAGAGGGGGCTTTCTAATAAGGATTTCTCCCTATTGGCGCGCAATTAGGTGACCAAACCTCTCATTGGCAGAACTTCTAGACATCGTTAATATTGTAAAAAATAATATTAATAACTTCGTCGTCACAATTATTGATTTAATAATATATAAAATATCGACAATAATTGAATCAATTAACGTGAGATACTATGCAACAATTACTGAAGCAATAATTGAACAAAACTGAGTGGCTTCTCACGTAAGCATTAATAATCAATACCGTGTGCTACTATGGAACCAGGCGTATTCCTGTACTTTTAACAATGGGTGTTTCAACAGTTAACGATAAAACTTCGGCCGTTATTTTCATAAAATATTTTTGTCGTTTTCTCAATCCGACAATAATTTCGTTGTGGGGTCCACCAATGATTGTGCCATCGTACGAATATTCCCTGTTAAAATGAATATTCCTCGACCAATCGAATATTATATAACAACTTGCGTACTTTGCAAAATTTATAACTATTACCCACAACTATAACATTATATCAAATTTATTCCATAATATTCTAAAATGATAATTATAGAAAATTCATCTTTATTCATAAAAGTTGGGGTCTTACAAGTGGATACTGGAATAGTGAAGCAGCAGACTTTGCTTTTTCTTTCTTTCTATAGCTTCTCTCTCTATAATTTCTCTATAACAATTTCTCTTGTGAGACTTAGTGAATTGGTGAAAAATAATGAAGGAATGAGCTTCTATTTATAGGAAAATATAGTTTCCATAATTGTACATTTTGGGGCTCAAAATATTACAGTATAATACCCTCATCTTTTCCTTTATTTTTAATTTAGTCATGCAAGTATTATCAAACTTGAACCACCTCCCCTAATAGTAAATCATGTGAATCAATAGTAAATCATGTGACTCAATAGTTCTAAACATGTGAAAAAAATAATTGTAGTATAGTACCTTCAACTATACCTCAATTTTTAACTTAGTCATGCAAGTATTATCAAACTTGCACCAACTCCCCTAATAGTAAATCATGTGAATCAATAGTACACACATGTGAACACACAGTTATAATCATGTGAATTAATAGCAATTAATTGCTCATTTATCTGATTAATTACCTGATTGGTCAGTATAACTTCCAGACATCATTTATTATCGAAATAAATATCGATTTTCACTATCACAAATAATTCCCACACAATGGAACTATCAATTTCATCTTTAATAAACAAGAACTTATTCATCATTAATATTATAATTCATAATTTTTAACAACCAGGTCGTTCCCAGGAAAGAGGGGCTTTTCGATAAGGATTTCTCCTTATTGGCTCGCAATTAGGTGGCCAAACCTCTCCTTGACAGAACTTTTAGACATTGTCAATATTGCAAATAATAATATGAATAACTTTGCAGTCTCAATTATTGATTTAATAATATATAATGCAGATGATACTGTGAGAATAATTGAATCAATAATATAAGAGATATGATGTAGCAATTACTGTAGCAATAATTTAGTATATCTGATTGACTTCTTACGTAAGCATCAATAATCAATACCGTGTGCTATTATGCAACCACGCGTATTACTGTACTTTTACTACCGGGTAGTTCAACAGCTTTAACGGTAATACTTTCGCCGTTATTTTTATAAAATGATTATTATGTCGTTTTCTAACTACGACAATACTTTCGTTGTGGGGTCCACTAATGATTGTGTCGTCGTACGAATATTCCCTGTTAAAACGAATATTCCCCAACCAATCGAATATTATATAACAACTTGCTTACTTTGCAAAATTTATAAATATTACCCACAACTACAATATTATATCAAATCTACACCATAATATTAAAAAAAATATTTTGATAAATTTAAATCTTTATTCATAAAATTTGGGGTCTCACAATCTCCCATCCTTATGAAATTTCACCCTCGAAATTTATGTACGTACCTAGTATGTCGAAGAGATGAGAATACCTTGCTTTCTTTTTGGATTGTACCTTCCAAGTTATTTCCTCTCTATCATGATTTTCCCATTTCTCATCTCCTATATTTAAGATATCATTCTAGAATATAGTTTCAAAATTAGGGTTAATTGACATGCCACATATTATCCCTATACTCTGACTGACCAATTAAATATCAAATAAACATAGGTAGGTCATACTAGCGAAAGAATTATCCGACTCTCCCCTCCTAGTACTAGTCTCAATTCTCAGCCAAGGATCATATCCCTAAGCTTTGATACCAACTGTGATGCCCCCAAAAAAGGTATACATCACCCATCTTGAGTCGCTAGATACATGATATATAAATTCAAATATAACTTAATTATACAACAGTCGTGTAAAATACGAAAAAACATAGCTTAGAGTTTAAACAAGAATATTGTCATCTAGACAATATCCACACTCAATGGTGCCCTCATTACAATTATTATCACATTATTTCGTAGAATATATAGTGATGACTACTAAAGCCATTTATCCTTGACCATCAACCAATTCCCCAACTCGTCCCAGCTATATTCTCATTTTCTGAAGAGAACAATGAAAGAAAGGGTGAGCTCAACTAGTCCATTAAGAAATATTATTACTAAGATAATACAGAATAAATTATCCTTAGCCTTCAACAGTATAACAACTGATAGAATATAATAGACAACAAGTTTTAGATCAACAATGGCAGTGAAAATAAGCAATCCATTAGAAGAGTAAAGTAGAGCATAAAATCTACTATCTTCTATGATTTAAAAAGTTTTTCATCAACTTTATTGCTGAGACTCAGCTTAATAAATAAACCATATCATGACTATACCGAATTATCCCTGGTCATAATCATACCAAAAACAGTCCATCAATGCACTTCAGGCCACTGAGGACTTTCACCACATCATTCGTCATATTACAATTATGATTATACTGAATAATCCTTGATCATAATCATACCAAGTCCATCTATGCACATAAGCCAAGGATGACTTTCATCACAATATAAGCATGAGGATGATGACAATGACATAATAATTCAATAAAACAAGTTCAAAGATAAATTTTAAAGATTTATAATTTAATTTATCCCAAAATCAATAACGTTCAAATTGTCAACATGATACTGCTTTGTGGAGTAAAATTCAAGAATAATATTCTTGTACCAAAAATAATTTAGACAAAAAAGAAATATATTTTTTGAGTGAATAGTACTCTGTGAATAGTACTTCGGGAATAGTACACCGTGAATAGTATCCTGACACCAAAAGTGCCTCATATATCCGAGTGAATGATACTAGAGTGAATAATAATTAGGTGAATAGTAACCCATAAATAGTAACTCGTGAATAGTACTCCGGCACGAAAAGTGTCTCGAATATCCGAGTGAATAATATTAGAGTGATTAGTAACTCATGAATAGTAACTCGTAAAAGAAAAATACCAAAGAAAATGATATTCCATGACGAGTACAAAAGAAATGATATCTCATACGATTATAATAGAATATACGAAACTACAAATGGATTTTCACCCGCCATGAGGTAATCCACGTAGACAGATCATTTCCATAATTTAATAAGGAATGAATACAAAGGATCATTCACCATGTATGCGGTACTTTTCATAGACAGGTTATTCCAACATAATAATAAAAAATGGAATAACAGAAGAATTTCACCATGTATACGGTAGTCCGCTTATACAGGTTATTCCAACAGAATAATAAGTAATGGAATAACAATAGCTCTCTTCATGAATACGAAAGAAATAATACCCCTTACTATAATAATAATATCCCTTACTTCAGAAGAAGACTGGTGTGTCGCCCCCAAAATAGGCAAATATCACCCATCTTAAGTCGCCAAATATATGGTACAAAATTCAAATACAACTAAATTATACAACAGTCGTGTAAAATACGACAAAATATATGTTGTGAGTTTGAATACAAATATTGTCATCTAGACAATATCCACACTTAATTGAGTCCTCATTACATTTATTATCACACTATTTAACAGAATAGTGAGGACTACTAATACTATTATCTGGACCGTCACTCCGTTCCCCGACTAGTCCCTGCTACGTTCTCATTTCCTGAAGAGAACAATGAAAGTAAAAGGGTGAGCTCAACTAGCCCAGTAAGAAATATTATGACTAAGATAATACAAAATAAATTATCGTTTGCCTTCAATAGTGTTAAACTGATACAATATAACAAACATCAAGTTTAACTATAGCGGAACAAGCAATCCATTAAAAGAGTCAAATAGAGAATAAAATCTACTATCTTTTATGATTTAAAAGGTTTTTCATCACTTTTATCGCTGGGACTCAACTTAATAAGTAATCCACATCATCCCTGCACTACGGCCAAGGATATTCATTAGTATCACAACCACAAATTATCCATGCACTACGACCAAGGATATTCGTGTATTCATCAATGGTCATGATCATGCCAACAATTATTATCAACAGCTTTTACGGTAAAACTTTCGCCATTATTTTTATAAAATGATAATTCTGTCATTTTTTAACTACGACAATACTTATGTTGTGGGGTCCACCAATGATTGTGTCGTCGTACGAATATTCCCTGTTAAAATGAATATTCCTCGACCAATCGAATATTATATAACAACTTGCTTACTTTGCAAAATTTATAAATATTACCCACAACTATAACATTATATCAAATTCACACCATAATATTAAAAAAATATTTCGAAAATTTAAATCTTTATTCATAAAATTTGGGGTCTCACATAACATATTGTTGACACATTTAAGATGATTTGAGATCTCATATCGGTATATTATGTGTGTACATAGATAGTGTATCATAGAGTATGATTTTGATAGTTTGAGTGTTATACATGTATGATACGCATATTGTGAATTCATACTCATGTTATGTGGTTAGTTAATAAGTTAACACTAAGAACCAAGTTGTAAGTTGAACTTAAATGAAAAGTTCAATAGTTGAACATAGATGTTATGAAACTAATCAATATCGTATGCATAATGTAATGTGTAGGACGTTGAGGGATTGAATTGTAACTATATTTGTAGCTTGCGCGCGAGGCAAGTTCCTAAACCTTACCTCTTTACATTAAGCAAGTTTCCTTACTCAAACTTTACTTTTATGGAATAAGTTTCTTTATATTCTAAATTCTTCGATTGAGCAAGTCCTAAACTTATATTATATGTCGAGGAAGTTTTTGTTATTAATTGTTCAAGTTCAAGATTTCATGTTAGATGTTATCATTCTTTTAAAGCATGATTCCCGTTATACAATATTTATTCGATTGTATACCTCTTAAGTTCTATTATTCAAATTGAATATCCTTTATTGTTGAACCTTGTAAGACTAGCGAATCCTTATTGATTCGACCTGTCCATAGTTAATGAACGTTCTAAATTCCAGAATTATTGTTGAGCTCATCTAAACCAAACTTCCTTTTGTGCAGACTTTAATGTCAAACTGAGACGAATAACCCTCTTATAGGGGATTTATAATGCGTTAGCGTTAAGATCTTGTGCACAATATGGTACTACGGGCTGATCCCCCTACGTACGAGAAGAAGAGTCCATAGTCTTATGACTGTTAAAGGTTTTAAGTATAAATACTTGATAACCTAGGACATAGTTCAAGGTCTTATGACCCTCAGAAGTTCTTTTGATTCTTGTTATTCATTCTTGATTCAAAAGCCGAGTTTTTCTTATTTTAGAAGTCTTTGATTCACTCGCATGTTATTATATTGTTGTTATATTATTATACTTATGGGAAATTGTGCTCACTCTTGCATAATAATAACATTGAAGTTAAGAACGAAAGGTCCGACGAGCCTTGTACTAGCAAAGGAAAGGGTAAGGTCAACAAGTGATGAAGACTTGTTGTTTATTTGATATATTTTCGTTTCAGACTTGTGTTAAAGTTGTGTAAGACTTATTATATATAGACCTGGTAAACGGGCCCAAAGCTCGTGGGACGGCCTGGCCCACCCATCAAAAAGCGAGCTTTGGGCTTCATTTTTTTGGCCCACAAAAATCCGGGCCTTTTTGACCCGGCCCGTCCATGGCCCGGCCCGTTCACTCTTGGGCCCAAAAAATGTCAAAAAAATAAGCATAAAACACCCTTCGGCCCGCGAGCTGGTCCGACCCACCCGTGAGCCCGCGGGCTTTGGGTTTCAATTTTATGGCCCACCAAAACTCGGGCCATTTTGGCCCGGCCCGCGCCCGCCCATTTTTTTGCCAAGTGTAATTATTTGTTTACGTTTCTGCATTTGAGATTTAAGGTTAGTATGATCTGGGATTGATGTATTTACATCCAGATGTAGTAACTCCATAAGGAAAGAATTTATTTCTATCTATTTTATGGTTTTCATTTTTATGGGTAGATAGACACATGATGTTTGTACAGTGAACACCAAGTCCTATGAGAATTGATGTGCCAGATTTAGGTGTGTCACATATTGGTATTAGAGCCGTAGGTTATGAACCTTAGGTGGGGGAAAAAACCTTAGGTAGTAGCCTTATAGTAGATTAAAAATATAGTGGTTCTAAACTCTTACCGAGTTCTAAGAAATGAATTCCTTAATTCATTGAAGATAGTTAAAGACTTTATGTGCTTATGTGATAAACTTATGTGCTCACGAGTATCGATTAGTAACTAAAACTAAAAAACTATGTTGTCAGGATATCGTATGTTGGAGGATCTAGTCGAGCTGAGAAGGAGGAACCCCGAGTACCTAGAGAGGAGGCCCTCCGAGACATCCATATTGTCCGGGAGCAGTTGGTACAGAGAGCCATCTCTATTGATCACTATTGTGGGTTAAGAATATGTGTCTAAGACTGATCTAGAGGAGGACCATGAGGAGGAAGAGGAGGAATATGAGTTCCCACCAAAATCTATTGTAGCTCAGATGTTTGACGAGGTGTATGACCGTAACATTGAGCTTCAGGATAGAGTCAGAGAGTTGGAGGGGTTGGCAGATGAACGTCAGGCCGCTATAGGTAAGAAAAATGAGAAAATCCAAGGTCTTAATGCACGTCTTATAAATGTGGAGTGGAAATTAGTTCACTTAGAGGGTGACAATGAGCAGCTGGTGGCAGAGGTTCCAAAGCTGAATGATGATCTTAGAGAGGAATTTGCTAAGCGAGCTAGAACTGAAGATGCTTACAAGGAGACTTCTAAGCAAGAAGGTGTAGCCGAGGAAGACGTGCAGGCAAAGAAGGACAAGATGGTGGAGATGGATTATGCATTCAACACTACGATGAACAAAGCTCAGGATCGAGTTATGAACTATCCAATTCCGTTCGAGGACTTACCTTGGTACATGCTAGATCATAGAAAGATGTTTCGTATGATGGAAGAAGAGCGCATAAAAGTTGTTCGACGTCTAAATAGTGAAAGTATGCATAGAAGCCAATCATGTATGATGGTAAATCATATACTTTGTAATCAATCTTATTTATTTATTAATAAAAGAATATTTATTAAAGGCATTTATTTATCTAATGGTGCTGTTTTAATAATATATGATAAACCCATAGTTTTAAGTAATGCTTTTAGAATCATGATGAGATCATGCTAACGAGATCTAAATTCTTAGATAGCTTAAAACTAAAATGTTCTCAATTAATGGATTACTAAATAGAGGATTAGTGAATTCGGATAGATTGATACATATGTTGCTTGCTCATTGGATGAGAATGATTGATCTTATGATCATTTGTGCGGAGACACTAAAGCAAGTATGTAGGTGCTTATTAGAGAATAAGTTCACTGAACGTGTGGCTAAGGAATGCCTAATAGAGTGTTACTTGATTGTCAATAGGAATTCCTATAGTGATAGTAGTACAAATGATCCTTAGACTTGAGATCATCATAGTATCTTATGTATAATGAATTACATTTTGACTTATTCCTTAAGACCCTTAGGGTATATCAAAAGGTATGCTTGGGTGTAATAAGTTATATATGGAGATAATGAATGATCAATATAGAATCTACCACTTCTAGTAAAAGAAGAGAAATATCCTATGTGATTCGATAAATGACAACACAGGAATCCTTGGCGAAGGTGAAATTAAATTAGAAAGTAATTTGTAATTTGCATTTATTCAGAGTTGTGCATTTGAGAATCAAAATACATACAATTAAATAAAATAAGACTTGACAGTAATTCCATGTCTTATACTTAATTGGGACATTGTATGGTGGAAGGATTGAATTGTACAGTAACTATTTACTCAAAGGTTCTTTTATGATTAATGTTGAAATCTATAATATCTAGAAAGTCTTTGATCTCTTGTAACGACCCCAAAATTCATATAATTCAATTATCGACTTCGGTCGTTAATAACACGTCTAACTTCTAATTTTATATCATTATTCGATGTTAAGCTTAATAAAATGCGAAATAATTTAAACTTTTCTATCTTCTTACTTTAATTCCCTGAATCAAAACCTTTATCATCTACATATTTTTGAATCAAGTTATTTTATGATTCGCTTCATCAAAGTTATTATATAGAATTTTACATTTTAATCCGATAACCTTTACATATCAGATAACCCAAACTTGGCAGTTTATCATTACATATTCATTATAACTTATAAAGTACATTTCTCAAAACCTTTATCTTTACCTAACTTTAAACCATATTTAGCTTATTACTCACCTTATCAGAGTTAATAGATAAAAATTACATCCAGATTTAATACCCTTTCATACAATAAACAAAACTTAAACTTTATAACTCAACATCTATTAAACATCATACATCATTCGGAACCCTAAATGGTTCAAATAATAATAATTCAGCCAAAGTGTATAAATCTTTAAGTATCACATCTGATTCATGTCTTTCAAGTAGCACATAACTTTATCTTGAATATTTAACCTACAAAAGTTGTTATTTGTAAGGTTAAGCTCGACAGCCCAGCAAAATCTAACAGTTTTCATGCATCACATATCACATAATAACATGCTCAATATATATCTCATAAACATTGGACTAACATAACATACATGCTACAGTTCATATAACAAGTATAAAGATTAAGTTCCTTACTCAATCAGCATGCTTTACTTAATCAACGTAGTCATAAATTGACTTTAACATTTCATACTTTTAGCATATATATAACACATCATGCTCTTTGCAATAAAGATTTAAAACAGTTAGTCATCAAGTTCACATAGGAAATAGAAACTAAAAGACTTGCCTTGATCGTTGTTTACCAATAACAGTTTAACAATTTACAGTTATCTGTACTTCACGTGCCCTACACAATTATATAATCATACACATCAACTATTAGTCACACAGCAATGCATAGTATTTTTAATGTAAAATTTACTCTACATCTCATAACCCTTCCTATTATCAATACACAATGTTCAATTTTATTATGTTAACTTTCGACTTATACCTCATTGTATTACTTCTTAAGTCATACACGAAGTTCATTCAAGTGTTTAAGTCTTGTTAGGACTACTTATTGGTTTTAAATTAACCCCATTCCATATCTTATAATATTCATTTCATTTGACTTAAACCACTTTTTACGTTCGTTAACACTTGTCACGACATTTCGACGTTTATTCATCACACGCCCAATTCGTCTCTCTTGTGTATGCTTAGTACGCTTATACAATTTATCTAATACATCATTTGTTAATGTTAAGGATCATTATGTTTACTAACATTCATGTTTTATAACTTAAAACAAAATCTTTTATCATCAGAAGCACTACACTTGCATACGTGCATGCCCGATGCCCTCCGATTGTCCCCAAAAATACAATAGTCTTAAACATGACCATTTTGATCCCACATACCTACCTCAAATCGAAAAACTTAAAGAATTAAAGTTGTAGGTCTATTTGTCTTCATTCCGGATCATCTTGAATCGCCTCAATCGGAGTTCGTATGAAAACGTTATGCTTATTTTAGTATGAACAACGATGGAACAAATACCTATAGTCAAAGAATTCGTGGATGTATTTCTAAGCGAATTACCAGGTCTTCCACCAAATAGGGAGATCGAATTCATAATAAATATTGTGTCAGGAGTGGCACTAATTTCAAGGGCAGCGTATCGTATGGCGCCGATAGATATGAAGGAGCTAATGGTTCAGTTACAAGAACTATTGGACATAAAGTACATTCTACCGAGTGTTTCGCCGTGGGGAGCACCGGTACTGTTTGTAAAGAAGAAGGACATATCTTTAAGACTTTGTATCGACTATCGAGAGTTGAACAAGTTAACGATAAAGAATAAATACTCATTGTTTAGGATCGATGATCTTTTTGATCAGTTGAAAGGGGCAACATATTTCTCTAAGATAGATTTACGGATGGGGTATCATCAGTTGAAGGTTAGGAAGGAGGATGTAACTAATCAAAATTTAGGTCTCGTTATGGCCATTATGAGTTTTTTGTGATGTCATTTGGGTTGACTAATGCACCAACTGCATTTATGGATATGATGAACAGAGTGTTCAAACAATATTTGGACAAGTTCATTGTAGTGTTTATCGATGATATTCTAGTCTATTCTAAGATGCTAGAAGATCATGTTTAACACCTAAGAATAGTGTTGAAGACACTAAAGATGGAGAAGCTATATGCGAAATTCACTAAGTGTGAATTTTGGCTAAAAAGGGTGCAATTTTTAGGACATGTTATCGACCGGGATGGGATTTTAGTAGATCCAGCGAAGGTGGAAGCAATGATGAATTGGGAACAACCAAAAATGCCAACTGAGGTGCGAAGTTTCCTCGGGTTAGCAGAATACTATCGAAGATTCATCCAAGATTTTTCTAAGATAGCTACTCCATTGACTAATTTGACAAAGAAGACGGTGAAGTACGTATGGACTGAGAAGTATGATGACAATTTTCAAGAACTGGAGAAAAGATTAAGTGAAGCACCTGTATTGTCATTACCCGATGATACAAGAAATTTTGTAGTTTATAGCGATGCTTAGCATAGAGGACTTAGTTGCGTGCTCATGCAACATGGCAAAGTCATTGTGTATGCATCACATCAGTTGAAGGATTATGAGAAAGTTTACCCGACTCATGATCTGGAACTGGCCGTGGTAGTGTTTGCCTTAAAGATATGGAGACATTATCTTTACGGAGAGAAATGTGAGATATACACGGATCATAAGAGTCTAAAATATATCTTCACACAAAAACATTTAAATATGAGACAAAGGAGATGTCTAGAGTTGATAAAGGATTATGACTACGATATCTTGTATCACCCCGGGAAAGCCAATATAGTTGTTGATGCCTTGAGTAGAATGGGTCGAGAAAGTTGTCTATGCTAACGGCTCAAACTGAGTTAATAGCAGAGATGGCTAGAATGGAATTAGAGGTGAAGTTACCGACCGAATTGGGGCTGAGATTGTTTACAACGGAGATTCGATCTACCATTGTAGAAAGAGTCAAGGAGGTACAACTCATAACTGATGAGTGTGACCAAATGAAGAAGCGGCTAGCAAAGTAAAAAGATATTAAGTATAGTCTTGATAACGAGGGGTTATTAAGATTTGAAGGAAGAATTTGGGTTCCGAATGAGACAGAATTATAGGAGGAAGTCTTACAAGAAACTCATAGTTCGAGGTACTCGATTCATCCTGGTAGTACTAAGATGTATCAAGACCTTCGACAGAGTTTTTGGTAGTCGAACATGAAGAGAGAAATAGCAAAATATGTGAGTAGGTGCTTAACTTGTCAAAAGGTTAAGGTCGAACATCAATGACCAAGTGGCTTGTTACAGTCATTGGAGATTCCAGAGTGGAAGTGGGAGCATATCACGATGGATTTTGTGGTGGGACTTCCGATTACACAAAAAGGGTATGATGCTATTTGGGTAATAGTGGACCGATTGACGAAGTCGGTTCACTTTTTTCCGATTAAGTTCAAGTATAACTTAGATCAGTTAGATAAATTTTATGTTAAGGAAATTATTTCCAAACATGGAGTACCAGTCTCGATAGTGTCAGATCGTGACCCACGATTCAATCAAACTTTTGGAGAAGTATACAAGAACAGTTGGGAACGCAGCTGAAGTTAAGTACACCATATCATCAACAAATCGATAGACAGAGCGAAATGACAATTCAGAAGCTAGAAGATATGTTAAGATCTTGTGTCATGGATTGCAAGGGTAGTTGGGATGATAACCTACCATTAGTAGAGTTTGCGTATAACAACAGTTATCATGCAAGCATAGGCATGCCGCCTTACGAAGCTTTGTATGGGAGGAAGTGCAGAACACCATTGTGTTGGGACGAAATGGGAGAACGTCGAATGCTAGGAGATGAATTGGTGCAGCAAACAACGGATATTGTCTAGCTGATACAAATACGTCTAGTAGTAGTTCAAGACAGACAGAAGAAGTTTGCGGATATGCATCGAGTAAATTGAGAGTTTGAAGTAGGCTTATATGTATTTCTAAAGGTATCTCCCTGGAAAGGAAAGATACGCTTTGAAAATAAGGGAAAGTTAAGTCCAAGGTTTATAGGACCTTTTGAAGTATTAAAAAGAGTAGGAGAGGTAGCTTACATGATAGCATTACCTCTAGACTTAGAATGAATACATAATGTATTTCATGTATCTGTGTTACGTCCTTATAAGCGTGATTATAAGCACGTAATAGAGTATGAGCCTATTCATATTGAGAAGGACTTAACGTATGAAGAGATGCCAATTCAAATCATCGATAGAAAAGAGCAAGTTTTGAGGAACAAAGTTATACCTTTAGTAAACGAGTTATAGAAGAACCACGATGCCGAAGAAGAAACGTGGGAACTTAAAGAAAAGATGAGGAATGATTATCCTCAGTTGTTTGTTTAATATTTTAAGCGAGATTCTGGGGACAGAATCCTTATAAGGAGGGGTGAATGTAACAACCGAGAAAATCAGATTAATTATAAAATACTTTTACTTGATTAAATAATAAATAAATTATATTATAATGAGTAAGCAATATGAATGTCATTCTATAACCTAATAGTGTTAGAATATCATAGTATTTTAGCTACGTGGTAGAATTAAAGTGTTTGAATTTTTAAGACAAAAATAAAAGTTTTTCGAGAATTTTTTTTAAAAACACTATTTGATAAGTAGATTTTATACCTACTTATCCGGTATCTTTTACTTGAATTAGTTGCTTTTATTCATGTGTCTTAGTTACTTTTCATGCATTTTGTGTTCGTTTTGTAGGTTATACGTTTGGAAGCGGTGTGAGCGATTATTGGTAAGGAAAAACAAGGAAAATGCAAGGAAAAATCAATCCGGACATCGTTTATGCTTTTATGTTCATTTCATGTTCTTGGCTTGGAGCTTGGACTATATTGTAGAGCGTTTTCTTAGCTTTCTGGAACATCTTGAATCATTCAAATCGGATTCGGATGAAAGAGTTATGACATTTCTACCAACGGACGTTGAACTTCACCGTTTTGGGTGGTCATTTTGCATAGCAGTCACTTCCAGTCCAATTTCTACCATTATGCGTTCGTTATTTCTCAAAGCTCAAAGAATGAAAGTTGTAGATCTCGTCGATAGCTTCGATTTGATAGGTCGCGGGACTCGTAACTCCTCTCGGTTTAGAAGTTATGGCAGTTTTAGCAGAGGAGGTTCCAGCAGAAAATATTTTTGGCAGATTGGTACCCAGCCGGGGCTGGGCGTTTTTGTGCTTAGGACCCAGCCGGGGCTGGGTGTCTGGGCATTTTAGCAGCTTGTTATCCAGCCGGGGCTGGCTATTACAAAGGCAAATACCCAGCCGGGGCTGGGTATGCACGAAAATGAGTGGATTTTGTCCGAATTTGAGTCCGAAAAGGATTGTTTCGAGTTGTTTGATTCAAGGACTTCCAAGAGGACTAAAAGACATCTATAAAGGCTTATAAAAGGAGGGGAATAACACAGATTAGGGGATGATTAGAGGAGAATTTGAGGAGATTAGAGAGCATTCTATTAAATTAGATTAGAGTAAATTAGAGAAAAACACTAGTTCTAATTAGATTTGGAGATTGAAGCAACTTGGAGACCATTGAAGATTCAAAGTAGGAGCAAGGAGGGAGAGTCAAGTCTACTGACAATAGATTATTTCTTCTCATCTTCTTCTATCTTTATCTTTTAATGTGTATTCAATTGTGGATTCTTAGCTTTAATTCAATAATAATGAACTAATTTTTTGTTTGAGATTACAATGGATCTTATTGTGTAGTTTATTTTAATATGCTTCGTTATCAATTAGTATTTTCTATTGTGAGAATTGTCTATTGTGAATTGCACATAATTGTTTAATTGCTTGGCCATCAATTACCGTGATAATCTATATGAACTCGAGAGATGAAGTATAGATTTAGATCTAATCATGATAGCATGTGTTCAGGATTTTGTTAGTAGCTTAAACTTGATGTGTGTTAAGGTAGAGATATGCTTGACATCGCATGTAATCGGATAGAGAACTAATTCTTCAACCTTCTTCAATTGTAATTCACATAGAGATATAGTGGGTTAGTTGATTAAGGTGTTTAACTGATTTCTATCTTAATTGTGGATTGACATTAATACGGTATTAGTGCATTGAGAGGTGGTTAATACTACTTTAGTATTCTTGATTAACAATTCGGGATAGAGAATAATTGATGAGAAGTGTGTTAACTTAAATGAGGCAATAAGTGAAATTGTGATCTTAAATCTCCGTTATCTTAATTTTAACTAGTGGAAGTTAATATTAGTTTAATTTATTTAATTTCCATTTCATTCGTTTAAATAAGATTGAGTTGGTTACGAGTTAGTACTTGGTAATTTTTATTAAATAATTCTCTGTGGGAACGATACTCAACTTATCACTTTATTACTTGTTGACCACATATACTTGCGTGTTATGCGTATATAGATTTTACCCAACACTATTCATCAATTTCTGCTCGGGAATTATTTTTGAACTTTTGAGAAATACGTAATGATAGAATAATAAGGGAATATGGATTATGAATAATAATTCATATATGACAAACATAATTTTTCGCCTACGTACTAAATTCGAGAACGTTAGGGAAAGTGAAACGTTAATGAATAAACGATGATCATATGATGCGTAAGTATTGTACGATGTGACGCCCCCAAAATAGGTCCATTCCATCCAACCCATTTTGAGTCGCCAAATACATGGTACAGAAACAACCACAACTTTTACAACCCATAAACTGTGAGTTTAAATACAAACATTGTCATCTAGACAATATACATACCCAACTATGTCCTCAATACAATTATTGATATATTATTTTACAAAAATGGTGAGGACTACTAAACAACTCTCTCAAGGACCATCAATTCATACCCCGACTCGTACCCGCTATATTCTCGTCTCCTGAGAAGAAAATGGAACAAAAAGGAAAAGGGTAAGCTCAACTAGCTCAGTAAAGAATATTATGACTAAGATAATGTACAACAATTTATCGTTAGTCTTCAACAGGGAAAAATCTGATAGAATACAATAGACAACAAGTTTTAAATCAATATTCGCAGCGGAAAATATTAATTCATAGAAGAGTTACGTAGAGGATGAAATCTACTAATGTCTATGAATTTAACAGTCCATCAACAGTATTTTTATCCCTGTAACATCAATCAATGCACATCTTGTATCATATATTCATCCTTGCACTACAGGCCAAGGATATTCATTTGCTGGTCATGTTCATCTAAACGTCTGTTCATCTTTGCACTACGGGCCAAAGATATTCATCAGAAATCATTTATCTTTGCACTACAGGCCAAAGATATTCAATAATAACATCCTTTAAGACTGAAGACGATAAAATATTTTTAAAGAAGCGAATCCAGTGAAACAAAATGACAAGGATTAAGGATTAAGGATTCGTACTTTGTTTTATCCATGTCCAAAAATACCTCAAAAATAATCATAGTGGTGTAAAATTCAAGAATGATCAAAACATGGATACAATCAAAGCTAGTATTCATAATAGATATTTTGGACGAAAAGAAAAAAAAATAATTTTTCTGTGAATAGTGTCGTATTCGTGAATAGTGCCGTATACGTGAATAGTACCGTATACGTGAATAGTAACTCCGGCACAAAAAGTTCCAAATTTGATAAAAACGTTCACCAATATTTCGGCATAATGATATTGAAGAAAATAATATCATTTAAGAAGAAAATAACATCCCTTACCTCAAAATAACCGTACTTCTGACTGAATTTCGGTATAGTGCTGACAGAAACTCGCACCGTATAGCAACACTCAAAGTATACTCACAAGAATACGCTCGATAATATAGAGAGATAAAGAGAGAAAACTTTGTTTCTGGTGTGATTTTCAATTCTAACTTAGCCCTCTATTTATAGGAAAATGTTAGAACGCCAAAGGAGACTAAATAATAAATTAATATTATTATTCCTACGCATGTTTGTTGACAACTTCAGCCCCTCAATGCTGAAAATTTCAGCAGCCCATGTGTATTCAACACCCACCAAAAAGTGGGTCCCACCATAATTAATAAAAAAATCATTTTATTTTCCGTAACTTCAATAATTCATAGAAAATAGCCTGTTTATCAAAAAAATTCGAAACTCGCGACTTTCCATGGGAAATTCCATTCTCTACAACTTTGCAGAAGAAAATTTTTCCAAATTCCAAACAGAAATTGACCGAAATCCACAAACGAGTGATTTTACAGTCTATAATCAATTTTCGGTCAAGAATTATGTCCACCGACACACAAAACATATGTTAAACATTTAATGCCACAAAAATACTCTTCCTTTTTATATTCTCATATATCCCACATTCATTATAAAATATCACCGTTAATATATTATTAAAATAATATATTTAAATGAATTATTTTATCAGAAAAAATAAAATATTAATTTTCAACAATTGTCACATTAAAAATTTTCTCCATCTATATCCACATAAAATAAATATTTTCTTTATCATAATAATCAATAATGAATTATTAAAAATAATATTACCGAATCACAGTACCGACAACCAGGCCGTTCCCAGGATAGAGGGGGCTTTCCAATAAGGATTTCTCCTTACTGGCGCGCAATTAGATGACCAAACCTCTCCTTGACAGAACTTTCTAGACATTGCCAGTAATGTTATCTGATAATATTATTCAAATAATATGAATTATTGATCTGATAATTGAAAATACTGTGCAATGACAATTATTGAAACAATAATAATATAAATATCAACGCAGCAATTATTGAATCAATAAAGTAATGAACAGTAACTCTTGTAGCAATTATTGAGTAGTGCCTTCTTACGTAAGGATCAATAATTCAAAATACTGTGCAATACCGTGTGCTACTGTGCAACAACGCGTATTACTGTATTTTAACCACCGGGTATTCCAACAGTGTAAACGGTAACAACTACGCCGTTATTTTTAAACAGCTTATATTTGTCGTTTTCTTCCTCCAATCGCTTTCCGTTATGGGGCCCACGCATGGCTGCGCCGTCGTACGAATATTCCCCGACAGTACGAATATTCCACGACCAAACGAATATTCCCCGACAACAATGAATATTTTATAACCACTTGCTTATTTTGAAATGTCTGCGTATTTTACCCATAACTATCCACATTATTCAAATCAACCCTTACTATAATAATTAAAGGAAATTAAATTTCATTTATTAATTATTTGGGGTCTTACAACCTCCCCTCCTTATGAAATTTCGTCCTCGAAATTGACATACGTACCTGGTGTTTCGAAAAGGTGAGGATACCTCGCTTTCATTTCCGTTTCCAACTCCCAGGTCATTTCCTCTATAGCATGATTCCTCCACAAAACTTTAACTTGTGGTATTACCTTCGTGCGTAGGACATGCTCCTTCCTATCCAAGATCTTGACAGGTACCTCCTCATACGTTAAATCTTCGGCTATCTCGTCCGGTTCTAATTCAATGACGTGGTTCGGGTCTTTCACATATTTACGAAGCACAGATATATGAAAAACATTATGAACACGAGACATACTTGGAGGTAACGCGAGTCTATAGGCTACATTACCTACTCGATCAAGAATTTGAAACGGACCAATAAATCGTGGATTAAGCTTTCCTCTCTTTCCGAATCTTGTAACTCCCTTCCATGGGGCAACACGCAACAATACATGATCTCCAACACTAAATTCTACGTCCTTTCGATGAAGATCCGCATAACTCTTTTGTCGATCTTGTGCCGTTTGTATACGTTGTCGAATCGTTTGGATCTTCTCTGTAGTCATACGTACTAACTCGGGTCCCAACAATGTTGCTTCACCCACCTCGTCCCAACATACTGGAGAGCGACACTTTCGTCCATACAATGCTTCAAATGGGGCCACACCAATGCTTGCCTGATAACTGTTGTTGTAGGAGAATTCCACCAATGGTAAATATTTATCCCAACTGCCCTTGAAGTCTAGGACACAGAGTCTTAATAAATCTTCAAGAGTTTGAATAGTCCTCTCTGATTGTCCGTCCGTTTGAGGATGGTATGCCGAACTGAATCGTAACTCCGTACCCATAGCTTTTTGCAAGCTAACCCAAAATCTTGAAGTAAATCTTGGGTCACGATCCGAAACTATGGATACTGGCATGCCATGCAATCTTACAATCTCATTTACGTACATTTGAGCAAGACGTTCAAGGGAATAAGTCTCCCGTATCGGCAAGAAATGAGCAGACTTGGTTAATCTATCAACAATAACCCAAATAGCATTGATGCCTTGAGAAACCGTAGGAAGACCCGTAACGAAATCCATAGTAATGTGTTCCCACTTCCATTTCGGAATCTCAAGTGGTTGCAATGGACCCTTTGGCACTTGATGCTCCGCCTTTACACGTTGACAAGTTAAACATGTTGAAATAAACTTTGCAATCTCTCTCTTCATATTGTTCCACCAAAATGTATGTCGAAGGTCACGATACATTTTGGTACTTCCAGGATGAATTGCAAACGGTGTATTGTGTGCCTCCATCATGATCTTGTACTTCAAATCAGGATCGTTAGGAACACAAAGTCTGGAGTGGACTCGAAGTATTCCTTCTTCATCAATTCTCGCTTCTGGAATGGCACCTTCTTGTACTTTCGTCTTCATATGCATCAGCTCCGGATCGGTGGCTTGAGCAACCTTAACTTTTTCTATTAAAGTTGGCTCTATGCGTATACTTGACATCATTGCACTCATTCCTGCATATGATCTTCTACTCAATGCGTCCGCTACCACGTTCGCTTTTCCAGGATGGTATTGAATAGTGTGGTCGTAATCTTTCAACAACTCGAGCCAACGTCGTTGCCGCATGTTGAGTTCTTTTTGAGTGAAGAAATATTTGAGGCTTTTATGATCTGAATATATCTCCACTTTCTCCCCGTATAGATAGTGCCTCCAGATCTTTAGCGCGAAAACGACTGCTGCCAACTCTAGATCATGAGTAGGATAATTCCTCTCATACTCTTTAAGTTGTCGCGAGGCATAGGCTATGACTTTCCCACGTTGCATGAGAACACATCCTAACCCTTTGCCTGAAGCATCGCTGTAGATAACAAATCCATCCGAACCAGATGGTATTGTTAGAACAGGAGCCGAAATAAGTCTCCTCTTAAGCTCTTGGAAACTCTTCTCGCATTCCTCGCTCCATACGAATTTTGTATCCTTCCGAGTTAGCTGAGTTAATGGAGTAGCAATTCGAGAAAACCCTTCCACGAATCTCCGATAATAACCAGCTAAGACCAAAAAGCTACGTACTTCAGTGACCGACTTCGGTTGCTCCCAACTTTGTATTGCTTCAATCTTCGTCGGGTCAACAGATACTCCATTTTTTGACACCACGTGCCCAAGGAATGCTACTTCCTCAAGCCAGAACTCGCATTTCTTCAACTTAGCATATAACTTGTTTTCACGAAGCCTTTGGAGTACCAGCTTCAAATGGTGCTCATGATCTTCACGGCTTTTGGAATATATGAGGATGTCATCAATAAAGACAACAACGAATTGATCCAAATAATCCTTGAATACTCGGTTCATCATATCCATGAAAGCAGCAGGAGCATTAGTCAATCCAAAAGACATGACTAAGAATTCATAATGCCCATATCGAGTTCTGAAGGCAGTCTTTGGAATATCCTCAGTTCTAATTTTCAGCTGATGATATCCAGAACGAAGATCGATTTTTGAAAAGAATTGTGCTCCTTGCAACTGGTCAAACAAGTCATCAATACGAGGTAGAGGATACCTATTCTTGATGGTGACATGGTTCAATTCTCGATAGTCAATACAAAGTCGCATACTCCCGTCTTTCTTCCTTACGAATAAAACAGGAGCACCCCAAGGAGATGTACTAGGACGAATGAAACCGATGTCCAATAACTCCTGTAGTTGGACTTTTAACTCCTGAAGTTCAATAGGAGCCATTCGATATGGGGTTTTAGAAATGGGCTTTGTACCAGGTTCAAGATTAATAAAGAATTCAACTTCACGTTCTGGGGGTAGACCGGGAAGTTCTTCAGGAAATACGTCAGGAAAGTCAATAACAACAGGAATATTATTCAATTTTGACGTGTCTTTATTCAAATCCATAACATGGGCTAAGAAAGCTTGACATCCGTTTTTCAATAAACGAATAGCTTTATGATTAGATATGACAGTGATTGATTTTAATGGTTTAGTTGCTTGAATTCGAACAACAGGTTGATTAGGAATATGAAAACTAACAACCTTACGAAAACAATCAATTTTGGCATGATGAGTAGTTAACCAATCAATCCCTAGAATCACATCAAAAGCAAGTATCTTTAAAGAGATCAGGTCAACAGGTAAGGTGATGGTGCCAACTTGAATGAAACAAGATTTATAAACAGTGGATGTGATGAAAGTTTCTCCTAACGGAGTTTCCACAGATAAGTCAAAGTCTAATTTCTCCGGAGTCAAGTTTAAACGTTGAGCACAAGCAGGAGAGATAAATGAATGGGTAGCACCGGTATCAAGTAAGGTATAAACTTCGCAAGAATTTATAAATAGCTTACCCGTGATCACCTCGTTTGGGTTCCTTGCATGTTGACCAGTCACAACAAACGCTCTTCCAGGAACCATTGACTTTGGCTTTTCTGGAACAGCCTTTTGAGTCACCGTCCCCGCTGAACTAGGTTTTGCTACCGTACAATCTCGAGCGATATGTCCTTCTTTTCCACAATTATAGCATACCTTGAACTGTTGTGGGCAGTTTGGACTGATATGTCCCTCTTTCCCGCACTTGTAGCATATGACCGGTGGTCTTTCTCCTCCCTTAGAACCAGTTGCTGCCGGCACTGTCGTCTTCACATGGTCGTTGTTAAATCTCCTATTTTTAAAATCTCCTCCTGACTCGCTTCTTCTATTTTCATGGCCATGATTACCACCAAAGTGGTTACCATTTTTGTCCGTCTTTTTCTTTCTCCACTGGTTATTGTTGTTTTGCTGACTGCTATCTTCAGTATGATCCTGATTGTGATACCTCGGTTGACCGTACTCGTTGTCTCGCTCCAACAAATGAGCCCTGTTAACAACATCTGAATAGAGAGAAAATTTATGAGAGATGAGATACTGTCGTATGCCGGGTTTCAAACCTCTCAGAAACATCCGCGTCATACGTTCCTCATTCTCCACCAAATGAGGTGCAAACCTGGATAACTCTGCAAACTTTGCCTCGTACTGAGACACCGTCATGTTATTTTGTTCTAATCTGATGAACTCCACTTCCTTCATATGACGAACACTTTCAGGAAAGTATTTGTCATTAAATAGTTTCTGAAACGTCTCCCAAGACATGCTGAGTGCGGCTGGATGGGTACGCTTCACAGACTCCCACCAGTAGTCTGCCTCGCCACGGAACATAAAGGTGGCGAATGGAACTTTCTGTTCCTCCGTGCATCCCAAGACATCGAATATCTTGGTTATTTGCTTGACCCATGTCTCCGCCATGATCGGGTCTGGCTTTCCCTTAAATTCTGGTGGTCCCAGCTCTTTGAACTGCTTGGCTGTGACAACCCGTGAATTGTTATCATTTCCTCCTGTATTTTGAACACGAGTCTCCCTCGTCTGATTTTGCATGAACTGCAAAAAGCTTCTAAACATTGCGTCGTTCATTGTCTGATCAGTGGTGTTGTTCACAGGAGGAACATTGTCAGCCTGTTGCACGTTCTCCTCGTTAGTAAGTACAGGCATCTCCACGGTCTCATTAACTCCACCGTTAACATTCTCGGTTGCCATTCTTAAATACTGCCATAAAACAAGGGTTAATTAAGCAAATCACATATCACATAATATCCCTATATACTGACCAACTAACAAATAAGCTTAGGTAGGACACACTAGCGAAGGAATTACTCGTCTCTCCCCTCCTAGTTCTATTCCCCGATCTCCGCCAGAGATCATATCCCTAAGCTCTGATACCAACTGTGACGCCCCCAAAATAGGTCCATTCCATCCAACCCATTTTGAGTCGCCAAATACATGGTACAGAAACAACCACAACTTTTACAACCCATAAACTGTGAGTTTAAATACAAACATTGTCATCTAGACAATATACATACCCAACTATGTCCTCAATACAATTATTGATATATTATTTTACAAAAATGGTGAGGACTACTAAACAACTCTCTCAAGGACCATCAATTCATACCCCGACTCGTACCCGCTATATTCTCGTCTCCTGAGAAGAAAATGGAACAAAAAGGAAAAGGGTAAGCTCAACTAGCTCAGTAATGAATATTATGACTAAGATAATGTACAACAATTTATCGTTAGTCTTCAACAGGGAAAAATCTGATAGAATACAATAGACAACAAGTTTTAAATCAATATTCGCAGCGGAAAATATTAATTCATAGAAGAGTTACGTAGAGGATGAAATCTACTAATGTCTATGAATTTAACAGTCCATCAACAGTATTTTTATCCCTGTAACATCAATCAATGCACATCTTGTATCATATATTCATCCTTGCACTACAGGCCAAGGATATTCATTTGCTGGTCATGTTCATCTAAACGCCTGTTCATCTTTGCACTACGGGCCAAAGATATTCATCAGAAATCATTTATCTTTGCACTACAGGCCAAAGATATTCAATAATAACATCCTTTAAGACTGAAGACGATAAAATATTTTTAAAGAAGCGAATCCAGTGAAACAAAATGACAAGGATTAAGGATTAAGGATTCGTACTTTGTTTTATCCATGTCCAAAAATACCTCAAAAATAATCATAGTGGTGTAAAATTCAAGAATGATCAAAACATGGATACAATCAAAGCTAGTATTCATAATAGATATTTTGGACGAAAAGAAAAAAAAATAATTTTTCTGTGAATAGTGTCGTATTCGTGAATAGTGCCGTATACGTGAATAGTACCGTATACGTGAATAGTAACTCCGGCACAAAAAGTTCCAAATTTGATAAAAACGTTCACCAATATTTCGGCATAATGATATTGAAGAAAATAATATCATTTAAGAAGAAAATAACATCTCTTACCTCAAAATAACCGTACTTCTGACTGAATTTCGGTATAGTGCTGACAGAAACTCGCACCGTATAGCAACACTCAAAGTATACTCACAAGAATACGCTCGATAATATAGAGAGAGAAAGAGAGAAAACTTTGTTTCTGGTGTGATTTTCAATTCTAACTTAGCCCTCTATTTATAGGAAAATGTTAGAACGCCAAAGGAGACTAAATAATAAATTAATATTATTATTCCTACGCATGTTTGTTGACAACTTCAGCCCCTCAATGCTGAAAATTTCAGCAGCCCATGTGTATTCAACACCCACCAAAAAGTGGGTCCCACCATAATTAATAAAAAAATCATTTTATTTTCCGTAACTTCAATAATTCATAGAAAATAGCCTGTTTATCAAAAAAATTCGAAACTCGCGACTTTCCATGGGAAATTCCATTCTCTACAACTTTGCAGAAGAAAATTTTTCCAAATTCCAAACAGAAATTGACCGAAATCCACAAACGAGTGATTTTACAGTCTATAATCAATTTTCGGTCAAGAATTATGTCCACCGACACACAAAACATATGTTAAACATTTAATGCCACAAAAATACTCTTCCTTTTTATATTCTCATATATCCCACATTCATTATAAAATATCACCGTTAATATATTATTAAAATAATATATTTAAATGAATTATTTTATCAGAAAAAAATAAAATATTAATTTTCAACAATTGTCGCATTAAAAATTTTCTCCATCTATATCCACATAAAATAAATATTTTCTTTATCATAATAATCAATAATGAATTATTAAAAATAATATTACCGAATCACAGTACCGACAACCAGGCCGTTCCCAGGATAGAGGGGGCTTTCCAATAAGGATTTCTCCTTACTGGCGCGCAATTAGATGACCAAACCTCTCCTTGACAGAACTTTCTAGACATTGCCAGTAATGTTATCTGATAATATTATTCAAATAATATGAATTATTGATCTGATAATTGAAAATACTGTGCAATGACAATTATTGAAACAATAATAATATAAATATCAACGCAGCAATTATTGAATCAATAAAGTAATGAACAGTAACTCTTGTAGCAATTATTGAGTAGTGCCTTCTTACGTAAGGATCAATAATTCAAAATACTGTGCAATACCGTGTGCTACTGTGCAACAACGCGTATTACTGTATTTTAACCACCGGGTATTCCAACAGTGTAAACGGTAACAACTACGCCGTTATTTTTAAACAGCTTATATTTGTCGTTTTCTTCCTCCAATCGCTTTCCGTTATGGGGCCCACGCATGGCTGCGCCGTCGTACGAATATTCCCCGACAGTACGAATATTCCACGACCAAACGAATATTCCCCGACAACAATGAATATTTTATAACCACTTGCTTATTTTGAAATGTCTGCGTATTTTACCCATAACTATCCACATTATTCAAATCAACCTTTACTATAATAATTAAAGGAAATTAAATTTCATTTATTAATTATTTGGGGTCTTACATACGATGTAATGAATACGAGTATGATACGATGTATTATATAAGTATGTATGAATGATGGTATGTCGTATATAATAAATGAGTATACGAGTTAGCATGCGAGAGGAATACGTAGACAATACGTTATACGCTTTAAGCTAAATGTATTGGACTTGTAGGATTTATGTAGAAGTTGTATAAGCCCAAGTGAATTAATGTTAAAGCCCAATGTTTGTCAATGCAAGCCCAAATGTTAAGTTAAAGTTATTTAAACTTAAGCCCAAATTAAGAACCGGATCCGTGGATCGAACCGATGGGTAAACGGGTAAGAAAAACCCATGGGGAAACCCATGTGGGCCCCATGGATCATATGGCACCATCTTGGTGACCAAGTAAAGTGGTTTTACTTGGTGACCAAGGATGAATAGTAAGGTGGTGGATTAAGGAGGTGGAAAGGCCTAAAAGTCTATTATGCCCTCACTTTGGATTTCTTATATATAGAAGAGACTTGCTAGATTATTTGCTTGTTCAAAATTCACTAACATCCTAGAGCTTTCATATTTAGAGAGAAAAGTGTGTAAGAGTTATACTTGTTATACAAAGAAGGATGAAGAAGAATTAAGCAAGAGAACTTAAAGGGTAAGAATACTAAACCATGACTCTTCATCTCTTCATTTGTTAGAGAAGTGAGTAGTGGTAAAGCATGTTTGTTAAGGAGTGATAAGGATGGTTATTAATGGATGAAACCTTAATAAATCATGTGAAAGTGAAATTATAAGTATAAAAGCTATAAACCATTGAAATTCATTGAAGAATTGGATTATTTTTTTGTTGATAGAAAAGTTTAAAACCATCATTTGTAGGCTTAGATTATACATGTGGTGATAATGGAATGAATCCATTTAGAACGGTGTAAAAATCTTAAGGAACGAAGTTATGGCGGAATTTACGAGATTAGACGATAATCGTCGAAATTGTGAAATTATCAGAATGGAAGTCAAAAGTTATCGTTGAACTCGGAAACGTTGGTTTTCGATGGAGAATAGTCAAAATTTGCATTTTAGAGTTGCGGACTCAAAAATGTTCAAATTCCGACTTAGAACAAAGAAACGAGCTATGAACGTTCACGAACGTTTATCTTTTTCGTAAAAAAGAACTTAAATGGCGAATTTCATTTTAATGGATTTGAAAATCTAAAATTCTTATATAAACACTTTTTTCATGTAATTTGTGAGCTAATGGCTTTTGAACGAGCCAATTTGGACTTAAAATGAACAATTTATGAGTTCGAGAAGTTCGCTATGTAAGAAAACTGTCAAAGTTTTCTGGTGCTGTAACAACCCGATATTTTCTATATAATTAAATCAGAAATTTTTGCATATAATTTTTTTAAAGGTGGGAATATATGTGCTAAGTAAAGTATATATATATATATATATATATATATATATATATATTTATGTGATAAATAAAATTTGTTTATTACATGAATAATTTCAAATAATTTTATTAGAATTATCGACCATTATAAATTATATTTTTATAATTAATTTTGTAGTAAAATCATTTTTATTATTTATTTTACATGAAAATATGATTATATATTATTTAAATAATATATGAGAGGATTATTGAAATTATTATAATAATTATTTTATTATATGAATTTTAGTTCAGATTATTAAATTAATTATTTTAACTTAATTAATAATGTTATATATGCAAGATAAATCAGATATAGAATCCAAATCCTAAATTTGAATTTTGATCAAGGAATGAGAATGATAATATAATATTATTTTTATTTCAGTGCTATAAATATGTACTGTATGTGTATAAACTGTTAATGGTTGGTCAATTATAGTGTATTATAACAAACCCTAGTACCTAGTATTAATCTGATAAACCCTATTCTGAAACTCAATTATAAGTTCGAGACTGTTATGTAACTGTGTCATATGATTTATGTTTAGTAATATAGAATTTAAAGTTAATTAAGGAAAAACTTAATTATTAGAAACCCTAATTTCTAAGTTTGTCGTCGACGAGGCGGAAGGAGGCATCGTCGTCTGCATTACCAGTGAAGGAATCATCGCCAGTGAAGTCGAAGGCGGAGTCGGCAGGGTTAGAGCGCTTCTAGGGTTTAACCGGTCCCCAGCCGTCGGGGTTGAAGGGGACGACGCCGATTTCAAAGCCTTCAATGTTGTTTTCCGATCTGATTGAGGTGAGAGAGTGAAGATGATTGAGAGATAGGGGAGGGTGTAGAGATTGGGATTTCGGAGAGCGCAGAACTGCTTCAGATGTTGGAAGCGATGTTGGAAGGCTAGAAGAGAAAAAGACTACGCCTTTTAATTTTTCGTGTTTTTAATTTTATGTGTTCAAGCTCCGTGTTTTTTTATTAGTCAACGTTTTAAAAAAAATGTTATCTAATTAAAACCAAAAAATGCCCTTTTAAATAGACAACATTTTTGCATATATATCTACAATATTTTTTAAAAAAAATATTGTAAAAAAAATACTACAACGTTTTTATAAAAAACGTTGTGGTTTAAGTGTTGTCTATTTATTATTTTGTAGTAGTGCTAACTGCGAAATTAAAAACCCTAATTAGTAATTAAAAACCCTAATTACTAAACTAGAACCCTAATTACTAAAGTATAAATCTTAATAATAATTAGGAAACCCTAATTATTAGAAACCTTAATTAGTAATTTAAAACCCTAATTACTAATCTAAAAATCCTAATTTTTAAATCAATAACCCTAATTGCTAAAATAAAACCCTAATTGGTAAATTAGCAATCTTAATTATAATTAGTAAAACCTAAACCTAATTTTCAAGTCTATGTAATTAGGAAACCTAAATTAATTAAGAAACCTTAATTTGTATTTTTAGAAACTAAAATTTTTATTTTAAAGCCAAATTAGAAATCCAATAAATTATTTGTGCCAAACCTTAGGGTTAAACCCTAAGGGTCAAACCCTAAGGGTTTGCCAAGATTACATTTTTGCCATTAAATTTACAATGCAATTGACCAAAATACCTTTATGTGCATTCTTTATTAGTTGCTTGTAAAATTGGCCAACACTTTATTTGGTAACTAACCTTTGACTTGCCAATGTACTGAAAATCCATTTATATAAGCCAATTCATTGCATTTAAGTCTTATATATATAGCTTTAGAGAGAGAAAATGTCATATTCAAGCTCATTTTTGCTCATTCACTCAACCAAACTCTCAACCCTAGACCCACAAAATTTATAAGTATATCAGTCTAAAAAACAAGCCCCACTACCTCCACTAACAAAATCAGAAGCCAGATTCAAGTGAGTTCATAGAAAGATATAAAACCCTAAGTCAAATCTGATCTTGAATGCCATGTTAGATGTTAGATTTTTATGTTTAAATGTGTAGTATATAGTGTTAATCAATGATCTGGGTTGGTAGAAAGTGGATCTATAACATCTATATGCTCGAAATGAAAGATTTCTAAAATCTGGAAAACTGAAAAATATGGTCTGACAACCAAATGTCAGGTCCCATAGATCTCAGTCTGCTATGTGTTTCTGTTGTTTAAAAGTATGAACTTGTAGTATGCTATGAGATCTGTGTTTTGGAACTTGTAGCAGGACCAGATCATACATAGATTGAAAGATATTCGTGGTCAAACCACGTTGACTGACCATGACCATGCGAAATATGGGTAACCCAGAACGGGCCCAGAAAGTTCTGACATGATTTTCATGGGCACAGATCTGACAGTGGTTTCATAATCTATTCTTGATTTTATATCTAAGTTGTAGTATGTTGTTTATACCACATGATAGTGTCTTTAGATCACATAAACATTAATCATGTTGAAAGTAATGGTTGGTCAAACCAGGCAGAACGACCATGACATCTGTTTTCTGGGTAACCCAGAATTACCCAGAAAACAGATGAGCATGTCTTCTGACATGGTTTGACCGGACAAGATCCGTTGTTTGTAATGTTGTTATATGTATATTATGTGATAGATCTCTTCAGTTACATGTTGGCTACAACCTAGAACTCTTAAATCACTAAAATATCAACAGAATCACAAGTTGTGGAAGCCCAAAGTAGGGCAGTCGAACTGTTCTTCATTTCTGGGTAATCCAGAAAATGAAGAACAGCTCTGACAGCCACTTTGCATGCTCAGATCTCTTTCGTGCAATGTTGTTTGGCCATGTTTGTTGTTGGATTATGTAGTCTTACACTAGCACTACAAGATCTGACCAACATCCTGTCTAAAAACATTACAGATTAGGAATTAATCAAGGTCAAACCTAGCTACTCGATTACTGACTTTGAAGATCTGGGTTTCTCAAGAACACCTAAGGTGACGGTTTCTGTCGCTAAAGACTATAGCGACATATTTAATAATTTTATTTAATTTATTTTCAATAAATCATTTCAAAATAGAAATTAATTTCTGAAAATTACAAAAATAATTCTAAAAATTATTTTAAGTTATAAAAATTAACTTTTAATAATTTCACATATTTTTCATAAATATTAGTATTTATTTGAATATTATTAATATTTAATTTATTTAATAAATACATTTAATAAATTAATTAAAAATCATTTTATTATATTAAAAATCATTTTAAATGATAATAAGGTAATTAAAAATATTTTAAGTTATAAAATATAACTTTTAATATTTTAAAGTAAATTTCATTAATTATTTAATATTAATGATATTAGATCTATTTAATAACTATATTAAATAAATTAGTTTAAAAGTAATTTTAATATTATAAAATTCATTTTAAATGAAAATAAATTGTTTAAAAATATTTTAAGTTACAAAATATAACTTTTAATATTTAAAGGAAAATTTCATTAATAATTTAATATTAATGATATTAGATTTATTTATTAATTATATTAAATAAATAGTTTAAAAATGATTTTATTGATTTAAAAATCATTTAAAAAGGATATAAATGGATTAAAAATATTTTAAGTTATAATAAATGACTTTTAATATTTTGATAAATAAAGCATTAATATTTAAATATTAATGGTAATTATTTGAAAATGGTTTTAATTATTTTAAAAATTATTTAAGGGTAATATTAATACTTTAAAAGTATTTTAGATTATTATAAATAACTTTAATATTTTGGCAATGGTTTTATTAATAGTTTAATATTAATTAAATATTAATGATAATAGAATTATTTAATATTTAAATCATTTAATAATGATTCTAGTGTTTGAAAAATCATGATAAACTATAATAATTGTTTAAAAATTATTATAAGTCATTTAAAAATAATTTGACTGATGTTTAAGTTATATTGAACTTCGGTATAAAGTTTTCGATTCGATAATTACCCGATAAAGCTGTCAGTACACCAAAATATTTTTGAAATTGATTTGGACTTATATATATTGTCAGTATACGTGTTTGTTTGTGATCCAATGACTGTTAAACATATGTGACAATGTGATTAAGTTATGTGTTGACTGCAAATAGTTGTACTATGTGTTATGATATATTGTTCTAATCGAATAAATGATCTTATTAATGATAGGGCTTGATATAAAAGATAAAATTAAGTTGTGTAAGCAGCAGACCAGGAAAGTATCCTGTCTTTGCATTTACTTTATGCAATGGACATGCGTAAGCGAACATCTGAACTATTCTTTTTCATTGTTAAAATATCTTAACCTTTGTATATACTTATGCAATGATTCTGTATAAGAAAGTTATTAGATCATAATTTGTTGTACAAGTTCATTAATTCTGTTATTATAGATCAAGATATATATTCTGTTCGTTAATTTCTAAGTATGGTTATACAAGTGTCCTCACTTGGATAATCATTATATTTTATCACATGTTGATACAAACTAAATGGTTTCCAGTATGTATACATTGACTTAAAAGTCGTCTAAGCTATTTGATTTAGCTAGACATGGATTTAAAAATATTGTTGAACAAGATAGAACTTTATTATATCCAACCGAATTATTTTGGTCCGGATTCTAGACTAGTATGAACATCCCAAATTTAAGAAACTTTTATGCGCCTAAGGCGGATATGCTGGACAAAAATATCATTCTTGTATGTAGTATTGATCAATACAGGGTATAACGGGCTGATCACCCCCATGCGTGTAAGTTACGACGGTTTACAGATGAAGTTCTGTTTAACCTTTTCGAAAATAGAAAACAATGTTCATAGTTTGTCGACTGATACTCATTTATAGTCAGTACGTAGTTTAAAATTTTTGATGTAGAATTAATATGTTATTTATTATTAGTTCAGCTTACTTCACAACTGTTGATTCGTTGTAGAAGTGTCGTTCAAAGAAAACATTTAATCATTTTAGCTAATATTTATTGTTGCTATTACTTATTGGGCATTCAAATGCTCATCCTTGCTTAATTTAAATATTTTCAGCTAAGTGTGAATAACCAGAAGGTTCGACCAAGAATAAAGGAAAAGGGAAAGTTGTTGAATGACTGTTATGCTATATATTATGTAATAGTTTGGTTTTATTAAGATGATGATATTTATTAGTATCATGTATTGTAATGAATGTTTAAAGGTTACGTACTTGGGATTAGACTCTGATATAAATGTAAATTAAGTTTGATATTTATAATATTGTTATTATTATTATTAGTATTATTCTGCTCATAGAAATGGTATCTTGAAGCACCGAGTTTGGGTTTCAAGTACCTGAATTTAGGGGTGTCACAGGCTTGTATTAGAGCTTTAGGGTTAGAAACTTTAGGTGTGATATACCTTAGGCTATAACCTTAGAACAGAGAAAAACGTTGAAAATATAAATAACTCATATAGAGTTTAAAAGGAGATGAATTGGATAAATTCATCGTCAAACAAAATAAAAGATAACTTATATAAAACTATTATTTATTGTGTGTACACACTATATGTTAATCAAGATAATTTATGTGTGTAGATGTCAAGTGAAAAAGAATTAGGATACCCTCAGATCGTAAAGAAGGTGCCAATATCAAAGCCAATAACTGAAATAGAGGCTCAAAATGAAAGCAACCTAGATGAGGTGGTTATTGTGGAAAACGTAGTACCAAATCCGGAAATGGTGGAACTGACTAATAGTGATTAACACTAAAGTTAGAGCTGATCAAGCATCAACAGAGGTGCAGAATCTGAGGAACAAGGTTTCTTCTCTGGAAAAGCTGTGGGAAATAGAAAAGCTATTAAATAGTCAATTGCGAAAAGCATTAATAGAAACCATGGAAGAACAAGATAAGTTTAAAATCCAAATTGATCAGATGGGAGCAAAAAGTAACAAATCGTGTGTAGCTTTGAGCAAGAAGGGAAAAAGAAAGATAAAAGACCACGACTTAGGAAAATCCGATAATAACCAAGGGAAAAAGATATGTTATATTTGCGGCCATGAGGGACATACCTCTCCTCATTGTCCCGACTTTAAGCAAGATGCATGTTTTATTTGTGGGTTGGAAGGTCATCAGGCGAAAGGTTGTCCAGAATCGAGAAAAAGGTGTAGGAAATAATTAGAATTAGTATTTGTTTATGTATATTTGGTAATGTACGTGTGTAATGTAATATTCCCAACTTTTGTATAAGTAGTAGTAGCGAATCCCGACTTTTGTGGCCACAAAGGGATAACGGATGTTTAAAGCAGTATGTGATATGCTATATAAAGTATTTTGAAATTGCTAAATGAATATGAATCTATGTTTGAGTAATGAAACAAGTTTAATATATTAAACTTATATGATAAGGTTTAGAATATAAGATAATAAAGGATAATTTATGGTCTTATTTAACCAGATAATGCCGCCAAGACGTTAAACTCGAAATCAAAGGGCATAAGAATCTATGACGCCCCTGAATCCAGCTCCTCTGACCCCGGTTCGGTCATCAAAATAAAATACAAACATCCACCTCTAAATAACATACGATAACTAAAATATGGAAAATAATAAACATACGTCATTCATTTAAAAGGTGTTACTAGTCCCAAGATACGATAAACTTAAAATCATCTTAAAAATATACCCTAAAATAAATATTAGGGTTCATATTACATAACTGTAATTTAAACTAAGCGTAAGATAAAGTATGCTCCTTGCCACTATTTTACATCTTTCCTTTACCCTTGTCCTTCCCCGAGGTCTCGGGCTTAGCTGTAATGTAATTAATGATATAGCAAGGATGAGCAACAAGTTTGCCCAACAAGTTTAAATACAACAATAAGGATATATCATGATGAATGAGAAATATCTGTCAATGAATTCAATAATATGAATATTAGAAGCAAATATAACGATTTCTTTTAGAATAACTGCTAGTCAAATAGACTTTGAACTATAACACTCCAATGAAATCAATAGCTAATTGACCCTTTGGTTACTGTCTACAGAATAAGTACTTGAGGGGATCAGCCTCGCGTACACCATGTATATGCATAACATTTAAATATGCTCTTTGTATCTTATATTAGATACTTGAGGTACTCCCTTATCATAGAAGGGGTGTTCTTTCAGTCTAAGAATCCTTACCATCAATTGGTTTGGATAGCTTTTATAAAACTTCATACAATTGTCTGACTGAACAAAGGTTCAGATTCTATCTAACATAATTCAAGAATTATTTAACTTTAAATGATGTACAAGTCCAAGACTGTACGAACTCAAGAGCACTAAGTTCGAATATCAATAATATCGATGTGGAATAATTGTAAAGTAATTAAACCACTTAATAGCATGTTTGGAAATAAAGTTCAAGCTTAATTGAATAACTTTCAACTCAACAATAACCTGCTCAATACAATATGTATGAGAAGGATATGAAACTTTCACAATAAAAGTATGGTTCAAGGAACTTGAACAACGAAAGAGTGAAGTTCAAGGAAACTTGCTCAATAATAATTGGAGTAAGTTCATGGAACTTGCACAACCAAAGAGTGAAGTTCAAGGAACTTTCTCAATAATAATTGGAGTAAGTTTAGGGAACTTGAACAACTAAAGAGTGAAGTTCAAGGAACTTGCACAATAATAATTGGAGTAAGTTTAGGGAACTTGTCTGTTTGCTCAGCTACAATTAATTCTAGCTTTAATTACTTGCGTTGAAATGACCTAATATTAACAATTCGATCTTTTCAATTAGTATGTGTAAACTAGTACGAGTCTACACTTAAAAGAATCAAGTCATCACATAGAATGCTTTCAACATATTATATGGCATAATGGTCACATATTACAAGGTATAGAAATCATATAAACATGCCATAAACTTTAGACCAAAAATAGAATCTTGGAAAGACTGCAGGACGGCGCAGCTGCGCTGTCCCCTGGCCAGACTAGGTTTAAGCTTTGCTCTCTTGACTTCATTCCAACTCTAACACACTAATTACACACCTATTTTAACATACATACATGCTAGAGTTTCATATATAACACATGATCATTCTTGAGTTCATTACCAGAAGTTTAACTTATAATTTATATGTCATTAAAACATAAAAAGATCATGTGATCATCAGTTGTAATACATATAAATCATGTCTAGGAGTATTCTAGCCATAACATGACATCTTACTACCTTAGTATCTAAGTACTCATAATATGCAACGTAAGTTTGAAAGCATATTCAAGGTTGTCTTTGAAATTATATTAGCACGAATGATGCAACCTGTCTGGAATAAATATATGAATGATACTCCTATTTATATATGATTTGATTATGATATATATATGAATGAATTTGCAAGTATGCTTGTATTAAGAAAAGCTGTAAAGTCCTTTGATAGATAATAGAAATATATGTACAAGAACTTAGAATGAATTGATCAAATATGTTAAGTTGATCCTACATAAGCAAAACAACTTTGTAAAGTCCTTAAAAAGAAATAATGTACAAGGAGTATAAATATAGAAAGATCAAGCATGTTAGGTTGATCTTATGATATAATAGATAGGCTTGTCTGATCATTGAGCACTGTACCAAAAATCATAGTCTGCCAGGAGAGTCAAGGATAACTCGAGAGCTATCAAGGCAGAATCGTAGTCTGCAAGATAGTAGATCTCAGAGTTCGTAGTGTGTCGAGTAGCACTTCCTTGGAGCCGTAGTCTGCTGAGGAAGTCATATTCAGAATCGTAGAGACAGCCTGCCTACGAGTCGACCGAGCATCTGTCGAAGCCAAGTCAAGAATCGTAGACTACACTCGGAGTCATAGAGTCTACTGATGTCAAAGCCAAGTCAAGAATCGTAGACTACACTCAGAGCCGTAGAGTCTACTAATTGTATCAGAGGCAGAAAGCGTAGTCAAGCAAGATCAGATGAAGACAACAAGCACAACCAAAGAAATCGTAGAATATCAAGATCTAATCTCAGAGTCATAGTGTTTGCTCAGCCGAAGCTGAATCGTAGAGTGCGGAACTAAGACCTCAACATATGTGCTCATAAAACCAAGGCAGAATTGTAGAGCAAACATGATTCTCAACAATTGAGCACTCCCAGAATATCCAAAGGAACCAAGCCTATGGTTGATACTACAAAGATACATCCCACCTAAAGGAAACTAGAGAGCTCTCAATGAATGGCATATAAGCCAATAGTTGATCTAAGCACCAACTAAATCAACATCCAGATTGAGTTATGAAGCCATTCGAGATGAAGTCTTCCACAAGTTAATCTAAAGAAGACACTTCAGTAACTGACAAAAGAAAGTCAGCGAATGCAGTTGCTGTCAAATAAATAGAAGATAGTGATCTTGGAAGCACCAGGATCGTAGTGTTTGCCAAACAAAGAAAGAACTGATGGAGTGTACACAGAGATACTGGTTAGCCTATGAAGAACAAGGCTAAAGTGATTAAGCATTGGGTCAGTCCATTGATGATAAGTGAACGGGAGATCACAAGGAGAAAGCGAGCTGGACATGCCACAAATCTGAAGTGTCTTGTTATTCAGAAAGGACCAAAGTAAAGAGTCAAGCCATCATTATCTGAGAGCAGTCGAGGAAAATATAAGTGTTGAGGCACTGCACAAGAGAAGGAAGAGGTGTTTTACATTGAAGATCCAATTAATATCCTCCAAAGATCGTAGTGTTGACTCTACATGTCAATACGCAACATTCAACAAGACACTGCGATCAGGTCCAAGAAAGCAAGCATCAGAATCGTAGAGTTAGGTCATCCGAAGTTTTAAGCACTGGTAACGGTTTAATCTGAAGGTTTGTATTCAAACAAGAGCTTATTGAGAGCATCGATGCAAAAACACAACCTCTGATCGAGAAATTAGATGGGGGGAAATAAAGTCGTCAACCTGCTCGAGACATAAAAGTAACATCTCAAACGGGGTAGGTGAAACAGTAGACTGAAGTGTCAGAAAGTCATGTCATGTCACATCTGCAGTCTGCACCAAATAACTCGAGATCTATGAAGCAATTCAAAAAGCTTATAATGACTACTTTCCAATGGGAAGATTGAGAAGGAGTATAAATCAACAGAGCTTCAAAGATTAAGATTTGTTGATGATTACTAAGTTGCAGAATCGTTGAGTTGTTGCAATGCTATTGTTGACTCTACGAGTTCCACCAGAGATTAAGAGAACAAGTCTCAGTGACAGTGAGACTACATAGATGGAAGTGAAGCAGCTTTAAAGAAGGACTTAAAAAGATCAGAGCTTCACTCAACAAAGATGAGAACGCCACTAAAGATGGCAGCTAAGATGAGAGCCGAGAAGGCCAAGGAGATAGCATTCAGAAAAGTGGCAGAGTACAAAGAAGATCAAGAGAGCCACTCCACAGATGACCATGAACCAAAAACTGAGAAAGAACACATGCAGAATCATGTCTGCAAAACATTCAAGAAGGGTTCAAGGATTACTAAGTGAGAGACGAAGTCTAGCAAAGGCTCAGAGACTTAGCAAATCCAGATGGTGATGGTGCACAACTTACATTAAATAAAGATGAGCAGAAAAGAGTGAAGATTAGTTGCACCAGAGAAGATGTGGTCCAGACTAGAGGCAAAATGTAAAGAGGATCACGCCAAACTGCTAAGTATATAAGATGTTCAAACTTAAAGACATCCTAGCAGCTAAGCACCAACAACAACAACAACTACAACAACAAGAAGCCAGGGCCTGAGGGGTCCTCGTCTGGAGGGACTAAATGAAGTTCCAAGCCTTCTGGGCTTGAAGAGTTCCTAGGGAACTAGAGAAGTTCTAAGGCTGCTGGCCTTGAAGAGTTCTTAGTGAATTGAAGTTCCAAGGCTGCTGGCCTTGAACGATTCTTAGAGATTCAGGGTTCTGCCCTTCCTTAGTGGAAATTCTGCTAGTTGAAAGCAGAAGAGTGGATTAGGAGCTTGAGTCTCTGAACCACTTAAAACTCCTTGTGTCTTTTACTTTATGTCATTTACATTATGTCCATTAACAACTATAACTGTTATGTATATTTTAACTGCTTACTACTGAATTAACTCTACAAACAATGTATGTATGATTATTGAATATATTAATGAAGGGGATCTTTTACTTATTCTGTTGTGTTTGAAAAGATTCTTATGTTTGTTATATACTAAATCATCTTAGCAATACAAAATAAACGGGAAAAGAATTTGAAATTAAAAGGATCTGTTCAACCCCCCTTCTAGATCTATATTGTGCCTACTGAGAACTAACAATTGGTATTAGAAAAGGTTCTCATGCTATATTCAAAAGCTAATCACTTTGAGTCTGATCCTAGGCACAGGCATTGTTCTAAACTTAGTTTAGTAGTAAGTCACTTGTTATATGCAGATGAGCTCACACGTTGGAAATATTGTGAACAGGTAAATGTGTATATACACTTGAAACTGCTCAGATTGGTCCATGCTCTTAATTGCCATATCAACAAGACCAATCCTTGCCCACGGTCAATCTTGTATTTTAAAGACCATGCTAGGAAGCTCAAGAGACATCAACAGAAAAGAGTCAAACATCCACCAATCTAAAAAGATGAAAAGGCCATACGTTAAGAAATGCTTTCTTAGAGAAGAAAGAAGAACCTCTCAAACATGTATCTGGCCAACTAGCAGCTGGATACAAACTCTGTGAACTCAAGGATATGAAAGAACTAAAGATGCTGAGATTCTCTTAGGTTACATCTTCAAGACCACGACTGATTGATTGAAGGCCAATTGGAGCAACAAGCTATTAGGAGCAAATGTGAAACTATACACATCGATGCCTAACCTCAGTATATCTAAGATAAATGACTGTTAAGAAACTGACAACAGAAAGGTACGGTTCCTCGCTAAAATAGTTGTGTACATCATGTTACATCTCCTTATGAACTATAACAGTATTCTTTCAAAGAATCATAATCTACCTAAAAAAGGTGAAGATAGAAAGTACACTAAGGGTGGAAATTCAAATGCTTGAAAACTTTCTCTCCATCCAAGTGTTAGGTTGAAGATGACATCTTGAAAGAAATCTGAAATGGGTCATAAGAACATCATAGGTTAAATTAATCTTATGTGGAGTAATATTTACTGATGGGTTAGTATGTAAGTACAAACCTATGTTCCAAGTGTTTGATAACGTATAGAGTATGATCAGTTCTACAAGAGTATCTTGAAGATTCATAGAAATTGATCACCTCTATGAATCAACCAGATACAAATAAGTAACAGTGTTGATTCTTACTCTGTGAACATTTAAACTCTGTGAACATAACCAAGCAAATGATGAAACCATCAAAGAAAAAGAGTGTTTTATTAAAATGGAAAATCTTACACACACTCAACATCATGCATCTCTAAATGTATTATCTAAAATTGTTACATGCATGAATATGACTGTTGGTGATCAATATGATGATTATCTAAATATATGAGGAACAGGGAGTTAGAAACTAACCTAGCAGGACCCATTTAACCATGGGTACCAAAAATAGAAATTTACAACCTGTAGGTACTTGGTCTATCTGGCCACACTAAGGAATGCTGAAGCAGATGACTTCAGTCAAGAAGATTCAACCAGCAGAAGGCTTAAGACTGTTTAGAAATGATTCTAAAAAAACTCCTATATGTTAAAGCCTGTCCTTGAAGACCTGCTGAGCTGATCCGAATAGAGCTCACATGGCTACTGATCTTTATATGGAAGCAGACCATTCAACAAAAGATGAAAAAGGGTCTTAAGTGCTCAATCATGCTAAGCATGTCATAAGAGAAGAATCCTCAAGGAAGCTTACCACGGAGGATCATCGAGCATCAAACATGAGGAACTCATTACGGGAGTAGAACTCCACAAGTACAAGTTGACAAGGAAGACTATGTCTGCTGTGCTGACAAAGGATAGTAGAATGATCAACCCTAAAGATACTCATTTCTATGATACAAGAAGACTTAATAACTTCAGCCAGAATGAGATATGCATGGCTGCCTTCTGCTACACATGAAGAAGAAGAATTTATGTCTCTCTGAGAAGACAATATCAACTATGGGGGAACAATAATCTGCTAGCAGTATAGAAGCTCTAATTCATTAGAGATATACTATGAAGAAATGTACCAGCTATAGAGTCCCAAAACTTTGTGGTTGATGAACCAAATGAAGATCCATAGTCAGTAAAAATGTCTCAAAACGTACTACTGATAACATATCAGCCACCCAACTCAAAATCATGGAGTGCCTACGATCAAACATCTGATCGTAGTGTAAGAGCAGGAGGACACCACGATTACAGCAAATGTAAATGTAAAATTATGGTTGTGCTGACTCATTATCGTGCTCCAATAACTGAGCCCTATTCACAACATCTGAATATAAATAAAGTTTTTAAGAAATGAGGTATTGACGTATATCAGGTTTCAAACCTCTTAGAAATATTAGCGTCATTCGTTCCTCATTATCCACTAAATGGGATGCAAACCGGGATAACTCTGCAAACTTAGCCTCGTATTGCGACACGGTCATATTGTTTTGCTCTAACTTGATAAACTCCACCTCCTTCACGTGACGAATACTTTCGAGAAAATACTTGTCGTTGAACATCTCTTAGAACTTCTCCCAAGATATCTTGAGTGCGTCAGGCTGGGTACGTTTTACAGATTCCCAACAATAATTTGCCTCTTCACGGAACATAACGGTGGCGAAGGGAACCTTTTTCTCCTCGGAGCATCCCAAGATATCAAATATCTTAGTGATCTTCTTTAACCATGTCTCCGTCTTATGTGGTTCTGGCTTTCCCAAAAACTCCGGCGGTCCCAGCTCTTTTAACTGCTTAACGATGACCATCCAAGAGTTGCCAGTGTTTCCACCTGCATTTTGAACAGGATTCTCTCTCGCCTGATGTTGCATGAATTACATAAAGCCTCTGAACATCTCATCGTTTATCATCTGATCAGTGTTATTGTTTACCTGAGGATTATTATCTTCCTGTTGCACATTATCATGAGTATTGATCGTTGGTGACTCAACAGTCTCATGTGCTTCATTACTGATCTCAACATTTTCAGATGCCATTTTCAAACACTGTCACAAAACAAGGGTTAATTGACATATCACATCTTATCACTATACTTTGACCAACCAATTAAATAACAAATAAACTTAGGTAGGTCATACTAACAAAGGAATTCCCTGTGTCTCCCCTCGTAGTTCTTGTCTCACATCTCGTAGTTATATCCATAAGCTTGGGGGTGTCTCCTCTCGTAGTTATATGAAATGTTTATGAGCCCCTCAGCGAACGGACGCCAAAGGTCAGACTAGGGTAAGTTCGTAAACTCATATAATTGTGGCCAGGTTATGAACTCATAAGTGTGGTTTTATGAACTGGGTATAGTTGTGCGTGAATGGAGTGTTAAGGATTATAGGAACAGATAGATTGTAAAGAATATGATCATTAGTGGAAACTTAGGTTTCGTAAACCCCTATCTATGCTAGATTTCATAATTTTGACAACAAGCTAAATACGCACTATGTGCCTTTTAAAAAAAATTGTTTTTATTTATCACTTATGTACCATGTGACCTGGTGCAGAGATGATAAAAAAAATGATGGAGTTATCAATGCAGAATTAATTGGTGTTGGATGTGATCTAAGGATCGTCAGCCCACTACAGTATGATGTAGTATGACAAAATCACCAAATGACGAAATCCTCAACGGACTGTAAATACAGTGCGGCATCATGACGTCATTCTCAAAAATGTTTTATTGAAAGAAATTTCCCAAACCAAATTATTTTGCTGTGGAATCAAATAAGACTGAGGTAAAATTTTTGTGCCTTTGGCAGTGATGGGAAAACAGATAAAATTAGTACTTGGCCAGTACAGGGCATATCGGGCTAATCACCCTTTGTGTCCGTAAGTAATGACGGTTTGCGGATGAATTTCCATAAAACCTTTGCGAAAATGAAAAACAAACAGTCTATACGTTTCCTCAACACAGTTTTTAAATTTTTACCCTTGTGAGTGATGTATTGGGTAGCATGTGAAATATGTGTGAATGGTGTAAGGTGCACGGTGTAAGGTGTAAGGTGAATTTCGGGGATGAAATTCTTAGAAGGAGGGGTGAATGTGACAACCCGAGAAATTAGACAATTTATGAAAATCTTAAATGATTGATTTAAGGTCAAATAATAGACCTAGATAGAAAATAAGTGTATGTATTTGATATCATTAGGGTGAAATTTTGATAATTTCAAAATTCGGTGAAGGATATACGTGAATTATTCAGGATTAAGGATTTATGTGAATATGTATGTGTACTAAATGTGGTTAAGGGTTATGGGTTGACCATACTAATTATATATGTGTCAAACCCTAATCGTATATTAAGAACGACAACGTTCAGTTCGAAAACCCTAACGTCTAATAAAAACTCTAGAAATCGGTTCTGGAAACCCTAGTTTCTGTTCCGGGAATCCGAAACCCTAAATTCATGATATAACATGGTGATTAAGTTAGAAAACCCTAACGATACGTTCAGAAACCCTAATTTGGGAATCCTAATGCGAGGTATTATACCCTAAGGGTTAAAAAGTTGTGTGTAAGGAATATGAACATTATGTGATGGTTTATATTTGTTTATTATATAAACAAACAAAAGAAACTAGTGTAACCCTAATTATATATTAGGAATGAAGGATTTAATAACTTAAGAGTTATGGAAAAAGAGAATTGTGGTATTTAGGATACTTACTAATTCTAGGAGATTTATTTTATATATCTCAAATGATTAATTTTATAACCTAATTATAGCAAGTCTAATTGGGTTAAGAAAATAAGTGTGCATGAGTAAGGATTTGTGTTATAATTGAGGAAGTAAAAACCCTAATTAAATTATTTGGGTTGGATAAGAATTTAAGGTATTGGATTATATATATTTTATAGCCCAAGTGTTGGCCAATGAAATTAGTTAGAGGCCCAAGCAATACATTAATTGAGTAGCTCGAATATTGTTATTGATAAGCCGAATTGAAGGAAGGGCATGATGGACATCTGATATTAGTAAAAGTGTTGGACTATGATTGATTTACATGGTCGGTGGATAGAGAAGGACAAAGGAGGAAAGATTGAGCATGTGACTAAGATTTATTTTGGTATTTTATTTGTCTAAAGTTGGTTACCAACTCTTCCACCAACTCTCCACCAACTATCCACCAACTCCCACCTACTCCTCTTATGTGTCATCTTATTATTTTGCCAATACTTATGGACATTCTTGCAAGCAAAGCTTTAGTGGTTAGTGTGGGAGAGAAAGAGCAAGAATTAGTGGGATCTAGTAAGGCTACATGGCCGGTTATAGAATGGAAGAAAAGAGAGGGTGGCATGTAATAAATTGAGCCACAATTTGTAAAGATATGTACAAGAATGCTAGGTGTCAAATGCATAAAGAAGCCACCTTATTTCACCAAGATTTCAAACAATCTAAGAGATATTGGAAGATATTGGGTCAAGTGGCAAGACTAGAAATAAAAGGAAATGTCATTTATAACATTTTGTCACATTTTTTAATAAGTTGAGTGTAGATCTTGTCATGATCTTGGGTGGGTGAACTAACCCTAACCCTAACCTAAACCCTAAGAGTTTTTCAAACCCTAAATCCTAGATTGATCAAAACCTAAACCCTAAGGGTTTGCAACAAATAGAAATTCTAGAAATAAAAAGAAAAGTCCAAAATGACCCTCTTGTATTTAATTAAGTTGGAGTGCAAATCTTGCATTACCTTTGGTTGTTCACCAACCCTAAACCTAAACCTAAACCTACCTTGGCATGTGACTTTTATATCTAGCATTTCACCTTGCAATGTATAGATACATTGTATCAATTTAAAAGACTAGAAAGAGAGAGAAAAGCTCCATTTTATTTTGCAAAACAACCAAGTCCCATCTCTCTCTATATTTCGGATGTTGGAGTGTAAAATTGTGAGAAACCAAGTTAGGATCATGTAAAAACACATCAACAACAGATCATGCGGATCAGAAATCAAAATTAAGAGGATTATCACAAAAGGTATAAAATCCTAACTAGTTTATGTATTTGATTTTTGGTTATTTTGAACCATGAAGTTAATGATCTTGAACATGAGAACTATAGATCTACTTGTTAAATGGTGTGTTATGCTTAGATCTAACTATTTTGAGTATTAAAAGTTTAATCAAAACAAGAAAAGCAAATCAGTTTTCAAACCTTAAAGAAAAAAAATCTAGTGGACTGCTGTCTCTAAAAGGAAAATTCCGGATTTGTTAGGTTGCTCTAAAAATTTTGGACTTGTGATATGTTGTAGTACACTAAATAAGATTTCCATAGACTCTAGAACGGACTAATTTTGACTCCAGATGAAGTAGTTATGACGTTCGGAAGAAGCATGATCAAAACTGCGAAAAACAAAATTTTTGGAGAAACCAAACATGATATGGAAATGATCTTATCTCTCATTCTACTTTGAATTTTCTAGTATGGTCAGTTTGTGGAGCTAGATATATGTGTTAGGGATAAAATTCCTTTGGAATTACTTAATTAGGTTGAATATTGAACAAGTTATGGGATTTCTCCCAAACTATTCAAAGATAAGAAAAACTGTTAGAAGGACAGTTTTTAACAGCCATTTTCGGGCTAAATTCTGGAAGCTTAACATGTCCAAATATGGATTGTGATAGATGAAAACTGTAGTTTGGAAAGATACAAACCCAACAAAATTGGCGGATCATTAACCGGAGTTATAGATTTCATTCTATTTAAGTTTTGGTAAAGGACTCCAAAACTGCCAAAGTGCAAAAAGTTGCTGCCCATATTTTTCCGGGAGCTGTTTCGGAAATTTATTTAATTAAAAAAATTCCAGGCTTTTGGAAAATGAAAATATACGGTATTAAGTACCTTGTGTCCAAAAAATGAGCTAATTCCGGCTTAAAACAACCAAGTTATGACCATAACAATTTTTGTGATTTTCTGACGGAAATCGCTATAACCGGAGTTCTACAACTCCGATTGCCACGAAATTTAAAATGGAGTATCATGTTAACATATATAAGGTTATCCCAAGAGATGGAAATGTTTGGAGTTAAGCACGAGGTAGCTATTTTCTTAAGCTACGCACAAGAAATTAATTTTTGAAAAATATCAAAGGAAGTTGGAAAATTATGAAAAAATACTTTTTGTGTATGAAATACATGTTTATATGTTTGCCCAAAGGATTGGGAAATAATAAACTGATTTGGTATTTTCTTAAAATGGATATAGAATATAGCTTGCTGGATTGAAAAGAAGTTGACTGAATTGATGGATTGGTGAATCCAGGTTGCTGAATTAGAAATTTGGTTGCTAGATTTAGAATCCAGGTTACTGGATTAGTATTTAACTTACTAGGTGTTAACGAATAACTTATGAAATGAAAAAGCGAGTGTTAAATCATATAAATGTGACTCTATGGCATGATTAAGCGCTTAGGAAGAGTTTAATTGAACTTAAACTCGATATTTGTCCGACTAGACCATCGGAATGATAGAATTGTGTCGATTTCAAGTTAGACTGAAATAGTTTGACCTGATACTAAGTCTTATGTGTATTATAGACTGATAGGATTATGTGCTATGTGTTTAGGTTATTCTGTGGATATAAATATAACATTATTATACCGTGATGATATTATTCTAATATTGGAGATCTATATTACTAATATTAGGTCTTCGGGTAAAGCGTTAAAAATTGCGTTGCGGTAATCAACGGTTCAGGCAAGTTTTCTTTTACTTAACTCTAATAAGAGTAGTTTCTTCAATCTTATGGTTAATCATTGCTGATTGCCATGAAATTTGTACTCAGTACATCTTGCATGTATAAGTCAGGTATGAAAGGCTGATCACATTCATTACCAGTTGGTTCAGAAATGTTTGTTCATGTATAATACTTGTTCAGTCAAAAATTTGTTCGTGCTAGTTCTCAATTATATTGATGAATTATAGCAAACTCATTATTCATACTCTTCAATCATGATATATCGTTATATTGTTGTATATAAACTTGCTGGGCAACTTTCATGCTCACCCTTGCTATATCATGATAAAACATTGCAGATAAGGCGAATGCGTTCGGATACAGAAAAAGATAATGCCAAGTTCAGCTTGGGATATAAAGTACAGCTAGTTTGTAATAGCGTATTTGATAAATATTGTTGTATAATAGATAGTTTATTAAATGTGTATTAAGTTAAGGTTACTCGACCTTGGGGAATAGTGTGTAATGTATTGTATAAACAATTTATGTTTATATCTTCCGCAATTAGTTATATAAATAGTGTACCAAATCCGCGGCGATTTGGGGCCCGCATTCGGGGATGCCACAGTTGGTACCGGATCCGCGGTGATTTGGGGCCCGGATTCGGGGCTGCTACATGGGCCGTCCACATAATTATGTAACATCGATACGTGAAAAATGTTATGAACACGCGACATACTTGGTGGTAAAACGAGTCTATAAGCCACAGTTCCTACTCGATCGAGAATTTCGAATGGCCCAATTAAATCAAGGGTTGAGATTTACTCTGTTCGTCAATTCTTGCCTCTAGAATAATGCCCTCTTAAACCTTCTTCTTCACATTCATCAGCTCCTGGTGTGTAGCTTGAGCAGCTTTATCTCTATCGATTTAAAGTCGGTTCAAATTGTATATTCGCTATCTTCACGTGGGTCCCTAGAGTCTTTAACTCTATCTTCATCATTTGTAAGTTATATGAAATGGGTTTTTGTTTTAACAACAACGCACTCATAAACGCATACGATCTTTTACTCAACGCGCTAGCTACCACGTTCGCTCTTCCACGATGATATCGAATGTAATGGTCGTAATCTTCAACAACTCGAGCCAACGTCTTTGGCGCATTATACGTTCGTTTTGGTTGAAGAAATATTTAAGGGTTTTAAAAATGGGTTTTATACTAGGGTCAATACAAAATTCGATTTCACACTCTAGGGGTAGGCTAGGAAGTCTTCAGAAAATACGTCAAAAAATTTATTAACAATAGAAATGTCATTCAAAACTGTGACTTTCATGCAAGACTTGGATAGCACGTCACATTGATCCCTATCAACTTGCCATTGTTATTCACGACGTCCCCTACGGATATTCTAGTTTCGGTGTATTACAAGACTTGGAAGTCACCAGCGAAAGGCTTGAGGCTCTTTACTTATGGCTTGATATGACAGTGACTAACTTTAGTGGTTTGGTTGCTTGAATTAGGATATAGGTTTGTTAGGAATATGAAAGCTATCAACCTTACGAAAAGCATGATGAGTTGTTAACCAATCGATTCCTAAAATCGTATCAAAGGACAGTATTTTCAAAGAGATAAGATCGACAGGTAACGTGAAAGTGTCAATTTGAATCAACAAGATTTATAAACAGTGGAGGTAACGAAGGTTTCTGCTAACGAAGTTTCAATCGATAAGTCAAAGTCTAACTTCTCTAGAGTTAAATTTAAACATGAGCACAAGCAAGAGAGTTAAAAGAATGGGTAGAACCAGTATCTAATAAGGTATAGACTTTGCAAGAATTTATAATTAACTAACCCGTGCTAATTTCGTTCGGGTTACTCGATTTTGAGAAGTCACGAAAAACGCTCTTTCTGAAACCACCGACATTGTTTTGTCCATATACGCCTTTGGTGCCACCGCCCTAGCTGGACTTAACTTTGGTACATGACAAAATCGGGCTAGGTGACCTTCTTTTCCATAATTGTAACATGCATTGGACTGCATCACGCAGTTTGGATTGATATGTCCCTCCCCTCCGCATTTGAAGCATACAATTGGTGGTCATTCTCTTTCCTTGAAAACCGGTGTTGGCGCTGCTATCATTCCATCGTTATTGAACCTTCTCTTCTTGAAATTTCCACTCTTATTATCTTGGCCATAATTACCACCAAAGTGGTTACCATTCTTGGCATGATAATTTCCCCCACGATTGTTACCATTGTTCCGATGGCCATTGCCACTAGTATGATTATTATCGTGTTGTTGATCGTTGCCTTTTGGTTGTGCTAACTCATTATCACGCTCCAATAACTGAGCTATATTCACAACATCTAAATATAAATAAAGTTTGTGAGAAATGAGGTATTGACATATATCGAGTTTCAAACCTCTTAGAAACATTTGCGTCATTCACTCCTCATTATCGACCAAATGGGATGCAAATCGGGATAACTCTGCAAACCTAGCCTCGTATTGCGACACGGTCATACTGCTTTGCTCCAACTTGATAAACTCCACCTCCTTCGTGTGACAAATACTTTCAAAAAAGTACTTGTCGTTGAACAGCTCTTGGAACTTCTCCCAAGACATCTTGAGTGCATCAGGCTGGGTACGTTTTACGGATTCCCACCAGTAATCAGCCTCTTTACGCAACATAAAGGTGGCGAAGTGATCCTTTTGCTCCTCGGAGAATCCCAAGACATCAAATATCTTGGTGAGCTACTTTAAACACGTCTCCGCCTTAAGTGGTTCTGGCTTTCCCAAAAACTCTGGCGGTCCCAGCTTCATGAACTGCTTAGCGGTGAGCATCCGAGAGTTGCCAGTGTTTCCACCTCCATTTTGAACAAGAATCTCTCTCACCTGATGTTGCATGAATTGCATAAAGCCTCTGAACATCTCATCGTTCATCATTTGATCGGTGTTATAGTTTACCTGAGGATTATTGTCTTCCTATTGCACATTATCCTAACTATTGATCGTTGGTGACTTAACGGTCTCATGTGCTTCATTGTTGATCTCAACATTTTCAGATGCCATTTTCAAACACTGTCACAAAACAAGGGTTAATTGACATATCACATAGTATCCCTATACTCTGACTAACCAATTAAATACCAAATAAACTTAGGTAGGTCATACTAGCGAAGGAATTCCCCGTCTCTCCCCTCCAAGTTCTTGTCTCACATCTTAGCCAGGGATCATATCCCTAAGCTTTGATACCAACTGTGACGCCCAAAAAATAGGTATACATCACCCATCTTGAGTCACCAGATACATGGTACATAAATTCAAATACAACTTAATTATACAATAGTCGTGTAAAATACGACAAAACATAGCTGAGAGTTTAAACAAGAATATTGTCATATAGACAATATCCACACTCAATGGTGTCCTCATTACAATTATTATCACATTATTCCGTAGAGTAGTGAGGACTACTAAAGCCATTTATCTTGGACCATCACTCCATTCCCCGACTCGTCCCAACTATATTCTCATTTCCTGAAGAGAACAATGAAAGAAAGGGTAAGCTCAACTAGCCCAGTAAGAAATATTATGACTAAGATAATACAAAATAAATTATACTTAGCCTTCAACAGTATAACAACTGATAGAATACAATGGACAACAAGTTTTAGATCAACAACTGCAGCGGAAATAAGCAATCCATAAGAAGAGTCAAGTAGAGCATAAAATCTACTATCTTCTATGATTTAAAAAGTTTTTCATCAACTTTATCGCTGAGACTCAGCTTAATAAATAAAATCGAATCATCCCTGCACCACGACAAAGGATATTCATGTAATCATCAATGGTTATGATTATACCGAATAATTCCTGGTCATAATCATAACAACAACTGTCCATCAATGAACTACAAGTCAATGAGGACTTTTACCACATCATTCGTCACATTACGGTCATGATTATACTGAATAATCCATGTTCATAATCATACCAAGTCCATCTATGCACGTAAGCCAAAGATGACTTTAATCACAATATAAGTATGAGGATCATGACAATGACATAATAATTCAATAAAACAAGTTCGAGGATAAATTTTAAAGATTTATAATTTAATTTATCCAGCAATTAATAACATCCAAATTGTCAACATGATACTGCTTTGTAGATTAAAATTCAAAAATAATATTCATGTACCAAAAATAATTTGGACAGAAAAGAAATATATTTTTTGGGTGAATAGTACTTCAGGAATAGTACCCCGTGAATAGTACCCCGACATAAAAAATATCCCGAACACCCGAGTGAATGATACTAGAGTGAATAGTAATTAGGTGAATAGTAACCCGTGAATAGTAACTCGTAAATAGTACTCCGGTACGAAAAGTACCTCGAATACCCGAGTGAATAATGCCAGAGTGAATAGTAACCCATGAATAGTAACTCGTAAAAAAATACCAAGGAAAATTATATTCCATGACGAGTACAAAAGAAATGATATCTCATACAAGTATAATAGAATATACGAAATTGCAAATGGATTTTCAGCCACCATGCGGTAATCCACGTAGACATATCATTTCTACAATTTAATAAAGAATGAATATGAAGGATCATTCACCATGCATGCGGTAATCCACATAGACACGTTATTCTAACAAAGTAATAAAGAATGGAATAACAGAAGAATTCACCATGCATGCGATTGACCGCATAGACATGTTATTCCCAATAAAATAATAAAGAATAGAACCAGGTCATGCATAATCCATACAGACAGGATATTCCAATAGAATAATAAAGAATGGAATAATAATAGAATTCACCAGGCATGCGATAGACCACACAGATAGGTTATTCCAACAGAATAATAAAGAATAGAATAATAGAAGAATTTCACCATGTATGCGGTATTTCGCATAGATAGGTTATTCCAACATAATAATAAAGAATGGAATAACAACCCTTACGAGTACTAAAAAAAATTATTTTCTTCATGAATACGAAAGAATAATACCCCTTACTATAATAATAATATCCCTTACCTCAGAAGAAAACTAGATACTGGAATAGTGAGGTAGCATACTTCTTTTCTTCTTTCTCTCTATAATTTCTCTCTATAATAATTGCTCTATAGCTTTAGTGAATTGGTGAGAAATGAAGGAAGAATGAGCTTCTTTTTATAGAAAAATATAGTTTCAATAATTGCACATTTTGGGGCTCGAAATATTACAGTATAATACCTTTCTTTTTTTCTTCATTTTTAATTTAGTCCTGCAAGTATTATCAAACTTGCACCACCTCCCCTAATAGTAAATCATGTGAATCAATAGTAAATCATGTGACTCAATAGTTCTAAACATGTGAAAAAATTAATTATAGTATAATACCTTCATCTATACCTCCATTTTTAACTTAGTCATACAAGTATTATCAATCTTGCAACAACTCCTCTAATAGTAAATGAATGTGAATCAATAGTACACACATACGAACAAATAGTTATAATCATGTGAATCAATAATAATTAATTTCTCATTTATCCAGTTAATTATCCGATTGGTCAATATAACCTCCAGACATCAGTTATTATCGAAATAAATATCGATTTTCACTAACACTAATAATTCTAACACAATGGAACTATCAATTTCATCTTTAATCAACACAAACTTATTCATCATTAATATTATAATTCACAATGTTTGACAACTAGGTCATTCCAAGGAAAGTGGGGGCTTTCCAATAAGGATTTCTCCTTATTGATGCGCAATTAGGTGACCAAACCTTTCCTTGATAGAACTTCTAGACATTGTCAATATTGCAAATAATAATATGAATAACTTTGTTATCTCAATTATTGATTTAATAATATAACATATTGTTCAGATGATACTGTGACAATAATTGAATCAATAATTTGATAGATATGATGCAGCAATTACTATAGCAATAATTGAGTATAACTGAGTGACTTCTTACGTAAGCATCAATAATCAATACCGTGTGCTATTATGCAACCACACGGATTACTGTACTTTTACTACCAGGTAGTTCAACAGTTTTAACGGTAAGACTTTTTTCGTTATTTATAAAATGATAATTCTGTTGTTTTTTTACTACGACAATACTTCCGTCGTGGGGTCCACCAATGATTGTGTCGTCGTACAGATATTTCCCGATAAAAAGAATATTCCCTGACCAAACGAATATTTTATAACAACTTGCATACTTTGCAAAAATTTTCACATATCACCCTTAACTTTAACCTTTTATCAATTTAACCATTTACGAAATAAAATAATAATTATAAGAAAATTGAATACTTTCATTTCATAAAATTTGGGTTCTTACAATCTCCCCTCTTTATGAAATTTTGCCCTCAAAATTTACGTACGTACCTGGTATGCCGAAAAGGTGATGATACCTTTCTTAGATTCTAACTCTTGAGGTATAACATTTGAGTGTAGAATATGATCTTTCTTATCCAAGATTTTAACACGTATCTCATCATATGTTAAATCTTCTGCTATCTCGTCTCATTCTAATTTAATAATTTGGTTCGGGTCATCCACATAATTACGTAACATCGATACGTGAAAAATATTATGAACACGCGACATACTTGGCTGTAAAACGAGTCTATAGGCCACAGTTCGTACTCGATTGAGGATTTCGAATGGCCCAATTAAATCGAGGGTTGAGATTTACTCTCTTCGTCAATTCTTGCTTCTAGAATAATGCCCTCTTAAACCTTCTTCTTCACATTTATCAGCTCCTGGTGTGTAGCTTGAGCAGCTTTATCTCTATCGATTTAAAGTCAGTTCAAATCATATATTCGCTATCTTCACGTGGGTCCCTAGAGTCTTTAACTATATCTTCTTCATTTTTAAGTTATATGAAATGATTTTTTGTGTTAACAACATCGCACTCATAAACGCATACGATCTTTTACTCAACGCGCCAGCTACCACGTTCGCTCTTCCACGATGATATCGAATGTAATGGTCGTAATCTTCAACAGCTCGAGCCAACGTCTTTGGCGCATTATACGTTCATTTTGGTTGAAGAAATATTTAAGGGTTTTAAAAATGGGTTTTGTACTAGGGTCAATACAAAATTTGATTTCACGCTCTAGGGGTAGGCTGGAAAGTCTTCAGAGAATACGTCGGGAAATTTATTAACAATAGAAATGTCATTCAAAACTGTGACTTTCATCCAAGACTTGGATAGCACTTCACATTGATCCCTATCAACTTGCCATTGTTATTCACGATGTCCCCTACGAATATTCTGGTTTCGGTGTATTCCAAGACTTGGAAGTCACCAGCGAAAGGTTCGGGGCTCTTTACTTATGGCTTGATATGACAGTGACTAACTTTAGTGGTTTGGTTGATTGAATTCGCATAACAGGTTGGTTAGGAATTTGAAAGCTATCAACCTTACAAAAAACATGATGAGTTGTTAACCAATCGATTCCTAAAATCGCATCAAAGGGCAGTATTTTCAAAGAGATAAGATCGACAGGTAACGTGAAAGTGTCGTTTTAATCAACAAGATTTATAAACAGTGGAGGTAATGAAAGTTTCTGTTAACGAAGTTTCAATCGATAAGTCAAAGTCTAACTTCTATAGAGTTAAATTTAAATGTTGAGCACAAGCAAGAGAGATAAAAGAATGGGTAGAACCGGTATCTAATAAGATATAGACTTTGCAAGAATTTATAATTAACTAACCCGTGCTAACTTTGTTTGGGTTACTCGTTTTTTGAGAAGTCACGAAAAACGCTCTTTCTGATACCACCGACATTGTTTTTTCCGTATACGCCTTTGGTGCCACCGTCCCAGCTGGACTTGACTTTGGTGCATGACAAAATCGGGCTAGGTGACCTTCTTTTCCATAATTGTAACATGCTTTGGCCTACAACACGCAGTTTGGACTGATATGTCCCTCCCCTCCGCATTTGAAGCATACAATTGGTGGTCATTCTCATTCCTTGAAAACGGGTGTAGGTGCTGCTATCATTCCATCATTGTTGAACCTTCTCTTCTTGAAATTTCCACTCCTATTATCTTGGCCATGATTACCACTGAAGTGGTTACCATTCTTGGCATGATAATTTCCCCCATGACGGTTACCATTGTTCCGATGGCCATTGCTACTAGTATGATTATTATTGTGTTGTTGATTGTTGCCTTTTGGTTGTGCTGACTCATTATCGCGCTCCAATAACTGAGCCATATTAACAACATCTAAATATAAATAAAGTTTGTGAGAAATGAGGTATTGACGTATATCGAGTTTCAAACATCTTAGAAACATTTGCGTCATTCACTCCTCATTATCGACCAAATGGGATGCAAATCAAGATAACTCTGCAAACTTAGCCTCGTATTGCGACACGGTCATATTGTTTTGCTTCAACTTGATAAACTCCACCTCCTTCGTGTGACAAATACTTTCGAAAAAGTACTTATCGTTGAACAGCTCTTGGAACTTCTCCCAAGACATCTTGAGTGCATCAGGCTGGGTACGTTTTACAGATTCCCACCAGTAATCAGCCTCTTCACGCAACATAAAGGAGGCGAATGGAACCTTTTGCTCCTCGGAGCATCCCAAGACATCAAATATCTTGGTGTGCTACTCTAAACACGTCTCCGCCTTAAGTGGTTCTGGCTTTCCCAAAAACTCTTGCGGTCCCAGCTTCATGAACTGCTTAGCGATGAGCATCCGAGAGTTGCCAGTGTTTCCACCTCCATTTTGAACAAGAGTCTCTCTCACCTGATGTTGCATGAATTGCATAAAGCCTCTGAACATCACATCGTTCATCATTTGATCGGTGTTATTGTTTACCTGAGGATTATTGTCTTCCTATTGCATATTATCCTAAGTATTGATCGTTGGTGACTTAATGGTCTCATGTGCTTCATTGCTGATCTCAACATTTTCAGATGCCATTTTTAAACACTGTCACAAAACAAGGGTTAATTGACATATCACATAGTATCCCTATACTCTGACCAACAAATTAAATACCAAATAAACTTAGGTAGGTCATACTAGCGAAGGAATTCTCCGTCTCTCCCCTCCAAGTTCTTGTCTCACATCTTAGCCAGGGATCATATCCCTAAGCTTTGATACCAACTGTGACGCCCCCAAAATAGGTATACATCACCCATCTTGAGTCGCCAGATATATGGTACATAAATTCAAATAAAACTTAATTATACAATAGTCATTTAAAATACGACAAAACATAGCTGAGAGTTTAAACAAGAATATTGTCATATAAACAATATCCACACTCATTGGTGTCCTCATTACAATTATTATCACATTATTCCATAGAGTAGTGAGGACTACTAAAGCCATTTCTCTTGGACCATCACTCCATTCCCCGACTCGTCCCAACTATATTCTCATTTCCTGAAGAGAACAATGAAAAAAAGGGTAAGCTCAACTAGCCCAGTAAGAAATATTATGACTAAGATAATACAAAATAAATTATACTTAGCCTTCAACAGTATAACAACTGATAGAATACAATGGACAACAAGTTTTAGATCAACAACTGCAGCGAAAATAAGCAATCCATAAGAAGAGTCAAGTAGGGCATAAAATCTACTATCTTCTATGATTTAAAAAGTTTTTCATCAACTTTATCGCTAAGACTCAGCTTAATAAATAAAATCGAATCATCCCTGCACCATGACCAAGGATATTCATGTAATCATCAATGGTTATGATTATACTGAATAATTCCTGGTCGTAATCATACCAACAACTGTCCATCAATGAACTACAAACCAATGAGGACTTTTACCACATCATTCGTCACATTACGGTCATGATTATACTGAATAATCCCTGGTTATAATCATACTAAGTCCATCTATGCACGTAAGCCAAAGATGACTTTAATCAAAATATAAGTATGAGGATCATGACAATGACATAATAATTCAATAAAATAAGTTCAAGGATAAATTTTAAAGATTTATAATTTAATTTATCTAGCAATCAATAACGTCCAAATTGTCAACATGATACTGCTTTGTAGAGTAAAATTCAAAAATAATATTCATGTACCAAAAATAATTTGGACAGAAAAGAAATATATTTTTTGAGTGAATAGTACTTCGGGAATAGTACCCCGTGAATAGTACCCCGACACGAAAAGTATCCCGAACACCCAAGTGAATGATACTAGAGTGAATAGTAATTAGGTGAATAGTAACTCATAAATAGTACTCCAGCACGAAAAGTACCCTGAATACCCGAGTGAATAATACCAGAGTGAATAGTAACTGAGTGAATAGTAACTCATAGAAAAAATACCAAGGAAAATTATATTCCATGACGAGTACAAAAGAAATGATATCTCATACAAGTATAATAGAATATACGAAACTGCAAATGGATTTTTAACCGCCATGCGGTAATCCACGTAGACAGATCATTTCCACAATTTAATAAAGAATGAATACGAAGGATCATTCACCATGCATGCTGTAATCCACATAGACAGGTTATTCTAACAAAATAATAAAGAATGGAATAACAGAAGAATTCACCATGCATGCAATAGACCGCACAGACATGTTATTCCCAACAAAATAATAAAGAATGGAACCAAGTCATGTGTAATCCACACCGACAGGATATTCCATTAGAATAATAAAGAATGGAATAACAACAGAATTCACCAGGCATACGATAGACCGCACAGACAGGTTATTCCAACAGAATAATAAAGAATAGAATAATAGAAGAATTTCACCATGTATGCGATACTTCGCATAGACATGTTATTCCAACATAATAATAAAGAATGGAATAACAACACTTACGAGTATTGAAAAAAAATAACTCTCTTCATGAATACGAAAGAATAATACCCCTTACTATAATAATAATATCCCTTACCTCAGAAGAAAACTAGATACTGGAATAGTGAGGTAGCAGACTTCTCTTCTTCTTTCTCTCTATAATTTCACACTATAATAATTGCTCTATAGGTTTAGTGAATTGGTGAGAAATGAAGGAAGAAAGAGCTTCTATTTATAGAAAAATATAGTTTCAATAATTGCACATTTTGGGGCTCGAAATATTACTGTATAATACCTTCCTATTTTTTTCATTTTTAAATTAGTCCTGCAAGTATTATCAAACTTGCACCACCTCCCCTAATAGTAAATCATGTGAATCAATAGTAAATCATGTGACTCAATAGTTCTAAACATGTGAAAAAATTAATTACAATATAGTACCTTCATCTATACCTCCATTTTTAACTTAGTCATGCAAGTACTATCAATCTTGCACCAACTCCCCTAATAGTAAATGAATGTGAATCAATAGTACACACATGTAAACAAATAGTTATAATCATGTGAAACAATAACAATTTATTGTTCATTTATCTGGTTAATTACCCGATTGGTCAATATAATCTCCAAACATCAATAATTATAGAAATAAATGTCGATTTTCATTAACACTAATAATTCCAACATAATGGAACTATCAATTTCATCTTTAATCAACACGAACTTATTCATCATTAATATTATAATTCATAATATTTAACAACCAGGATTTCTCCTTATTGGCGAGCAATTAGGTGACCAAACCTCTCATTGACAGAACTTCTAGACATTGTCAATATTACAAATAATAATATGAATAACTTTGTCCTCTCAATTATTGATTTAATAATATAACATATTATGCAGATGATACTGTGATAATAATTGAATCAATAATATGATAGATATGATGTAGCAATTACTGTAGCAATAATTGAGTATAACTGAGTGGCTTCTTACGTAAGCATCAATAATCAATACCGTGTGCTATTATGCAACCACATGTATTACTGTACTTTTATTACCGGGTAGTTCAACAGTTTTAACAGTAACACATTCGCTATTATTTATAAAATAATAATTATGTCATTTTCTTACTACTACAATAATTCTGTTGTGGGGTCCACCAATGATTGTGCCGTCATACGGATATTCCCCGACAAAAAGAATATTCCCCAATCAAATGAATATTTTATAACAACTTGCATATTTTGCATAATTTTTCACATATCGCCCTTAACTTTAACCTTTTATAAATTTAACCATTTACGAAATAAAATAATAATTATAAGAAAATTGAATACTTTCATTTCATAAAATTTAGGGTCTTACAACCTCCCCATCAAAAGAGGTCAAATGAGATATCAGTGCAAATCAACTCTAAAGTAGTTCATCTAGAAAGCACTTTAGGGACAAACCTGACCCTTAGCTCACTCTAATAGGTTGGCCCTTCTTGAGCTACCTTAACCCAAAAAGATTACTTAGTCAAGTTCATCTCAAGGACCAAGACAGTCAACGATCGTAGAGTAAAGTTTAAAAGAGAACTTAACGATCGTGGAGCAACCTCAGCGATCGTAGAAGTATACTTGACAATCACAATCTTACAAGAGGATACTCTAGCTCGTGAGGAGCTTGGAAGAACGGGACAATTGCTCAACCATTCAGATTATGAGGAGATAAGTTAAAATACAGTTTGGAAAGATATCATGCAAACGCACCTCAGAACTTAAGTGCCCAAACTGGTATGGGATACAACAATTGTCAAGCTATGCATTTTTAAGATGAGGATTAATGTCAAAACCATCCATTGCAGCATCTCTTAAAAGTTGATCCTTGAGTCAACAAAGGAAAATGTAGAGTCCATAGCTTCCTTAACATGCTACTCTACGAACCAAACTGGTCAACGGTCAATCCACGTCATTGACGACTATTTATTTTAAAAAGGGATGTTAAGCTGAAGAGTTAATGGGGGAGTTACAGCTCATTACTGGGCAACGTGCAACCAATAATTGGTTAACACATCACAACTTATGAAGAGTCAGAAGAAACTGCCATAAAGGCAAATTCAAAAATTGCAAACAGTTATCAGAAACTATCAAACCTCTCTCCCTCCCGTTTTTAAACCCTAGAATCCTCTTCGAAGCCAAAATCACTTAATCCTCCAGAGCCCAAATCACTATCAGCTATTTCTCATAAATCTTTCTGAACCAAATATCCATTTTCCTCGAACTATTCAAATGGAATATTGGCGAGTAGTCACTGGCATTTAACTCGGAACCAAGTCATTTGAGAAATCCGAAAAGAAGTTCAGAGACATTCTTAAACTTATGAAGAAAGCTGAATTTTTAGAATATCTTGAGGCAAACACTCGAGTATATACTGAACTGGTTAAAGAGTTCTACTCAATTGCATCCATAAATGCCGGAACCCTTTCTACCAAGGTTAAAGGTCAGTCTCTAAAGCTGAAATCATCAGATATCAATCGATGCTTAGGTTTTCCTGATCTAGGACTGAAAAGCCTTGATGAAATCGACACTGAACAAGCGAAGGAGATTATGGGGTACCAAAGGAACCCTAGTTTGAAGGATGCAAATTGATCAGAACAAGGATTTAAGCATAATCTCTTAATTAGGTCACGCGTGGTGCATAAATATATGTCTATTCTATGCACAACTTATGCAGTCGAAACCCACAATCACATGCCAATATATTCAGGTGTAAATCTACAATTTTTCTTTTGATATCATGTAAATTACCAAAATCATCAATAATGTCGTAGCGAGAATTATTAAGCATAAATATATCGATCCAAATCATATGGTGCCAACCAAAGAGATAAGACAGTTAATTTAAATAACAAATGGTTCCACTATAACCTTAGAATAAATATTCAGTTCATAGCTATTGAGTAAAATACAAGTAGAAATAAAGACAACATTTATTGATTACACAATCAGAGCCAATAAATAGATAAGAAGAAACTCTATCAAAGCCCTTCAATCTCTAAGCATTCTGCTCGAATCAAGCTCTCCAGCCCGTGTAGCTCACTACTCTTGATGCTCGAAAGAAACCCAATCTTCTCCCTAATCTATACTAACTATATTTACAACATTTATATAACATAAAGCAAGAAAAATTATAAAAGAAAGCTAAGCTAAGCTAAAAACTACTCTAGTCTAATGTTTCATCCTTTTTTTTTGTATGCAGAGCCTCCCTTTTCTTTATAACCTTTTTCCTTCTTTTGCTAGGTTAGAACAAGGCCTTGGTTGTCTGGGAACCGTAGGTGGCGCCGCAGCGCGGGCCACCAAGCTATAGTTGGCCATGCACCACCACATTAGTATCATGGACACGGAGCTCGCGCTGTAGCGCTAGCCAAAGAAAGAATAGTGGCGCTGTGATGCGGAGCTTACGTCAGCAAGGGATATGAGGTGGCGCCGCGGCACAGGCTTTAAGCTGGACTTTGGAGCCGCGGCACATGTATGTAGAATTTGACCGATTTTCCCCTTTAAAGCTAGAAAATCCCACTCATCAGTGGTCGTTCTCCATCCTTAACAACAGGTGCTGCTGCTGACGTCTTTCCATCATTATTGAACCTCCTCTTCTTGAAATGTCCACTATTACCACCGAATTAATTACCATTTCTGGCATATTGATTCCATCCACGTTTGTTTTCACCGCTTCGATGACTGCTACCACTGGTATTATTGACATGCCGGTTACTCTCTTTTGGTTAGGTTGACTCATTATCGCGCTCCAATAAGTGAGCCCTATTCACAACATCTGAATACAAACAAACTTTATGAGAGATAATGTATTGACGTATCTCAGGTTTCAAACCTCTTAGAAACATCCGCACCATTCTCTCCTCAGTATCAACCAAGTGGGATGCAAACCAAGACAACTCAAAAAACTTATATTCGTACTGCGCCACAGTCATATTATTATTTTCAAGCTTGATGAACTCTACCTCCTTCATGTGACGAATACTTTCAGGAAAGTACTTGTTGTTAAACAGCTCTTGGAACTTCTCCCAAGACATTTTAAGTGCGGCAGGTTGAGTACGCTTTACAGATTCCCATCAGTAATATGCCTTTGTTCAGAACATGAAGGTGGCAAAGGGAACCTTTTGCTCCTCGGAGCATCCCAAGACATCAAATATCTTGTTGATCTGCTTTATCCACGTCTCCACCTTAAGAGGTTTTGGCTCTCCAAAAAAACTCTGGTGATCCCAGCTCCTTGAACTGCTTAGCGGTGACCGTCCGAGAGTTATCAGTGTTTCCACCTGCATTTTGGATGGGGGCCGCCTTCGCCTGATGTTGCATGAATTGCATAAAACCTCTGAACAACCCATCGTTCATCATTTGATCGTTGTTGTTTACCTGAGGATTATTTTCTCCCTATTGCACATTATCCTGGGTATTAATCTGTGGTGACTCAACGGTCTCATGTGCTTCATTACATATCGCAACATTTTTGGATGCCATTTTCAAATACTGCCACAAAACAAGGGTTAATTATCATATCACATATTATCCCTATACTCTGACCGACCAATTAAATACCAAATAAACTTAGGTAGGTCGTACTAGCGAAGGAATTCCCCATCTCTCCCCTCCTAGTTCTTGTTTCACATCTCAGCCAAGGATCATATCCCTAAGCTTTGATACCAACTGTGATGCCCCCAAAATAGGTATACATCACCCATCTTGAGTCAACAAAATACATGGTACAGAATATAAATACAAACTTAATTATACAACAGTCGTGTAATATACAACAAAACAAAACTGAGAGTTTAAATAGGAATGTTGCCTTCTAGACAATATCCACTCTCAAATAGAGTCCTCATTACATTTATTGTCACACTATTTTATAAAATAGTGAGGACTACTAATACACCATCTCAGATCATCACTCCATTCCCCGACTAGTCCCGGCTACGTTCTCATTTTTTGAAGAGAACAATGAAAGCAAAAGGGTGAACTCAACTAGCCCAGTAAGAAATATTATGACTAAGATGATGCAGAATAAATTATCGTTAGCCTTCAATAGTGTTAAACTGATAAAATATAACAAACATCAACTTTTACTGCAGCGGAATAAGCAATCCATTAGAAGAGTCAAGTAGAGCATTATATCTACTATCTTCTATGATTTAAAATGTTTTCATTCATTTTTATCGCTGAGACTCAACTTAATAAATAAACCACATCATCGAGTCATCCCTACACTACGGGCCAAGGATATTCATCAAATCATCAATGGTCATTACTATACCAAATAATCCCTGGTCAAAATCATACCAAAAATTGTCCATCAATGCACTACAAGCCACTGAGGACTTTTACCACATCATTTATAACATTACATGTCATGATTATACCGAATGATCCTTGGTCATAATCATACCAACTCCATCTATGCACGTAAGCCAAAGATGACTTTCATCACAATATAAGCATGAGGATGATGACAATGACATAATAATTCAATAAAACAAGTTCAAGAATAAATTTTAAAGATTTATAAGTTAATTTATTTTGAAATCATTTACGTCCAAATTATCAACATGATATTGCTTTGTGGAGTAAAATTCAAGCATGCTTAGAAGAATATTTCCATGAAAAGATACTGGATGAAGCGCAAATATCCAGGATATTCTACTAATTTCATGGAGTATAGAAGCCAAAACTTTAACCAACTGAGTATAATAGAATATATGAAACTGCAAATGGATTTTCGCCCGCTATGCGGTAATCCACGTAGACAGATCATTTCCATAATTTAATAAGGAATGAATATGAAGGATCATTCACCATGCATACGGTAATCCACATAAACAGGTTATTCCAACAGAATATTAAAAAATGGAATAACAGAAGAATTCACCAGGCATGTGATAGACCGCACAGATAGGTTATTCTCAACAGAATAATAAAGAATAGAACCAGGTCATGCGTAATCTACATAGATAGGATATTCCAACAGAATAATAAAGAATGGAACCAGGTCATGCGTAATCCGCACAGACAGGATATTCCAATAGAATAATAAAGAATGGAATAATAACAGAATTCACCAGGTATGCGATAGACTGCACAGATAGGTTATTCCAACAAAATAATTAAGAATGGAATAACAGAAGAATTTCACCATGTATGCGGTACTTCGTATAGACAGGTTATTCCAACATAATAATAAAGAATGGAATAATAACTCTTACGAGTATTGAAAGAAAATAACTCTCTTCATGAATATGAAAGAATAATACCCCTTACCATAAAAGAAACTAGATATTGGAATAGTGAGGTAGCAGACTTCTCTTCTTCTTTCTCTCTATAATTTCTCTGTATAATAATTGCTCTAAAGATTTAGTGAATTCATGAGAAATGAAGGAAGAATGAGCTTCTATTTATAGGAAAATATTGTTTCTATAATTGCACGTTTTGGGGCTCAAAATATTACAATATAATACCTTCCTCTTTTTCTTCATTTTTAATTTAGTCCTGAAAGTATTATCAAACTTGCACCACCTCCCTTAATAGTAAATAATGTGAATCAATAGTTATAATCATGTGAAAATATGAATTACAATATAGTACCTCTATCTATACCTCCATTTTTAACTTGGTCATGCAAGTATTATCAATCTTGCACCAACTCCCCTAATAGTACAAGAATGTGAATCAATAGTACACACATGTGAACAAATAGTTATAATCATGTGAATTAATAGCAATTAATTGCTCATTTATCCGATTAATTACCCGACTGGACAATAAAACTTCCAGACAACAATTAATATCGAAATAAATGTCGATTTCCACTAATACTAATAATTCTAACACAATAGAACTATCAATTTTATCTTTAATCAACACAAACTTATTCGTCATTAATATTATAACTGGCAATATTTAACAACCAGGTCGTTTCCAGGAAAGAGGGGGCTTTCCGATAAGGATTTCTCTTTATTAGCGCACAATTAGATGACCAAACCTCTCATTGACAGAACTTCTAGACATTGTAAATATTACAATTTAATAATAAGAATAACTTTTTTGTCTCAATTATTGATTTAATAATATATCATATTATGTAGATGATACTGTGACAATAATCAAATCAATAATATGAGAGATATGATGTAGCAATTACTGTAGCAATAATTGATTATAACTGAGTGACTTCTCACGTAAGTATCAATAATATATCAATATCGTGTGTTACTATGCAACCACGTGTATTACTGTACCTTTACTACCGGGTAGTTCAACAGTTTAACGGTAAAACTTCCGCAAATATTTTTATAAAAAGATAATTTTATCATTTTCTAACTACGACAATACTTCCGTTGTGGGGTCCACCAATGATTGTACCATCGTACGAATATTCCATGTTAAAATGAATATTCCCTGACCAATCGAATATTATATAACCACTTGTTACTTTGCAAAATTTTTAAATATTACCAATAACTATAACATTATATTATATCCACACCATAATATTCAAAAATATATTTCTAGAGAAATTAATCTTTATTCATAGAAGTTGGGGTCTTACAATAATCATCTCTCTTAAAATTCTTTTCTTAACTCGTGATCGTTTTGTTTTACGATCCTCTTTCTTTACTTTTTCATCATACGTATCCATTTTCTATACTTGGTACACATCAAGTCTCTAACAGTTTCAATATGGTTCGCTGAGTGGTTTCGCACAAATAACCAACAAACTAGGTTCTGAGTTTCTAGTTCATATATACCTCCGCTCTATGAAGGAATTGTTTAGCCCAGATACCATACATCAACTATTAAAGAGTACAAGTATACCATACTTAACTATAACTTTTTATTCTTAACTTCTTTATCATTCTCTTCTTTGAATCCTTCCACACATGTTTTAATCCCTCCTTTATAAATTTCTTAAATTATTTCTTATTGTTCAAACTCTATTTGAGCGAATTCTTTCTCTATCTTCATCTTCTTTCTCTAAGGTTATAGCCTACGGTACTCCTACCTAAGGTTTATAACCTACAGCTTTGATACCAACTATAACGACCCTAAAATTCATACAATTTAATTCTCGACTTCGGTCGTTAACAATACATTCAAACTCTAATTTTACATCATTAAACAATAATACAACAATTGAAATTTGCGGAATAATTAAAATTTTCTATTACAATTAAAATTTTCTATTACAAACTATTCTCGTTCCCAGAACTTTCAACCTTTACATCTAAATATCTCAGAATCATTGTATTACTACAAAAGTTTACATCGCAAAATAATATTACAATCCAACATTAATATATTATTCGGAACCTTAAACATGGTTCAAATAATAATAACATAACTAAAGTGTATAAATCTTCAAGTATCACATTTGATTCATGTCTTTCAAGTAACACATAACTTTACCTTGAATCTTGAACCTGCAAAAGTGGTTATTTGCAAGGTTGAGCTAGACAGCCCAACAAAATCTAACAGTTTTCATGCATCACATAGCACATAATAACATGCTCAACATATAACATACATGATGCAGTTCATATAACAGGTATAAAGATTAAGTTCCTTACTCAATCAGCATACTTTAATCAATCAATGTAGTCATAAATTGACTTTAACATTTTATACTTTCAACATATATATAACACATCATGCTCTTTGCAATAAAGATTTAAAACAGTTAATCATTAAGTTCACATAGCAAATAGGAACTGAAAGATTTGCCTGATCCGTAGTTTATGAACTACGACTTAACTGTTTAACGTTTATCTGCACTTCGTGTATTCCTACACAGTTACATAATCATGGATTCACATCTATTAGTCATATATTTAAAACATTCTTAATATAATAGTAATGTTACATTGATTCCTAACTAGGTTTGTAAAACCTTCATTTCACTTCCTCATCTTACTCTTAGAATAGCTAGCCATGTATAAGTATACCTTAACCATCCGTACTTGACATGAAATAGGTTGTGATCTATTTTGAAGTTCACATTCAAATTACTTAGCTCCAGAATGATTTATTTTAATCAATAAGGCTTAACAACTTTCTTTAACAAGATTTGATGTTAAAAGCTTTTAAACCATATATTGGTACTAATTAGCCTCTAATAGCATGGTCACATGTATCTATCACATTTACATAGACATAGCATAGTTCATACTTTTAAAACATGCTTAAATAACTTATGTCATGCGTGACTAGTTGAGTGCACATATCATTTATGTTTTAATACTTAGTTTACAAAAGATAATGGAGTTTGGCTTTGAAATCATTTTATCATTAATGATGTAGTATAGCACATATAAGACAACTTTTAAAACTCTTATCATAAGTAACTAAGTCATGATAACATCTTCTCAAGTTCAAAACCTACCTCATGTAGCATTTATGCACCTTAGTTCTATTATATCAAGTTTATCTTGAAAACTGTTCTAACACAAGGTCTAACAAGTTTTATCATGAACAAGACACTATAAACACCATATCATGTTCATTTATATTTGAACTCAATCATTTATATAAACCACTAAGTTCAGAACTTATAGAACATAAGTTTCCACAAGGTTTGTTTTCTTTCTTTTTTTTCAAAATCTTTAAGTTTCTTTTCAAAACACATACTAAGTCATGCCAATGCTTTTTATTATGAGCAAGGAAATTTTATATGTCATGTATTATATCATGAATTTTCATGTTACATCACTTAGAATTACATATTCCATCGTCGGGAGCACTATACTTGCGTATGTGCTTGATCGACGCCTTATGGTCGCCTCCGAATACGTAACAGTCACAAAGATGGCTATTTTGACCCTTCCTAAATACCCCAAATTAAAACACTTAAAGAACAAAAGTTGTAAGTCTATTCTTCCTCGTTCGGGATCATCTTGAATCACCTCAATCGGAGTTTGTATGAAAAAGTTATGGCTATTTTAGTAAAACATGTCCTGATAGATTTTTTTTCTCCAAAATTGGCTAGGCAGACTACCCCCCCCCCCCACTGGGGTGGGGTTTTTTGTACTATGGGGGCCCGTCGGGGATGGGGTCCCTTCTACTAAATCATGAATTTTGATCCTGAACACTATAGAAAGCCAAATTAGGCCTACAAACTCTTTTCTAATAATCATAACATAAGTTATACTCATCCAAATGAGTTCATTTTTTATTCTACGAGTTTGTAACTCATAAAACTACAACATATCAAATACCCAACAATAAACATAAACATTAACTAACCCAAATATGAATTTATAGCTCATATTCATACTAATTTTCATGTTTTGACAATTTAGCGAATTCGTTCACTACGAATTCGTTTCTCAACCATTTAGATTCTTTCAACTTTCGTTGTTTTTGTTTCTTCACATATTATAACAATCAAACATCAATTCGCATATTATAACACATATTGGATATAAAATTTCATACTTTCTTAAGCCATATCATATGAATACACACTAATATTTACTTTTCTTCTTCAAACCCCTTTTCCATGAACTCTCTCACTACAATCATGTATAGATAACAACCAATTTATTAAATAAAATAATTTAATGATTATAATAACGAATTCACACAATCCAATATTAGAAATTTAGAACATAAACTTAGGTTTTTATACCTTCAATGCTTGATTTCTTTACAAGATGGTCACAAGCTTTAGCAATCCTTCTTCCTCTTCTTGATAATCTCAGAAAACCCTTTCTCAAACCATTGTATTTTCTCTATTCCTCACCAAGCTCTCTCTCTCTCTCTCTCTCTCTCTCTCTATATATATATATATATATATATATATCTTCTTCTATGCTCTCAAGCTTATGAAAATAATAACCGTACACAAAATAACTAAAAAGTAGTCTTTACCTAGCTTTATCAATTAAACAAACCAGGAGACCCAGCTGTTACAAAAGGCAGAGGGTCACAAGGCCATGTTTGGCTAGACCCTCAAACCCTTTTTAATTTATTTTTTATAATTTTCATTACTATATATATGATCCATTTGTCACACCCACTAAATAATATCCTATATTCTTAAATTAATTAAAGTTAAACTTAATTCATTAATAAATTAAGTCAAGTCTTATCAATATAACTATAATTTATATTCAACCATTATAATTATAACTTTATTTAACAAATTCTCAATCCTCTAATTTAACTATTTAATTAAATAAGAATATTTCCATCAACAATTTCCACCAAACTTCCATAACAATTATCATCAAATATATTTATATTAATTAACCATTTTAATTAAGTGAATTACTCTCATTATTTATGAAATTTTAATGCATACCAATTTCATTGGCATAAAGAATAATAATCGAATTATATTATTTCATAATTTAATCTTTAACTTAATTAAATTAACTAATATTATTTAGTTAATTACCTTCCCGTAACAATCTCATTTAATTTCTTTAATAGTTAAATTAACTATTAAACCTTATTTTCCAAACATATACATCTCTTTTATATTCACACTTAATCTCTTCACACCAAATCACATATTTCAAGATAAATTGCAAATATATATACTTACAGACACTCAAAACATATAATTCAAAATATATACATTTCATAATAAGAATTTTAATTATTAAATTCTTATTTTAATAACTTATAAAAATTTGGGTTGTCACAGTATGGCAACTCAAACCAAATCGGCGAGTGAGTCCAGTTAAGACTTTTCCCATATCCTATAACTCTCAACTTACCATGCTCCTTCCCAGGGGGTGGAAATGTTAGTTCTTTTAGCCAGCCCAATATGTCGCTGCCCGACAAGCGACCAACAACCTCTTTCTTCTTTTTCTTTCTGTTGAACTGTGTAGACATCTTTCTATAATTGTTCTCAGCAGGCAAGAATCTACGAGCAGTTCCAAAGAAACTAGTTTTTCGACCATGGCGTAGTTGAGTGCCTTGCACATCCCCCATGCAGACTGGACATGACAACTTACCATGAGTCGACCAACCACTAATCATCCCAAGTGCCTGAAATTCAATGATAGTCCACAACAAGGCTGTCTTCATCACAAAATTCTGGCTGACAGATTTATCAAAAGTCTGAACACCTGTTTTATACAGCATCGTAAGTTCACCGACTAACGGCCTGAGGTACACGTTAATGTCTTTTGTAGAATTCTTATCCCCCAGTATAAGTAACATCAAGAAAAGATACGGATCCCTCATACACATTGACAGTGGAAGATTGTAAGCTACCATAATCACTTGCCAAATAGAATAAGACTGACTAAAATTATTAAATGGACAGAAGCCATCTGTAGCCATGTCAAGCCTGACATTCCTAACTTCTTCGATAAATTATAGAAAATTAGCATCAAAATTCTTCCATTCATCTCTATCTTCTCGGTGAGTTAGCTGACCAGACACGACATCCCTTATTCTATGCCAACTCATATGCTGAGCAGTGTGCACAGACATGAATAGCCGCTGCAACCTCGGCGCAAGAGTAAAATACCGTAAAATTTTCTTTGGAACATGTTTCTCCTTTCCCCCACGTTTTGTGATCTTGTACCTTGGTGAGTTACAGATATCACACTGCACCTTATTTTTGTCCTCTGTATAATATAACATGGAATCCTGCTCACAAGCATCGATCTTCTCATACCCGAGATTCAACCCCTTAACCATCTTCTTTACCTCATAGTAATTCACGGGCAGCGTATTATCCCTAGGTAAGAACTCGCTGAGAATATCAAGCAAATCATTGAATCCTCTCTCACTGCAGTCATGCTCATTCTTGAAATGTAAAAGCTTCATAAATGCAGAAATCCTGGTGTGCTTGTCATTTCCAGGATACAATCGAACACCCGATTCAGATAGCAACTTGTAGAAAGTAGCTACTGAATCATTTGGCTTTTACTGAGCACTACTTGATGCATACTCGTTTTCAGCCCAATCAATATTGGTAGGGCCATACACATCAACCAACATCTGCACGATGTCATAGTTATCTGCTTGCGAATCCCCGTGAACCGATTGGTCTATAGTACTATATGCCCGTTCTATAAACTCGGCTGATTCCTCGTGATGAATCCATACCGAATACCCATCCACAAACACACGTGAATATAAGTCAAATTTAACTTCATCGGAAGTCTTCCATATCATGTTCTTACACTTGAAACACGGGCATTTCATCTTTATATTCGGATCATCAACATATTCTATTGCTTTGTTCATAAAATTGGACACCCTTTCACGGTACACATCAACTAATCCCCTCCCATCAATTGGTATCCTACGGTACATCCAATTCCGGTCGGCTGACATCTTTACTTAAAGAAAATACCCAATTAGAATATATATGCGTGTATTTAGTTTACCTAGTATATATCTTCACTCTACAAGGGTTAGGCTTCTATCCCGTTCCTGGATGCGTCTCCTCACTAGTGCCATTCACAAGGTGCGTGTTTATAATATTTTAAGAAAATTTCAGCATCACCTCCCCATGGTCTCTAAGTACACGAAATAGATCCAGACAACTTAGTCTAAGTATGCACTCGAAGAACATATGTAGAGACACTAGCTGAAAAATCCTCAAAATATTATAAACACACACCTTGTGAATTAGCACCGACCTAAGTGAGAGACATAACATCCAGTAACAGTCCCAAACTGGGGACTATTCGACATTCACTCCTATTGAGTGAATATCAAAAGGGTTTCTAAGTTCCAAAGTATATTACATATATATTATTGAATGTATTGAAGAGTAAAGGGAGAGTATTATTGAGTTTATTGAAAATTATGGCAAACTAAGAAAATGCTACTTAGTTTATTTTGCCAATGATAAACTAAGTAAGTGGTACTTAATTGGTTTATGAGAATTGTTATTTGGAATCTATAGAGATTATTGTTCGACATCCACTCCTATATACTTGTCAAACATTTTTCTAAATTTCATAGCAGTTGCAGCTGTAATGACTACTAGGAGAAGAGTCAATCTAAGATTCATATTAGTTGTAGTTGCAGCTAATAGTACTCCAACCGATTTCTCGACAGCAATCGAACAAAAAAAAGGGTCGTAGTTCCTATTTATTTTCTATACTCTAATAATAAAGTTAATTGATTACTGCGGAAATTCCTCACAGTTCCATCATAACAGATGACAACATCCCGAAGGAGTTCCATTAAGCTATTGAACAAAGTTCCAAGTTAAGCAACCCTCTAGATGAACGAACGATCACTTCTCTACTATGAATGAATCATTGCCTGATATGGGTTCAATCGATGACATAGACAGCTTCTCACCACTTCAAATTCCTCAGATGGGTAGTTCTCATAGAAAAAGAGGTGAGACATTCTGTGAGCACTACCCATATAAGGATTTTGGAGTGGTGAGAAGTTGTCCATGTCATGGATTGGACCCGTATCAGGCAATGATTCATTCGTAGTAGAGAAGTGATCGTTCGCTCATCTAGAGGGTGGCTTAAACTATAACTTTGTTCAACAACTTAATGGCACTCATTCCGTATGTTGGCATCTATTATGATGGATGTAATATCTCGAGTGTTTATGATAATGATCCTTAGAAAAGGAAATGAATGGGTTAAAGAGTATATAATACTCAAAATATAATTGAGTTCAAGTGAAAGTTATGAAAAAAAAACCTAGAATTTCTTGAAGTAATGAATGTAGTAGAAAATATAAAACCTATATTAAGGTAATGTGTTGAAGTTATTCAACGATAAATTTTTGAAAAGAGACTTAGTGAAAATCAAGTAAAGGAGGTTTCTTTGATTCTGAGGACCGAATCCTTATAAGGAGGGAAGGATGTGACAACCCGAATTTCCATAAGTTATTAAAATAAAAATTTAATAATTGAAATTCTTATTACGATATGATTAATGTAACAATCCAGAATTTTAATTATAATTATAAATATTTATTAAATTATATAAATATTTAATGGATGTGTTTATTGATGAATAAATATTTGTTTAATTTGATTTGATTTGATTTGGTTAATTATTTATTTAATAAATAATTAATGAGTTTAGGAAATTAATTGTTATGAGATAATATTCTAATTTAATAATTAAGTTAGAGAGAGTTTATAATGATTAAATGATTTATTCAATAAATTGTTGTTAGAATTAATTAAATTAAGAATAAAAACTTAATTAAATAAAGTGTGATAAATAACTATATTATAAAGGAGTTATTAAAATAAATTAAAGGAGTTTAATTTAGTTTTGTCAAACAAGGCTTAAATATACTAAGTCTTTAATTTTTAAAGAGTTTTGCCAAATGGAGCCTTTTGGCTTTTGGATTTTTAAAATTTGAATTATTAATAAAATAAATTAAATAAATAATATATATTTACAATTTATACGTTATATTGGTAACTAATAGTATTTATTAGGTTTATAATGACCATATGTGTTTCTTTTATTTTACGTTGGCTTATCAGTTTTAAAGTACGCATAGATTATCAGTTGGATTTTTAGTTTACGTGTTTTTCTAAAATTAAGCCTAAGAAGGAAAAAGAAAAATTCAGAGAGTTTTGAGAGAGTCTGAGAGAAAAGCAAGAGAGACTTCCTGAGACTTTCAAATAGTCGTCTGTGGTGTTTAACAAAGATTGTCTGAGCAAATTGAAGGTATGTCTTTACCATATATGTTTTACGCCAAATTAACTATGAATTTGATTCTCTGTGTTTCTAAATTTGACTGTATCTAAATTTGACTGTAGTATAAAAAACTTCTTTACAAAAAGTGTCTGTAATCCATATGTTTTACTAATTGATTATGGAATCATGTGTTTTGGTAATAACTAGCATAGAGATATGACTGTAGTTTACATGTACGTTCAAAAATAAGAAAAAATGGTTTTATAGTGATTACATGTACATGAACATGTTTTGTAGGATAACAAAATTAGGTATGCTAATTATGAAATTGAACCTTATGTATGTTAATTGGGTAAGGACTTAATGAGAACGTAGTTCAAAGGAATGAATTCGTTGGATTATTGTGGTTTACAGTGTTAAACCTTGTAAAACAACGTCAACAATGGAGTTTAGTTTTAAAATAGTGTTTCAAGGATTTAACTTTTCTAAAATTATTGTTTAAGTTGTGCTAAATTAGTATATATATGCTTGTTAATGATTTACATAAATTATATATGTTAATTTATGTAAGACCCCAACTTTTATGAATAAAAATGAATTTTTTATAAATATCATTTTTGAATATTATGGAATAAATTTGATATAATGTTATAGTTGTGGGTAATATTTATAAATTTTGCAAAGTACGCAAGTTGTTATATAATATTTGATTGGTCGGGGAATATTCGTACGACGGCACAATCATTGGTGGACCCCACAACGAAATTATTGTCGGATTGAGAAAACGACAAAAATATTTTTATAAAAATAACGGCGGAAGTTTTACCGTTAATACTGTTGAACTACTCAGTAGTAAAAGTACAGTAATACGTGTGGTTGCATGGTAGCACACGGTATTAATTATTGATGCTTACGTGAGAAGTCACTCAGTTTTGTTCAATTATTACTTTAGTAATTGTTGTATAGTATCTCACGTTAATTGATTCAATTATTCTTGATATTTTATAATTGAGATGACGAAGTTATTAATATTATTATTTTCAATATTAACGATGTTTAGAAGTTCTGCCAATGAGAGGTTTGGTCACCTAATTGCACGCCAATAGGGAGAAATACTTATTGGAAAGTTCCTTCTTTCCGGGGAACGACCTGGTTGATTAATAGTGTGAATAATAATAATGATGATGAAGTTTTGTTTTATTAGTATTATTAATGTAATAAAACAGAAAAGTTTTTTATATAAAATATAATATTTTTATAAATTTTTTCGTTTTATTAGGCTAATAGTAAAATCTTTTTATATAAAACAGAATACTTTTATAAAGTTATCTATTTTATTAGACAATAATTAGAATATATTATATTTTATTATGCATAGTATTTGCATAGTGCCTGCATAGTAAAATCTTTTTATATAAAATATGACACTTTTATAAAGTTATTCTTTTTATTAGATTATAAATAGAATATATTATATTTTATTGTAAACCAATCTGGACCGTTCATTTAAAGTAAATCAATCTGGATCGTTCATGGATTGGTTGGTATTTAGTCCATTCTTTTATAAATAGTAGCTCATTCATTTCATTATTTCTTACGAATTCACTGATACTCTAGAGAGAGAAAACTAAAAAGAGAAAGAAGAAAAGTATTCTGCTACTTCACTACTTCTATATCCAGTTTCTTCTTTATAAGGTAAATGGTATTTTTTTTTATATTCATGAAGAGAACTTCTGTTATTCCATTCTTTATTATTCTGTTGGAATAACCTATATACCCGGTCTACCCTATACTTGGTGAAATTCTTCTGTTATTCCATTAGTTATTATTCTGCTAGAATAACCTGTCTATGCGAAGTACCGCATACTTGGTGAAATTCTGTTGTAATTCCATTCTTTATTATTCTGTTGGAATATCTTGTCTGTGCGTTTTACGCCGGACCTGGTTCCGTATTTATTATTCAGTTGGAATATCATGTTTGTGCGTGTTACGCCTGACCTAATTCCGTTATTTATTATTCTGTTGGAATAACCTGTTTATGCGAAGTACCGCATGCATGGTGATTTCTTTGTTATTCCATTCTTTATTATACTTAGTTGGTTAAAGTTTTGACTTCTATACTCCATGAAATTAGTGGAATATCCTTGATATTTGTGCTTCATCCAGTATCTTTTTGTGGAAATATTCTACTGAACATTCTTGAATTTTACTCTACAAAGAAGTATCATGTTGACAATTTGGACGTTATTAGTTCCTGGATAAATTAATTCTTGAACTTGTTTTATTGAATTATTATATCATTGTCATCATCCTCATATTTATATTTTGTTAAAAGTCATCTGTGACATGTAGTGCATAAATAGACTTGGTATGATTATGACTAGGGATTATTCGGTGTAATCATGACCGTAATATTACTATTGATGTGGTAAAAGTCCTCATTGGCCCGTAGTGCATTGATGGACAGTTGTTGGCATGATCATGACCATTGATGAATAAACAAATATCATTGGCCCGTAGTGCTTGGATAATTTGTGGTTGTGATACTAATGAATATCCTTGGCCGTAGTGTAGGGATGATGTGGATTATTTATTAAGCTGAGTCCCAGCGATAAAAGTGATGAAAAACCTTTTAAATCATAAAAGATAGTAGATTTTATTCTCTACTTGACTCTTTTAATGAATTGCATGTTCCGCTGCAGTTAAACTTGATGTCTATTGTATTTTATTAGTTTAACACTGTTAAAGACTAATGATAGTTTATTCTGCATTATCTTAGTCATAATATTTCTTACTGGGCTAGTTAAGCTCACCCTTTCTTTCACTGTTCTCTTCAGGAAATGAGAGCGTAGCTGGGACTAGTCGGGTAACGGAGTGACGGTCCAGATGATAGTATTAGTAGTCCTCACTATTTTGTTAAATAGTGTGACAATAAATGTAATGAGGACTTATTCTGAGAGTGGATATTGTCTAGAAGACAATATTTATATTAAAACTCACAGCTCTCTTGTTGTATATTAAAGATTATATTTGTATTCTGTACCATATAATTGGCGACTCAGAATAGGTGATGTATACCTATTTTGGGGTCGTCACTGTTGGTATCAAAGCTTAGGGATATGATTCTTAGCTGAGATGTGAGACAAGAACTAGGAGGGGAGAGACGGGGAATTCCTTCGCTAGTATGACCTACTTAAGTTTATTTGATATTTAATTGGTCGGTCAGAGTATAGAGATAATATGTGATATGTTAATTAACCCTTGTTTTATGGCAGTGTTTGAAAATGGCATCCGAGAATGTTGAGAACATCAATGGAGAACAGGAGACCGTTGAGTCTCCACAGATCAATAATCAAGATAATGTGCATCAGGAAGGCGACAATCCTAAGGCAAACAATAAAACTGTCCAGATGATGAACGATGGAATGTTCAGAGGCTTTATGCAATTCATGCAACATCAGGCAAGAGCGGCTCCTGTTCAAAATGCAGGTGGAAACACTAGTAACTCTCGGTTGGTCACCGCTAAGCAGTTCAAGGAACTAGGACCACCAGTGTTTTTTTGGAGAGCCAAAACCACTTAAGGCGGAGACGTGGATAAAGCAGATTTGCAAGATATTTGATGTCTTGGGATGCTCCGAGGAGCAAAAGGTTCCCTTTGCCACCTTTATGTTGCGTGCAGAGGCAGATTACTGGTGGGAATCTGTAAAATGTACACAACCTGCCGCACTGAAGATGACTTGGGAAAAGTTCCAAGAATTGTTCAACGACAAGTATTTTCCCGAAAGTATTCGTCACATGAAAGAGGTAGAGTTCATTAAGCTGGAGCAAAACAACATGACCGTGTCGCAGTACGAAGCCAAGTTTGTCGAGTTGTCCTGGTTTGCGTCCCATTTAGTTGATAATGAGGAGAGAATGACGCGAATGTTTCTTAGAGGTTTGAAACCTGAGATACGTCAATATCTTATCTCTCATGAACTGTGTTTCTATTCAGATGTTGTTAATAGGGCTCAGTTATTGGAGCGCGATAATGAGTCAACCCAACCAAAAGAGAGCAGCCGACAAAATGATAATACCAGTGATAACAATCATCGAAGCAGTGACAATAAGCGTGGAGGGAATCAACATGCCAGAAATGGTAACCACTTGGGTGGTAATCATGGCCAAAATAATAAGAATGGACATTTCAAGAAGAGGAGATTCAACAATGATGGAAAGACGTCAGCACCAGAACCCGTGGTTAAGGAAGGAGAACGACCACCTATCATATACTTCAAATGCGGAGAGGAAGGACACATCAGTCCAAACTACGCGATGCCGTCCAAAGCTTGTTACAATTGTGGAAGAGAAGGTCACCTAGCCCAATTTTTTCGTTCATCGAAGACAAGTTCAGCTAGGATGGAGGCACCAAAGGACGTCCCAGAAAAGTCAAAGCCAGTAGTTCAAGGGAGAGTGTTTGTCGTGACCTCCCAAAAAGTAAGGAACCCGAACGAGGTCATCACGGGTAAGCTTATCATAAACTCTAGTGAAGTTTATACCTTATTTGATACCGGTTCTACCCATTCTTTTATTTCTCCTACTTGCGCTCAACGTTTAAATTTGACTCTGGAGAAATTAGACTTTAACTTATCTGTTAAAACTCCGTTGGGAGAAACCTTCATTACATCCATTGTTTATAAGTCTTGTTTGGTTCAAATCGGTACCCTCACATTACCTGTCGATCTTATTTCATTGAAAATACTTGCATTTGATGTAATTCTAGGGATTTATTGGTTAACCACTCATCATGCAAAAATTGATTATTTTCGTAAGGTTGTTAGCTTTCATATTCCTACCAATTATGTGAATTCAAGCAACCAAACCATTAAAATCAATCACTTTCATCTCAAGCCATAAAGCTATTCGTTTATTGAGAAACGGATGTCAAGCTTTCTTAGCTCGTGTCACGGATCAAAACAAAAATACGTCAGTTTTGAATGATATTTCTATTGTTAATGAATTTCCTGATGTATTCCTTGAAGAACTTCCTGGCATACCCCCAAAACGTGAAATTGAATTTTGTATTGACCTTGAACCCGGTACAAAACCCATTTTTAAAGCCCCATATCAAATGGCTCTTGTTGAACTTCAGGAGTTAAAGACCCGACTACAGGAATTGTTAGACATTGGCTTTATTCGTCCTAGTACTTCTCCTTGGGGTGCTCCTGTTCTATTTGAAGAAGAAAGATGGGAGTATACGATTTTGTATTGATTATCGGGACTTGACCAGTTGCAAGGCACCAAATTCTTTTCAAAGATTGATCTTCGTTTCGGATATCACCAATTGAAGATTAGAACCGATGACATTCCAAAGACGACTTTCAAAACTTGGTACGGGCATTATGAATTCCTAGTCATGTCTTTTGGATTGACTAATGCACCTGTTGACTTCATGGATATGATGAACCGTGTATTCAAGAAATATTTGGATCACTTTGTGGTCGTCTTTATTGATGACATCCTTATTTATTCCAAAATCCGTGAAGATCATGAGCAACACTTGAGGCTGATACTCCAAAAGCTTCGTGAATATAAGCTTTATGCCAAGTTGAAGAAATGCGAGTTCTGGCTTGAGGAAGTAGTATTCCTTGGGCACGTGGTATCAAGTCATGGAATATCTGTTGACCCAGCAAAGATTGAAGCCATTCAAAGCTGGGAACATCCTAAATCAGTGACCGAAGTATGTAGCTTTCTCGGCTTAGCTGGTTATTATCGGAGATTCATAGAAGGGTTTTCTTGAATCGCTTCTCCATTAACTCAGCGGACTCGGAAAGATACAAAATTCGGTTGGAGTGAGTAATGTGAGAAGAGTTTTCAAGAACTCAAGAGGAGGATCATTTCAGCACCTGTTCTGACAATACCATCTGGCTCGGAGGGATTTGTCATCTACAGCAATGCTTCGGGTAAAGGGTTAGGATGTGTTCTCATGCAACATGGGAAATTCATAGCCTATGCCTCTCGACAACTCAAAGAATATGAGAGGAATTATCCTACTCATGATCTAGAGTTGGCAGCTATTGTCTCCGCACTTAAAATTTGGAGGCATTACCAGTTTAGGGAGAAAGTGGAGATTTTTACGGATCATAAAAGCCTCAAATATTTCTTCACTCAAAAGGAACTCAACATGAGACAGCGGCGTTGGCTTGAACTGTTGAAAGATTATGATTATACCATCTAATACCATCCTGGAAAAGTGAACGCGGTAGCTGACGCATTGAGTAGAAGATCATATGCGGGTACGAGTGTGATATTGTCAATGCAAAGGCCCATTTTGTATGACTTGCAAAGGATGGAGATAGAGATAAAGACTCCAGGGACCCACGTGATGTTGGTGAATATACGAGTAGAACCGACTTTAATCAATAAATTTAAAGCTGCTCAAGCTACAGACCTGGAGCTAATGCATATAAGGAAGAAAGTTCAAGAAGGTGCTATGCCGAAAACAAGAATCGATGAAGAAGAAATACTTCGAGTCAACTCCAGACTTTGTGTTCCTAATAACCCTAATTTAAAGTATAAAATCATGATGGAGGCGCACAACACACCATTTGCAATCCATCCTGGGAGTACCAAAATGTATTATGATCTTCGACATACATTTTGGTGGGGCAATATGAAGAGGGAGATAACGTTGTTTATCTCAAGGTGTTTAACTTGTCAACAAGTTAAGGCGGAGCATCAAGTACCAAAAGGTCCATTGAAACAACTTGAAATTCCAGAATGGAAGTGGGAGCACATTACCATGGATTTTCTTACTGGTCTTCCTAAGGTTTCTCAAGGCATAGATGAAATTTGGGTCATTGTTGATAGATTGACCAAGGCTGCTCATTTCTTACCTATACGAGAAACTTATACACTTGAACGTCTTGCTCGTATGTACATAAATGAGGTTATCAGATTTCATGGTATGCCAGTATCCATAGTTTTTGATCGAGACCCAAGATTCACTTCACGATTTTGGGTTAGTTTGCAAAAAGCTATGGGCACGGATTTACAATTTAGTTCGGCATATCATCCTCAGACGGACGAACAATCAGAGAGGACTATTCAAACTCTTGAAGATATATTAAGACTCCGTGTCCTTGACTTCAAGGAAAGTTGGGACAAGTTCTTACCATTGGTGGATTTTTCCTACAACAACAGTTATCAAGCAAGTATTGACATGGCTCCATTCAAAGTGTTGTATGGAAGAAAGTGTCATTCTCCAGTATGTTGGGATGAGGTGGGTGAAGCAACATTGTTGGGACCAGAATTAGTACGTATGACTACGAAAAAGATACAAACGATCCGGCAACGTATAAAAACCTCACAAGACCGATAACAGAGTTATGTTGATCTTCATCGAAAGGACGTGGAATTTGATATTGGAGATCATGTGTTGTTACGTGTTCCTCCATGGAAATGAGTTACGAGATTTGGAAAGAGAGGAAAGCTCAATCCTTGATTCATTGGCCAATTTTTAATCGTTGATCGAGTAGGGACTGTAGCCGATAAACTTGCTTTACCGCCAAGTATGTCTTGTGTTCATAACGTTTTTCATATATCCATGTTACGTAAATATGTGAAATACCATAACCACATTATTGAGTTAGAACCAAACAAAATAGCAGAAGATTTAACGCATAAAGAGGTTCTTGTTCAAATCTTGGATAAGAAGGAACATATTTTATGCTCAAAGGTTATACTTCAAGTTAAAGTTTTATGGAGGAACCACGATGTTGAGGAAATGACCTGGGAGATAGAATCTGAAATGAAATCAAGGTATCATTACCTCGTCGACATACCAGGTACATACCCTAATTTCGAGGGCGAAATTTCATAAGAAGGGGGGATTGTAAGACCCCAACTTTTATGAATAAAAATGAATTTTCTATAAATATCATTTTTGAATATTATGGAATAAATTTGATATAATGTTATAGTTGTGGGTAATATTTATAAATTTTAAAAAGTACGCAAGTTGTTATATAATATTCGATTGGTTGGGCAATATTCGTTTTAAACAGTGAATAATCGTACGACGACACAATCATTGGTGGACCCCACAACGGAATTATTGTCGGATTGAGAAAATGATAAAAATATTTTTATAAAAATAACGGCGGAAGTTTTACCGTTAATACTGTTGAACTACTCGGTAGTAAATGTACAGTAATATGCGTGGTTGTATAGTAGCACACGGTATTAATTATTAATGCTTACGTGAGAAGTCACTCAGTTTTGTTCAATTATTGTTTCATTAATTGTTGTATAGTATCTCACGTTAATTGATTCAATTATTGTTGATATTTTATAATTGAGATGACGAAGTTATTAATATTATTATTTGCAATATTAACGATGTCTAGAAGTTCTGCCAAGGAGAGGTTTGGTCACCTAATTGCGCGCCAAAAGGGAGAAATCCTTATTGGAAAGCCCCCTTTTTTCCGCGGAACGACCTGGTCGATTAATAGTGTGAATACTAATAATGATGATGTAGTTTTATTTTATTAGTATTATTAATGTAATAAAACAGAATACTTTTATAAAGTTATTCGTTTTATTAGGCTAATAGTAAAATCTTTTTATATAAAACAGAATAATTTTATAAAGTTATCTGTTTTATTAGACAATAATTAGAATATATTATATTTTATTATGCATAGTGTTTGCATAGTGTCTGCATAGTAAAATATTTTTATATAAAACAGAATACTTTTATAAAGTTATTCATTTTATTAGATTATAAATAAATTATATTATATTTTATTGTAAACCAATCTGGACCGTCCGTTTAAAGTAAATCAATCTAGACCGTTCATGAATTGATTAGTATTTAGTCCATTCTTCTATAAATAGAAGCTCATTCCTTCATTATTTCTTACGAATTCACTGAAACTCTAAAGAAAGAAAACTATCGAGAGAAAGAAGAAAAGTATTCTACTACTTCACTACTTCTATATCCAGTTTCTTCTTTATAAGTTAAGGGGTATTTTTTTTCATATTCATGAAGAGAACTTCTGTTATTTCATTCTTTATTATTCTGTTGAAATAACCTGTATACGCGGTCTACCCTATACTTGATAAAATTCTTCTGTTATTCCATTATTTATTATTCTGCTGGAATAACCAGTCTATGCGAAGTACCGCATACATGGTGACATTCTATTGTTATTCCATTCTTTATTATTCTGTTGGAATATCTTGTCTGTGCATTTTGTGTCGGACCTGGTTCCGTCTTTATTAGTCTGTTGGAATATCATGTTTGTGCATTTTACGCCGGACATGGTTCCGTTATTTTTTATTCTGTTGGAATAACCTGTCTATGCGAAGTACCGCATGCATGGTGATTTCTGTTGTTATTCTATTCTTTATTATTTTGTTAGAATATCCTGTCGGTGCGTGTTACGACTGACCTGATTCCGTTGTTTATTATTCTGTTGGAATAACCTGTCTATGCGAAGTACCGCACGCATGGTGATTTCTTTTGTTATTCCATTCTTTATTATACTCAGTTGGTTAAAGTTTTGACTTCTAGACTCCATGAAATTAGTGAAATATCCTTGATATTTGCGTTTCATCTAGTATATTTTCGTGAAAATATTTTTCTGAGCATTCTTGAATTTTACTCTACAAAGAAGTATCATGTTGACAATTTGGACGTTACTAGTTCCTGAATAAATTAATTCTTGAACTTTTTTTTATTGATTTATTATATCATTGTCATCATCCTCATATTTATATTTTGTTGAAAGTCATCTGTGACTTGTAGTGTATAGATGGACTTGGTATGATTATGACCAGGGATTATTCGGTGTAATCATGATCGTAATGTTACAAATGACGTGGTAAAACTCCTTATTGGCCCGTAGTGCATTGATGGACATTTGTTGGCATGATCATGACCACTGATGAATACACAAATATCCTTGGCCCGTAGTGCTTGAATAATTTGTGGTTGTGATACTAATGAACATCCTTGGCCGTAGTGTAAGGATGATGTGGATTATTTATTAAGCTGAATTCCAGCGATAAAAGTGATGAAAAACCTTTTCAATCATAAAAGATAGTAGATTTTATTCTCTACTTGACTCTTTTAATGAATTGCATGTTCTGCTTCAGTTAAACTTAATGTCTATTATAATTTATTACTTTAACACTGTTGAAGACTAATGATAATTTATTCTGCATTATCTTAGTCATAATATTTTTTACTGGGCTAGTTTAGCTCACCCTTTCTTTCACTGTTCTCTTCAGGAAATGAGAACGTAGCCGGGACTAGTCGGGGAACGGAGTGACGGTCCAAATGATAGTATTAGTAGTCCTCACTATTTTGTTAAATAGTGTGACAATAAATGTAATGAGGACTTATTCTGAGAGTGGATATTGTCTAGAAGACAATATTTGTATTAAAACTCACAGCTCTCTTGTTGTATATTAAAGATTGTATTTGTATTCTGTACCATATAATTGGCGACTCAGAATAGTTGATGTATACCTATTTTGGGGTCATCACAATTTAGCTTCTAGAAGCCATTAAACCGTTAAGAATTGATGTGTTCTGTTCTTCGTGTACGGTTTCTGTAAGTTTCGGCGCCTCAGCCCTAAAAATCAGAGTCGCAGCCTAGAACTCCACGCTGCAGCACCGAAATTAGTGCCACGGTGCCAATTTTGCCTTGCAACGCCACTGTCTGACTTAGTTCTCGTGCCGCGACGCCGGAATAGTAGTCTGGGTCGGACAGTTTTGACCTCCTGTAGTAAAATGGCTATAACTTTTTCATACGAACTCCGATTGAGGTGATTCAAGATGATCCGAAATGAGGACGAATAGACCTACAACATTCGATCTTTAATTGTTTCAATTTGAGGTAAGGAACTGGGGTCAAAATGGTCATTTGTGGGACTAATATGTATTAGGAGGCAATCAGAGGGTGTCGGGAATGCACATATGCAAATGTAGTACTCCTGACGATAAAAGATGTTATCCTAAGTTATAAAACATGAATATTAGTAAATATAATAATGTTTAAAATTAGTAAAGATGTATTAGATAAGTTATATAAGCATACTAAGCACACACAAGAGAGACAAATCGGGCGTGTGACGAATGAACGTCGAAACGTCGTGCCAAGTGTTAATGAACTTAAAAAGTATTTTAATTCAATTGAAATGAATGTTATAAGATATAGAATGGATTTAATATAAAACCAATAAGTAGTCCTAGCAAGACTTAAGCACTTGAATGAACTTTAAGTTTGACTAAGAAGAAATATAGTGAGTTATATGTCTAAAGTTAACACAATCAAATTGAACATTGTGCATTGATAGGAAGGGTTATAGGATGTAGATTAAAGTTTATATTACAACTACTATGCGTTGCTATGTGACTAGTAGTTGATGTGCATAATTATATAATTGTGTAGGGCACGTGAAGTGCAGATAGCTGTAAGCTATTAAACTATTATTGGTAAACCACGATCAAGGCAAGTCTTTTAGTTCTTATTTGTTATGTGAATTTGATGATGAACTGTTTTAATCTTTATTGCAAAGAGCATGATGTGTTATATATATATTGAAAGTATGAAATATTAAAGTCAATTTATGACTATGTTGATTGATTAAAGCATGTTGATTGACTATTTTGAATTGTAATATCATTTTGCGATGTAAACTATTGTGGTATTAAAATGATTCTGAGATATTTAGATGTAAAGGTTGAAGGTTTTGGGAACAAGGATAGTTTGTAATAGAAAATTTTAATTATTCCGTAAATTTTAATGGTTGTATTATCACTTAATGATTTAAAATTAAAGGTTGATTGTATTATTAATGACCGAAGTCAAGAATTAAATTGTATGAATTTTGGGGTCGTTACAGTTGATATCAAAGCTGATAGGTTAGAAACCTTAGGTAAGAGTACCTTAGGTTATAACCTTAGAGAAGAGAGGTTAAGATAATGAACGAATAAGCTCAAATGGAGTTTGAACAATAAGAAGTAATTTAGGAAATAAATAAAGAAGGGATTAAAACATGCGTGACAGGATTCCAAGAAGAATCTCGCAGAGTTATAAGAAATATGAAAGTGGGGGTTACCCAACTCCAATAATAAGGATGTAAGGTGATAATAAATAGACAATGTCTATAAAATGAGAATGATAAAGAAGTTAAGAATAGAAAGTTATATTTAAGTATGGTATAATTGTACTCTTTAATAGTTGATGTATGGTATCTGGGCTAAACGATTCCTTCATAGAGCGGAGGTATATACGAACTAGCAACTCAGAACCTAGTTTATTAGTTATTTTTGGGAAACCACTCAGCGTACCATATTGAAACTGTTAGAGACTCGATGTGTACCAATTATAGAAAGCGGATACGTATGATGAAAATGTGGAACTCGAATGAAATGTTGAGCAATGTAAACGAAGTTAAAAATTCTTAAAGTAAGAACTATTTTATAAACAAGAGAATTCAAAGAAGAATCTTGAAGAGATATAAAGATAAGAAATGGGAGTTGCCTAACTCCAATTACCAAGATAACGAATAATGATGAATAGACAAAGTCTGGAAGATTAAAAGCATAAAAGAAATCGTAAATGATGAAAAAAGAAATAAAGATGATCGTAAAAAAATGATCACGAGTTAAAAATAGAATTTTAAGGGAGATGATTATAGAATAAGATCACGACGTGATCTGTTTAAGTTATAAAAGGAAGATGGTCTGTAATGTTTGAATAATTATAGCTTGATGCTATGAAGATAATGTACTATGATATAGTACAAGATAAACTCATGAGGAGTTATAGATAATGTGATACGAGGAATTCGTATCGAGCAAAGAGCAAGTTATAAACAAGATAGAGTTAGGTGGGATTTCAATTGAGTACTCATGTAATGTCTGAGTTGTACAAACCTTTGTATGGGCGAGGGTTTTATGCTTGCACTCAGTTTATCATATTGATAATCATTAGAATGTTGGTGTCGCACTATCAATGTATATATGGCAAAAATGTGATTCTTTTCTCATGTGTATATTTGATAGTTGGAAATTATTAAGATTAGTCAGATATTATTAGGATTAGGCACGGTTCTTAAAACTAATGCACATGGTAAGTTAGTGAATCATAATAATATGGTATGTTTTGAACCCCTCAGCGAATGGACGCCTATGGTCTGACTAGGATAAGTTCTTAAACTCATATTATTGTGGCAGGTTCTTGAATTTCTAATGTGTAGTAAGTTTGATGAATTATATTGGGTGTATAGGAAGATTGTGCTAGGTTTGTAATATTCATGAACTCAATCAGATTGCATTAAATAAGCGGAAACGTGTAAAAATTAGAGTTTAAAATTTTACAAACCATATACCTGGATCATCCTTTATGCATAATTATTAATTAAACGAAAAGATATGAAGAACAAGAATCATAGCTTTGAAGATTCGAGCTTCCTCTAGTATAAGTTCATCTCCAATCCATTTCGCGTTCAACTTGAATCCACCGGGTTTGGTTCCTTCCTTTGATCAACGTTAGCCACCCAAGTGTTTGGCCTCTAGAGGTGATCCACCAAGAAAGAATAAAGATTCAAGAAGATTGGTGTTTGGCAAAATCCTAGTTTTTCTATCTCTCATAGAAAACGAGCGTACTCTCCAACAATTGAAATCACGTATGTTGTGAAAAAGTCAACAACTATTAACATCCATAATAAGACTCCTCCTATTTATAGATGTGGGAAACTCTCCTTAACAATTAAGGAATTGGATTTTTATTTTAATTAATTAAACTCCTTTAATTAATTATGCTCCCAATCTTATTAGAAATAATTAATTAAAATCTTTTAATTAATTTAACCGCCTAATCTTATTAGGATTATATGAGAGTACTTTTATTAATTAATTCATAAACCCCTTTAGGAATTAAATAATAATAATAGTAATAATAATAATAATAAGACTCCTCTTATTAATTTATATTTAATATTTTCAAAATATTAAATAATAAATTTTAAGCTATTTAATTTATTCTATCACTATAGATTAAATTAAATATACTTAACTTATTATTATGCTATTAACTTCTTAAATAATTATTCTTTCTTTTATGGTGTGACCCTTTTGGTTTCCCAGATTAAACCGGTTGTGAATAAATCAATTAGAACAATTCTAATCTTATTTAAATAAATAAATAATATTTATTCTACAATAAGGATAAGCCTCCCTAGCGATCAACGACTTTCCAGATAATATAGATTTCAACATTAATCATAAAAGAACTTTTGAGTAAATAGTTTTCGTACAATTCAATCCTTTCACCATACAATGTCCCAATTAAATATAAGACATGGAATTACTGTCTAGTCTTATTTTATTTAATTATATGTATTTCGATCCTTAAATAAACAACACCAAATAATGCAAATTAGAAACTCCTTTCTAATTTCATTCTGCCTTGGCCAAGGACTACTGTTTTGTCATTTATCGAATCACATAAGACATTTCTCTTCTTTTACTAGAAGTGGTAGATTCTTTATTGATCATACATTATCTTCATGTACAACTTATTATACCCAAGCATACCCTTTGATATACCCTAAGGGTCTTATAGAATAAGTCAAAGTATAACTCATTATACACAAGATATTATGATGATCTCAAGTCCAAGGATCACTTGTACTACTATCACTACAGGAATTCCTATTGACAGGTAAGTAAAACTCTATTAGGTATTCCTTAGCGAGCCACGTTCAGTGAACTTATTCTCTAATAAGCACCTACATACTTACTTTAGTGTCTTCACACAAATGATCATGAGGTCAATCATCCTCTTCCAATGAGTAAGCAACGTATGTACCTATCTATTCGGATTCACTAATCCCCAATTTAGTAATCCAACGATTGGGAACTATTTTAGTTTTAAGCTTTCTAAGAATTTAGATCTCATTAGAATGATCATCATCATTATTCTAAAAGCATTGTTTAAAACTATGGGTTTATCACATATTATAAAATAGCATCATGTAGATAATTAAAAGTCTTTAATAAATTTATACTTTTTATTAATAAATGAATAAGATTGTTACAAAGTATATGCTTTATCATCAAACATGATTGGCTTGTGTGCATACTACTTTTAATCTCCCACTTGCACTAAAGCCAATCGTCATGGTATCTCATACTCTTCTTCTCTAAGTGACGATTATCCTGCTATTGGATAAACTTTAGTTAATGGATATGTAATGTTGTTCCTGAGAGTCCACTATCTCTATAGTGATTTTTCATCTTTCAATGATTCCTATATCAAATGAAAGTGCCACAACACATGTTTAGATCCAAGTTGAGACTTAGGAACTATTCCTAGTTCTGTAATGAACTTTTCATCCAAATAATAAACTTACAGCTTCATTTACAGCTATATACTTTATCTTTATCACTAAACTAGCAACTCTTTGCTGTTTGGAACCTTTTCAATTCACTGCACCACTGTTCAAGGTAACGCTTTACCTTAAAGTGGATTTTTTGTCGTCTTGGTCTTTCTAAAAAAAACTTGAGTCTGTTAAGCCCTCTAGTTTTAATTTAGACCCACCATAAATTTTAATCACATCCTTAGTACCGGTTAAGTACTTAAGATGTTTTTCACTGTCTTACAGTGATCTTCTCCAGAATATGACCGATCAACATCAGGTCTCGTATATTTCATTGTATAATTGATTCTCACTCATGTGATCTCTCTTTTCAGGAGTCTATGGGGACTATTAAGAGAGATACACTCCATAACTCATCAACATGAGACATCTCGTGGAGTTTGCCATGCTAAACAACTTTAGTATCAAATGAATATACAGTCCTTGGGTTAATTCGAGCATCCTTTTAAATCTATTTATATAGATTTGTATCCCCAATTATGATACTCTTCCCAAATCATTCATGGAAGATTGTTTAGATAACTTTATCTTTACTGATTGTAGCATTGGTATGTCATTCCTTATCCGTAGTATATCAACATATAAATTAGGAATGTCACAGCGCTCCCACTGACCCTTTTGTACACACTAGATTCATTCTTATTTGTGATAAAATCAAAGTCTTTTGATTTGTTTCATCAAAATGAATGTTCCATATTTGAGAAGCTTGCTTCAATCCATTTCTCTGAGTGTCTAAAACTCTTACCTCATCATATGTAACTGGATCATCATCTTCCATGATGTGTACCTCATCATCATCATCTATGATGAATCCATATCTCCTAGGTATCTTCGGTACTATTCCAGATTTACGATTCGGTTGTGGTACAATAGTTCTATCTACATGTTACTCTTATTTGACTTATAGTATTTTGTGGTTCTTGAACTCTTCAAGATTTATTATCCTCCCACTTGCTCTTCAATGATAAACACCTTTATCTTAAAAGGAAACGTGTTTTACAACAAAAACCTTTTTGCTAAGTAAGATTAAAGAACATATACCCTAAACTTACTTTAGGATGTCCCACAAATCTATACTTGTCAAATCTTGTCACAAACTTATCCTTTGAAACCTTTTCACATAAGTTGGACAACCCCTTATCTTAACTTACTAAAAATTAGGAACCCTTCTTGTCCATAACTTTTATGGAGTCTTGTGGTCGAATTTTGAGGTTACCTTTTTTAAAGATATACAGCCATTTCTAGGACATTATCCTAGAAGGATACTGGAATGTCAGTAAAATCAATCTAGATCGCACCATGTCCAACAAGGTATGATTTTTCCTTTTAGATACATTAATCAATTATTACGTATCAAGAGGCGTCCATTGTGAGAAAATCATTTGAGATGATTTAGAAACTCATAGCACAAGTATTCCTTCTTTGTTCCGATCAAAGAATCCTAATACTTTGCCAATTTGTTTCACTTTTGAATTCTTTGAACCTTTCAAATAATTCATACTTGTATTTCATCAAATACACACATTCAACTCTTTGAATGATCATCTCCTTTTCTTATACTAATTTGTTCAATATGCAAAATTATTTTCACGTAAGTCAAGTATACTAAATCCATTAAGTAATATTCTAGTTCTATACAAAACATTATTACTATAAATAGAACAAAAATTGTTCTTAAATATAACACCAAAGATTTCATTGTCCAACAATAAAATGGAAATAATGTTTCCAATGAGAACTGGAATACAATAATAACTTATTGACTTAATAGATTTTCCCATAGGCAGTGCTAAACTATAAGTTCCTATGGTTAATGTAGTAACCTTTGCTTCATTTTCCACACATAGGATTGCTTATCTTTGTTTAGCTTTCTACTTCTGCATGGTCCCTTCATAAATTTATATTTATGATAACCAAAGTCGGTATCCAATACCCAAGTAGAACCTTGAGTTCCCGAATTATGAACAAAAAACTATATTTATAATCGAAGCTTCACTAAGCTTCTTCTGGTTAGCCTCTACAAGAGACTTCTCGTAGTTTCTTTTCTAGTGTTCAGGCTTATTGCAGTGGAAGCAAACTCCTTTGCTGTCCGTATCAGTTTTGTTCTTATTATCCTTTATTTTTGCGTTTCTGTTTAACTTCTTTGAATCTTTCTTCTTTTCAGAAGATCCTTTGGTCCCTACTAGTAAGACTTAGTCTTTCTTGGTTAGAAAGTGACTCTCAATATTTTTTAACATGTTAAGCAAATTAGTGAAGCTGATATCTAGCTTGTACATATGAAAAATTCACAACAATTGTGAAAGGAGTCCGAGAGTGAGTGCAAGATCAAATCTTGGCTCAACTTTCTATCCATGACAAAACTCGTTGTCCTAATTAATTAATCAAATTGATTATGTTAAGGATTTTTGTCTGTACTATAGTGTCATCGGTTATTCTAGATTGGAAGAACTCCTTAGATATCTGATACCTATTAGTCCTACTTTCCTCACCATCAACTACTTGATGTGCAGGAATATAGTAAGAGTGTCCATAGTTTCAGGCTGACGCTGAAGCTTGTTACTTATGGATACGAGCATGATGCATTGAGACAACTGTGCATCATCTTGCCACTTTCTAAAAGTAGCAATCTCTTCCTCAGAGGCAATGTCTGCAACCATTGCAGGGATAGGCGTATTAAGGACATAAGATAACTTTTCAGCCATGAGAACTATTCTTAAATTCATTAACCAATCCGAGTAATTCGGTCAGGTTAATTAACATCTAATATGCTTCACAGTGATAGTAATTTAAACATTGTAAAATTCTGTAAATGAATTTATAATTAACAGCATTTTAGCATACATTCTTTTATTAATTACCAAAATAATTTAGGTCTTGTTTTAAATTGGTATCTCCCACTATTTTCATCAAACTATATTACCCTCAATTTATATAGTTTGGCAATATCTAATTAAAGAATGCTAGTGAGAATAAGGATCTCATTTTAAATGTATATAGCCTTGTGTGTGCACAACAAACTATATATAAATACATAGGTAGACAACTCTTGTCAATTACATCAACTATGTAACTCCTTGTATTTTGCCTCTTAAATCATAATGGTCAAGTGTGTGCACATCCGAACTAATATGATTTAAGTTAAGTCAGACCCAGCATTTTCATATAAGTGAAGAGAAAATTACAGCCCTTGTGTGTGCACAATAAAGCAGTAATGTCCAATTCCTTATAAACATCATATGTAATAAAAACAACATCTTAAATATTTAATATTTGCCTTGTGTGTGCACAATAAACTCATATTAAATATTTAATACTCTATTGTTTCTATCATGCTAGAAGGCAACGTTCGATATTCCAAATATATTTGAACGTTACAACTTAATATAAAATATTTGAGGGGTTTGTTATTAATTTGTCTCATCTTGTTTAGCGCGCATGCACACACACACACACACACACACACATATATATATATATATATAAAATATGCGTCATATTAATTAACATGCGAAGCATGTTTGCATAATATATAATGTGAGATCCCAAATTTTATGAATAAAGATTTAAATTTCTCCAAATATTTTTTGAATATTATGGTGTGGATTTGATATAATGTTATAGTTGTGGGTAACATTTATATATTTTGCAAAGCAAGCAAGTTGTTATATAATATTCAATTGGTCGGGGAATATTCATTTTAATAGGGAATATTCGTACGACGGCACAATCATTGGTGGACCCCAAAACTGAAGTATTGTCGTAGTTAGAAAACGACAGAATTATCATTTTATAAAAATAACGGCGAAAGTGTTACCGTTAAAACTGTTGAACTACCTGGTAGTAAAAGTACAGTAATACGCGTGGTTGCATAGTAGCACACGGTATTGATTATTGATGCTTACGTAAGAAGTCACTCAGTTATACTCAATTATTGCTACAGTAATTGATGCATCATATCTCTCATATTATTGATTCAATTATTGTCACAGTATCATCTATATAATATGTTATATTATTAAATCAATAATTGAGACGGTAAAGTTATTCATATTATTATTTGCAATATTGACAATGTCTAGAAGTTCTGTCAAAGAGAGGTTTGGTCACCTAATTGCGCGCCAATAAGGAGAAATCCTTATCGGAAAGCCCCCTCTTTCATGGGAATGACCTGGTTGTTAAATATTTTGAATTATAATATTAATGATGAATAAGTTTGTGTTGATTAAAGGGGAAATTGATAGTTTCATTGTGTTGGGATTATTAGTGTTGGTGGAAATCAATATTTATTTCGATAATAATTTATGTCTGGAGGTTATATTGACCAATCGGGTAATTAATCAGATAAATGAGAAATTAATTGCTTTTAATTCACATGATTATAACTATTTGTTCACATTTGTGTACTATTAGTTTACATTCTTGTACTATTAGGGGAGGTGGTGCAAGATTGATAATACTTGCATGACTAAGTTAAAAATAGAGGTATAGATGGAGGTACTATACTATAATTTGTATTTTCACATGTCTAGAACTATTGAGTCACATGATTTACTATTGATTCACATGATTTACTATTAGGGGAGGTGGTGCAAGTTTGATAATACTTGCAGGACTAAATTAAAAATGAAGGAAAAGAGGAAAGTATTATACTGTAATATTTCGAGCCCCAAAACGTGCAATTATCGAAACTATATTTTTCTATAAATAGAAGTTCATTCCTTCATTATTTTTCACCAATTCACTAAAGCTATATAGTAATTATTATAGAGAGAAATTATAGTGAGAATGAAGAAGAGAAGTCTGCTACCTCATTATTCCAGTATCTAGTCTTCTTTTGAGGTAAGGGGTATTATTCTTTCGTATTCATGAAGAGAGTTATTTTCTTTCAATACTTGTAAGGGTTGTTATTCCATTCTTTATTATTATGTTGGAATAACTTATCTATGCGAAGTACCGCATACATGGTGAAATTCTTCTGTTATTCCATTCTTTATTATTCTGTTGGAATAACCTGTCTGTGCGGTCTATCGCATGCCTGGTGAATTCTGTTGTTATTCCATTCTTTATTATTCTGTTAGAATATCTTGTCTGTGCGGATTACGCTTGACCTGGTTCCATTCTTTATTATTCTGTTGGGAATAACCTGTATGTGCGGTCTATCGCATGCATGGTGAATTCTTCTGTTATTCCATTCTTTATTATTCTGTTGGAATAACCTGTCTATGTGGATTACCACATGCATGGTGAATGATCCTTCGTATTCATTCTTTATTAAATTGTGGAAATGATTTGTCTACGTGGATTACCGCATGGCGGGTGAAAATCCATTTGCAGCTTTGTATATTCTATTATGCTCGTATGAGATATCATTTCTTTTGTACTCGTCATGGAATATCATTTTATTTGGTAATTTTCTTTTACGAGTTACTATTCATGGGTTACTATTCACCCGATTACTATTCACTCTAGTATTATTCACTTGGGTATTCGGGGCACTTTTCGTGTCAGAGTACTATTCATGAATTACTATTCACCTGATTACTATTCACACTAGTATCATTCACTCGGGTATTCGGGACACTTTTGTGTTGGGGTACTATTCACGGGGTACTATTCCCAAAGTACTATTCACGGGGTACTATTTACCCAAAAAATATAATTCTTTTCTTTCTAAATTATTTTGGTACATGAATATTATTCTTGAATTTTACTCTACAAAGCAGTATCATGTTGACAATTTGGATATTTTTAAACTCTGGATAAATTTAAAGTCTTTAATATTTATCCTTGATTTTGTTGGATTTGATTTCGTTTGATTATTGCTTATATCATTGTCATCATCCTCATGCTTATATTGTGATGAAAGTCATCTTTGACTTACGTGCATAGATGGACTTGGTATGATTATGACCAGGGATTATTCGGTATAATCATGATTGTAATGTAACGAATGATGTGATAAAAGTCCTCATTCGCCCGTAGTGCATTGATGGACAGTTATGGGTATGATTATGACCAGGAATTATTCGGTATAGTCATGACCATTGATGATTACATGAATATCCTTGGCCCGTAGTGAAGGGATGATTCAATGATGTGGTTTATTTATTAAGCTGAGTCTCAGTGATAAAGTTAATGAAAAACTTTTTAAATCATAGAAGACAGTAGATTTTATGCTCTACTTGACTCTTCTAATGGATTGCTTATTTTCACTGCAGTTGTTGATCTAAAACTTGTTGTCTATTGTATTCTATCAGTTGTTATACTGTTGAAGGCTAAGGAAAATATATTCTTCATTATCTTAGTCATAATATTTCTTTATGGGCTAGTTGAGCTCACCCTTTCTTTCATTGTTCTCTTCAGAAAATTAGAATATAGCTAGGACGAGTCGGGGAATGGAGTGATGGTCCAGGATAAATGGATTTAGCAGTCCTCACTATTCTACGGAATAATGTGATAATAATTGTAATAAGGACACCATTGAGTGTGGATATTATCTAGATGACAATATTCTTGTTTAAACTCTCAGCTATGTTTTGTCGTATTTTATATGACTATTATATAATTAAGTTGTATTTGAATTTATGTACCATGTATCTGGCGACTCAAGATGGGTGATGTATACCTGTTTTGGGGGTGTCACAATTGGTATCAAAGGGGGGGGGGAGATTGCAAGACCACAAATTTTATGAATAAAGATTTAAACTGGATTTGATATAATGTTATAATCGTGGGTAATATTTATAAATTTTGCAAAGTAAGCAAGTTGTTATATAATATTCGATTGGTCGGGGAATATTTGTTTCAATAGGGAATATTAATACGAGGGTACAATTGTGACACCCCCAAAATAGGTATACATCACTCATCTTGAGTTTCCAAATACATGGTATAGAATACAAATACAAACTTAATTATATAACCATCGTGTAATATATGACAAAACATAGCTGAGAGTTTAAATAGGAATGTTGCCTTCTAGACAATATCCACTCTCAAATAGAGTCCTCATTACATTTAATGTCACACTATTTTATAGAATAGTGAGGACTACTAATACACCATCTCGGACCATCACTCTGTTCCCCGACTAGTCCCGGCTACGTTCTCATTTCCTGAAAAGAACAATGAAAGCAAAAGTGTGAGCTCAACTAGCCCAGTAAGAAATATTATGACTAAGATAATGCAGGATAAATTATCATTAGTCTTCAATAATGTTAAACTGATAAAATACAATAGACATCAAGTTTGACTGCAGCGGAATAAGCAATCCATTAGAAGAGTCAAGTAGAGCATGATATCTACTATCTTCTATGATTTAAAATGTTTTCATCATTATCGCTGAGACTCAGCTTAATAAATAAACCACATCATCGAGTCATCCCTGCACTATGGGCCAAGAATATTCATTAAATCATCAATGGTCATGACTATACCGAATAATCCCTGGTCATAATCATACCAAAAATTGTCCATCAATGCACTACAGGCCATTGAGGACATTTACCACATCATTTATAACATTAAAGGTCATGATTATACCGAATAATCCCTGGTCGTAATCATACCAGTTCCATCTATGCACGTAAGCCAAAGATGACTTTCATCACAATATAAGCATGAGGATGATGACAATGACAAAATAATTCAATAAAACAAGTTCAAGGATAAATTTTAAAGATTTAAAATTTTATTTTATCCAGAAATCAATAACGTCCAAATTGTCAACATGATTCTTCTTTGTGGAGTAAAATTCAAGAATGCTCAGAAAAATATTTTCATGAAAAGATACTGGATGAAGCACAAATATCTAGGATATTCTACTTATTTCATGGAGTATAGAAGCCAAAACGTTAACCAACTGAGTATAATAGAATGTATGAAACTGCAAATGGATTTTCACCCGCCATGCGGTAATCCACGTAGACAAATCATTTCCACAATTTAATAAGGAATGAATACGAAGGATCATTCACCATGCATGTGGTAATCCACATAGACAGGTTATTCCAAAAAAATAATAAAGAATGGAATAACAAAAGAATTCACCAGGCATGCGATAGACCGCATAGACAAGTTATTCCCAACAGAATAATAAAGAATAGAACCAGGTCATACGTAATCCACACAGACAGGATGTTCCAACAAAATAATAATGAACAGAATAACAACAGAATTCACCAGGCATGCGATAGACCGCACAGACAAGTTATTCCAGCAGAATAATAAAGAATGGAATAACAGAAGAATTTCACCATGTATGCGGTACTTCGCATAGACAGGTTATTCCAATATAATAATAAAGAATGGAATAACAGCTCTTACGAGTATTGAAAGAAAAAAATTCACTTCATGAATACGAAATAATAATACACCTTACCTTAGAAAAACTGGATAATGGAATAGTGAGGTAGCAGACTTTTCATCTTCTTTCTCTCTATAATTTCTCTCTATAATAATTCCTCTATAGCTTTTGTGAATTTGTGAGAAATGAAGGAAGAATGAGCTTCTATTTATAGGAAAATATAGTTTCGATAATTTCACGTTTTAGGGCTCAAAATATTACAACATAATACCTTCAACTTTTCTTTCATTTTTAATTTAGTCCTGCAAGTATTATCAAACTTGAACCACCTCCCGTAATAGTAAATAATGTGAATCAATAGTTCAATCATGTGAATTAATAGTTATAATCATGTGAAAATACAAATTACAGTATAGTACCTCCATCTATACCTCCATTTTTAACTTAGTCATGCAAATATTATCAATCTTGCACCAACTCCCCTAATAGTACAAGAATGTAAATCAATAGTACACACATGTGAACAAATAGTAATAATCATGTGAATTAATAATAATTAATTGCTCATTTATCCGATTAATTACCCAACTGGTCAGTAAAACTTCCAGACATCAATTAATATCGAAATAAATGTTGATTTCCACTAACACTAATAATTCCAACAAAATGGAACTATTAATTTCATCTTTAATCAACACGAACTTATTCATCATTAATATTATAACTCATAATATTTAACAACCAGGTCATTCCCAAGAAAGAGGGGGCTTTCCAATAAGAATTTCTCCTTATTGGCGCGCAAATAGATGACCAAACCTCTCCCTGGCATAACTTCTAGATATTGTAAATATTGTAATTTAATAATTTGAATAACTTTGTCATCTCAATTATTGATTTAATAATATATCATATTACACAGATGATACTGTGGCAGTAATCGAATCAATAATATGAGAGATATGATGTAGCAATTACTGTAACAATAATTGAGTATAACTGAATGACTTCTCACGTAAGCATCAATAACCAATACCGTGTGCTACTATGCAACCACGCGTATTACTGTACTTTTACTACTGAGTAGTTCAATAGTTTAACGGTAAAACTTCCGCCATTATTTTTATAAAAAGATAATTTTGTCGTTTTCTAACTACGACAATACTTTCGTTGTAGGGTCCACCAATGATTGTGCCGTCGTACGAATATTCCCCGACCAATCAAATATTATATACCACTTGCTTACTTTGCAAAATTTGTAAATATTACTCACAACTATAACATTATATTATATCCACACCATAATATTAAAAATATATATTTCGAGAGAAATTAATCTTTATTCATAAAAGTTGGGGTCTTACAACCTCCCCTTCTTATAAAATTTCGTCCTCGAAATTAGGGTATAAACCTGGTATATCAAATAGGTGAGGATATTTTGACTTCATCTCAAATTCTAACTCCCAGGTCATTTCTTCCACATCGTGGTTTCTCCACAAAACTTTGACTTGAGGTATAACCTTGGAGCGTAGAATATGATCCTTCTTATCCAAGATTTTAACAGGTAATTCTTCATACGTTAAATCTTCCTCTATCTCATCTGGTTCTAATTAAATAATGTGTTTCAGGTCTTTCACATATTTATGTAACATAGATATGTGGAAAACGTTATGAACACGAGATATACTTGGCAGTAAGGCGAGTTTATAAGCCACAGTTCCTACTTGGTCGAGGATTATAAATGGGCTAATGAATCGAGGATTGAGCTTTCCTCTCTTTTCAAATCACGTAAGTCCTTTCCATGGAGCAACACGTAACAACACATGATCTCCAATATTGAATTTCACGTCTTTTCGATGAAGATCAACATAACTCTTTTTGTCGATCTTGTGAGGTTTTTATACGTTGTCAAATTGTTTAAATCTTTTTTGTAGTCATACGTACCAAATCTGGTCCCAATAACATTGCTTCACCCACCTCATCCCAGCATACTGGAGAACAACACTTTCTTCCATAAAACGCCTCAAATGGAGCCATGCCAATACTTGCTTGATAACTATTATTGTAGGAAAACTCCACCAATGGTAAGAACTTGTCCCAACTTCCCTTGAAGTCAAGGACATAGAGTCTTAATAAATCTTCAAGAGTTTGAATAGTCCTTTTCGACTGCCCATCCGTTTGAGGATGATATGCTGAACTAAATCGTAAGTTCGTGCCCATAGCCTTTTGCAAACTAACCCAAAATCTTGAAGTGAATATTGGGTCTTGATTAGAAACTATGGATACTGGCAAACCATGCAATCTTACAATCTCGTTTATGTACATACTAGCAAGACGTTCAAGTGTAAAAGTTTCTCGTATCGGTAAGAAATGAGCAGACTTGGTCAATCTATCAACAATGACCCAAATCGCATCTATCCCTTGAGAAACCTTGGTAAGACCAGTAATGAAATCCATGGTAATGTGCTCCCACTTCCATTCTGAAATTTCAAGTGGTTGCAATGGACCAAAAATGACTGCTGCCAACTCTAGGACATGAGTAGGATAATTCCTCTCCTGTTGAGTTCTTGAAAATTCTTCTCACATTCCTCGCTCCAACCGAATTTTGTATCTTTTTGAGTTAGCTGGTTTAATGGAGTATCGATTCGAGAAAACCTTTCTATGAATCTCCGATAATAACCAGCTAAGCCGAGAAAGCTACGTACTTCGGTCACTGACTTAGGTTGCTCCCAACTTTGAATTGCTTTAATCTTTGCCGGGTCAACAGATATTCCATGATTTGATATCACGCGCCCAAGGAATGCAACTTCTTCAAGCCAGAACTCACATTTCTTCAACTTATCATATAGCTTGTTTTCACTAAGCTTTTGGAGTATCAGCCTCAAGTGTTTCTCATGGTCTTCATGGGTTTTGGAGTATATGAGGATGTCATCAATAAAGACGACCACAAAGTGATCCAAATATTCCTTGAATACTCGGTTCATCATGTCCATGAAGGCAACAGGAGAATTAGTCAATCCAAAAGACATGACTAGGAATTCATAATGCCCGTACCGAGTTCTGAAAGCAGTCTTTGGAATGTCATCAGTTTTAATCTTCAACTGATGATATCCAGAACAAAGATCAATCTTTGAAAAGAATTTGGCTCCTTGCAACTGGTCAAACAGGTCATCAATGCGAGGCAACGGGTACCTATTTTTGATGGTGACATCATTAAATTCCTGATAATCAATACAAAGTCACATACTTCCATCTTTCTTCTTCACGAATAGAACAGGAGCACCCCAAGGAGACATATTACGATGAATGAAACTGATGTCTAACAATTCCTGTAGTTTGGTTTTTAACTCCCGAAGTTCAATAGGAGTCATTCGATATGGGGCTTTGGAAATGGGTTTTGTACCGGATTCAAGGTCAATAAAAAATTCAATTTCACGCTCTGGGGGTAGGCCATGAAGTTCTTCAGGGAATATGTCAGAAAATTTATTAACAATAGAAATATAATTTAAATCTGATGTATTTTTATTTAAATCCGTTACATGGGCTACGAAAGCTTGACATCCATTTTTTAATAAATGAATAGCTTTATGACTTGATATGACAGTTATTGATTTTAGTGGGTTGGTTTCTTTAATTCGCATAATAGGTTGGTTAGGAATATGAAAGCTAACAACTTTACGAAAATAATCGATTTTAGCATGATGAGTAGTTAATGTGACAACCCAAGAAATTAGAAAATTTATTAAAATCTTAAATGATTGATTTAAGGTCAAATAATAGACCTAGACAGAAAATAAGTGTATGCGTTTGATATTTTTGGGATGGAATTTTGAGGATTTCAAAATTTGGTGTAGGATTTTGGAGAATTATTTAGGATTAAGTATATATGTGTATATGTTTTGCGGATATGGTATTATATGTGTTCAGAATATGTGGTTAAGGGTCAAGGGTTGACCAGATAAAATTTATCAGTATCAAACCCTAATATTATTAAGAACGTCAACGTTCAGTTAGAAAACCCTAATGACTGATAAGAAACCCTAAAATCGGTTCTGAAACCCTAATTTCAGTTCTGGGAATCTGAAACCCTAATTCGGAAATTAGAAACCCTAATATGAGAATTTAAAGGATAATTGTAATGCTTAAGTGATATTAATTATAATATTAATTAGGGTAAAGCTTAATTAATTAGCAAACCCTAATTTTAGATTTTTAAATCCTAATTGTTCCGTCAGAAACCCTAATGTACAATTGTTGACTTACTTGCTAAATTAGCAATTTAAAATTGGGATAAAATAATTCTAATTAACAAAATTGATTTATGAATGGGAAAGTTTAATTTAATTCGAGAATCCTAATTACAATTTTGAAATATTAATTTTTCTATTTTTTGAAAATCCTAAGGGTTAATAACCGTGAATTTTAAGTCACTATATATGTATGTACATTATTGATATTTAAAACTTTGTGTTATACAATGATTTAATATGTGAAAAGGGGGTTAGTAATAGGTGGGGATTCAATTGAGGACTCATGTCGGTAGCTGAGTTGTATGATTCCATGTATGGGCAGGGAATTGTACTTGGTGTAAAATCCACTTAGTTTCTGGCACGGATAATTATTGAAATGTTTGTGTCGCGCTATTTGCTATATGCATCTTAAGAGGGTGATTCCTTTCTCATGTGTATAACAGGTAGATAAGTCATAGATAGAGAATATAAGGTTAAGTATGAGTTCTTAAAACTTATACTTATGTGACATTCTTGACTCATAGTTATATGAAATGTTTATGAACCCCTCAGCGAATGGACTCCAAAGGTCTGACTATGACAAGTTCTTAAACTCATATAATTGTAGCAATTTATGAACTCATAAGTGTGGTTTGATGAACTGGATATAGTTATGTGTGAATGGAGTATTGAGGATAATAGGAACAGATAGATTGTTAAGCAAACGATTGTTAGTGGAGACATAAGTTTTCCAAAACTCCTAGCTATGCTAGACTTCAAAATTTTGACATCAATCTAAATACGCACTATGTGCTTTTAAAAAAAATGTAGACTCGTAATCATTTTTGAAACGGTTTAAAGTATAGTCTATGCTACTTATTTCGGCTAGACGCAAATGATTTGAAATACCAAAAGTTATTTTATTTATCACTCATGTACCATGTAACCTGGTGTGGAGATGATAAAAAGGTGATGGATTTGTAAATACAGGAATACTTAGTGTGAATTTGATCTAAAATCGTTATTCCACTATTGTATGATGTGTTAAGATGAAGTCATACAATGACGGCATCCTCAAATGGAATGTTAATACAGTACGACATCATGACGTCATTCTTCAAAAATATTTTCAAAAATTTTAATTTGCCAACGGGGTTTGGCTACACATAAATAATTCGATTGAATTTAATTATTGGTATGAGTCTATGCTATTCGATTCAGCTAGACTAATGTTTATGAAAACTCTAAGTATTCATTGAAAGAAATTTCCCGAACCAAATTGCTTTGGTGCGGAATTCGATAATAAGACTGAGGTGAACTATGTTGTTTGGATAAATAATCCAATCTAGTAGCGTAAATATTCGCTGGACATAATTAATACGTTATGCATGACGTAAGAGTACGATAGGCTAATCACCAAAAGTACTAGCAACGGTAGTTTACCTTCTTTGTGATTGTAAACCTACCAAGTAATGTAAAGTTTTGCGGTATGAATACCGTTAAAACTAGGTGTTCATGGTCTATATGACCCCTCAACAATTTGCAAAACTTTTACTCTTGTGAGTGGTGTATTGTGTAGCATGTGATGATGTATGAATGGTGTAAGCTATTTGGTGTAAGGTGAATTTTAGGGACGAAATTCTTAGAAGAAGGGGTGAATGTGACAACTCGAGAAATTAGACAATTTATTAAAATCTTAAATGATTGTTTTAAGGACAAATAATAGACCTAGACAGAAAATAAGTGTATGCGTTTGATATTTTTGGGATGGAATTTTGAGGATTTCAAAATTTGGCGTAGGATTTTGGAGAATTATTTAGGATTAAGTATATATGTGTATATATTCTGTGGATATGGTATTATATGTGTTTAGAATATGTGGTTAAGGGTCAAGGGTTGACAAGATAAATTGTATCAGTATCAAACCCTAATATTATTAAGAACGTCAACCTTCTATTAGAAAACCCTAATGACTGATAAGAAACCCTAAAATCGGTTCTAAAACCCTAATTTCAGTTCTGGGAATCCGAAACCCTAATTCATAAATTAAAAATCCTAATCTGGGAATTTAAAGGATAATTATAATGCTTAAGTGATATTAATTAGGGTAAAGTTTAATTAATTAGGAAACCCTAATTTCAGATTTTTAAACCCTAGTCGTTCCGTCAGAAACCCAAATGTACAATTGTTTACTTAATTACTAAATTAGCAATTTAAAAATGGAATAAAATAATCCTAATTAACAAAATTGATTAATGAATGGGAAAGTTTAATTTAATTCGAGAATCCTAATTAAAATTTAGAAATTTATTTTTTGAAAACCCTAAGGGTTAATAACCGTAAATTTTAAGTCACTATATATGTATGTACATTATTGATATTTAAAACTTTGTGTTATACAGTGATTTAATATTTGACAACATATTTGAAGTGGTGCATGGATCAATAAACATATATACTATAGGTATGGATATATACATTTATAGATTTTATTAAAAATGAAAGTTTCGTAACCTAATTATACATTAGGTGAGACAATTAAATAACTTAAGGGTTATGGTAGTAAATAAAGGTTAGTATTTAATATGTATACTAGCTTAAGTGGATAATTTTGTTATTTCAAGTGACTAATGATTTTAAACCTAATTCTTGTAAACCTAATTAGGTTATGAGCTAAAGTCACATGTATAGGTAATTAAATTTCATTAGATTAGGAATGGAAACCCTAAATAAATAATTTGGGTAGCATATATTAAAATTGTTAGACTATGTTTATTACATGGCCCAAAACAATTAAGGAGGGAGCCCAAAAGAAATAAAATGCAAACCAATACTTAGTCTACTTGATTAAGGATATTTTAGACTTTTGATTAATCAAATTTGTGCATTAAAATAAAAGCAAATTGGGAGATATAATGGGCTAGAGGGACCAGCCATTTAAGGCCTTTTAAGGCAACTAATTAAGCTAAACAATGTCCATAATTAGTAACTCTTACACACAAGTACATGGTTGTCAAGCTCTCATTGGTTGTAAATCTATTAAACACTCTTAATCACATGATTAGGCTAGTTGAAAGGATAAGGCAAAGCCTTTTATCCATGGGTCAAGGAAAGTACGGGGGATAATAATGAATCAACCATTTCATTTGCTAAAATACTCCACTTTCTCTCATTCTTCTTCTTCTTCTTCTAACTTTTTCTCCCAAGCTAGCAACTTCAAGAGAGAGAAAAGAGAGAGAGGTTCGGTTTTCAGAGAGAGAGAGAGAGAGCAAGGGAGAGAGAGGTGTGGTAGGTTAATTGATGTATCCTAAGTTCATTACTTACTTTGGTAAATCAAGGAAGGTAGCCACTAAATCAAGGTATAACATAACCTTCATCTTTTATTTCTACTTTATTTTATAGCTTGAGTTTTGTTGTGGTTATGAGCAAATACTCAAGATACCCTAGTTCTACATATCATCATGTATGGAACTCAGTATCTTGAGTGTTAGATCAAAGGCTTAGAGGAAGAAAATGTGCATATGTGCTCCAAGGGGTGAAACCTTGTTTTTCTTCCACTAAATCTTGTATAACTCAAGTTTTACAACTTGGATTTGTGATCCATCGAAGGGGTGTGCTAGATACATGAGTTATCTAGTAAACTCAAGTGGTAGAACACAAATCTAGTATGTATTGAAGCCTTTGGGGCTGTTTTTCCCAAAACAATCCACTTTGAATGTTAAGGGTTCAAAACCCTAAAATAGTTATTGTTCCGTTTTTCTTGAGGCTTTTTTGGTCAGTTTCATGTCTTTTAAAAATTTGGGAAAAATCACAGAGGTACCTTAAGAAGTTTTCTACATGTAGGAAAAAGAACAGACGCGTTTCGATGTATAGGTTGTCCTAATGGCTATTTCCGTAAAGGACTCCGAAATATTAACCTTTGAATATCTCACTGTGTATACACTGGAAAATTCCGAAATTTTTACAATAGGTTCATATATGTTATGAGAATATACCCAGAAAATTTCATATTTTTCTGAGCAAAACTCATCTTATGAAAAATGAATCAAGATCCGAGTGTTTTGGGCACTTTAAAAATAGTAAATCATTTTCTAAAATTCCAGAAAACTTTGGGGATCATTGTGGGTTCATATACTGTCCAAATCCAGAAAATGAGAATTTTTGGAATCAGTTTACTATTTTTCCTAAAAATAATTAAGTTATGAATAAAAAGAAATAAATAGTTAAATGATGTCTTAAATAAGAAAAATATGATTTTAATGCTTGAATACTCCTAATATATAATGTTAAGACTATTCTAGGGCATTTTGGTAATTTACAATAAGAAATATTATTTATGACCCTTTATGGATTTTAAATAAGAGGTTTAATAAAGGGTGAACAATTAAAATAAATTGTTTACTGATATAATAAATTATTAAAATATTATTATGATATTAATAATATTAGAATATGATATTGTTAAGTAAATAAAAATATTAAGATTAAAACTTCATTAAAATATTATTAAATGGTTAATCATATTTGATTTAAAATATTAAAAAATAATTAAAGTATTATTAAATTATTAATAATATTAGATTAAAATATTAATCTTAGAATAAAATATTATTAAAAGATTAATAATATTAAATTAAAGTATTATTAAATGATTAAAATATTATTAAGTAAATAATAATATTTGAGATTAAATAAAATGTTATTAATGTAATAACATTAGTAAGGGAATAAAATATTAATACGATTGGTAAATGACTAAAAGTATTATTAATTGATTAATGATACTAAAGCATAAGTGAGATATTATTAAAGTAATAATATTAATGCATGATTAAAATATAATTAAGAGAATTAATAATATTAGGAAAGTTTTAAAATATTATTAAGATGTTAATAATATTAGTAAGCGGATAAAAGTGTTATTAAGTGAACTAGTAATACTAAGAGGGGAATTAAATATTATCAAGATTAATAATATTAAGTGAATTAAAGGTAGTTGTTATCTGAAAATTATTGCAAGTCTATAAAAAAAAATATTGACTGCTAAGAAAATTATCTGTGATAATTGTTAAGTGTTTAGGCAGAGTTTAATTGAACTTAAACTCGATATTTGTCTGACTAGACCGTCGGGATGATAGAATTGTGTCAGTTTCAAGTCAGACTGAAATAGTTTGACCTGATATTAAGTCTTATGTGTATGTGCTATATGTTTAGGTTATTATATGTATATATATAATAGTATTATATTGTGATGATATTATTCTAATATTAGAGATCTATATTACTAATATTAGGTCTTCGGATAAAGTGTTATAAATTGCTTAGCGGTAATCAACGATTCAGGCAAGTTTTACTTAACTCTACTAAGAGTTGTTTCATTCAGATATATTTATGGTTAATCATTGCTGATTGTTATGGATAATTATACTCTGTACATATTGTATGTATAAGTCAGGTATAAAAGGCTGATCACCTTCATTACCAGTTGGTCCAGATATATTTGTTCATGTTCAATACTTGTTCAGTCAAAAGTTTATTCGTGCTAGTTCTCAATTATATTGATGAATTATAGCCAGCTTATTATTCAGACTCTTTCAATCATGATATATCCTTAAATTATATTTAAACTTGCTGGGTAACTTTCTTGCTCACCCTTGCTATATCATGATAAACATTGCCGATAAGGCGAATGCATTCGGATACAGAAAAAAGGATAATGCCAAGTATTGCTTGGGATAAAATGTGCAGCTGGTTTGTAATAGTATAGTTGGATAATAATGTTATGTGTTAGATTGTTTATGATTTGTGTTTAAGTTAAGGTTACTCGATTTTGGAGAATAGTGTGTAAAGTGTATTGTATAAATAATTTAAGTTTATATCTTCAGCGATAATTATAGAATGATTGAACCGAATCCGCGATGATTTGGGACCCGAATTTGGGGATCTCACAGTTAACCAATCAATCCCTAAAATCACATCAAATGCAAGTATTTTCAAGGAAATAAGATCGACAGGTAACGTAAAGTTACCGATTTAAATCAAACAAGACTTATAAATCGTGGATGTAATGAAGGTTTCTCCCAACGGAGTTTTAACAGATAAGTCAAAGTCTAATTTCTCTAGAGTCAACTTTAAACGTTGAGCGCAAGTAGGAGAAATAAAGGAATGGGTAGAACTGGTATCAAATAAAGTATAAACTTTGCTAGAGTTTATGATTAGCTTACCTGTGATCAACTCGTTCGGATTCCTCGCTTTTTGGGAGGTTACGATAAACGCTCTCCCTTGAACTACCGGTTTTGTCTTGTCTGGGACACCCTTTGATGGCTCCATCCCAGCTGGACTTGACTTTGGTGCACTACAAAATCGGTCTAGGTGACCTTCTTTTCCACAATTATTACATGATTTTGACTGCATCGTGCAGTTTAGACTTATGTGTCCTTCCCCTCCACATTTGTAATATACGACCGGTGGTCGTTCTCCTTCCTTAACAACAGCTGCTGGTGTTGACGTCTTTCCATCATTGTTGAATCTCCTCTTCTTGAAATGTCCACTCTTATTGTCATGGCCATGATTACCACCGAAGTGATTACCATTTCTGGCATGTTAATTCCCTCCACGTTTGTTGTCACCGCTTCGATGACTGCTACCACTGGTATTATCGACTTGTCGGCTGCTCTCTCTTGGTTGGGTTGACTCATTATCGCGCTCCAATAACTGAGCCCTATTCACAACATCTGAATACAAACACAGTTTATGAGAGATAAGGTATTGACGTATCTCGGGTTTCAAACCTCTTAGAAACATGTGCGTCATTCTCTCCTCATTATCAACCAAATGGGACGCAAACCAAGACAACTCGACAAACTTAACTTCGTATTGCGCCCCGGTCATATTATTTTGCTCAAGCTTGATGAACTCTACCTCCTTCATGTGACGAATACTTTCAGAAAAGTACTTGTCATTGAACAGCTCTTGGAACTTCTCCCAAGACATTTTGAGTGCGAAAGGTTGAGTACACTTTACAGATTCCCACCAGTAATCTGCCTCTGCTCGCAACTGAAGGTGGCAAAGGGAACCTTTTGCTCCTCGGAGCATCCCAAGACATCAAATATCTTGTTGATCTTCTTTATCCATGTCTCCGCCTTAAGTGGTTTTGGCTCTATAAAAAACTCTAGTGGTCCCAGCTCCTTGAACTGCTTAGCGGTGATCGTCCGAGAGTTGTCAGTGTTTCCACCTGAATTTTGGACAAGAGTCACTCTCGCCTGATGTTGTATGAATTGCATAAAGCCTCTGAACATCTCATCGTTCATCATTTCATCGGTGTTATTGTTTACATGAGAATTATTGTCTTCCTATTGCACATTACCCTGTGTATTGATCGTTGGTGACTCAACGGCCTCATGTGATTCATTGCTTATCTCAACATTTTAGGATGCCATTTTCAAATACTGCCACAAAATAAGGGTTAATTAACATATCACATATTATCCCTATACTCTAACCGACTAATTAAATACCAAATAAACTTAGGTAGGTCATACTAGTGAATGAATTCCCCGTCTCTCCCCTCCTAGTTCTTGTCTCACATCTCAGCCAGGGATCATATCTCTAAGGTTTGATACCAACTGTGACTCCCCCAAAATAGGTATACATTACCCATCTTGAGTCGCCAAATACATGGTACATAATACAAATACAAACTTAATTATACAACCGTCGTGTAATATACGATAAAACATAGCTGAGAGTTTAAACAGGAATGTTGCCTTTTAGACAATATCCACTCTCAAATAGAGTCCTCATTACATTTATTGTCACACTATTTTATAGAATAGTGAGGACTACTAATACACCATCTCGGACCATCACTCTGTTCCCCGACTAGTCCCGGCTACGTTCTCATTTCCTGAAGAGAACAATGAAAGCAAAAGGGTGAGCTCAACTAGCCCAGTAAGAAATATTATAACTAAGATAATGCAGGATAAATTATCATTAGTCTTCAACAATGTTAAACTGATAAAATATAATAGACATCAAGTTTAACTGCAGTGAAATAAGCAATCCATTAGAAGAGTCAAGTAGAGCATGATATCTACTATCTTCTATGATTTAAAATGTTTTCATCAATTTTTATCACTAAGACTCAGCTTAATAAATAAACCATATCATCAAGTCATCCCTGCACTACGGGGCAAAGATATTCATTAAATGATTAATGGTCATGACTATACCAAATAATCCCTGGTCATAATCATATCAAAAACTATCCATCAATGCACTACAGGCCACTGAGGACTTTTACCACATCATTTATAACATTACAGATCATGATTATACTGAATAATCCCTGGTCATAATCATACCAAGTCCATCTATGCACGTAAGCCAAAGATGACTTTCATCACAATATAAGGATGAGGATGATGACAATGACATAATAATTCAATAAAACAATTTCAAGGATAAATTTTAATGATTTAAAATTTTATTTTATCCAGAAATCAATAACGTCCAAATTGTCAACATGATATTTATTTGTGCAGTAAAATTCAAGAATACTCAGAAGAATATTTTCATGAAAAGATACTGAATGAAGCGCAAATATTCAGGATATTCTACTAATTTCATGGAGTATAGAAGCCAAAACTTTAACCAACTGAGTATAATAGAATGTATGAAACTGCAAATGGATTTTTGCCCGCCATGCGGTAATCCACGTAGACAGATCATTTCTACAATTTAATAAGGAATGAATACGAAGGATTATTCACCATGCATGCAGTAATCCACATAGACAGGTTATTCCAACAGAATAACAAAAGAATTCACCAGGCATGCGATAGACCGCACAGATAGTTTATTCCTAACAGGATAGTAAAGAATCGAACAAGGTCATGCGTAACTCACACAGACAGGATATTCCAATAGAATAATAAAGAATAGAATCAGGTCATGCGTAATCCGCACAGACAGGATGTTCTAACAGAATAATAAAGAATAAAAACAGGTCATGCGTAATCCACATTGATAGGCTGTTGCAACAGAATAATAAAGAATGGAATAACAACTGAATTCACCAGGCATGAAATAGACCGCACAGACAGGTTATTCCAGCAGAATAATAAAAAATGGAATAACAGAAAATTTTCACCATGTATGCGGTACTTCGTATAGACAGGTTATTCCAACATAATAATAAAGAATGGAATAACAGTTCTTACGAGTATTGAAAGAAAATAATTCTCTTAATGATTACGAAAGAATAATACCCCTTACCTTAGAAAAATTGGACACTAGAATAGCGAGGTAGTCGACTTCTCTTCTTTTTTCTCTCTATAATTCTCTTAATAATAATTGCTCTGTAGCTTTTGTGAATTGGTGAGAAATGAAGGAAGAATGAGCTTCTATTTATAGAAAAATATAGTTTCGATAATTGCACGTTTTGAGGCTCAAAATATTACAATATAATACCTTCAACTTTTCTTTCATTTTTAATCTAGTCCTGCAAGTATTATCAAACTTGTACCACCTCCCCTAATAGTAAATAATGTGAATCAATAGTTCAATCATGTGAATCAATAGTTATAATCATGTGAAAATACGAATTACAGTATAGTACATCCATCTATACCTCCATTTTTAACTTAGTCATGCAAGTATTATCAATCTTGCACCAACTCCCCTAATAGTACAAGAATGTGAATCAATAGTACACACATGTGAACAAATAGTTATAATCATGTGAATTAATAGAAATTAATTGCTCATTTATCCGATGAATTACCCGACTGATCAGTAAAACTTCCAGACATCAATTAATATCGAAATAAATGTCAATTTCCACTAACACTTATAATTTTAACATAATAGAACTATCAATTTCATCTTTAATCAACACGAACTTATTTATCATTAATATTATAAATCACAATATTTAAAAACCAGGTCGTTCCCAGAAAAGAGGGGGCTTTCCGATAAGGATTTCTCTTTATTCGCGCGTAATTAGATGACTAAACCTTTCCTTGACAGAACTTCTAGACATTATAAATATTGTAATTTAATAATATGAATAACTTTGTCATCTCAATTATTGATTTAATAATATATCATATTATGCAGATGATACTGTGACAATAATCAAATCAATAATATGAGAGATATGATGCAGTAATTACTGTATCAATAATTGAGTATAACTTAGTGACTTCTCACGTAAGCAGCAATAACCAATACCGTGTGCTACTATGCAACCACATGTATTATTGTACTTTTACTACCGGGTAGTTCAACAGTTTAACGGTAAAACTTCCGCCGTTATTTTTATAAAAAATAATTATGTCATTTTCTAACTACGCCAATACTTCCGTTGTGGGGTCCACCAATGATTGTGTCATCGTACGAATATTCTTTGTTAAAACGAATATTCCCTGACCAATCGAATATTATATAACCACTTGCTTACGTTGCAAAAGTTATAAATATTACCCACAACTATAACATTATATTATATCCACACCATAATATTCAAAAATATATTTCGAGAGAAATTAATCTTTATTCATAAAAGTTTGGGTCTTACAACAATCATTGGTGCACCCCACAATTGAAGTATTGTCGTAGTTATAAAACGAGAGAATTATCATTTTATAAAAATAGCGGCGAAAGTGTTACCGTTAAAAAGGTTGAACTACCTGGTAGTAAAAGTACAATAATACGCATGGTTGCATAGTAGCACACGGTATTGATTATTGATGCTTACGTAAGAAGTCACTTAGTTATACTCAATTATTGCTAGTAATTGATGCATCATATCTCTCATTTTATTGATTCAATTATTATCATAGTATCATTTGTATAATATATTATATTATTAAATCAATAATTGAGACGGCAAAGTTATTCATATTATTATTTGCAATATTGACAATGTCTAGAAGTTCTGTTAAGGAGAGATTTGGTCACCTAATTGCGCGCTAATAAGGAGAAATCCTTATCGGAAAGCTCCCTCTTTCCTGGGAATGACCTGGTTGTTGAATATTGTGAATTATAATATTAATGTTAAATAAGTTCGTGTTGATTAAAGATTAAATTGATAGTTTCGTTGTGTTGGGATTATTAGTGTTGGTAGAAATCGACATTTATTTCGATAATAATTGATTTTTAGAGGTTATATTGACCAATCGGATAATTAATCGGATAAATGAGGAATTAATTGCTATTAATTCACATGATTATAACTATTTGTTCACATGTATGTACTATTGATTCACATTCTTGTACTATTAGAGGATGTGGTGCAAGATTGATAATACTTGCATGACTAAGTTAAAAATGAAGGTATATATGGAGGTACTATACTGTAATTCGTATTTTTACATGTCTAGAACTATTGAGTCACATGATTTACTATTAATTCACATGATTTACTATTAGGGGAGGTGGTGCAAGTTTGATAATACTTGCAGGACTAAATTAAAAATGAAGGAAAAGAGGAAGGTATTATACTGTAATATTTTGAGCCCCAAAATGTGCAATTATCGAAACTATATTTTTCTATAAATAGAAGCTCATTCCTTCATTATTTTTCACCAATTCACTAAAGATATAGAGCAATTATTATAGAGATAAATTAAAGAGAGAAAGAAGAAGAAAAGTCTGCTACCTCACTATTCCAGTATCCAGTCTTCTTTTGAGGTAAGGGGTATTATTCTTTCGTATTTATGAAGAGAGTTATTTTCTTTCAATACTCGTAAGGGTTGTTATTCCATTCTTTATTATTATGTTGGAATAACATGTCTATGCGAAGTACCGCATACATAATGAAATTCTTCTGTTATTCCATTCTTTATTATTCTGTTGGAATAACCTATCTGTGCGGTCTATTGCATGCCTGGTGAATTTTGTTGTTATTCCATTCTTTATTCTGTTGGAATATCCTGTCTATACGGATTACGCATGACCTGGTTCCCTTCTTTATTATTCTGTTGGGAATAACATGTCTGTGCGATCTATCGCATGAATGCTGAATTCTTCTGTTATTCCATTCTTTATTATTCTGTTGAAATAACATGTCTATGTGGATTACCGCATGCATGGTGAATGATCCTTCGTATTCATTCTTTATTAAATTGTGGAAATGATCTGTCTACGTGGATTACCACATGGCGGTGAAAATCCATTTGCAGCTTTGTATATTTTATTATACTCGTATGAGATATCATTTCTTTTGTACTCGTCATGGAATATCATTTTCTTTGGTATTTTTCTTTTACGAGTTACTATTCATGGGTTACTATTCACCCAATTACTATTCACTCTAGTATTATTCACTTGGGTATTCGGGGCACTTTTCGTGCCGGAGTATTATTCACGAGTTATTATTCACCCGATTACTATTCACTCTAGTATCATTCACTCGGGTATTCGGGACATTTTTTGTGTCGGGATACTATTCACATGGTACTATTCCCGAAGTACTATTCACGGGATACTATTTACCCGAAAAATATATTTTTTTTCTGTGCAAATTATTTTGGTATGTGAATATTATTCTTGAATTTTACTCTACAAAGCAGTATTATGTAGACAATTTGGATATTTTTAAACTCTGGAGAAATTTAAAGTCTTTAATATTTATCCTTGATTTCGTTGGATTTGATTTCGTTTGATTATTGTTTATATCATTTTCATCATCCTCATGCTTATATTGTGATGAAAGTCATCTTTGGCTTACGTGCATAGATGGACTTGGTATGATTATTACTAGAGTTTATTCGGTATAATCATGACCGTAATGTAACAAATGTGAGATCCCGAATTTTATGAAATAAAAGTATTCATTTTTTCTATTTTGGTAAATAGTTAAATTGATAAAAGTTTAAAGTTAAGGGTAATATGTGGAAATTTTTACAAAATAAGCAAGTTGATATAAAATATTCGTTGTATTGGAGAATATTCGATTAGTCGGGGAATATTCTTTTTTCCGAGAAATATCCGTACGACGGTATAATCATTGGTGGACCCCACAACGAAATTCTTGTCGGATTGAGAAAATGACAAAAATATTTTTTTGAAAATAACGACAGAAGTTTATCGTTAAAACTGTTGAACTACTCGGTAGTAAAAGTACAGTAATACACGTGGTTGCATAGTAGCACACGGTATTGATTATTGATGCTTACGTGAGAAGTCACTTAGTTTGTTCAATTATTGCTACACTAATTGCTGCATAGTATCTCACGTTATTTGATTCAATTATTGTCGATATTTTATATATTATTAAATCAATAATTGAGACGACGAAGTTAGTAATATTATTATTTTCAATATTAACGATGTCTAGAAGTTCTGCCAAGAAGAGGTTTGGTCACCTAATTGCGCGCCAATAGGGAGAAATCCTTATTGGAAAGTCCCCTCTTTCTTGGGAACGACCTGGTCGATTAATATTGTGAATTATAATAATGATGATAAATGTTGTTAAATATATTGAGGTGTCTTTTTATGAAGTCACGAAAGTTTATATATATATATATATATATATATATATATATATATATATATATATATATATATATATTATATATATATATATATATATTATATATATATATAAATTTTGTTTTATTAGTATTATTAAGGTAATAAAACAGAAAAAAATTTTATATAAAACAGAATACTTTTATAAAATTATTTGTTTTATTAGACAATAATTAAAATATATTATATTTTATTATACATAGTGTTTTGCATAGTAAAATCTTTTTATATAAAACAGAATACTTTTACAAAGTTATTTGTTTTATTAGACAATAATTAGAATATATTATATTTTATTATGCATAGTATTTGCATAGTGCATGTATATTGTTTTGCATAGTAAAATCTTTTTATATAAAACAGAATACTTTTATAAAGTTATTTATTTTATTATACAATAATTAGAATATAATATATTTTATTATGCATAGTATTTGCATAGTACTTATATAGTGTTTGCATAGTAATTTTTTTTTATAAAATAGAATACTTTTATAAAGTTATTTATTTTATTAGACAATAATTAGAATATAATATATTTTATTTAAAAGATTTTGTTTTATTAAAATATTTTATTAATATTGCATAGTAAATTAATATGGACCGTCCGTTTAAAAGTAAATCAATATGGACCGTTCATGAATTAGTTACTATTCAGTCCATTCTCCTATAAATAGAAGCTCATTCATTCATTATTTCTTACGAATTCACTGAAACTCTAGAGAGAGAAATTATAGAGAGAAAGAAGGAAAGTATTCTGCTACTTCACTACTAATATATCCAGTTTCTTCTAAGGTATGAGATATTATTATTATAATAAGGGGTATTATTCTTTCGTATCACGAAGAGAGTTATTTTCTTTCAATGCTCGTAAAGGCTGTTATTCCATTCTTTATTATTATGTTGGAATAACCTGTCTATGTGAAGTACCGCATACATGGTAAAATTCTTTTGTTATTCCATTCTTTATTATTATGTTGGAATAATCTGTCTATGCGAAGTACCGCATGTAGGGTTTCGACACAGAACTGCACAGCGAAAATGGAACAATTTAAAACAATTTTTGAAACCCTGAACAGGATCCATGCGAAAATAATTAATTCAGTGGTTAGAAATTATACCGAATATAAAAATGCTTCTGAAATTGATGTGCTCGAATCTCCAACGCAATCCAAACGAATCGCACCTCTACGGTATCCACACGAATGCCCCGCGAACCGTCGTACGATCTGCAGTAAACGGAATTGCGGTACTAGCCACCAAAAGGAATGAATTTTAGAACTGTTTCTCTCTAGTCTCTCTCTAAGAGCGGCTAGGGTTATGATGCTATGATATAACCCTAAGTGGCTACTATATCATATATATATAGTAGTTAAAAAGGGGATTAATCAAAACCTAATTTCATAAAATCCATATATATATATATATATATATATATATCTTAATTAAGTCTTACTTAATTAATATACATATATACAAATTATCCTTTTAATTTAAATTCGTGATTTAAATACTATTAATCATATTAATATATTTAAATCCTTAAAATTTAAATTAATTCCATTTTAAATTATGTTCTATGTGTGTGACCCTATAGGTTATTATTACGTTGTCAATAATTTTAAAATCATATTATAAAATTATAAACAGTGAGCGGCATCTAGTAATGCATCACTACTACCCAAGTAATAATAAGATCGATGATTCGATGCAACCTTTTCGTGACCAATGTTTCAATGTAATTTAATCCTTTTAACCTTAATATCCTAGATTAAACTCGAGTCATGGAATCTGTCATACTCTTCATAATTTAATCTGAGTTTTCTTGATCAATGAGCAGGCTATATGAAACAAATTACTATTTGAGCATGGCCATGCATTTCATAGTCCTACTCAATCAAGAGGCCTATGGATGTCATCGCTAATATATAAGAGGGTTAAATTCCATCCAGATCACTCATATTCCTCACACGATTCATGATGTACCTAATAATCACCTTTATAATCCACCCTATTAAAGGTGACATTTGATGATATAAAAGTACATAAATTCCTGAGTAGTAATATAGTGATTTCAGGTCAGAGGACCATTACATCATTATCACTACGAGAATTTCTAATGACACTTCGCATAATGCTACACATAGAATTCTCATGGTGGGTCTGTCCAGTACATCGTTCTCTAACATGTACCTATGCATTGACTTAATATCTCATATATTTATGACCAATGAGATTTGGTCATCAGTCAATCCACATACTAGTCTCAATGCATCAATGTTGTCCCATCAACAATGATACTCGACTAGGGACATATAAGAATAATGATACTAATTGTAATTATATAATCTCATGTTCAAGTCACATACTTGAAACTATATAATTTGTATCACTATTCTAAGGAATTTTATTATGTTAACAATTATATAACGCAGTAAATAAAACCATAATAAAATCATTCATTTATTCAATCAAATATAATATCAACACGTTAAGCAATTATATCAAATAATTGGCCTTTAGGGCATAAACTCTAACACCGCATACATTGTGAAAATTTTTCTGTTACTCTATTCTTTATTATTCTGTCAGAATATCCTGTCTATGCGTTTACGCATGACCTGGTTCCATTCTTTATTATTTTGTAGGAATATCTTGTCTGTGCGTTTACGCATGACCTAGTTCTATTCTTTATTATTCTGTTGGAATAACCTGTCTGTGCGGTCTATCGCATGCATGGTGATTTCCGTTGTTATTCCATTCTTTATTATTCTGTTGGGAATAACTTGTCTATGCGGTCTATCGCATGCATGGTGAATTCTTCTGTTATTCCATTCTTTATTATTCTATTAGAATAACCTGTCTATGTGGATTACTGCATGCATTGTAAATAATCCTTCGTATTCATATGAATAGTATTTTCATTCAAAAGGGGTTTCTGCCATGGGCAGTTTCGTAATTTTTCTGATCGTCAAAAATTATGAAAAAATTTGAAATGGTAATTTAATGAGTTTTCTAGATTGTGTCCAAAAATTACGATTTTTGGATGTATAGACTAGGAGATATGAATTTTATAGGAAAAGACTATTTTAAAAGTAAACCTTTATAACTCCTTGTGGTTAACTCCAAAATTGGTAAAATTTTTATTGGGAGTACGTGTATATAACAGGAGTATATCCTGTAAATTTCAAAATTTTTGGACAAAAGTACAATTTATGATAAATATCTAAATATTCGGTAGTTTTAGCTATATGAAAAATAGTAAATGATTTTTAAAAATTCTGAGAAAAATATATGTTCAATATGGGACTATATTCTGCTAAATCCCATAAAAGAAATATTTTTGGGACTAATTTGATATTTTTCATAAAAATAAACTAGTTATGAGTAAATGAATTAAATATGTTATGTGAAGTTATAAAATTTGAAAATAGGATTTTATGGCTAGAAAATCCTATATAAGGTATATGAAGATTTTTTTTATGAGGGATTTGATTATTGGTGATAAAATCTTATGAGCATGGCATTTTTGAATGATTTTATGGCATTTTTGAATGATTATTGGTGATAAAATGTAAACAATTGAAATAAATTGTTTATAAGTTTAAAAAATGATTAAAATATTATTATAATATTAATGATATTAGATTATGAGATTATTAAGTAATTAATAACATTTGGTTATTATTGAACACTGGATAAATTGTATTATAAATGTTTAATATTTATCCTTTACCTCATTTGATTAATTCTTTATATCATTGTCATTATTCTCATGCTTATATTATGATGAAAGTCATCTGTATCCTGTAGTGCATAGATGGACTTGGTATGATTATGACCAGGGATTATTCGGTATAATCATGACCGTAATGTTACAAGTGATGTGGTAAATATCCTCATTGGCCCGTAGTGCATTGATGAACAGTTTTTGGTATGATTATGGCTATGGATTATCTTCGTTCAAGGTGCAAAGATGAATTATTTTATGGCATGATCAGGACTGCTGATGAAAACACAATTATCTTTGGCCCGTAGTGCATAGATAATTCGTGGTCGTGATATTAACGAATATCCTTGACCTGTAGTGCGTGGATGATTAGATGATGTGGATTAATTATTGAGTCGAGTCTCAGCGATGAAATATTAATTCATGGATGTGATATTAACGAATATCCTTGACCGTAGTGTAGGGGTGATTCGATGATGTGGATTATTTATTAAGCTGAGTCTCAGTGATAAAATATTGATAATAAATTTTTAATTCGTAAAAGATAGTAGATAACATGCTCTACTTGACTCTTCTAAAATACAGTTGTATGTCTTTGGCCTGTAGTGCAAAGATGAATTGTTAATGAATATCTTTGGTCGTAGTGCAAAGATGATTTTATTAGTATGATTATGAATAGGAACTGTGATTTGGTATAACCATGATCTTTGATGTTTCAGGTAAAGACAGGTGATGAAAATTATCTTCGTCCTAGATGAGAAAAGGAATTTGGAACCATAAATATGATTATGAGTTATTCATATGATTGTGGACAGGACTGTTGATTTATATTACATGGATAAAATATTGTTGGTGGACTTTTAATATAGAGAAGATAATAGACATTATGGTCTATTTGACTCTTCTAATGGATTGCTCGTTCCGCTGCAACTATGTTTAAAAAGTTTTATCATCTACCATATGTTCTAAATATCTGATTTATTACTAACGAAGGCTATTGATAATTTAATTATCTTTAGTCATGATAATCTTTATTGGGCTATTTGTGTTCACTCTTTTACTTCACAATTCCTTTGAGGTAATAAGAGTGTAGCTGGGTTGAGCGGGGATAACTAGGGAATAGAACGGCGGTCTATAGCTATTGAGATTCTCCCTAAATAGTATGAAAATGATTTTATTGAGAATTTTAGATAAGTGTGTCGTATTGTATACGTCATTTGATATTTAATTTTGGTGAACCAAATAGGGTGAGATGAACCCAACTTTGGAAGGGTGTTCTGCCACTATCATACAAGATGCCTAATGACATACAACCTCGTGTTATCATAAGACAGGATTGTGCAGATTCACTTACTGAGTATATTTATGAGCACTACCTATATGATCTTGGAGTTTATTTGAAATATAATTCTCACTTGGAGACAATGGAGATAATTATATGTCAAGAAAAGACTCACCATTGGAAAGAAGATGATAGCAATCTTCTTGTTTTTCTTTGGGGACTATTGGGTCAACCAAGGATAATTTTGTGGACATATGATATCTATCATAACCTAGACGCATGACCTCCCATGTACGAAGGTTTCTTTGAGTATCTTCCAATGATTTTAATCTCTAAAATAGTTATTGACTGTACTTTTATGTAAAGTACCTTTGTAAGGTGTTGTGGTCGAGGCACCATGAGAGTTACATAGATTTTGTATTAAAACTCACAGCTTATCTGTTGTCGTACTCTGCATGACAGTTCAACAATTGTATAAATAAATTTTGTATTTGATTTTATAGAGTGATATCTGGCGACTCAAAATGGGTCGTGTGGACCTATTTTGGGGGAGTCACAATTGGTATCAGAGCTTAGAGATATGGTCGCTGGCGGAGATATGAGTCTTGAACTAGGAGTGGAGAGACGAGTAATATACTTCGCTAGTGTGTCACTTACCTAAGTCGAAATTTTACTTGATAAGTTGACAAATTATGATATGTCAATTAACATTTGTTTTGAAGGTATATTTTAAGAATGATATCTGAAATACAGGAGATGAGCAATGGGAAAATTATGATAGCGAGAAAATTACCGGGAAGGTACAATCTGAAAAGAAAGCATGGTATTCTCATCTCTTCGAATATCAGGTACGTACGTAAATTTTGAGGGCGAAATTTCATAAGGAGGGGAGATTGTGAGTCCCAAAATTTTATGAAATAAAAGTATTCAAATTTTTTCTATTTTGTTAAATAGTTAAATTGATAAAAGTTTAAAGTTAAGGGTAATATGTGCAAATTTTTGCAAAGTAAGCAAGTTGATATAAAATATTCGTTGTGTCGGGGAATATTCGATTAGTCGGGGAATATCCTTTTTATCAGGAAATATTCGTACGATGGTACAATCATTGGTGGACCCTACAACGGAATTATTGTCGGATTGAGAAAATAACAAAAATATTTTTATGAAAATAACAGCGGAAGTTTTACCGTTAAAACTGTTGAACTACTCGGTAATAAGAGTATAGTAATACGCGTGGTTGCATAGTAGCACACAGTATTGATTATTGATGCTTACGTGAGAAGTCACTAAGTTTTATTCAATTATTGCTACATTAATTGCTGCATAGTATATCACGTTATTTAATTCAATTATTATCGAAATGTTATATATTATTAAATCAATAATTGAGACGACGAAGTTATTAATATTATTATTTGCAATATTAACGATGTCTAGAAGTTCTTCCAATGAGAGGTTTGGTCACCTAATTGCGCGCCAATAGAGAGAAATTCTTATTGGAAAGTCCCCTCTTTCCTGGGAACGACCTAGTCGATTAATATTGTGAATTATAATAATAATGATAAATATTGTTAAATATATTGAGGTGTCTTTTTATGAAGTCACGAAAGTTTATATATATATATATATATATATATATATATATATATATATATATATATATATATATATATATATATATTATATATAAATTTTATTTTATTAATATTATTAAGGTAATAAAACAGAAAAGTTTTTTATATAAAATAGAATACTTTTATAAAGTTATTTATTTTATTAGACAATAATTAGAATATATTATATTTTATTATTTATAGTGTTTTGCATAGTAAAATCTTTTTATATAAAACAGAATACTTTTATAAAGTTATTTGTTTTATTAGACAATAATTAGAATATATTATATTTTATTATGCATAGTGTTTGCATAGTGCCTGTATAGTATTTTGCATAGTAAAATCTTTTTATATAAAACAGAATTCTTTTATAAAATTATTTATTTTATTAAACAATAATTAGAATATAATATATTTTGTTATGTATAGTGTTTGCATAGTAAATTTTTTTTATATAAAACGGAATACTTTTATAAAGTTATTTATTTTATTAGATTATAAATAGAATATATTATATTTTATTTAAAAGATTTTGTTTTATTAAAATATTTTATTAATATTGCATAGTAAATTAATATCGACCGTCAATTTAAAAATAAATCAATCTGGACCGTTCATGAATTAGTTACTATTCAGTCCATTATCCTATAAATAGAAGCTCATTCCTTCATTATTTCTTACGAATTCACTGAAACTCTAGAGAGAGAAACTATAGAGAGAAAGAAGGAAAGTATTCTGCTACTTCACTACTCCTATATCCAGTTTCTTCTACGATAATGGATATTATTATAGTAAGGGGTATTATTCTTTCGTATCACGAAGAGAGTTATTTTCTTTCAATGCTCGTAAGGGATGTTATTCTATTCTTTTTTATTATGTTGGAATAACCTGTATATGTGAAGTACCGCATACATGGTGAAATTCTTCTCTTATTCCATTCTTTATTATTATGTTGGAATAACTTGTCTATGCGAAGTACCGCATATATGGTGAAATTCTTTTGTTATTCTATTCTTTATTATTCTGTCGGAATATCATGTCTGTGCGTTTACACATGACCTGGTTCCATTCTTTATTATTCTGTCGGAATATCCTGTCTGTGCGTTTACGCATGACCTGGTTCCATTCTTTATTATTCTGTTGAAATAACCTGTCTGTGCAGTCTATCGCATGCATGGTGAATTCCGTTGTTATTCCATTCTTTATTATTCTGTTGGAAATAACATGTTTGTGCGATCTATTGCATGCATGGTGAATTCTTCTGTTATTCTATTCTTTATTATTCTATTGGAATAACCTGTCTATGTGGATTACCGCATGCATTGTGAATGATCCTTCGTATTCATATGAATAGTATTTTCATTTAAAAGGGGTTTCTGCCAGGGATAGTTTTGTAATTTTTCTGACCGTAAAAAATTATGAAAAAATTTAAAATGATAATTTGATGAGTTTTCTAGATTGTGTCCAAAAATGGCGATTTTTGGAGGTATAGATTAGGAGTTATGAATTTTATAGGAAAAGACTATTTTAAAAGTAAACCATTATAACTCCTTGTGGTTAACTCCAAAATTGGTTAGATTTTTATTGGGAGTACGTGTATATAACAGGAGTATATACTATAAATTTTGGTATAATCATGACCGTAATGTTATAAGTGATGTGGTAAATGTCCTCATTAACCCGTAGTTCATTAATGGATAGTTTTTTGTATGATTATGGCTATGGATTCTTTTGGTTCAAGGGTGCAAAGATGAATTGTTTTGTGGCATGATCAGGACCGTTGATGAAAACACGATTATCTTTTGCCCGTAGTGCATAGATAATTCGTGGTCGTGATATTAACGAATATCATTGGCCTGAAGTGCATGGATGATTCGATGATGTAGATTAATTATTGAGTTGAGTCTCAGCAATGAAATATTAATTCATTGATGTGATATTAACGAATATCCTTGATTATAGTGCAGGGGTGATTTGATGATATGGATTATTTATTAAGCTAAGTCTCAGTGAGAAAATAATGATAATAAATTTTTAATTCGTAAAAGATAGTAGATATCATGCTCTACTTAACTCTTCTAAAATACAGTTGTATGTCTTTGGCTGTAGTGCAAAGATGAATTGTTAATGAATATCTTTGGTCGTAGTGCAAAGATGAATTTATTAGTATGATTATGAACAAGAACTGTGATTTGGTATAACAATGATCTTTGATGTTTCAGGTAAAGATAGGTGATGAAAATTATCTTCGTCCTGAATGAGAAAAGGAATTTGGAACCACAATATGATTATGAGTTATTAATTTGATTGTGGATAGGACTGTTGATTGATGTTACAGGGATAAAATATTGTTGGCGGACTTTTAATATAGAGAAAATAATAGACATTATATTCTATTTGACTCTTCTAATGGATTGCTCGTTCCGCTGCAACTATGGTTGAAAAGTTTTATCATCTACCATATGTTCTAAATCTCTGATTTATTACTGACGAAGGCTATTGATAATTTAATTATCTTTAGTCGTGATATTCTTTACTGGGCTATTTGTGTTCACCCTTTTGCTTCAAAATTCCTTTCGGGTAATAAGAGTGTAGCTGGGTCGAGCGGGGATAACAAGGGAATAGAACGGTGGTCTATAGCTGTTGAGGTTCTCCCTAAATAGTATGAAAATGATTTTATTGAGAATTTTAGATAAGTGTGTCATATTGTATACTCCATTTGATATTTAATTTTGGTGAACCGAATAGGGTGAGGTGAACCTAACTTTGGAAGGGTGTTTTGTCACTATCATAAAAGATGCCTAATGACATATAACCTCATGTTATCATAAGACATGGTTGTGCACATCCACTTGCTAAGTATATCTACGAGCACTACCTATATGATTTTGGAGTTTATTTGAAATATAATTCTCACTTGGAGACAACGGAGATAGTTATATGTCAAGACTCAGCATTGGAAAGAAGATGATAGCAATCTTCTTGTTTTTCTTTGGGGACTATTGGGTCAACCAAGGATAATTCTATGGACATATGATATCTATCATAACCTAGACGTATGGTCTCCCATGTACGAAGGTTTCCTTGAGTATTTTCCAAAGATTTTAATCTCTAAAGCAGTTATTGACTGTACTTTTATGTAAAGTACCTTTGTAAGGTGTTGTGGTCGAGGTACCATGAGAGTTACATAGATTTTGTATTGAAACTCACAGCTTATCTATTGTCATACTCTGCATGACAGTCCAACAGTTATATAAATGAAGTTTCTATTTGATTTTTATAGAGTGATATATGGCGACTCAGAATGGGTCGTGTAGACCTATTTTGGGGGCGTCACAACAAATGAAGATTTCTGTGAATTAATTTGTGAATTGATATTAATGTGTTTATTAAGTGTATATACATATATGAAACCTTAAAGAATGATTTTAAGTGTGACGCCCCCAAAATAATTCCACACAACCCATTCTGAGTCGCCAAATACATGGTACAGAATTCAAATACAAACTTCATTTATACAACTATTAATTATAGTGTAAAATACAATAAAACATAAGTTGCGAGTTTCAATACAAGTATTGTCTTGTAGAAAATATCCAAACTCAAATAAATTTCTCATTACAATTATTATTGTACTATTTTACAAAATAGTGAGGATTGCTATAAAAACCCTCTTGGACCATTACTCCACTCCCCAACTAGTCACAACTACATTCTCGCCTCCTGAGAAAAACAATGGAACCAAAAGGAAAAGGGTGAGCTAAACTAGCCCAGTAAAGAATATTATGACTAAGATAATTTAAAAACAAATTATATTCAGTCCTCAATATAGAAAAATATGATAAAATACAATAGATAACAAGTTTTAGATCAACAACTGTAGCGGAAACAACAATCCATTAGAAGAGTCAAGTAGAGCATGTTGTTTACTATCTTCTTTGATTTAAAAGTCTATCATCAATATTTTATCCCTGTAACACCAATCAATAATTATTTTCAATCAACGAATTATCTATGCACTACGGGCCAAAGATAACTGTTTGCATCACCAGTAATCATGATCATGTCAAACACATGTCCATCTATGCACTACGGGACAAAGAGGACTTTCACCACAAACCTTTATCTGTAACATTAAAGGTCATGATTATACCAATGCACAATATCTGGTCATAATTATACCAATCAAAAACCCATCTTTGGCCTCATCTTTGCACTACAGACCAAAGATAACTTTCAATACAATATAAGCATGAGGATGATGACGATAATATAAATAATAAATCAAATGAGATCAAGGATAAATATTAGAGATTTATAATTCAATTTATCCATAATTCAAGAATGTCCAAATTGTCAACATGATAACTAATTGTGGAGTAAAATTCAAAAATGATATTTAAGAAGATAATTTGGACAAAGAAAAGAAACTACATTTCATCGTGAATAGTACTTATGAATAGTACCGTGTGAATAGTACCCCGGATAAATTGTACACCGTCATGAAAAGATTTAAATTTAATGAGAAAGTTCAGACTAATATGTCAATGAAATGATATTAGATGAAGCGCAAACTATTAAGGATATTTTACTAATTTCAGGGATTTTCACCATTTAATAATAAATTTATGGAAACAAACAATTAATTTGTACCATAAATAGAAAAAAAATATGAAAGAAAACGATATCCCTTGACGAGTACAAAAGAAATGATATCACATACGAGTATGAAAGAATATACGAAACTGCAAATGGATTTTCACCCGTTATGTGGTCATCCGAGTAGACAATAAATTCCATAATTTAATAAATAATGAATACGAAAGGTTATTCACCAGGCATGCGGTAATCCGCGTAGACAGGTTATTTCCACAGATTAATAAGGAATAGAATGACAACCCTTATGAGTATGAAAAAAAATAACATCCTTTACCCTAGTAGAAAATTAGTTCTGACTGGAATAACGGAGATTATGATGAGAAAATCTTGCACTGTTATCAACACTCAAAATATCCTTATACTCACAAGAAATACACTCAATATTATAGAGAAAGAATTTTTTGATTCTGGTGTGAGTTTCATTATTTAACTAAGTAACTTATTTATAGGAAAATACTAGCCAACCAGGATTGACCAAATTTACACATACGCACATTAGTTTTGAAAAATACAGCACACCTATTTGCAAAAGAGAGTTCAAAATCAAAATGAGAACTCCCACTTTTATTCACATGTTTAAAAGGTTTTATACTTATAAAAAAGAAATCCAAATTCAATTTGCTCTCTTCCACCTCATTTTATTCTTATGTCATAAATTTATTATAATAATATTACCATTATAAAATTATACTATTATATTATCACATTATACTATTACAATGTAATATTATAATAATATATTTAAATGAATATTTTATCGGAAAAGATAAATATGATTTCATAGAAAAATATAACAAACTTTCGACAAATGTCTCATTCTAAAATTCCTCCATTTATATCAAAATTGAAGAAATATTTACTTACCATATTCATCAATTATTTACAATTCTTCAATAATTATTTCTAATAAATATTATAGATTCACAATACTGATAACCAGATCGTTCTCAGAAAAGAGAGGGCTTTCTTATAAGGATTTCTCCTTATTGGCGCGCAATTATATAACATAACCCCTTTCCTCAATAGAAATTTCTAGACATTATCAATAATATTATCTAATAATATCATTTCAATAATATGAGTTACTGTGTCGTGACAATTATTGAATTAATAATGTAAAATACTATTCAATTATCACTGTAGCAATTATTGCATCAATAATATGAAAGACTATGCAATTTTTAATGTAGCAATTATTTTGTGACTTCTTACGTAAGAATTAATAATCAGAGATACTATGCAATACTATGTGCTACTGTACAGCAATGCGTATTACTATACTTTTATCACCGGGTATTTCAACAGTTAATTATTAAAATTGTCTTTATTTTTTTTATAGAAAGGTTATTTCTGTCGCTTTCTATGTCCGACAGTTATTCCGTTATGTGATCCACTAATAATTGTGTCATTGTACGAATATTTCCCGACAAAAATAATATTCCCCGACTAAACGAATATTTTATGAGAACTTGCTTACTTTGTAAAATTTGCACATATCATCCATAACTATAGCATTATATCAAATCAACTGTAACATTCTAGAATTTTAATTGTTATATTAAATATTTATTGAATTATTTAAATATTTAATGGATGTGTTTATTGTTGAATAAATAATTGTTCAAATTTGATTTGATGTGGTTAATTATTTGTTAAATAAATAATTAAGGAAATTATTTATTATTTACTAATTTATTTTAATTATTAAGTTAGAGAATTTCGATTAATTCAATTGCTATTCTTTTTATTGGAATTTGTAATTAAAAAGGATGTGTTGGTTGATTAAATAAATTTATAATTATATAGAAAATTATAATTTTGTGGTATTGATTTATGTGATGGAGTGATTTAATAAATTGTTATTATGATTAATTTAATTAAATTAAAGTGTGGCAAATAACCTTGTAATAAAGGAGTTATTAAAATAACTTAAAGGAGTTTTAATTCCGTTTTGCCAAACAAGGCCTAATGCCTATTAAGTCTTTAATCTAATTGAGTTTTACCAAACAGGGTGTTAGGATTAATGGGTTATTTTTTTTAGTTAGTAACCAAACAAGCCTTATGGCTTTTGATTTTTAAAACTCATATAATTGATATCAGTTATATGTTTTGTATTTATATTATATAATCAATATATATTATATTCTATATACGTTATTTTATCTAGTACGCTCTAGAGTTGGGAAGAAAAGAAAAACTCAGAGGAAGAAGAAGAAAAGAAGAAGAGAGGAAGAGAGGAAGAAAGGCTAGAGATTGGTGAGAAAAAAAGTTTGAGAATCAAAGAGGGGAATAGCCATCATCATCTTATTCAAGGTATTATCCTATTCTTTTCAAGTTTTAAAAGTTTAGCTTTCTCTTCTCCTATTTCTCTGTAAAATTCTTGTGGTAGGATGATTGTTGATTTTATGTGTGTTCATATGATAAACTAGTGTTGTAAAGTTATTTTTATAAGTTATATATGATTATAATCAATGTATTGTTGTTATGTATGAAGTTGTGAAGAAAACCTTTTTACAGAGAGTTTTGTGAATGAATATGGGTTAATTTAAAGTAGAAATTGAGAGTTAATTAGTTGTGTAGTTGATAAATTGGCTATTTAAATTGTGAGAGTATGTATAAATATTGATAAAGATGCTTTGAATTAATTGTTTTGGTTGAAAAACAAATTTACAGTGTTGATTTTCATTGAAATATCAAAAAGTGAGTTTTTTTATCAAAAATAGTGAAATTGGATGTTTTAAACTTGTTGTTTATGTTGTTGTATGGGTAGAAACATGTTAGGAATTCTTGAATTTTGTTTGCATGAAGTTTTTGTATGAATTATATGTTATTTAGTATGTTAGAAACGAGCTTGTAGGCCAAAATTGGTTTTTTCCTGCACTGTTATCGAAGCTGTCAGCCGAAACTGCAGTTTTGCCCCGCAGCGCTGCCCAGCAGTGTTAGTTTCGCGCCGCAGCGCGGCTTTGTAGTTTTGTTCCCGCGCCGTAGCGCGACCCACAGTGTAAACTGTGGCGCCGCGGCGCGAGTTAGCAGAATGGTCTGACAGTGTACTTTTTATACATGAAATTTTAAGAAAAGTTGTATGATGTTAGTAGGACTGTAAAATATTGATTTTAGTATTTTTATACTATGCATAAGTATGTTATTAACGATTAACTTGTGTTATAACTCTATTATGTGATTAAAAATCCAATTTTAAATGATGAACATACTTAGTTGTGTTTAGAAGATGGTAATGACTAATTATGTCATGATGACATATGTTTGTAGGATATTGTGGTTTGAATTGTTCGATTTAGTCCACGAACAAGGCAAGTTCTCTAACTCTACTTTTAAAATTGTGCAAGCGCTTAAATTGTTCTTGGAGCAAGTGTTCTAATCTATTATCTTGATTGAATCAATTATTGTTTCCAATATAATAATGCAAGATTTCTAATTCTTTATCTTGTTGAACTATTTATTGTTTCAATTCGATTACCTTATGAATGATGCAAGCTTTCTAAACTTTGGTTTAATGTTGACAAGTTATTCTTGTATTTAACTTGTTGTTTAGCATGCACAACTATTTATACTAATGGTGAGCAATTTCATCGTTCAAACTGTTATGCATGCTTAGTACTCAATTCTAATTAACCTTGACTTAATACTGTTCAAGCAAGGCATGTTATAGTTATTTAAAGTATATGCTATTAGATTATTCCTAAAGCATGATTTTGGTTTACCATGTTGATTCAATTACATTTATTCTGTAATATAATGTTATTAATTCAACTAGTCCTCTAGTTGATGATCGTTGAACTTCAAATTACCCTTGAAAGCTTATCCAAACCAAACTCTCTTTGGTGCGGACTTGTACTCCAAATACTGAGATGAACAACCCTATTATTATTAGGGGATAACTTACGTGTAGCGTTAAATGTTTATGCACAATACATGTTACGAAGGGCTGATCTCCCTAAGTACAAGGAGTCATTATAGTCTTATGACTGTTAAAGTTGGAGTTGAAAGGTTACTCGCAACTGTGGACATAGTTCATGGTCTTATGACCCTCAGTTATATTTATTCCACATTTTGGATTTCAGCTTCTGATTATTGATGATAGAGTACTATTCATTGTTGATGAGCCTATTATTGGCAGTTATTATTACTATACTCTTGTTGATTTCATATTGTTTTCAGTGAGCAATTGTTTTGCTCACTCTTGCATATTTTAAAACTCATTGCAGCTAAAGAAGAGAAGGTAGATGAACCTTCGTCTAGCAAAGGAAAGGGAAAAATGTGCAAGTGATGAAGACTTGTAATTTTTACTTTAGACTTTTATTATGATGATCTTAGACCTGGTTTTAATGAAGTTTATTTAATTTCCGCATTTGAATGATTGTAATTAAAGGTTTGATAACCTAGGAGATTTTATTATGTAACCTTTTAATGGGAAAGGTTTTATTTATCCAGTTTTCTTATGATTGGGTAGTTAGATATGAATGTTTGATTAAGTGAATATCAAATCCTGTGGGAATGAAGTACCTGGATTTGGGGGTGTCACATCAACACCTTATTATTCAAAATAATATTTAGAGAAAATTAAATCTTTATTCATAAAAAGTTAGGGTCTTACAACATCCCCTCCTTATGAAATTTCGTCCTCAAAATTTATGTACGTACTTGGTATGTCGAAGAGGTGAGGATACCTTGTTTTCATTTTAGATTCTAACTCCCAAGTCATATCCTCAATATCATGGTTTCTCCATAAAACTTTGACTTGAGGTATAAACTTTGAGCGTAGAATATGTTCCTTCTTATCCAAGATTTTAACAAGTACCTCTTCATACGTTAAATCTTCAGTTATCTCGTCTGGTTCCAATTCAATAATATGGTTCGGGTCTTTCATATATTTACGTAGCATGGATATGTGAAAAACGTTATGAACACGAGACATACTTGGTGGTAAGGCGAGTCTACAAGCCACAGTTCATACTTGGTCGAGGATTTCAAATTGACCAATAAATCAAAGGTTTTGCTTTCCTCTCTTTTCAAATCTCGTAACTCCTTACCATGGAGCAACACGTAAAAATACATGATCTCCCACATTAAACTCCACGTCCCTTCGATGAAGATCGACATAACTATTTTGTCTATCTTGTGAGGTTTGTATACGTTACCGGATCATTTGAATCTTTACGGTAGTCAAGCGTACCAATTCTGGTCCCAACAACGTTGCTTTACTCACCTCGTCCAAGCATACTGGGGAACGACACTTTTGTCCGTACAAATCCTTGAATGGAGCCATGCCTATACTTACTTGATAAATGTTGTTGCAGGAGAATTTCACCAATGGGAAGTACTTGTCCCAACTTCCTTTGAAGTCTAGTACGCAAAGTCTCAATAGATCTTCAAAAGTTTAAATAGTCCTTTCAGACTGCCTGTCCGTCTGAGGATGAGATGCAGAACTGAATCGTAAATCAGTGTTCATAGCTTTCTACAGGCTGACCCAAAATTGTGAAGTGAATCTTGGGTCTCGATCAGAAATTATTGATACTGGCATATCATGCAATCTCACAATCTCATCTATGTACATACGAGCAAGACGTTCAACTAAATAAGTTTCTCGTATAGGAAAGAAAAGAGCAGACTTGGTTAATCTATCGACAATGACCTAAATTTCATCTATGCCTTAAGAAACCTTGGGAAGACCAGTAACGAAATACATGTTGATGCTCCCACTTCCATTTTGGAATTTCAAGTGGTTGCAATGGACCTTTTGGTACTTGATGCTCCGCCTTGACACGTTGACAATTTAAACACCTTGAGATAAACTCTGCGATCTCTCCTCATATTGCTCCACCAAAATGTATGTCAAAGATCACGATAAATTTTGATACTTCCAGGATGGATTGTAAATGGTGTGTTGTGTGCATCCAGCATGATTTTATACTTCAAATCAAAGTCGTTTAGGAACACAAAGTCTGGAGTTGTCTCGAAGTATTCCTTCTTCGTCGATTCTTGCTTCTAGAATAGTACCTTCTTGTACTTTCTTCTTCATACTCATCAGCTCTGGGACTATATCTTGAGCAACTTTAACTTTATCGATTAAAGTCGATTCTACACTTATATTTGCCATCTTTACGTGGGTCCATGGAGTTTTTAACTCTATCTTCATCCTTTGTAAGTCATACTAAATGGGTCTTTGTGTTAACAACATCGCATTCGTACCCGCATATGATCTTCTACTCAACGCATCAACTACCACGTTCGTTTTTACAAGATGGTATAGAATGGTATGGTCATAATCTTTCAACAGCTCAAGTCAACGTCGTTGCCGCATGTTGATTTACTTTTGGGTGAAGAAGTATTTAAGGCTTTTATGATCTATATAGATCTCCACTTTCTCCCCATACAGGTAGTGTCTCCAGATCTTTAGGGCGAAAACGACTGTTGCTAACTCTAGATCATGAGTAGGATAATTCCTCTCATATTCTTTGAGTTTTCGTGAGGCATAGACTATGAATTTTCTATGTTGCATGAGAACACATCCTAAACCTTTGCCTGAAGCATCGCAGTAGATGACAAATCCCTCCGAACCTGATGGTACTGTCAGAACAGGTGCTGAAATGAGTCTCCTCTTGAGTTCTTGGAAGCTCTTCTCACATTCCTCGCTCTATCCGAACTTTGTATCTTTTCGCGTCAACTGAGTTAATGGAGTGGCGATTCGAGAAAATCCTTCAACGAATCTTTGATAATAACCAGCTAAGCCCAGAAAGCTACGTATTTCGGTTACTGACTTAGGTTGTTCCCAACTTTGTATTGCTTTAATCTTCGTCGGGTCAACTGATATTTTATGTTTCAATATCACGTGCCCAAGTAATGCTACTTCCTCAAGCCAGAACTCGCATTTCTTCAACTTGGCATATAACTTGTTTTCACTAAGCTTTTAGAGTATCAGCCTCAAGTGTTACTCATGATCTTCATGACTCTTGGAGTAAATAAGGATGTCATCAATAAAGACAACTACAAAATGATCCAAATATTCCTTAAATACTCGGTTCATCATATCCATGAAAGCAGCAGGAGCATTAGTTAATCCAAAAGACATGACTAGGAATTCGTAATGCTCATACCGAGTTCTGAAAGTAGTCTTTCGAATGTCATCAGTTTTAATCTTTAACTGGTGATATCCAGAACAAAGATCGATCTTTGAGAAGAATTTAGCACCTTGTAACTGGTCAAACAGGTCATCAATGCGAGGTAACGAGTACCTATTTTTTATGGTGACATGGTTCAACTCCCAATAGTCAATGCAAAGTCGCATACTCCCATCTTTCTTCTTTACGAATAAAATAGGAGCACCCTAAGGAGATGTACTAGGACGGATGAAACCAATGTCTAACAACTCCTGTGGTTGGGTTTTTAACTCCTGAAGTACAATAGGAGCCATTCGATATGGGGTTTTGGAAATGGGTTTTATATCGGGTTCAAGATCAATAAAATTTTTGATTTCACTCTCTAGGGGTATTGAAGTATTATTGTTTGATATGGGGCCATTACTTTGCATTATTGTTTGATTTTATTTGAAGTATTGAGTTCAGATTATTTAATTATTGCTTGATAAAGTAAATGTATAGGATAAATGAAAAAGGAAGCAAATTGTATTTCATTTAAATGTAGAAGCGATTACAATGTTGTATTTTTACAAGTTTAAAGGTTAAGGTTGAGGAGGGTCATCTTCGGCATTATCCTCGTCTCGTCTTCAGAAGAATCGAGAAGTAATGGGTTTAGCGAGGTGGCAGCAAGCTTTAATTTGCCTTTGCTTCGGGCTGCTTCATAGCTTTCAGCATACATTTGAACTATTTCATTGGTTAGTTCGGGCAATTTTTGGTATTCGTTTTGGATTTCATTGTGGAGTTCTTCGGTTAATGGGGGGCCGAGGGCTTTGAGGTCGCGGAGTTCTTTTTCAACTTTGCTGCGAAGGGCGAGATGTCTTTATTCTGAAATTTTGGTGTCGTTGATTTCACGGGTGAGGGATTGGTTCTTTTGCATCAGCACTTCGTTAGTCATTGTTAGTTCTTGGTTATGTTCGGAAGTGGTTTGTTGAAGTTTTTCAGCTGTTGTCAGTTGTTCTTTCAGTTTGGCAATGTCTTTTTTGAGGCCTTCGGTGTAGAATAGGGCATCACCGTGTAGATTCCTCTCCTTCGCTAGGGCAGATTTCAGGATGGTGTTTTCTCTTCAGGAAGTATTTTCTTCAGCTTCAATTTCCTTGTATCTTTGGTTGAGCCGCCCGAAGATTCCATTAGCCTGCAGATATTTGGAGTTTAGTATGGAGTATTAGAAAGCTATTCATAGTTAAAAGTGGTTAATAGTAATCGACTTACCCGGGCTTAATGGATCATGTCAGCTCAAAAAAGGTCTGATGTGGAGTTGTTCCCGAAGCGGTGGTCGTTGGTTTCGAGAACGAAGTGATCGTACAGGTGTAGAGGGAATTCTTCGTTTTTGTCTGGCTAGAGTGTGGGCAAACGGATGACTTCGGGGTTGGCTTCGGAAGAAGATGGTCGTGGGGAAGAAGGTGTTGGTTGTTCGGAGGGAGTTGGGATATGAGTTGTTGTTGTTGGTATTTCGACAAATGGGGTCGGTTGGTTGTCTAAGGTATGTTTTTTTTTTGGATAAGGGAAGGAATAGGTTCGGATGGTTCTTCGGCTTCATCTATCTCAACAGGGATGTTTTGTGTTTGGTTGGCTTCGGTGGGAGGTACTCTAAGTTCTTCGGCTGCGAGAGGGGTGATTTTGGCTCGTTTCTTTTTGGTTCGGAGGATTTGGGTACGTTCGGCGATGGGCATGTCAAGGAGGCTTTCAATAAGTGTTGGGACATGAATGTGTTTGAGATTTTTGGCTGCTCATTTCTCCAGTCGAGGTTATGCTGAGTATTTGGCAGGGGTTGGTTCGATGATTTGGGGTTCGATGACTTGGGGTTCAGCGTTATGTGGCTCGGTGTTTTGGGGTTCATCAGAAGTCTGAGATGGGTTGGCAGAGAGGAAATCTTCAAGTTCTTTTCGGTCAATCGAGGTTGGTTTGATGAGGGATACTACAGAAGATAGAGAAGGATGTCTCAGAGTAGTTACTGAAAATAAATGAAAAATTGTGTGAGTATTAAGTTCGGGACTTACATTTGTGATCGTACAGCCGTGCTTGTTTGCTCAAGAGACCGAAACTCCATTCCTTCAGAGAAAGTTTCTCGAGTAGCTTTGTCATCTCTATCACACGTTCGTCTGAGATGTCGCCGAAGTCTAGAGAAATACGTTTGTGAGAAGTCCATTCCGGGATCATAGGAATCTCAGATGTTGTGACGAAGAACCAATCCTCATGTTACCCTTTGTTACTCGAAGGGGTGTCCATCAAAGGGCGTTTTTCGAATTTGGTGTTTGGTTTTGGGGCTTGTTTGCTCAACATTTTGAAACCTCATTCGCGGGAGTTTCCGATTATGAATAAAGAGAAGAAGAAGTCGATTGAGGGTGGAATCCCTATCTCATGGCAGAAGGCGATGAAGGCAGGGATGTGGATGTAAGAATTGGGCACCAGTTGGGCTAGTCTGATGCCCATGAACCCTAGAAGGGTGATGATGAAGGCGCACAGGGGTAAGCGAACCCCTTTCTCCAAAAGGGTGAGGGGCATGGCGGTTCAGCCCTCGAGACGGTGGTACATACGATCGATGGGAGTGGGGGTTCTCAGGTGGTGGGTGTCTGGTATTTGATAGTGCTCTCGAATCACACGAATGTCAGCCTTTGTGAGTTGAGAGGGGGTGTTGGCGTGGGGAAATTGGTCTTCATTGTGGTATTCAAGGGGGGGTTTTTTGGGAGTTAGTTGTTGGTGGCTTCTTGCTAGAGGATGGGGCGGTGTTGGGGCTTGGTTCTGGCATGGGGTTGGTGATCGGAGAGTTGGTCGCAATGTTGGGAGATGGAGGGATGACAGAAATTGGAGGTACAGATATGGGTATGGCGTTTTCTGGGTTTTGGGAAGCCATTGTTGTTGTATGAAGGTTGGAAGCTGAGAGGTGGGAGAGAGCAATATATTTTTAAAATTCAAATGAGCAGGTGAAATCGTATAAATTGGGGAAAATAAGTTTTTATAGTGTTGTCCTTTCAGTTATTTTCGGATCTCGAGGGCGGCGCATTTAATGGAGATGATGATGATGGATTTGAAGGGTTGGCGTCCGGTGTTGGGTTTTTCTGATGGTTGGGCTTTTGTTTGGTCCTGTTTGGGCTTTTTTGCTAGTTGGGCCATTTTTTGTATACTCTTCCATCAAATATTCTATTTGATGGAAGACTGGGGGACAATGTTGGGCCATGATTATTTGGGTCTTTAGAGTGTAATGGGCCATTAATTATGTGGAGTTATTTGGGTTTGGACCAGAAGTAAAATTAGTGGATGGGGGATTTATAGGGTTGAGGTTCCTAATTATATTTGGACTCTGACTTTGGAAGGAAGGGTTGGACTATGGATCTACTTCCTTAATTATAGGAGATTTGATACAATCCTGTCATGGATTGGTCATTGACTGGGAATCTTAATCTCTTAATCTGATTTGGAGAATGATTGCTTACAAGGTGGTGAGATCATTATAAATACAAGGCACTTCATTGATTCTAAGGTACATGCAATTCATTACTTTCCGGCACTAGAACATTAAGCCTCCATTGTTAATCTTATATTAGCCTATAATTATTCTCACATCGGAGCTATACCCCGACGGCTAAAGCCGTCAAGCTTTTGGTATTTACCCGTTTCTGTGTAAGATTAGACGTGCTTTGGTGATTGGAGCGCGGGACGAATCTTGACGTTAACATGAATTGAAAATGTGGTTTAAAACTATTCATAATCCGTCTAGAACAAAACTTTAGAAGCATGAATAGCTAATGGAAGGAAGCAATTTCAGATATATCCACAATTAAAAATGCTTTAATTGATTTACCTAATGAATCCCAGCCTTTCATCCTTATTTTAATCCTAGCAATCTAATTTTCATCGACTAATTACAACTAAATTCATCCAATGCTCATCCTAGTTCCATTAGGATTATAATTCACAACACAATACTGGTGGTGGTGAAAAAGGAGTATGAGAATGTAGGTTGCAAAGAAGAAGAATAATGAAAGAAGACAATTTCATACTTCAAAATATGTGTTTAGTTCACACTTTTGTTCATTTCGTTAGCCAATAGGGGATTCGTTTGAAATTAGAGGAATTTTACAAAGATTAAAGGATTTAAAATAGATATGTGTTTAGTTCACACTATTGCATGCCTGGTGAATTCTGTTGTTATTCCATTCTTTATTCTGTTGGAATATCCTGTCTATGCGGATTACGCATGACCTGGTTCCCTTCTTTATTATTCTGTTGGGAATAACATGTCTGTGCGATCTATCGCATGAATGCTGAATTCTTCTGTTATTCCATTCTTTATTATTCTGTTGGAATAACATGTCTATGTGGATTACCGCATGCATGGTGAATGATCCTTCGTATTCATTCTTTATTAAATTGTGGAAATGATCTGTCTACGTGGATTACCGCATGGCGGTGAAAATCCATTTACAGCTTTGTATATTTTATTATACTCGTATGAGATATCATTTCTTTTGTACTGGTCATGGAATATCATTTTCTTTGGTATTTTTCTTTTACGAGTTACTATTCGTGGGTTACTATTCACCCAATTACTATTAACTCTAGTATTATTCACTCGGGTATTCGGGACACTTTTCGTGCCGGAGTATTATTCACGAGTTAGTATTCACCCGATTACTATTCACTCTAGTATCATTCACTCGGGTATTCGGGACACTTTTTGTGTCGGGATACTATTCACATGGTATTATTCCCGAAGTACTATTCACGGGATACTATTTAACCGAAAAATATATTTTTTTCTGTCCAAATTATTTTGGTACGTGAATATTATTCTTGAATTTTACTCTACAAAGCAGTATAATGTAGACAATTTGGATATTTTTAAAATCTGGAGAAATTTAAAATCTTTAATATTTATCCTTGATTTCGTTGGATTTGATTTCGTTTGATTATTGTTTATATCATTTTCATCATCCTCATGCTTATATTGTGATGAAAGTCATCTTTGGCTTACGTGCATAGATGAACTTGGTATGATTATTACTAGAGATTATTCGGTATAATCATGACCGTAATGTAACAAATGTGAGATCCAGAATTTTATGAAATAAAAGTATTCATTTTTTTTCTATTTTGGTAAATAGTTAAATTGAGAGGGGGTGTTGGCGTGGGGAAATTGGTCTTCATTGTGGTATTCAAGGGGGGGTTTTTTGGGAGTTAGTTGTTGGTGGCTTCTTGCTAGAGGATGGGGCGGTGTTGGGGCTTGGTTCTGGCATGGGGTTGGTGATCGGAGAGTTGGTCGCAATGTTGGGAGATGGAGGGATGACAGAAATTGGAGGTACAGATATGGGTATGGCGTTTTCTGGGTTTTGGGAAGCCATTGTTGTTGTATGAAGGTTGGAAGCTGAGAGGTGGGAGAGAGCAATATATTTTTAAAATTCAAATGAGCAGGTGAAATCGTATAAATTGGGGAAAATAAGTTTTTATAGTGTTGTCCTTTCAGTTATTTTCGGATCTCGAGGGCGGCGCATTTAATGGAGATGATGATGATGGATTTGAAGGGTTGGCGTCCGGTGTTGGGTTTTTCTGATGGTTGGGCTTTTGTTTGGTCCTGTTTGGGCTTTTTTGCTAGTTGGGCCATTTTTTGTATACTCTTCCATCAAATATTCTATTTGATGGAAGACTGGGGGACAATGTTGGGCCATGATTATTTGGGTCTTTAGAGTGTAATGGGCCATTAATTATGTGGAGTTATTTGGGTTTGGACCAGAAGTAAAATTAGTGGATGGGGGATTTATAGGGTTGAGGTTCCTAATTATATTTGGACTCTGACTTTGGAAGGAAGGGTTGGACTATGGATCTACTTCCTTAATTATAGGAGATTTGATACAATCCTGTCATGGATTGGTCATTGACTGGGAATCTTAATCTCTTAATCTGATTTGGAGAATGATTGCTTACAAGGTGGTGAGATCATTATAAATACAAGGCACTTCATTGATTCTAAGGTACATGCAATTCATTACTTTCCGGCACTAGAACATTAAGCCTCCATTGTTAATCTTATATTAGCCTATAATTATTCTCACATCGGAGCTATACCCCGACGGCCAAAGCCGTCAAGCTTTTAGTATTTACTCGTTTCTGTGTAAGATTAGACGTGCTTTGGTGATTGGAGCGCGGGACGAATCTTGACGTTAACATGAGGAATTGAAAATGTGGTTTAAAACTATTCATAATCCGTCTAGAACAAAACTTTAGAAGTATGAATAGCTAATGGAAGGAAGCAATTTCAGATATATCCACAATTAAAAATGCTTTAATTGATTTACCTAATGAATCCCAGCCTTTCATCCTTATTTTAATCCTAGCAATCTAATTTTCATCGACTAATTACAACTAAATTCATCCAATGCTCATCCTAGTTCCATTAGGATTATAATTCACAACACAATACTGGTGGTGGTGGAAAAAGGAGTAGGAGAATGTAGGTTGCAAAGAAGAAGAATAATGAAAGAAGACAATTTCATACTTCAAAATATGTGTTTAGTTCACACTTTTGTTCATTTCGTTAGCCAATAGGGGATTCGTTTGAAATTAGAGGAATTTTACAAAGATTAAAGGATTTAAAACATATACGGACCAAAAGTACAAAAAAAATAGTTCGAACTGGACCAAACAAAAAATTGACACATAATTTAAGGACAACTGAAGAGATTATCCCAATTTACAACTATTTGCATCAAATTAAATAGCTTGAATAGTTTAAATGTTGTGTGATGGTTATTTATGAAAATAAACATCATGTTAAACATTTTTTAATGAAGAAAAGTCTCATAAAAAAAAAGAGGAAGAGAGCTTTGAAGGGGTTAGATTTTGCTCCAAAAATGATTTTGATACTCCCAAAATATTTTTTATTGCTTGTTCTCAGAAAAATATCATAATTTTTTTCTCTTATTCATATACCTCAAAAATAAAACGTTCTATTTATAGGAAAAGTCAACGTAAGAGGCTAGCTCCTGCCTAATCGAGAGCATAGGTGTAATTTAGTGGCCTCATTCACAGCGGAACGATGGTAACGAGCCTGCGCCCCAGCCGCAGCCCCAGCTGTACAAGAAGAGGAAAAAGGTATTTACACCAACAAAATATTCAGCCTACTGAATGCGTTAGATAGGAGTTGATTCCTGGTACTGATTAACCAATCATAAACTCCGATTCAAGAACAAAAAGAGTGACGGCCGCCATCAAAAGAGCCCATATAAGTCTTCAAAAATACTATATTATCAGATGAACTTTCCATTTGAAAGCCGCAAACAATCATTTCAGTTTAGAATGTAAAAATGTTTGATTAAGAACCTGCAACGACAATCAACAGAAATGTCTAGAGACTAAGAATATTTCAAATTTCAAATTTCAACATTCAAAGCAAGTCCATGCATCATGCTGACAAAAACTAATTGCAGATTTTTAAAGGTAAGGTCCCTTATAATTTCATAAAAGTATACAGAGCAATTTCAATTTTTTTAAGAGTGATAAATGGAAAAAATTATGTAGCAAACAAAACCAGTTTGGTCAAATATCAGAGGCAACACTGACTAAAGTTTCAGCAAAGGACCTGGTGGGATATGGTGTTTTTGAAACAAATTCAAGTGAACATATATACGACTATGCTCTAAAACAGAGTAAGCTTCCCAGGATCTCATGGACTTCTAACCAATAATACATACTTGTGTGAAATGTAAACTTGATTGGGAGCTATGCATATATGATTCAAGTCAAATCACAAATAGTGCAGGCATGTAGTTCAGTAGAGGCTGGGCTAATGAATTGTCTTGTGTTAGAATATAGTGTGCTTATGAATTACACATAATGCGTATAGCTTATGACTAAAGCTTATAGCTTATGACTTGCAGACAGTGTAAATTTAATACCACACGAGATTAAAGGTATTATAAGAGTATAAATAGACCAATCCGATACATAATTATTGCAAATGAACATGGCCTAAAAATCAAAAGAGATCACCAAAAAGCAACATGGTAGAAAATTTAAAATTCAAGGCCAGGTTGTTAATTTCATTACGCACTTCAATCATAGTGTATTTCCATAAGTACAATACTTGGTGCTTGTTAGTCTACCAGCTTATGGGGTGCATTTGAAAGTTTAACTGCACTTGAGAATATTGTTCGTCTGAAATTAACTTATTCCAAATGCAGCTTATTTAATTGAAAACGCAACGTTTGAGCTCAAATGTGGTGCATTTAGACCTCCAAACGCACTAAACGCTATCGATGCAATCACTATAAACGTTGGTAAGCGAACAAACCCTTGATTCTAAAATTAAGTTAAAGGGCAGATGATTGAAAAATAAGCTCGGAGTTATGCACATAACTTTTAAAGTCCTTTTATAAAAGGTACATTCATCTAGTTCATTAGGCAGTGTTATAATGCATGTAGTACTGGATAAGTGCTTAGTGTTAACAGGATACATGCAAGCTAATAGATGGCTTAGGAATTACATATAATGGTTATATTTTATTTTATTTTTTCCAGATTTATTAATAGAATAGAAGGTAGGTACAAGGAGGAACAAGAACTCATCCAACCCTAACATAGCCTTTAGAAATGCTTTGGTAAAGCCCTTAAGTGGAAATAAAGACAACAAGGAGCACATAAGTCATAAAATAGTGCCAGCCGCCAATACTTTTCTTGTTCTTGAGCCTTCATTTCTATTCTTTTGGCATAATGAAGTGTTTCCGGGTTCGATAGTGTCCTCTTTTGATGCAAGTGCATCAGGAACCTAACTATATATTTTTGGAGGACTCCTTGGACAAAGGAGGTTGATTTTTGGTTTGAGCTTGCACTGGTATGATATCATACCCCTCGCAGCTTCATATGCATCATGTGTACATGGGGTCTTCCCCCAGTTGAAAGGCTTTTCCTGAGGACTTCGTACAGGAAATCATTCCTCAGGGGCTTTTAGTGATGCATATTTACCCATAAATAATTTAAAATTTGTTCCCGGCCAGAATTTTTTCAAGAGCTCTAGAAAACTTAGCCAAAGATACCTGATTAGCCCGCAACATTTCCTTATAAGAAGCTCACACCAATTGCAGTCAGAACTGAAGCTAACATGCCATTGGAGTTGGAGGCAAGGCATTGCTTGGATCTGCATTTTGGGATGCAAAAGATGTTGATACCGTCCAACCCTTTTTTAACTCATCACGTAACGAATATGTGAAATCCTTTACATTTCAATAATGGGTCTGGCAACAAAAACTCTATCTTCCGAGTATATCTTGCAAAAAGGTCTTTCTTAAATTCAGAGAGAAAGTCTCTTTTGAAAGCGATTGATAAAGACATCTGTCAGATGCTTGACTGATACCATACCACCAACGGAAAGCACCGCTACCCCTACCCCGTTCCCTTTCCTCTTTCGTTAAGTAGACTTGTCAACGGTGGTAGGTTCACGATTCCATTAGTGTCCAATTCCTTTTATATCAAACCTTTCAAGGATATCAATGAAGCAAACTAGTGGAAAAGAAAGTGATCGAGCGATGACAACACACCGAGCTTCAATTCGAGATGGAACAATGTCCTGATTTCCATGACCTGTGGAATAAGAGAATATCACTTTGTCATTCAATTCGTGTGGGCAAGGACATCCTTCTTTGTATCATTTCTCCACATTTGGCCCTTTTCTGATCTTATTCTCTTCTGGGCTCTCGCCCTCCTCCCATCCGCGAAGCTGAGGCGGGAGAAAAAGTGCTTGGTGATGGAAGCACTTAGCCAAATGTTAACAAGGTAGGTAAAGGGTATAGAGTGGCTACATCTCGCTGTTATTTGCATATGAAAAAGGATTAGAGTAATTCGTGGTCTTTACTTCACCGAAGGTTAAATACTAATGACATCTAGGCGAAGACCGTACAAAGCTTAATCTCCCAACGTATCTATGATCGGTTCATTCTATAAGGAGTTTCACATTATGGAGTTTCTTTTTTGGTTTGATGGAGGAGTGTTGGGTTTTTTTCTTATTTGGGGATACGGTGGCAATAAGGATGGAAATACCTTGTGAAATGCATGTGTTTTGTAATATTATGGGGTGCACAGACAGAGCAGAAGGCTAGCTTTTCACATACCATTCTATGAATTTTCACATGCTATGGGATAAAGTTTCTTTTCAAGTGCGCTTCAATGATGAATCTTTCCACAATGTCTTTGCCCGACTTGCACAGAGATTGGTTAAATGTGATGGCATTTCCTTGTTATTTCTTTTTGTGGACAGGTGGACTCTCTCCCTGTCCATGGTTGCATTTTATATTCGTTCTTTCTCTTTAATAAAATATTCTTCTTTTATCTTAAGAACAATAATAATATCTAAAATTAATAATATGGCATTAATAATTTCTGCAATGGTACCTATCCCAAAAATTAATTTTTTTTAAAAAAGAAGCCAATATTTTCAATTCAGGCGAAGTATAAAAAATTTTAACACGTATATAAACCGCGATGTAAAGGCAATAACAAATGTCGCTGATGCAAAAATAACATTTTCCTTCTGTATTTTATGATTATCAGAAGCAATGCAGATGAAAAAATAGAACATTTCAATAAGTGACGACAATTTAATACCTGATTTCACATCATCAACCCGGCAAGAATTTACAGCCCTTCGATTTTAATTTGGATTCTAGGCCAAAAAATTTCAGTCCAGAAAGCACCAAGTCTGCTGTCTTCTTCTTCATGTGGTCAACAAGTATCTCATCATAAACTATCAAATTGGGTTCAGTTAAAAGTTTACAATCTCTCATATGGGCAAAGACTTTCCTTGCCTCATCTATTGTTCCATGCTTGCACATGCCAGAGACAATAGCAGAATATATAATTTCATCTGGAAGAAAACCCTGTTGCATCATCTCATCTAGAATTTCTATTACCTTCAGCGCATCATTTGACTTACAAACATGAAGAATCGTAAGAGTATACTTAAACTCTATTGGACAACTTGTAACATTGGCTAAGCAGTCACGAATAAGCATCATAGCTGCATCAATTTCCCCTGCTTTGTAGAGCCCTCTGGCAAGAGAATAATAAGCATCACTAGAGGGAACCAAAGACATCTCCTTCAATTTATTATAGCACGAACACGCCTCTTGGATCTTTCCAACTTTAGCAAAACATATAATTGCATTGCTATAACTTGACGAGTCTGGTTCAAAGTGTGAATTCTTCAACTCATGGAATAGAACTAATGCCCGTTCAACCTCCCCAATCTGGTAGAGAGCTTCCATAAGAATATTGTAAAGTGAAACACTAGAATACTTTTTAAACTTCAAGTCCTCAAATACCTCTACAGCTATCATAATTCTACTCTGTTTGCCCACCATGAATGAGAAACATCTAGAAAGATCATCAATAACATTAAAACCTAAATTCTGCATCTCCATAAGCAACTTGCAGAAATCATCCATTTTCTTTGACTCTGCATAAGAAACCAAGATGGGGTTCACAGTTGAAAAATCTGGCTGTAGATCCTCTTCAACGGTAACTCGGAAAAGTTTATGTGCCTTGTCAACTCGGTTTATATAACACAAACCTTCTATAAGAGAATTATATATAGACAAATCAGCCCTATATCCAGAGTCCATCAAATCCTTAAACAAATCACATGCCAAACCAATCTTCCCATCCGCAACAAATGCCTCAATCAACGACCCATAAATAGACCTATCAATTAAATACCCCTTCTCTTTCATCTCCTTGAATAACTCGTAACCTTTCAGAACCCGCTTTTCTTCGCATAACCCCAAAATTAAAGTTGCATAAGCCATAACATCCGGCTGAACCTTATCACTCCGCATTTCCTCCCAAACTTTTAAACACCCATCTAAATTTCCCTCTAAAACCAATACCCGAATCATCGCCGTATAGGCAAAAACATCAGGTTTACATAGCTTCTCCCTCATTCGACCCAAAAGCTCGAAAACCTCAAGGATCTGTCCTGTCCTACAAAGGCCCTTTATCAGAATCATAAAAGTAACACTCTCCTCTACCAACCCATCTTCTCTAAAATCATCATAAACAGAAATCGCCAAATCGATATGACCTGTTTTCACCAGTGCATCCATTATCCTGTTATACAAAAAAACACGCGGTTTCACTCCAAATTTCTTCATTTTTTCATACACATAGTACACTCTAAGACCCCTATTAGCATCAGAATGCATTCTAATCAAAATTTCAAACTGTTTCTCGGTTGGTGGCTTCCCTTGCATGTGCATTAGCTCAGGCACTTGATCAGCTGCTCTGAACTGATTGTTTCGATTCAAACAATAAGCAAAAGCATTGTAACAAGCAAAATCATGCTTATAACCTTTTTGCTTACCTGCCCAGTGAAGATAAGCAATAGTATTTTAACAACCAAGATCGCAAAATAATGTGGCGCATTCATACATTTGAAGGCATATTTGTTCTCCCTTAAATATCTACATTGCAATCTTTTGGTCAGTCATTTTGATTGTTTAGTTAGATTATGTATTAGAACCTCTTCTTTTGGATACAAACTACTACCTACATTGATTTGAAAATAAATATATCCATAAAACACTCTGTTCTATTTCAATTTTAGAAATTTAAAAAAGCAGAAATTTTCTTTTTGGGAAGACCAAAAAATACTTCAAGGCAAAAGCATTATCTAAAAGAAAATCCAGAAGTCTAAAAAAAACCACATTTGTAACCTTTGTGTTTACCTGCCCAGTGGAAGAACTTGGAGGAGAGTCTTGGATCAGTCTGAACCTTGAGGACCTCCGCCACAAGCCTCGGTGTGACCCGCCGGAGCTTGTTGAGGTCGGCGACAACTTGTGGGCCCCAGTTGGTTTGTTTTCTGAAGGAATCTACAATGTAACGGGAAACTGGGGAGAGATTTTGAGCTAAAGAGAAGAATTGCTCAGATGGGTCTTTGGTGGCTTGGGTTTCGAGGGTTTTGGGTGAGTCCGGGTCCCATTCTTGGAGGTCGAAATTTGTGGGTTTGTTGAATTTGGGAGTTTTGGGGTTTAAGGTTTGGCGGTTGGAGAAGAGGCCGCCGTACACGGTGGGGCGGTTTTCGGAGGGTTTACGGTGGCCGTAGTAGAAGTAGAATTTGGTGGGTTTGGCGGGATGGGATTGGGGTGGCATCGTTTGGATTGCGTTGATGGATTCAGGTTTTAATTGGGTTATTTTCTGGTTTTGTGTTCTTCATCATGATTGGTTTGAACCATATTTATTAGAACCGGTCACAACATTGATTCAATAGTTTAATGGTTTAATCGGTTCAACCGGTGGTTGAGCCGGTTAAACAGAATTTTAATATTTAAAAAATTAAAAAATATTTTATATGTAACAATATTCACTATTAAATAATATATTTTTACCTAAATTACATAAATTTTCTATTAAGAAAACTATAAAGTACGAAATTAAAGAAATTTTACTCTCACAGTTGATAAATATAAGATTAATATTAATTTTTTTAAATTAATTTGAAATTTAAATTTATTATTGAGATAAGTTTATTTAAATTTTGTTAATAAAATTCATAAGAATTAAATGTTTTTTTATCTATGTATTTTAGGTGAACTTAGAAATAACTAACTATTTTTTTTACACTCAATTAACTTAACTTTTATTTTCTTACAGATATTTGAAATTCCATCTTAACTGTTAAAATTTTTAACGGTAGATCGACATAACAATACCACGTATACACATAATCCTAGATGTAAGGTTTTTTTAACATCTTTATACCACCCAATAAAATTAACCCACCCACCATTTATGAATAGTCGACCCATAATCCACCCACTAATATTAATTTATTTTGTTTATTATGATTTCAAAATCAAACATAATGGTTTTATATTATACATTATTGTTAGGTCTCCAACTTTTAATTTTATTTTGATGATAACAATAATTAGTAAATAAATTAATTAAAAGGGTAGAATCCTCTCTATAGGATTTTTATTATAATTATTTTATTTATCTTATTTACTTTGACCAAAAATATTTTTTAAATCTTATTTAATTGATTATCTTGATCTTGATGTTTTAAAATATTAAATCAATTGGGTCATGCATTGTGGGACAAAAGTCATATATTGATTATCAAATGCATGTTTGACCGTTTTTGGAAAGAAGATGAAAATATTGATTGTGGGCATCTTCTATTTAATTTCATTATTTAAATGTCTTTAAAATTATTTTATATAATATATATTATTATATAAATCATGTGTGTTGTATATATTTTATATTATATTTTAAACCATGTGTGTGTGTGAAGTAAATGAGTTGGCCAAATTTTGTGACTTCCATTTTGGGACATGGCTAGCTATTTTTTGTTGACCGAATTATTAATGAGTTAAATAATTAATTCATGCATGAACATAATAAATATATATATATATATATATATATATATATATATATATATATATATATATATATTAAATATGAATGCATGCATAACATATACATAGATATATATTAAATGTGTAGTGTATATCATAAATTATATATATAGAGAGAGAGAGAGAGAATGCATTAAATATGCTATATATATACATATAGCAAGGATCAAGTGCATACCCATTATCTTACTCACCCGTGCTCACCCCCCTTTAGGCGACGGTTTCGGTCATACAACCGTCGTCTATACTTTTAGCGACGGACAACCTATAGCGTCGCTAAAAGTATAGACGACGGTTGTATGACCGAAACCGTCGCCTAAAGGGGGGTGAGCACGGGTGAGTAAGATAATGGGTATGCACTTGATCCGGACCGTATATACATATATAACCATGTGTGTGATTGTGTTGGCTAAACAAAATTTGACAATTAATTTGGGACAGAGGGAATATAATATATAAAATCGAATGATTTTTTTAAAACCGTGTGTGTGTGTATTATGCATAACATGTATGTAGTATTATATATATATATGTGTGTGTGTGACGCACGCATGCATTGTGCATGAAAGTTTTTTTTAAACCGTGCATTATATATATATATATATATATATATATATATATATATATACACAGTCTGGATCTTAAGCTCACTCCTTATCCAACTCACTCGAGCTCACTCCCCCTTTAGCGACGGACCCGGCGACGGTTCGGTCATACAACTGTCGTCTATACTTTTAGCAACGCTATATGTTGTCCGTCGCTAAAAGTATAGACGACGATTGTATGACCGAACCATAGCCGGGTCCGTCGCTAAAGGGAGGTGAGCTCGGGTGAGTTGGACAAGGGGTGAGCTTAAGATCCTGTCTATATATATATATATATATATATATATATATTCATAAGTAATCATGGCATGCTTATATATATACCTACCATACATGCATGCGCCTAAATTATAATATGCTGGCAACATTAAATATGTTAAATTTATATATGCATGTGATGGCTTCAAAATTGAGTGTGCTGGCAAGTAAAAGGGTGAAAGTCATTATGAGACAAAGAAAAACGTTGAGTTTGCTGGCATAACATATTGGTCAAATTATATATTAAATGTAGTAATAGATCAATAAATGCTAGTTGATGATTCATGACCCAGGCGAAAAATTAAAGGCGGAACACATTCGGCAATCCGTGTGCTTCTCTTTCAATCCAAACCATTGATTTTAAATTAAAACAATCCTAGCCATTCATTTAAAATCAAATTTCAAAAATTACCATTTTACCACTGACTTCAAAAATCTATAAATAGAAGCCTTTTTCTTTATTTTCATTTTGCCAATTCACTTACAAAGAAAAGCTTATTTCTCTCCCACATACTCTCTCTATAAAAAGCTTTCTATCTCTTCTTACAAAAGTTCTGATTATTTGAGAAGAGGAAATTGGTCTAAGCATATTGAGATAAGTTATTTGATTTGTTTATTTGAATTATCTCTTGCTTATTTATATTTATAGATATACGAATATAAATTGTTCTACACAATTCTATATATCTATATTTCATCTATTTATCAAATAAAAGGATACTTGGGCGCCGCAAGGCTACGGAGATAAACCCTTTATCAAGAGGAATCCAACCGTACGATTCCTTAAAGTCTTTAGTAATCTTTTATTGATATTATTTATATAAATATTGTAAAATAGATATAGCACTTGATAGCTCAAAACAACACTGAGATACTGCTCCAAAAAGAGTAGTCATCCGAACCGGATTTGAGAATCGTAGTGATCTATTGAAAATATTTATATAAATATCAATTGTGAAAATTATAAATTTTGTCATACTTAGACGCCGCAAGGCTACGGAGATACACCTCTACCAAGAGGAATTCGAACCGTACGATTCCTTATAGTACTAAGTGACATTATCTATAAAAAGTTCACATAATAGATAAAATATTCTTATATATTGTTTGAGTTAAACAATAATATTTGTTATATCAAGTATTACTTAATTGATTTATATATTATACTTGATATCTGCCATCACAAGTATTTGATCATAAATTTATTTATTCATAAAATACTTGTTGCATTATAGAAAAGTTATTTAAACTTTTATTTCACAAACTTAAGTGAATATATCTGCTTAAATAGAAGCATATTTGATTCAAAGCTTAAAACAACTTATTTGCTTACTCAGAAGCACTTTCACTCTAAAAAGTTGTTTAAACTTAAAGTGACTTTTCTTCACTCCTTAAAGAATATATATTTCTTTATAAATTTGTATTAAATTATATATCTGCTTAAACAGAAGCATTTTTGAGTAAAAGCTAAAATTGACTTATTTGCTTATTCAAGAAGCGTCTTTTCACACAAAATATAAAAGTTAAAATAACAGTACGTAATTTACATATTTTCTTACACAGAAGTATTATTTGATCTGGGCACAAATTACTATCTATTTACTAAGAAGCATATTTTCTCAAGTATAAAAGTCTTTGAACTTTTATAAATACATTTGCTCTTTAATTGATATCTGCTTATTTAAGAAGCATCCATCTGTACTAAATTCTTATTTACTTATTTGAGAAGCATCAATTTGTACTTAATTATTATTTGCTTATTTGAGAAGCACATTGTTGTAAAATCATTTGTAAAAAGAGAAAAGGTCAGAGTTAGTTTATTTTATGTACCTGTGAGAAAGACGAGTAATTTTTCGACAAAGACTAGAGTCTTAGAGAGGTCAGCGAGAAGTTGGGTCTCTAGTGTACTTGTGAGGTGAGGAAGAGGCTGTTGTTTCAAGACTAGATCATAAAATAGAACTGAACTCAAAAGAAGGTACAACTAAACTTGAGGAGGGAGCGGGGAGCTTGCTGTCCAAGATAGAATAATTGGGAACAGTTGAAAATTTGACTATAAAACTTTGTAAAGGCTTCTCCGCCTGTTGAAGGAGTTTTTATTACTGATAGTAATAGGATCTCAAGTCCTGGAGAGGAGCTTGAGACTGGACGTAGCAGTATACCCGAGATGTATGTTGTGAACCAGACAAATCTCTGTGCATTGTGTGATTGAATTTTTACTGTCTTGCATATTAATTTCTAACACTGCAAATTAATTATTCAAAAATTAAAAAAAAGGGCCTTAGATAATTTTTAATCTGTAATAATCTATTCAACCCCCCTTCTAGATTATTATTGGACTTTCAATTGGTATCAAAGCGGTGCTCTTTAACTTGTTTGTTGAGTAAATACAGGCATACCTAAGAATAGATCCATTTATGGCCTACAATGCTACTAGTTGCGGAGAAGGACTATCAATGACCAGACCTCCACTATTTGATGGTACAAACTTTTCCACCTGGAAGAGCAGATTCAGAATATATGCCAAATCATAAGGAATCAAAGTTTGGCTTGCAATAGAACGAGGTGTAAAAGTTCCAACAAAAATCGTGGGAGAAAATATCGTTGAGAAAGATGTTGATGAATTCACTGCTGATGATGAAAAGGCTATGAACATTGCATCCCTAGTTGAACAAGTGCTGACCAGTGCTCTCATTGAAAAAGAATACAAAAGAGTTAGCAATTGCAAGAATGCAAAAGAAATCTGGGAAAAATTAATTCTAACTTATGAAGGAACCAGTCATATCAAAGAAACAAGAAAAGATACTCTAATCCAGGAGTATGAAAGATTCAAGCTGAAAGAAGGTGAAAAGATCATTGATATGGAAACATGTTTTTTCCAAAATCATTGATGAACTGGAACATCTGGGGAAGGCATATACAACTAATGAGAAAAACAGAAGAATTCTCAAAGCCCTTCCATCCATCTGGAACATGAAGGTTATTGCTATTAAGGAAAGGCAAGACCTAACTACTTATCCTCTTGATAGCCTTATTGGAAATCTGCGTGCCCACGAAGTCGACATTGTAGTCAAAAAAGCAGGATCGGATACATATATCAAAAAGAAAGGAATTGATTTCAAAGATTTACTTATAAATCAAGAAGAAGTTGTTGAACAAACAAAGGAAATTGCAAATCTGTGCTTAATGGCAAACAATGAGTCATCACGAAGATCTGAGGTACATTTTGAACATCAATTATCTAATACTTCATTTCTCATGCATACCTTAGATAATATAAATGAAAAACACAATAAACTACAAGAAGCATATAATGGTTTATATGAAGATAATAAAATTATTAAAGAAGATTTTATTGAATTAAAAGTTTTATTAGAAAAATTAATTAAAATTAACAAAAATTTAGAAATGGAAAATGCAAACTTGATCATAACTAATGAAAGTTTAAATGAAGTAAATTTGGAAAATGATTCCTTAAAAGAAGAATTAGAACAACTTAAAAGAATCAATAAAAATCTTGAAATTGAAAATTCTACACTTGCTATAATTAATGAAAATGCTCAAATGAAAAATCAAATGTTAAGTGAAGATATTAAAAATATCAATTTTGAAAATGCATCTCTAAAAATAAAATTAGAAAAACAAAATGAAGATTCTTCTTTAATAGATCAAATTAATATGTTAACTAAAGAACGTGATGATTAAAATTTTATAGTTCTTAAGTTCACAAAAGGGAAAAAAAACCTTGATGTCATGCTTAATCAACAAAGATGTGGATTTAACAAAGAAGGATTATGATACATTGGAGAATTTAGTAAAAATAAAGGACTTTATCATGTTAAAAGTAAAGAAAAAGAAAATTACACATCTCCATTTACTAAATGTTCTTACTGTAATAGAAATGGTCATTCTTTTTACATGTGTAATGCTCGAAATGGAAATTATAAAAGAAAAATGATTTGGGTGCCTAAAGGAACGTATATTGCACCAATTGAGCTTTGTAATAAAAGTCAAAAATCTTATAGAAATTTTCATCAAAGTTTTTCAAGATATAATCATGCATCTTATAGACCTGCTACTCATAAAATGCTCTTGTCTACAAAGATTGATTATCTTGTACCCATTTTTGTAAAGGAAAACACAAATGTTCCTTATACAAAATGGACAACTCACCTAAAGGACCCTTCTTATTAAAGGGTACCTGTTCTTCAAATTGACAAATATTGCAGGTATGTCTTGAAGATGACTCTAATAAAAATAACTGAAGACATCGTTGTTGGGTCTATTTATATTTTTTGAAATGATTTCTCTGAAAGCCCTAATAAGGATTTTGAAATGAGCATGAAGCGAGAATTAAATATCTTCCTAGGAGTGCAAATAAAATCAGGTGAAAAAGATTCTGACTATACAGGTCAAATACAAGTATAAGTGACACATGTCAGTCTTTCTCATAATTATTTATTCTATATGTCTATATAAATTTTTTTAACATATATATATGTCCATATAAAATATTTTTTAAATATATATATATATATATAGAAATATTTTTTGTAAAAATATATTTAATTCTTAAATTTATTCTCTTTAAAAAAACATATATATATATATATATATATATATATAATAGATTTAATGTGAAATATTTTTTATTTCTATACATATAACGGTAAATAATCTCCATTATTGTATAGTAATTTTGGTCAATTATAGGCAGCCACACAAATTCAAATCTTGCAGGAGGCAACCATTTTTGCTAATCTCTTCTTCTACAGATTCTGAAAAGTAATATATAACATTCTTTCCCCCCATTTTTTATGATGACAAAGGGGGAGAAGAAAAATATAATTGGAGAGAAGAAAAATATAACTGTTATATATATTGTTCAAGAAAAATAACTGTTATATATTGTTGCATGTTAGTTTTTCAAAATTTTAAAATTTTTTGATGGTTGCATAACTTGAGGGGGAGCTTTTATGAAAAATATTTTTAGTTGATTGTCATCATCAAAAAGGGGGAGATTGTTGGGTCTTCAACTTTTAGTTTTATTTTGATGATAACAATAATTAGTAAATAAATTAATTAAAAGGGTAGAATCCTCTCTATAGGATTTTTATTATAATTATTTTATTTATCTTATTTACTTTGACCAAAAATATTTTCTAAATCTTATTTAATTGATTATCTTGATCTTGATGTTTTAAAATGTTAAATTAATTGGGTCATGCATTGTGGGACAAAAGTCATATATTGATTATCAAATGCTTGTTTGACCGTTTTTGGAAAGAAGATGAAAATATTGATTGTGGGCATCTTCTATTTAATTTCATTATTTAAATATCTTAAAAATTATTTTATTTCAAAATTATTTTATATAATATATATATATTATTATATAAATCATGTGTGTTGTATATATTATATATTATATTTTAAACCATGTGTGTGTGTGAAGTAAATGAGTTGGCCAAATTTTGTGACTTCTATTTTGTGACATGGCTAGCTATTTTTTGTTGACCGAATTATTAATGAGTTGAATAATTAATTCATGCATGAACATAATATTAATTCATATACATAGATATATATTAAATGTGTAGTGTATATCATAAATTATATATATAGCGTGTGACATATATATATACTATATTATATCAATTAATGCATACATGCATATAACATGGAATATATCTTATATGTATATATCTTATATATATATATATATATATATATATATATATAACGTAAATGTATATATATAAATAGATTGCATTAAATATGCTATATATATACATATATAAGCATGTGTGTGAGTGTGTTGGCTAAACAAAAATTGACAATTAATTTGGGACGGAGGGAATATAATATATTAAACCGAATGATTTTTTTAAAACCGTGTGTGTGTATTATGCATAACATGTATATATATATATATATATATATATGTGTGTGTGTGTGTGTGTGTGTGTGTGACGCACGCATTCATTGTACAGGCAAGTTTTTTTTTTAAAATCGTGCATGCATTATATATATATATATATATATATATATATATATATATTCATAAGTAATCATGGCATGCTTATATATATACATATCATACATGCATGCGCCTAAATTACAATATGCTGGCAACATTAAATATGTTAAATTTATATATGCCACGGCTTCAAAATTGAGTGTGCTGGCAAGTAAAAGGGTGACAGTCATTATGAGACAAAGAAAAATGTGTGAGTTTACTGGCATAACATATTGGTCAAATTATATATTAAATGTAGTAATAGATCAATAAATGCTAGTTGATGATTCATGACCTAGGCGAAAAATTAAAGGCAGAACTGTGAAACCCCAGATTTTATAAATAAAGAATTAATTTTCTCGAAATAATTTTTTAATATTATGGTGTGAATTTGAGATAATATTATAGTTGTGGGTAGTATTTATAAATTTTGCAAAGTATGCAAGTTGTTATATTATATTCGATTGGTCAGGGAATATTCTTTGTGTCGGAAAATATTCGTACGACGGTACAATTATTGGTGGATCCCACAACGGAATTATTGTCGGATTGAGAAAATGACAAAAATATTTTATTGAAAATAACGGCGGAAGTTTTACCGTTGATACTGTTGAACTACTGGGTAGTAAAAGTACAGTAATACGCGTTGTTGCATAGTAGCACACGGTATTGATTATTGATATTTATGTGAGAAGTCGCTCAGTTTGATTCAATTATTATCGATTAATAATATGAATTATTATAGCGATGATGACGTTTTGTTTTATTCGTATTATTAACGTAATAAAACAGAAACATCTTTTTATATAAAACAGAATACTTTATTAAAGTTATTCTATAAATAGAATATATTATATTTTATTATGCATAGTGTCGCATAGTATTTTGCATAGTGTTGCATAGTGTTTGCATAGTAAAAATCTTTTTATATAAATAGAATATATTATATTTTATTTAAAAGATTTTTCTTTAAATATGGACCGTAAGATTAAAGTAAATCAATCTGGACCGTTCATGGATTAGTTACTATGCATTCCATTTTTCTATAAATAGAAGCTCATTCCTTCATTATTTTCTTACGAATTCATTGAAACTCTAGAGAGAGAAATTATAGAGAGAAGCTATAGAGAGAAAATTATAGAGAGAAAGAAGAAGAGTATTCTGCTACTTCACTACTTCTATATCCAGTTTCTGTTACGGTAAGGGTGTTATTCTTTCTTATTCATGAAGAGAACTGTTGTTATTCCATTTCTTATTATTCTGTTGGAATAACCTGTATACGCGGTCTACCCTATACTTGGTGACATTCTTCTATTATTCTGTTGGAACATCCTGTCTGTGTGTTTTACACCGGACCTGGTTCCGTCTTTATTATTCTGTCGGAATATCCTATCTGTGCTATACGCCGGACCTGGTTCCATCATTTATTATTCCGTTATTATTATTCTGTTGGAACATCCAGTCGGTGTGAATTTCACCTGACCTGGTTCCGTTATTTAGTATTCTGTTGGAATAACCTGCCTATGCGAAGTTCCGCATGCATGGTGATTTCTTTTGTTATTCCATTCTTTATTATACTCAGTTGGTTAAAGTTTTGACTTCTATACTCCATGAAATTAGTAGAATATCCTTGATATTTGCGCTTCATCCAGTATCTTTTCAGGAAAATATTCTTCTGAGCATTCTTGAATTTTACACCACAAAACAGTATCGTGTGGACAATTTGGACGTTATTGGTTCATGGACAAATTAATTCTTGAACTTGTTTTATTAAATTCTTATATCATTGTCATCATCCTCATGTTTATGTTATGTTGAAAGTCATCTGTGGCCTGTAGTGCATAGATGGACTTGGTATGATTATGACCAGGGATTATGAGGTGTAATCATGACCGTAATATTACAAATGATGTGGAAAAAGTCCTCATTGGCCCGTAGTGCATTGATGGACAGTTTTTGGTATGATTATGGCTATGGATTCTCTTCGGCCGTAGTGCAAAGATAATTATTTTATGGCATGATCAGGACCGTTGATGAAAACACGATTATCTTTGGCCCGTAGTGCATGGATAATTCGTGGTCGTGATACTAAAGAATATCCTTGGCCTGTAGTGCAGGGATGATTTAATGATGTGGATTATTTATTGAGCTGAGTCTCAGCGATAAAAGTGATGAAAAACTTTTTAAATCATAAAAGATAGTAGATTCAATTCTCTCTACTTGACTCTTTTAATGGATTGCTTATTCCGCTGCAGTTAAACTTGATGTCTATTATATTTTATCAGTTTAACATTGTTGGAGACTAATGATAATTTATTCTGCATTATCTTGGTCATAATATTTCTTACTGGGCTAGTTGAGCTCACCCTTTCTTTCACTGTTCTCTTCAAGAAATGAGAACATAGCAGGGACTAGTCGGGGAATGGAGTGACGGTCCAGAGGATAGCATTAGTAGTCCTCACTATTCTGAGAAATAGTGTATTAATAATTGTAATGAGGACTCCTTTTGAGTTTGTATGATCTCTAGTAGACAATTATTGTATTCAAACTCACAGTTATGTTTTGTCGTATTGTACACGACAGTTGTATTAGTAAGTTGTATTTGAGTTATGTACCATGTATCTGACGACCCAAAATGGGTGATGTATACCTAATTTTGGGGGCGTCACAGTTGGTATCAGAGCTTAGGGATATGATCCATGGCTAAGATGTGAGACTAGAACTAGGAGGGGAGAGACGGAGAATTCCTTCGCTAGTATGACCTACTTAAATTTATTTTGTATTTAAATTAGTTGGTCAAAGTTTAGAGATATTATGTTACATGTCAATTAACCTTTGTTTTGTGGCAGTATTTGAAAATGGCATCTGAAAATGTTGAGATACGCAATGAAGCACATGAGACCGTTGAGACACCTTTAATCACTAACCAAGTTAATGTGATGTCAGACGAAGAAGAAATTAGAGATATCTACGTGGTGCGTGAAGAACTAATAGTTGCACCCGAGCTAGTTACAGAGGTAGCAGCTGAGAGTGAGGAAGAAGAGGAAGAAGAGGTACCTGAGGAGAATTTATTAGAGATATTATATGATCAAAATGTAGAATTACAAAATCGTATTCACGAGTTAGAAGAACAGGTTGAAGAACGACAGACGGTCGTGGAGCAAAGAGAGGTAACGATTCAAAATTGTGTTACCCGATATGTGATGCTCGAACAAAATCACGCTTTGGCACAATGTAAGATATTAAAGTTGGAATCTGAGAATTCAAATATCAAGGATCAGCTGAAAGAAGAAACAACTGAACGAGTGAGAATGAAGGATGCATGGGTAAAAGCTGCACGACGTGTTGATATTGTGGAAAGAGATGTCTGATCTATAAAGAGAAGATTTAATGATGACGGGAAGACGTCGGTAGCAGCACCAACACCAGCAACAAATTCTAGGGGAGGAGAACGACCGCCAGTTAGATGCTACAGATGCGGAGAGGAGGGACATATACGGCCAAACTATTCAAAGCCTTCCAAGGTATGTTTTAGTTATGGAAAAGAAGGTCACATAACTCAATTTTGTCCTGTAGCGAAATCAAGTTCAGCTGGGACGGAGGCACCAAAGGATGTCCCAGGTAAGCCAAAGCCGGTAGTTTAAGAGAGAGCGTTTTTTTTCCGCTACGAGGAACCTGAATAAAATTATCACGGGTATGTTAGTCATAAGCTCTTACGAAGTCTATACCGTGTTAGATACCGGTTCTACTCACTCTTTTATTTCACCTAGTTGTGTTCAATGTTTGTACTTAACTCCGGAGAAGTTAAACTTTGATTTACCTATTGAAACTCCATTGGGACAAACCTTCGTTACCTCCACTGTTTATAAATCTTATTTGATTCAAATCGACACTTTCACGTTACGTGTTGATCTTGTCTCTTTGAAAATACTTGTCTTTGATGCTATTTTAGGAAACGATTGGTTAACTACTCATCATGTTTTTCGTAAGGTTGTTAGCTTTCATATTCCTAACCAACCTATTATGCGAATTTAAGCAACCAAACCACCAAACCACTAAATTCAATCATTGTCATATCAAGCCATAAGTAAAGAGCCCCGATCCTTTTGTTGATGACTTCCTTGTGTGGAATGGACCGAAGCCAGACTTTCTGTAGGCGACGTCGTGAATAACGATAACAAGTTGATAGGTATCATTGTGAGGTGCTATCTAGGTTAAGGGATAGAAGTCACAGTTGGTATCAATGTGACGTACTATCCAAGTCTTGAATGGGAGTAACAGTTTTGAATGATATTTTTATCATTAATAAATTTCTTGACGTATTCCTGAAGACTTCTTAGCTTACCCCAGAGCGTGAAATCGAATTTGGTATTGACACCAGTACAAAACCCATTTCTTAAACCCTCAAATATTTTCTTCACCTAAAATGAACGTATAACGTGCCAAAGATGTTGGCTCGAGCTGTTGAAGATTACGATCGTACCATGCAATATTATCGTGGGAAAGCGAACATGGTAGCTGACATGTGAGTAGAAGATCGTATGCGTTTACAAGTTCGAATATACGAACTCACGTGAAGATAACGAATATACAAGTAGAATCGACTTTAATCGACAAAGTTAAAGCCGCTCAAGCTACACACTCGGAGCTGAAGAATGTGAAGAATTAAGAAGGTTCAAGAGGGCGTTGTTTTAGAAGCAAGAATTGACGAATAGAGGAAGTCTAAACACTTAATTTTATTGGCCCATTTTAAATCCTCGATTGAGTAGGAACTGTGGCTTATAGACTCGTTTTACCGCCAAATATATTCCGTGTTCATAACATTTTTTTTCTCGTATCGATGTTACGTAAATATGTGGACGACCCGAACCACATTATTAATTTAGAACCGGACGAGATAGCGAATGATTTAACGTTTGAAGAGATACGTGTTACAATCTTGGATAAGAAGAATCGTATTCAACACTCAAAGGTTATATCTCAAGAGTTAGAATTTGAAGTGAAGTCAAGGTATCCTCACCTGTTCGGCATACCAGGTACGTACGTAAATTTCAAGGGCTAAATTCCATAAGGAGGGGAGATTGTGAAACCCCAGATTTTATAAATAAAGAATTAATTTTCTCGAAATAATTTTTTAATATTATGGTGTGAATTTGAGATAATATTATAGTTGTGGGTAGTATTTATAAATTTTGCAAAGTATGCAAGTTGTTATATTATATTCGATTGGTCAGGGAATATTCTTTGTGTCGGAAAATATTCGTACGACGGTACAATTATTGGTGGATCCCACAACGGAATTATTGTCGGATTGAGAAAATGACAAAAATATTTTATTGAAAATAACGGCGGAAGTTTTACCGTTGATACTGTTGAACTACTGGGTAGTAAAAGTACAGTAATACGCGTTGTTGCATAGTAGCACACGGTATTGATTATTGATATTTATGTGAGAAGTCGCTCAGTTTGATTCAATTATTATCGATTAATAATATGAATTATTATAGCGATGATGACGTTTTGTTTTATTCGTATTATTAACGTAATAAAACAGAAACATCTTTTTATATAAAACAGAATACTTTATTAAAGTTATTCTATAAATAGAATATATTATATTTTATTATGCATAGTGTCGCATAGTGTTTTGCATAGTGTTGCATAGTGTTTGCATAATAAAAATCTTTTTATATAAATAGAATATATTATATTTTATTTAAAAGATTTTTCTTTAAATATGAACCGTAAGATTAAAGTAAATCAATCTGGACCGTTCATGGATTAGTTACTATGCATTCCATTTTTCTATAAATAGAAGCTCATTCCTTCATTATTTTCTTACGAATTCATTGAAACTCTAGAGAGAGAAATTATAGAGAGAAGCTATAGAGAGAAAATTATAGAGAGAAAGAAGAAGAGTATTCTGCTACTTCACTACTTCTATATCCAGTTTCTGTTACAGTAAGGGGTGTTATTCTTTCTTATTCATGAAGAGAACTGTTGTTATTCCATTTCTTATTATTCTGTTGGAATAACCTGTATACGCGGTCTACCCTATACTTGGTGACATTCTTCTATTATTCTGTTGGAACATCCTGTCTGTGTTTTACACCGGACCTGGTTCCTTCTTTATTATTATTCTGTTGGAACATCCTATCTGTGTGTTTTACACCGGACCTGGTTCCGTCTTTATTATTCTGTCGGAATATCCTATCTGTGCTATACGCCGGACCTGGTTCCATCATTTATTATTCCGTTATTATTATTCTGTTGGAACATCCTGTCGGTGTGAATTTCACCTGATCTGGTTCCGTTATTTAGTATTCTGTTGGAATAACCTGCCTATGCGAAGTTCCGCATGCATGGTGATTTCTTTTGTTATTCCATTCTTTATTATACTCAGTTGGTTAAAGTTTTGACTTCTATACTCCATGAAATTAGTAGAATATCCTTGATATTTGCGCTTCATCCAGTATCTTTTCAGGAAAATATTCTTCTGAGCATTCTTGAATTTTACACCACAAAACAGTATCGTGTGGACAATTTGGACGTTATTGGTTCATGGACAAATTAATTCTTGAACTTGTTTTATTAAATTCTTATATCATTGTCATCATCCTCATGTTTATGTTATGTTGAAAGTCATCTGTGGCCTGTAGTGCATAGATGGACTTGGTATGATTATGACCAGGGATTATGAGGTGTAATCATGACCGTAATATTACAAATGATGTGGAAAAAGTCCTCATTGGCCCGTAGTGCATTGATGGACAATTTTTGGTATGATTATGGCTATGGATTCTCTTCGGCCGTAGTGCAAAGATAATTATTTTATGGCATGATCAGGACCGTTGATGAAAACACGATTATCTTTGGCCCGTAGTGCATGGATAATTCGTGGTCGTGATACTAAAGAATATCCTTGGCCTGTAGTGCAGGGATGATTTAATGATGTGGATTATTTATTGAGCTGAGTCTCAGCGATAAAAGTGATGAAAAACTTTTTAAATCATAAAAGATAGTAGATTCAATTCTCTCTACTTGACTCTTTTAATGGATTGCTTATTCCGCTGCAGTTAAACTTGATGTCTATTATATTTTATCAGTTTAACATTGTTGGAGACTAATGATAATTTATTCTGCATTATCTTGGTCATAATATTTCTTACTGGGCTAGTTGAGCTCACCCTTTCTTTCACTGTTCTCTTCAAGAAATGAGAACATAGCAGGGACTAGTCGGGGAATGGAGTGACGGTCCAGAGGATAGCATTAGTAGTCCTCACTATTCTGAGAAATAGTGTATTAATAATTGTAATGAGGACTCCTTTTGAGTTTGTATGATCTCTAGTAGACAATTATTGTATTCAAACTCACAGTTATGTTTTGTCGTATTGTACACGACAGTTGTATTAGTAAGTTGTATTTGAGTTATGTACCATGTATCTGACGACCCAAAATGGGTGATGTATACCTAATTTTGGGGGCGTCACAAGAACACATTCGGCAATCCGTGTGCTTCTCTTTCAATCCAAACCATTGATTTTAAATTAAAACAATCCTAGCCATTCATTAAAAATCAAATTTCAAAAATTATCATTTTACCACTGACTTCAAAAATCTATAAATAGGAGGCCTTTTCTTTATTTTCATTTTGCCAATTCACTTACAAGGAAAAGCTTATTTCTCTCCCACATACTCTCTCTCTAAAAAGCTTTCTATCTCTTCTTACAAAAGTTCTGATTATTTGAGAAGAGGAAATTGGTCTAAGTATATTGAGATAAGTTATTTGATTTGTTTATTTGAATTATCTCTTGCTTATTTATATTTATAGATATACGAATATAAATTGTTCTACACAATTCTATATATCTATATTTAATCTATTTATCAAATAAAAGGATAATTGGGCGCCGTAAGACTACGGAGATAAACCCTTTATCAAGAGGAATCCAACCGTACGATTCCTTAAAGTCTTTAGTAATCTTTTATTGATATTATTTATATAAATATTGTAAAATAGATACGACACTTGATAACTCAAAACAACACTGAGATACTGCTCTAAAAAGAGTAGTCATCCGAACCGGATTTGAGAATCGTAGTGATCTATTGAAAATATTTATATAAATATCAATTGTGAAAATTATAAATTTTGTCACACTTAGACGCCGCAAGGCTACGAAGATACACCTCTACCAAGAAGAATTCGAACCGTACGATTCCTTATAGTACTAAGTGACATTATCTATAAAATTTCACATAATAGATAAAATATTCTTATATATTGTTTGAGTTAAACAATAATATTTGTTATATCAAGTATTGCTTAATTGATTTATATATTATACTTGATATCTGCCATCACAAGTATTTGATCATAAATTTATTTATTCATAAAATACTTGTTGCATTATAGAAAAGTTATTTAAACTTTTATTTCACAAACTTAAGTGAATATATCTGCTTAAATAGAAGCATATTTGATTCAAAGCTTAAAACAACTTATTTGCTTACTCAGAAGCACTTTCACTCTAAAAAGTTGTTTAAACTTAAAGTGACTTTTCTTCACTCCTTAAAGAATATATATTTCTTTATAAATTTGTATTAAATTATATATCTGCTTAAACATAAGCATTTTTGAGTAAAAGCTAAAATTGACTTATTTGCTTATTCAAGAAGCGTCTTTTCACACAAAATATAAAAGTTATTTAAACTTTTATAACAGTACGTAATTTACATATTTGCTTACACAGAAGTATTATTTGATCTGAGCACAAATTACTATCTGCTTTCTAAGAAGCAAATTTTCTCAAGTATAAAAGTCTTTGAACTTTTATAAATACATTTGCTCTTTAATTGATATCTGCTTATTTAAGAAGCATCCATCTGTACTAAATTCTTATTTGCTTATTTGAGAAGAATCAATTTGTACTTAATTATTTGCTTATTTGAGAAGAACATTGTTTTAAAATCATTTATAAAAAGAGAAAAGGTCAGAGTTAGTTTATTTAATGTACCTGTGAGAAAGACGAGTAATTTTTCGACAAAGACTAGAGTCTTAGAGAGGTCAGCGGGAAGTTGGGTCTCTAGTGTACTTGTGAGGTGAGGAAGAGGCTGTTGTTTCAAGACTAGATCATAAAATAGAACTGAACTCAAAAGAAGGTACAACTAAACTTGAGGAGGGAGCGGGGAGCTTGCTGTCCAAGATAGAATAGTTGAGAATAATTGGAAGTTTGACTATAAAACTTTGTAAAGGCTTCTCCGCCTGTTGAAGGAGTTTTTATTACTGATAGTAATAGGATCTCCAGTCCTGGAGAGGAGCTTGAGTCTGGACGTAGCAGCATACCCGAGATGTATGTTGTGAACCAGACAAATCTCTGTGCATTGTGTGATTGAATTTTTATTTTCTTGCATATTAATTTCTAACACTGCAAATTAATTATTCAAAAATTAAAAAAAAGGGCCTTATATAATTTTTAATCTGTAATAATCTATTCAACCCCCCCTTCTAGATTATTATTGGACTTTCAATTATGTTGGAAGAAAATCAAAATTTTAACTCTAGAATGCTAAATGTTGACGTCGGGATTTTTATTTGTTCATTTCTATTTTTGTCTTTTGATGTTCTCATTTTAGGTGAGATTTATTTGGAAAAAAAATAAGTTTGAAAAGGTCCAACATGTATATGTCGACGATTTGATTGTTAGAGTCGCTAGTTGGTAATTTTAAGTGGTTGCACAAACTCAACCGAGAAGAGGTTTGCACAAAGACCCAATGTTTCGACACTGTTTAACTGGTTTGAGAAACCAAAATTCGTTAGGGTCTGGAGGCTTGATTAAGCGGAGGGAATGTGTTAGGCACCCCCGACTTCCGTGATAACATGGTTACCGACACTTTTCATTAAACTTTAATCTGTATGTGTGTGTGTATGTGACACCCCCAAATTTGGGTACTTCATTTCCACCAGATTTAATGTTCACTTGATAAAAACATTCATGTCTAACTATCAAAACATAATAAAATTTAATAATAAACCTTCCCATTAAAGGATTACATCAATAAGTTCAACAAAATCTCCCAGGTTCTCTAACATTTAAATACAAACATCATGTGTAGAAAATTAAATAACTACATCACTAGATTTAAAATAAAGTCTGACAATATAAAAGTTAACAGGTTTACAAGTCTTCAATACTTGTTCATCTTCCCTTTCCCTTTACTGGTTGTAGGTTCATCGACTTTCTCATCTTTAGCTGTAATATTTATATAAGCAAGAGTAAGCAAACAATGCCCACTTGAAATGACAATGAATAAACATCATATCAACTGTCAAACGAATAGGCTCAATAAAACTGAATAATGTACTTAATCAATAATAATCAGGAATAAAATTTGAAATATATATCTGAGGGTCAAAAGACCGCGAACTATGTCCATAGTTATAAGTATTCTTTCAACTTAAACTTTAACAGTCATAAGACTATAAGGACTCCTCGTACTTAGGGGGATCAACCCTTCGTACAATGTATTGTGTACAAACATTTAAACGCTATGCGTAAAATTATCCCCTATAATAGGGTTGTTCATCTCAGCATTTAGAATACGAGTCCGCACCAAAGTAAGTTTAGTTTGGATAAGTTTTAAGGTAATTTAGAGTTTAACAAACATCAACTAAGGATTAGTTGAATAAAATGTAGTAACAATGCGCTGTGGAATAAATCATAAATGAATTAACATTGTATAGTAAGGTCATGCTTTAGGAAAGTACTAAAAGTATAAACATTTAATCACGTAACATACCTTGCTTGAATAATGTTAAGCTAAGTCTAGAAATTTGTTTAGTAAAGAATTGAGTTATTGAGCATGCATAATAAATGGTAATTGAACGATAAAACTTGTTCAACATAAGTTCATCAGAGTTAAGAAACTTGCATACTAAGAAACAAGTTAAAGATAAGAAAAACTTGCTCAATATCAAGAGGTACGGTTTAGAAGCTTGCACAATATAATTAGAGTTAAGCAACTTGCACAATCGTAACAATAGCATTAGAGAACTTGCTCAAAGAAAGTTTAGGGTTACAAAACTTGCCTTGCGTGTAAGCTAAACCGTAATAATTCGATTCACAATATTATATACACATGTCATCATGACATAATTAGTTACTACATAAACTCTGTATACAATTAAGTATCTATTTCATGTATGGCTTGATTTTTAACCACATAATCAAGTTACACTAGTAATTTAGTAATAAAACTCGTTAATTGTTAATAAAATTTTAATTCTTAGCACTATAATACCACAAAAATTACATTTTAACAGTCATAATATTGCACCATATCAAAATTACATAATTTATGTAATTAAAATACACTTTTTGGCCATTCTGCTAACCAGCACTGCGGCGCCATAGTTTACACTGGGGATAGCGCTATGGCGCGGTGATGGCGCTGCAGCGCGAGGTGCAGGCCTGGAGCTGGCGCTGCGGCGTCGAATTACAGTACTGGGCACGAAGAACAGAAACAAAGCTAATTTTGACTGCATCTTAATTTCTAGCACCCAATTTAAAACATATAACTTACATAAATTACACATAAACGTTACCCATCATATATATACTGATTTAAAACAACTAAACAACAACTTCAAAAAAATTAAATTCTTGAATGCCACGTTCTAAACCAAAAACTCCATTTTTGACATTGTTTGATAAAACTAACACTGTGATCACAATTATACACCAAATTAATTCATTCCAACTACGTTCTCTTCGTTTCTTAACGAATTAACATATTCAAGGCTCAATTTATCTATTAGCTTAAAATCAAGTATCAATTTTGATACTCCTACAAGCCATGTCCATACACATATTCACTGTAAAACAATTTTCTTATTTTTGAAGGTAAAAAAAGTAATTGGTACACTAAATCCTTATCTAGATGTTATTTCTAACATCACAAATACATATGAATACCATAGTTTAGTTTATAACAACAATTCAAAAAAAAATGGAATTCACAGAACTTAGGAATTATGCTGTAAAACATATACACGTATATATATATATATATATATATATATATATATATATATATATATATATATATATATATATGGGCATAAATATGAATTAGTACCCTAAACTATAGGTCATATTCCACTTCGGTGATCCATCTTTCAATTTTGTTAATTAAATGATTAAACTATTAATTTTTTCCAATTGCAAAAAATTGAACATGCCACGTCAGAAATTGCTGACGTAGCTAATTGTGTGGGGCCTTAAGAAGCTGATGTGGCAAAAAAACAATTTTTTAATCATAAATAAGCAAATCTGATTTAATAAGGGGCAAAATGGTCAAACTATAAATTAACCTAAAATATATCTAAACCTAAAATGAATTACACCCCTTTCTCTATCTTCCCATCTGACGCCGCCGTGGCAGAGTCCCTCATCCTCTGTGTCTGCCAACCACTTCCCAGCCGCCGCTACTTCACTAAAACCCCAGCCAAAATCCCCACCACTCCATGTGCCCCTGCAGCAACGTCTGCCCGTGTTCGATGGGGTGTTGGAATTCGTTAGATGTGGGCACGCAGTGAACCGGTGGATTCCGGTGGCGGTGATGGAGTTCTTGTTTTATGATGTTGATAGAGTGTTGAGGGGTGGTGGGTTTCCTTGGTTGGATCATTATTTTAGTAAAGGGGTGGATTTGGAGAATAAGATGGAGAGCTCTATCTTCGTCTTCGTTGCCTCTGTTGATGTTCTCATTTATTGAGAGCTTGCGTTGGCTCTTATTATTCAACATAGGCTCCAGTCCACCACGAATTAGCCAAGCTTGTAAAATTTTGTTTCCAAAAAATTAATTCCTTGAGACCTGGATTTTTTGGGGTGAGTATATATGATGAAGAAAATTTTTGACCTAGAGGCTAAAGAAAAGAGGGTTTTGAGGGTTTGAATTTAGGAGAGAGAAAGGGGTGATGGTGATGATGATGATGGTGAAAGGAAAAGTGAGGAGAATAAGATGCAGTAATTACATGATGGAATATAATTAAGGAAAAGAGGTGGTTGATAATGAAGATGATGAATCAAAAAAGAACGAAAGAACAGATGTAAAAATCTTGGATTAATGGAAGAATCAAATAATAGATATATCATTTTAGGTTTAGATATATTTTATGTTAATTTATAGTTTAACCATTTTGCCCCTTATTAAATTAGATTTGTTTATTTTATGATTAAAAAAATTATTTTTTTGTCACATCATCTTCTTAAGGCCCCACACAATTAGCCACGTCAGCAGTTTCTGACGTGGCATGTTCAATTTGTTGCAATTGAAAAAAATTAATAATTTAATCATCTAATTGACAAAATTGAAAGGTGGATTACCGAAGTGGAATATAGCCTATAGTTTAGGGTACTAATTCATATTTAAGCCATATATATATATATATATATATATATATATATATATATAATATTAAGGTTATGTAAAAATACCTTCTCTTGCTTGGTTAACCCTTGTTAGAAGACAAAGTGCTTGCAATCCACAAAACCTTTCTCTCCTCTCAACTCTCTCTAGTCTCTCAAATTCTCTATATTCTTTATTTCTTCCTTTCTTCTTAGGCTTAGGCCAAATGCTTTTTACGTAAAATAAAACTCAACTCAACACACACACCCAAATGTCTAAAATCGACGTTATAATAAATATACTAATAAGTTATCAGTTACAAAAATTTAATATATTTTATTTATATTTTATTTATTTTAATTAAAATTCAAAATTCAAAAGTCATAAGGCTTTGTTTGGCAAAAACTCTTTTAAAAATTAAAGACTTTATATTTTTAAGTCTTGTTTGACAAAACTAAATTAAACTCCTTTCATTTATTTTTATAACTCATTTATAGCATAGTTTATTGTCACACTTTTATTAGCAAATTAAATTAAAAAAATTATAATAATCCATTTAATCCATATCAACTCTCTAACTTAATTATTAAATTAAATTAGAATATTATCTCATAATCATTAATTTCCTTCACTCATTAATTATTTATTTAACAAATAAGTAATCAAATCAAATCAAATTAAATAAATATTTATTCAACAATAAACACATCAATTAAATATTTATATAATTCAATAAATATTTAAAATTATAATTTAAAATTTCAGATTGTTACATCCTTCCCTCCTTACAAGGATTCTGTCCCCAGAATCGAAGACATAGATTAAACAAATAACGCAAGGTAATTCTTCATCATTTCAGCTTCGAGTTCCCACGTAGCCTCTTCGACATTGTGGTTCCTCCATATTACCTTCACGGAAGGTATGACCTTATTCCCGAGCACTTGTTCTTTCCCGTCAACTATCTGGATAGGAACCTCTTCATAAGGCAAGTCTTTATTGAACTGTAATAGTTCGTACTCGATCACATGCTTGTAATCGGGTTTATACGGTCGTAACACCAAAACATAAAAAATATTATGAACGTGTTCCAACTCTGGAGGTAGAGCTACCTCATAAGCCACCCCTCCTACTCTTCGCAGCACCTCAAAGGGTCCAATAAAACCCCGAGCTTAGCTTCCCCTTTTTTACCAAAACGAATTTTCCCATTCCAAGGAGAAACTTTGAAGAACACGAAATTTCCTACGTCGAATTCACGATCTTGTCTGTGTTGATCAGCATACTTCTTCTGTCTGTCTTGAGCAGCTACCAATCTTGTCCTGATGAGTTTAACAATCTCAACAGTTTGCTGTACAAGTTCTGGTCCTAATAGTTGACGTTCACCGACTTCATCCCAGCACAGTGGAGTTCTACACTTCCTGCCGTATAATTCTTCGTAAGGCGGCATGCCGATGCTTGCGTGGTAACTGTTGTTGTAGGCGAATTCCACCAAAGGTAAATGTTCATCCCAGCTCCCTTTGAAATTCATGATGCATGCTCTAAGCATATCTTCCAACGTCTGGATTGTTCGTTTGCTTCGGTCATCTGTTTGTGGATGGTATGCTATACTCATTCTCAACTGTGTTCCCATGCATTCTTGTAGTCTCTTCCAGAAGTTTGATGTGAATCGCGGATCTCTATCTGACACAATTGACACTGGAACTCCATGCCTCGAAACGATCTCTTTAACGTACAACTTTGCCAACTGATCAAGATTGAATCTAATCTTTATTGGAAAAAGGTTTGCTGATTTTGTTAGTTTGTTTACTATCACCCAAACCGCATCGTATCCTCTCTGAGTAGTTGGAAGACCTACCACAAAATCCATTGTGATATGTTCCCACTTTCACTCTGGTATTTCCAACGGTTGAAGTAATCCGCTTGGCCTCTAGTGTTCTGCCTTTACTCTTTGACATGTCAAGCATTTCGCAACACATTCTGCGACATCTCTTTTCATGTTTGGCCACTAAAAGTGCCATCGTAAATCTTAATACATTTTCGTACTTCCCAGGTGAATCGAATATCTTGAGTTATGAGCTTCGGTCAAGATTTCGTGTAACAATCCAGAATTTCAAGTTGTAATTTTGAATATTTATTGAATTATATAAATATTTAATGGATGTATTTATTGTTGAATAAATAATTGTTCAAATTTGATTTGATTCGATTTGGTTAATTATTTATTAAGTAAATAATTAAGGAAATTAATTATTATGAGATAGTATTCTAATTTAATATAATAATTAAGTTAGAGAATTTATAAGGATTAAATGAATTATTATATTATTACTTAAATTAAGTATGAAAACTTAATTAAATAAAGTGTGACAAATAACTGTATTATAAAGGAGTTTAATTTAATTTTGCCAAACAAGACTTAAAGATATTAAGTCTTTAACTTTTAAAGATCTAGTTTTGCCAAACGGAGTCTTATGACTTTTGAATTTTTGAATTTTAAAATATTAATAATATAAATTAAATAAATAAAATATAAATAATATATATATTACTTTTTGGTAACTGATGACTTATTAGTATATTTAATATAACACTAGTTTTTTTTACGTTTGAAAGCGGGCGTTGGTTTTGTTTTAATATTACGTATAATGTATTTAGTTTAAACCAAAGTGTAAGAAGAAATTTACAAAGATAAAGAAAAGGGTTTTCAAAGAGAAAGTTGAGAGAGACTAGAGTGAGTTGAGAGGATAAAAGGGTCTCTGAAGTTGCAATTCTCAGAGGTTAACAATGATTTTCAAAGCAACCAAAAGGTATTTTTCCCATAACCTTAATATTATATTTACATATATGTGTTAATATGTTTTACGACATAGTTTAAAGTTTCTGTGTTGCGTTCTTGACTGTAGTATAAAGTCTGAAATCCATATTTTTATAATGGATGATGAAATCATGTGCATATGTTGTTATAATAGGATAACTATCATATATATATATATATATATATATATATATATATATATATATATATATATATATATATATATATATATATATATATAGGTGATGAGCATATATATGTATGGGATTGTATGAATTATGTCAAAAGGAAATAACAGAGTTTTATAGTAAAAATATGTGCCTGAACATGTTTTGTAGGATAACAAAATTAGCATTGGATTTTGAGCTAATATGTGAAATTGAACTGTGATTATGTTAATTGGGTATGAAATAAAAGAACGTGATTCCAAGGAATCAAAATGGTATTACAGTGTTCACTGTGTCAAGAAATAACAAAATGGAGTTTTGATTTTAAAATATGCTATTCCAGTATTTAATTTTCTAAAATTATGGTTTAAGTTGTGCTAAATTAGTATATGTATGCTTGGTGAAGTTTATGTATAATTTGCATAAGTTATAAATGTTAATTAAGATACAGTAGCTTTGTTTTGTTTTATTTTATAATTCGGAGCCTCAGCGCCAAATTTTGCGCCCCAGCTCTGAATTTCGCGCCCCAGCGCCAAAGTTGGAGCCGAAGCTCTGAGCTTCGCACCAGCCAATGGCTTGGGCTTCGCGCCACAGCGCCAAGCTCGAGCCGCAATCCTTAGTTGATGTTCGTTGAATTCCAAATTACCTTAAAATGTTTCCAAACCAAACTTACTTTGGTGCGAACTTGTACTCTAAATACTGAGATGAACAACCCTAATATTATGGGATAATTTACGCTTAGCGTTGAAATATTTGTGCACAATACATTGTACGAAGGGATGATCCCCCTAAGTACGAGGAGTCCCTATAGTCTTATGACTGTTAAAGTTTAAGTTGAAAGATTACTTATAACTATGGACATAGTTCGTGGTCTTATGACCCTCAATTAAATAATTCATGATTCTGATTATCATTGATAAAGCATTTTGTTCAGTTCCATTGTGCCTATTATTTGGCAGTGGTTGTAAAGTTTTATTTATTATCATTTCAAGTGAGCTCTATTTGCTCACTTTTGCTTATATAACTATTACAGCTAAAGTAGAGAAGGTCGACGTACCTAGCACCAGTAAAGGGAAAGGAAAGATGAACAAGAATTGAAGATTTGTAATATGTTGACATTTTACTGTCGGACTTTATTTGAATTATTGTAATGAAGTTATTTAATTTTCTGCATATGAATGCTTATATTTAAAGGTTAGATAATGTTGTCTAATTTTTTAATAGCACTTTACCACGCAAGTATACGCGTTCAATTGTAATATTCAGCAAGCAAGGATATCGTTCCCACGAGGAAATAGACTAATATTTATCAATTACTAACTCTAATGCAATTAATCCTATTTTAAACTAAGAAAATTTTGTTTGAGATTTGAAAATTAAACTTAACAAACTAATAATTAAAATCAGAATTTCACAAGAATAACTGCAGATTTAACAGGTTAAGATTACAACTTCCCTTGGTATTTCATTTAAACTAACTTACTTCCCATTTAAAATAAATCAATTAATATAAATTGTTATCCAAGAATGCTTTATAAATATTCACGCTCTTCTTCCAAAGACACATGAACAAATCCTCCTAAATCCAATCTTTAAGATGCAGAATTACAAGGAACACCCTAGTTAATCAACTCACTATATTCCTATGTGAATCAAGTTAATTAGGATTTATGCACAAATTCTTTCAATGGATACAAAAGACATATAGGTATATTCCTATCCTATACGCTAATCATATTAACCCTATTCAGATTATATGAACAGATGTTATTATATCCAGATCTCAATCTATACTCCATCTTCCAATTTTATATAGATTATCACAGTAATTGTTGATCAGGCAATTAATCAATAAGCATAAGATATAATAAACAATTCAATAAAAACTAACTTTCATCCAATGGGAAGCTTGCAATTAAAACTACATACCAAGTTCCGTTGCAATCTTAATTAAAATTTAGTTCATGATAATAATAAAGAAAAACATAATCCAGATAAATAATCCAAACATCCCAGATAGTTACAAAAGATAAAACTAGAGAAGAGAAGAAGAAACTCTGAATTTGCTCCAATACTCTCTCCTAGATCTTTAGCCCTTGCAATTCTCCTTCGTGCTTTTCTTCCTTGTTCTCTCTGCAAATCTCTTGAAAAATTGATTGATTCCTTGCAAAATTCGTTCCCCTCGCTTTTGTAGAGTCCTCTCCTATTTGTATTGGTCTTAGCCCTCATTCAGACTCCTATTTGGCTTCAAAAACCCACTTGACAGCTGAAAACACAACTTTCTACGCACTAGAGCGCCTAGGCGCTTGAATTTGCACTGTCTGGAGCGCCTAGGCGCTTGGGCTGAATGATGTTACTGACTTTGAGCGCCTAGGCGCTTGAATTAGGCATGTATGGAGCGCCTAGGCGCTTGGCCCTTTTTCCAACATTTTCTGCTCCGACGTCCTTTGGGAAAATGGCCATAACTTCTTCGTCCGAACTCCGATTTAGATGATTCAAGATGTTCTGGAAAGAGGAAAAGTAGGTCTACAACTTTCATTCTTGAAGTTTCGTGAAATAATATCTGGAGCTATAGTCAAATTGGCTCTGAAGTGACTGCTGTGTAAATAGCAAGCCGAAAACGCGAATCTAGCCACCCTAAACATTGATCCAAGTAACTTTTGTCCCAATTCCTACAAAATAATATAAAACATGCATAAATAGACACAAACACATGAAAACATCCTAAAAGACTTGAGAACAACAATAAATTAAGCTCGAATGTATCCAATTCATGTGTATAAAACTCACTCATCAAATACCCCCAAACTTAAACCGTTGCTTGTCCTCAAGCAAAAACACAAAAATGTTATGCAATGCAATGTAACGAAACTAATCTATATGCCTACGAATCCAACAGTAATGACAGAAATAAGTCTATTTAACCGGCCTTAGAGAAATCAAGTAAACATGATAATACATCATATTTAAACAAATCAGTAATTTCTCAATCAATCATCAAATCTTAGACTGTTATCACTGATATAGTGCGTGTGTGCTCCACAACAATGTTAACTGATATAAAGTCAAATTTAAGACATAATAGATATCTTCGAAGGCATCATACAGTGCAAATTCACAAAATTCACGAACAAGCTAGATCCAACTAAAGTCAAACATCCACCAAGTTCAAGAGTCCAATCCGGGATACTTATGCTTTACTTTTTATCACGGGGGCTTTTTGCTCTTTTCCCGTTTTATTATATTTCTTTTTTTTTTATTTTTTTTCTTTTTTTTAACCATGACTGTGCAATGTCTCATTCCATTAGGCTAACAGTGTCACCCCTTAGCGAGCTTTCGACCAACGACTCCCAGACCATATAAGACCTTAGGGCGCTAGGTTTTAAGATACCCCTTCGGGCGTACTTGCTCAAGTAACAAAGGCCCCGAAACAAAACTAGCCACAGTAATTATATATATATATATTTTTTTTTTTTTTTAAGCTTATATATCCCAAATTTTTCCCCCAAACTTAAGTTTTTATCTAAATTTAGCCATCTCCGCCTATTCATGTCTTTCATTCCTTCACATTAGTATTATCCTTAAGAAATTCATTATGTATCAATTTAAACTTAATCAGTAAACATATCTGTTATTAACGTGCTAACCTTAATTATACCAGTTTCAAACAGGAAAAGATTCAATTCATAACAAAAAATCACATCAAAGTCTTAACAGACAATACTATACTTGTCTACTCAATTCCAAACTCATCACTGGCCAAAACAGACTTAAACTATCTAACTGCTGGAAACATGCAAATACTTTACAATTTTTTTTTTAATTTTTTTTTATGAATGCAAACTACATGAAAAACTATTAACTAAATACTATATGAATGCACTAGATGAATACTACATGCATGAACTGGGGCTGGACAATTACACCCCCAAACTTAACCAATGCAATGTCCTCATTGTAAGAATATAACGATAAATAGAAGAGAACTTCCCTGTAATCAGCTAAGCGTGAGTTGATGGTGGCGATGGCGACGACGATCATTTTGCTATCCATTGGACCTCCAATACCTGCAAAGAAGAGAGACAACATGGATTAGATTATAAGAGAACTTAATAACCAACTTAATTCCTATCTACTAAATAAACTAGTAAAGCATATAAATATAAAAAATTCCTGGGTTGCCTCCCAGTCAGCGCTTGATTTATAGTCTTTCAGCCTGACTTTGTCTGGTCAATGCTATCCAATTCCTCTTCGAAAGTTGAGGAACCCTCCATCCATCGGAAATAATATAGCTTTTGGTAGGTTCCCATTTGAGATAGCCATCAAGTTAAAGTCACCTAGCATGCTTTGTTTATATAAGATTAGATTGAAGAACGTCCAACATCTAGGCGTTTTCTCCATTGTGTCTGCGAATAAATTCTGGCATTGAGGCGTGTCAGACACAACAATCTCTTCTTCTATCTTCTCCAACTCATCGCACCATGGCTTCAAAGTTGTACTCGCTTTTACGTCACATGGAGTATTGCCAATGACATGACTACCAATTGGACAAGTGATTGCAAATCTAACCGGATCCTTAAACTTTGGTGGAGAAGATATATGAGGCACTATCAAAATCGGTTCATCTATGTCAGAACTCAAAGCTAGATCTTTGGCGACCTTCTTTTCCTGCTCCCCACTTGTCTCCTCCCTTTCCACATCCTTTTCTTTTGGAACATCCGATTCCAGATTTAGCGTGGGCAATCCATCAGCCTCGGGAACCATGTTGTTTGACACTTCACCTTGAGGGAGGTTGATGATGGCATTAAAAAGTTGTTTCGCCTGGTTCTCAAGATTTCGAATCGACATCTCCTGACTATTCGTCTGCTCCTCTAACAAAACCATTAACTTGGAAATACGTCCTTCCAAGTTTAAAATCCTTTCTTCTTCATGATTAGGGAGTTGAACTTGTAATTCAGGAGTGTATGATTGGCATGGAGCAAAGGGTTGGGCTAGATTGTCATCGCTCCATGAAAGATTTAGTGGATTCCCCCACTCATGATGATAATCACTGGAATAATCATAATTGTTGGGATAATCGCTGAAGTTAGCACTATATTGTAACGACTCGAAACTGATGGTGCATTGATGACTCGGATGGTTTCCACCACAATACTCACATATCACCACTACACTTTGAATACGTTGTGCTGATAAAGCATCAATCTTCCTTGAAAGTGTCTCAAATTGTGCTGACAATTCATCGAGTCCATAATTCTTTGCCTCCCTTGGCCGAGTCATATCCAAATTTAGCCAATGATAGTCATAGTTGTTCATGGTGCCTGAAAAGGAATTAGACTAGAGAAAAAAAAAAGTTTAAATTAAGATTAACGCTATAAAAATCAATAATGACAAAATATTAAACTAATTTCCCCGGCAACGGCGCCAAAAACTTGTTGCCTAATTTTTTAATAGCACTTTACCACGCAAGTATACGCGTTCAATTGTAATATTCAGCAAGCAAGGATATCGTTCCCACGAGGAAATAGACTAATATTTATCAATTACTAACTCTAATGCAATTAATCCTATTTTAAACTAAGAAAATTTTGTTTGAGATTTGAAAATTAAACTTAACAAACTAATAATTAAAATCAGAATTTCACAAGAATAACTGCAGATTTAACAGGTTAAGATTACAACTTCCCTTGGTATTTCATTTAAACTAACTTACTTCCCATTTAAAATAAATCAATTAATATAAATTGTTATCCAAGAATGCTTTATAAATATTCACGCTCTTCTTCCAAAGACACATGAACAAATCCTCCTAAATCCAATCTTTAAGATGCAGAATTACAAGGAACACCCTAGTTAATCAACTCACTATATTCCTATGTGAATCAAGTTAATTAGGATTTATGCACAAATTCTTTCAATGGATACAAAAGACATATAGGTATATTCCTATCCTATACGCTAATCATATTAACCCTATTCAGATTATATGAACAGATGTTATTATATCTAGATCTCAATCTATACTCCATCTTCCAATTTTATATAGATTATCACAGTAATTGTTGATCAGGCAATTAATCAATAAGCATAAGATATAATAAACAATTCAATAAAAACTAACTTTCATCCAATGGGAAGCTTGCAATTAAAACTACATACCAAGTTCCGTTGCAATCTTAATTAAAATTTAGTTCATGATAATAATAAAGAAAAACATAATCCAGATAAATAATCCAAACATCCCAGATAGTTACAAAAGATAAAACTAGAGAAGAGAAGAAGAAACTCTGAATTTGCTCCAATACTCTCTCTTAGATCTTTAGCCCTTGCAATTCTCCTTCGTGCTTTTCTTCCTTGTTCTCTCTGCAAATCTCTTGAAAAATTGATTGATTCCTTTCAAAATTCGTTCCCCTCGCTTTTGTAGAGTCCTCTCCTATTTGTATTGGTCTTAGCCCTCATTCAGACTCCTATTTGGCTTCAAAAACCCACTTGACAGCTGAAAACGCAACTTTCTACGCACTAGAGCGCCTAGGCGCTTGAATTTGCACTGTCTGGAGCGCCTAGGCGCTTGGGCTGAATGATGTTACTGACTTTGAGCGCCTAGGCGCTTGAATTAGGCATGTATGGAGCGCCTAGGCGCTTGGCCCTTTTTCCAACATTTTCTGCTCCGACGTCCTTTGGGAAAATGGCCATAACTTCTTCGTCCGAACTCCGATTTAGATGATTCAAGATGTTCTGGAAAGAGGAAAAGTAGATCTACAACATTCATTCTTGAAGTTTCGTGAAATAATATCTGGAGCTATAGTCAAATTGGCTCTGAAGTGACTGCTGTGTAAATAGCAAGCCGAAAACGCGAATCTAGCCACCCTAAACATTGATCCAAGTAACTTTTGTCCCAATTCCTACAAAATAATATAAAACATGCATAAATAGACACAAACACATAAAAACATCCTAAAAGACTTGAGAACAACAATAAATTAAGCTCGAATGTATCCAATTCATGTGTATAAAACTCACTCATCAGATAACCTGGGAGATTTTTTATTAATGTAATACTTTAATGGGAAGGTTTTTATTATTCAATTTTATTATTATTGGGTAGTTAGATATGAATATTTTTATTAAGTGAACACCAAATCCAACAGTAATGAAGTATCCGGATTTGGGGGTGTCACATTTCGTCTTTAATATCTGGTACTGCTGGAACCCAAATTCTTCCCTCGAATCTTAGTAGCCCTTCGGTATCGATCATGTATTTCACTTCACTACCCTCAACTACTTTCTCTTTGATTTTTACATATTCTTCATCTTCTAGTTGAGCATTCTTTACCTTGTCCACCAAAGTTGGACTAGCTTCTATTTGGAATAGTCACTCATCAGATTCTTTTGGAATTTTTTTTTCCAACTCTAGCTTTGTCATTGCTGAAATAAGCTCCTCCTGAGTGGTTATCAACATCAACTTTTCCCGACCTTTTTTGCTTAAAGCATTTGCAACCACATCCGCTTTTTCTGGATGATAAAAGATCTCACAATCATAATCTTTTATCAATTCCATCCATCTCCTTTGACGCATGTTCAGGTCCTTCTGAGTGAAAATATATTTCAGACTCTTATGGTCTATGTAGATCTCACATTTTTCTCCATAGAGATAGTGCCTTTATATTTTTAAAGCAAATACCATCGCAGCCAACTATAAATCATGAGTCGGATATCCTTTCTCATAGTTCTTCAGTTGTCTTGATGCATATGCAATAACTTTGCTATTCTGCATAAGAACACAACCCAATCCTTTATGTGAGGCATCACTATACACCACAAAGTTTTTTGTATTATCTGGTAATGACAACACATGTGCCACACTTAACTTCTTTTTTAATTCTTGAAAACTCTCTTTACACTTCTCCGTCCAAACAAATTTTACAGCTTACCTTGTTAAATTTGTTAACGGAGTGGCAATCTTGGTAAAATCCTGAATAAACCGTCTATAATAGCCGACCAGTCCCAAGAAACTCCTCACCTCCGAAGGTGTTCTTGGTTGTTCCCAATTGATTACGGCTTCAACTTTTGATGGATCCACTGAAATCCCATCTTTGTCAATCACATGCCCAAGAAATTGTACACGTTCTAGCCAGAATTCACACTTAGAGAATTTCGTGTACAACTTTTCCTTTCTTAGTGTCTCCAATGTCAAACGTAAATGTTCCACATGTTCTTCTTGAGATTTGGAGTACACCAGGATGTCATCATTGAATACCATCACAAACTTATCTAAGAATGGTTTAAACACCCTGTTAATCAAATCTATGAATGCAACAGGGGCATTAGTCAATCCGAAAGACATCACCAGAAACTCTTAATGTCCATACCGAGTTCTGAATACCGTCTTTGGTACATCCTCCTTCCTTATTTTTAATTGGTGATACCCACTTCTCAAATCTATTTTTGAGAAGTATCTAGCACCCTTCAATTGATCAAACAACTCATCTATTCTTAGCAATGGATATATTCTTAATAGTGACTTTGTTTAATTCCCAATAATCAATGCAAAGATGCATTGAACCATCCTCTTCTTCACGAATAACACCGGTGCTCCCCACGGTGACACACTTGGCTGAATGTACTTCTTGTCTAACAACTCCTGCAATTATACCATCAGTTCCTCCATTTCTACCGGAGCCATCCTATACAGGGCCTTCGATATCGGATCGGTTCATGGCGCTAAGTCGATCACGAACTCAATCTCTCGGTCAGGCGACAGTCCTGGTAAATCCTCCGGAAACACATATACAAATTCCCTAACCACTGGTATCTCTTCCAGTTTCACCCCCTTCCTCTGAGTATCGACTATTTAAGCTAAATAACCCACACAACCTTGACTCAACAACTTCTTGGCTTGCATAATCGTCAGACATCTCACATGTCTAGGCGATCTGCTACCATAGAAAACTACCTTTGACAGAGTCATAAGGTTTACACATTTCTTTTGGCAATCAATTATCGCTCCATAATTAAACAGCCAATCCATTCCCAAAATAACATCAAACTCTCCAAGTTTTGTCGAAATTAAATCTACCATCATGACATTTCCCTTAATATTCACTCTACAATTCTTGTATACGAACCTAACAAGAATCACCTCCTTATCCGTAATTTTTATGTTTAAAGGAAAATTCAATTCTTCACTAGGCAATCCTAACCTCTTAGCAAATTCATCAGATATAAATGAACAAGTAGCACCCGAATCAAATAATACATAAGCATCAATATCATTGATTGGGATAATACCCGACACAACATCTTTTGATTGTACTACATCCTGCACAGTCATGTTGAAGGTTCTGGCTGCGGGTCTATTTGATGACGTTGATCCCATAATGGTCAATGCGCCTCCACTGCTACCTCCCTTGTTTCCCGTTGTCTTTTCAGCTTTCTTCTTAGGCCACTCACGAGCAAAATGATCCTTTAACCCGCACTTGTAGCAAACATTCTTCTTGGGTTGATTGCAATTTGGGGCAATGTGACCCTCCTAGCCATAGTTAAAGCATACACACTTCCCCTTTAAGTATAAATCCGCGTAAAACTTCCCGCATGTAGCACATACTTCGGACTTCTTCTTCTGCTGGTTACCCTGCTGGTTTCCAGCACCCACATTTCCATTCCATTTTCTCTTCAGGTTATTGTTACCATTTCCACCACTACTACCACCATTCTTACCTTCACCCTCATTCTTCTTCTTTCTTTGTTCTTGATTGTACTTTGTCACAGCCTCGCCTCCACCCCCAGCGAGAATTGCCTTCTCAAGCACCGCTGCGAATGTCTTCAGCTGGAACAGGGAGACCCTACTATACAACCAAGGTTTCACTCCCTGCTCAAACCTCCTAGCCTTGCGCTCATCTATATTAACTTGATATGGCGCAAACCTCGCCAATTCGTTAAATTTTGTGGCATACTCCGATACCATCATTGATCCCTACTTTAGTTCTAGAAACTTTACCTCCATCTAATTCTTCGAACTCTCTGGGAAATAAGTCTCGAAGAATATCTCCTTAAACCTATCCCAAGTCATCACCCCTTGTCATCCTCGAGTCTTATTGGCTTGCCGCCAATAACTAGCCTCTGCTTTCAACATGAATGTTGCAAAAGTAGTCTTCTGATTCTCACCTACTCTAGATACATCAAACACTTTCTCTATCTCCATGATCCAGGTCCGTGCCTCAACTAGATTCATGGACCCACAACATTATGGTGGTCCAACCACCTTGAATTCCTTAAATGTCATAGCTTGATTCTGCGGTTGATTCTGTAATGCACCCATCAGTAACGTTACTAACTGCCTAACGGGGTTAGCTTCAGCGTTGTTATTGTTAGTAGTTCCCTCAGGGATTCTTTGTCGTGGCTGACGTCTTCATGGAGGCATTTTCTGTTAAAACACACTCATTAGATTATTACCCAATTCCTTTAAGTATTTTCTACTTAATTTGCACCCCATAAAAGATCATCACATAATACATAACACTTTGAATAAAATAATAACTTTTATTCATTCATAATCTTTTAGAAAACATAAGAACAACAACATCACTGTTATTTACATTACTTTCCTGAACTACTAAAGTTCAAGGATAACATCATCATCATATCCTATAGGTTCCATAACACTTGTGATTTACATATTATTTATCATATCATTAATCACATATCAAGTATATTTATGACAACCTACTAAAATACTGCATAGCCTTATGATGCTCTTTTTCTATAATACGAAACATTGTTCGGCGATCTAATATGTACGATGGCAACGTCTCGAACTGAATCGGATAACCCATGCCCCGATCTTGAGCTCGATTGATCACAGTGTTAAAAATACTATTCATCTCTTCCATCTTGATCTTCTTCAATTGTACATCTCTCTCTGCAACCCCGGCTCGTTTAGAAGCTTCTTCGTACGCGTCTTTAGCTCTTGACCTCTTAGTAGATTCTTCCTTCAGCTTGTTCTTCAATTCTGTGATCTCCTCTGTCAGTTGCTCGTTTCCTCCTTCAGTGTGGACCAGATTCCCTTCGAAATTACTCAGACGTTCCTCTAGATCCTGGATCTCATTGTCCTTCTGCGCCATTGAGGTCTTTTGTTCAACTACTATCTCTCTCAACTCCTCAACGCTATCCTGAAGTTCCACATTGCTGTCGTATACTTCATCGTATATACGGGCAATGATCGAGTTTAGTGGAATCTCTTTGTCCTCGTCCTCGTCCTCCCCATCCTCATTCGACTGTGGCAGCTCCTTAGGGTCCTCCTCTTCCGTCTCTATCTCATCATCCTCATCAGGTAACCCCTCTTGCTCAACCACTGTGACCAACATAGATGATTCCTGTGGTAGTAGTTGTTCCCAAACCACCTGAATATCTCGAGGCTCCTCCTTCCTAGGCATCTGTAATTCTTCCTCTCTAGTCTGACTGGATTCTCCTACATTAACCATCCTGACAACCAAAATTTTAAGTTTTAACTACTAATCTTCATTACTCAACACTCACGAGCACATAGGTTGTATTCACATAAGCACATAAGTGTTTTATTACTTCTTCCTTAAAACTTGATAAGAGTTTATCACCACTATCTTTTCAAAGGTTATTTCCCAAGGCTTTTCCCCACCTAAGTTTCATAACCTAAGGCTTTGATACCAACTTGTGAAATCCAGGTACTTCATTTCCACCAGATTTGATGTTCACTTGATAATAACATTCATGTCTAACTAACCAAACATAATAAATTTTAATAATAAACCTTCCCATTAAAGGATTACATCAATAAGTTCAACAAAATCTCCCAGGTTATCTAACCTTTACATACAAACATCATGTGCGGAAAATTAAATAACTACATCACAAGATTTAAAATAAAGTTTGACAATATAAAAGTCAACAGGTTTACAAGTCTTCAATACTTGTTCATCTTCCCTTTCCCTTTACTGGTTGTAGGTTCATCAACCTTCTCAACTTTAGCTATAATATTTATATAAGCAAGAGTGAGCAAACAATGATCACTTGAAATGACAATGAATAAAAATCATATCAACTGTCAAATGAATAGGCTCAATAGAACTTAATAATGTACTTAATCAATAATAATCAGGAACAAAATTTGAAATATATATTTGAGGGTCAAAACACCGCGAACTATGTCCATAGTTATAAGTATTCTTTCAACTTAAACTTTAATAGTCATAAGACTATAGGGACTCCTCATACTTAGGGGGATCAACCCTTTGTACAATGTATTATGCACAAACATTTAAACTCTATGCGTAAAATTATCCCCTATAATAGGGTTATTCATCTCAGCATTTAGAATACGAGTCCACACCAAAGTAAGTTTAGTTTGGATAAGTTTCAAGGTAATTTAGAGTTTAACGAACATCAACTAAGGATTAGTTGAATAAAATGTAGTAACAATGCGCTATGGAATAAGTCATAAATAAATCAACATTGTATAGTAAGGTCATGCTTTAGGAATGAACTAAAAGCATAAACATTGAATCACATAACATACCTTGCTTGAATAATGTTAAGCTAAGGCTAGAAATTTGTTTAGTAAAGAATTGAGTTATTGAGCATGCATAATAAATGTTAATTGAACGATAAAACTTGTTCAACATAAGTGCATCAAAGTTAAGAAACTTGCATACTAAGAAACAAGTTAAAGATAAGAAAAACTTGCTCAATATCAAGAGGTAAGGTTTAGAAGCCAGCACAATATAATTAGAGTTAAGCAACTTGCACAATCGTAACAATAACATTAGAGAACTTGCTCAAAGAAAGTTTAGGGTTACAAAACTTGCCTTGCGTGTAAGCTAAACCATAATAATTTGATTCACAGTATCCTATACACATGTCATCATGACATAATTAGTTACTACATATACTTTGTATATAATTAAGTATCTATTTCATGTATGGCTTGATTTTTAACCACATAATCAAGTTACACTAGTAATGTAGTAATAAAACTCGTTAATTGTTAATAAAATTCTCCTTCTTAGCACTATAATACCACAAAAATTACATTTTAACAGTCATAATGTAAAATGAAGGAAAATTTTCCTCTTTTGTTTATGTAAATATAAGCAAGATTCTGGGGACAGAATCCTTATAGGGGGGGGGGGGAGAATGTAACGCCCGAGAAATCGGATTTATATGAGAATTAAATTTTTATTTGATTATGTGAATTAAATGAATTTAATTGATTATTTATTGAGTAAGCTATGTGAAGATCGTTCTATGACCTACAATGTGCGGATGTGATTAGTATTCTAGCTATGTGCTAGAATTAATTGTTTTAAATTTTCAAAGCGAAAATAAATATTTTTTGAGAAATTTTCGTAAAAATACTATTCATCCATTTCTGCTCGGGAATCAAATTTGAAATTCTAAGAAACACGTAATGATAGATTATAAAGACGTGATGGAATATTTAATAATATTTCATTTATAGCAAACGAAGTTTTTGCCTGCGGACTTAAAACCTAAGGGTTGAGATGAATAATTTCTGAGAAGGAAATGAGAGACGTATAATGAATTACAATAATGATTATGCGTTCGTTATACAAGTATGATACTATACGAGTATTATACGAAGATTTAATATGAATTATACTATGATTATTGTACGAATATTATACAAAGAGAATACGTGAATTATACGTATCGAATACGATTGGTATTATTGGATTTATAGTTTAAAGATTTGATATGATCCAATTGGATTTGGATTATACCAAGCCCAAGTAATTATGTAAGCAAGCCCAAAGAATTATGAGTTAAAGCCCAAGGTTAGGATTAATTAACCCCGATCCAAGAAACTGAAGCGTGGACCGAACCGGTGGGTCACCGAATGGGTAAAACCCATGGGCATGTGGGCCGACCACTTGGTGGCCAAGTAAAGTAATCTACTTGATCACCAAGTATTTTACTTGGTGATGAAGTAGTGAATAGTAAGGAGGTGGGAGAAAGGACCATTTTGCCCTCCATTTGGTTGCCTATAAAAGATAAGCTTAAGTTGGTTATTTTTGGTTTTCCAAGAGTTATTCAACTTATATTGAGAGAGAGAAATAGCTAGAATCAAGAGAACATATCACTTTGAAGCAAAAACCTTAGAGTTTTTAACAAGAACACCAAGATCGTTAAGGTAATATTCCTTAATAATAGTTTTCCATCCCTTTTGATTTCTTTGTTATAAAGAATTATAAATTGGTGGAGCATGCCTCTTATGGAGGAATAAGGATGGCTTGTAATATATAAAACCATTATAAGTCATGTGTAAATGAAAATCGTAAGGGTTACGTAAGTTAAAACCGTAGGAAATATCATTTGACGAATTTGATTGTTGATGAAAAATTGAACACCATCACTCTTAATATATGCATATCTTGCTTGGTTAGGATGTAGATATGAAATCAATGGAGTGTTCCATTTGATTTGGCATATAGAACACTAGTAACGAAGTTATGACAAATTTTACGGAATTAGATGTTAAACGTTGAAAACGTAAAAATTCTGGATTAGTAGTTGAAAGTTGTTATGGGACATAAAAATGTTGGTTTTCAATGTCAGCACGTGAGATAGGGTATTTAAGAGTCGTGGGCTCAAGAATCATTAGATTCCGACTTAAACCGAAGAAAACGAGTATTGAACGCTCGATAATGAACTTAGAAGTGAATTTCAATTTAACGAATTCGGAATTATGAAATTCTTATATAAACACGCAGAGTATGTAATTTATGAGTTTTAGGCTTTTGAACGGACCAAATCAGACTTATAACGAAGAAGTTATGAAGTCAGGAAGTTCACTAATTTTTTGTCTGTAAAAATTTTCTGGTGCTGAGGCTTGGCGCCGCGGCGCCAGACAAGGCTTAATGTGTCGCACCGCAGTGCCATAACAGTTTAATGACCTACTTAATAGTGGTGCCGCAGCACCATTCATACAAAGAAATTTTGCGCCGCAACGTCGGAACCAGGACTTAGCTACTGTGAACTGGTGTCGCAGCACCAGTGTTAAGTATAAGGGCCACGATGCGGCGCCGAGGCAGGGCATTTGTTAGACAAGTTAAGTTTTGAACTTCAATTGTTTCAAGATCAATATAAGATGAGTTTATATACTCAATGAATGTACTAAAACTATTCCTATGTTAAATATACTAATGTATATGGTAATGAACTTAGAAATTGAACGCAAGTTAATAGTATGGTAACAAAGAAAACTAAGTGTTAATGAATAAACCGTGATCGGTAATCGACATTGGTACTTCACCAATGATGATCAAGTCCAGTTAATAACATAAGATTGATAATAAGCCAAGATGAAGAGTAGTAAGTCGAATTGACATTATTAATGAAATAAAGTCAACTAAGACATAGAAGAGAAAAAGTTGGTAAAAACAATGTGATTAATTGTTTGGTAGCTAATTACAGTGTGCTATGTGAATATATCATCTAGATTCTGTAAAGGCTGAGAACAGTCGATTAAGTTATTTGAAGACACTTCAGGGCAAGTTTTCTTAACACTTGTCTAGCCTTCGAGTTAGCCGAGTTTTCTGTGATTCATTGTACTGAACTGCATGAATGATTTTAAAGAAAGGGTCAATGCCAGTTTTAACTCGACTAAACTATTCGTAAGATATGGATTAATTTGTATACATATCTTTCTAAATAGAAATGATAACGCTATCTTATGCCAAGTATTTGGTACGAATTCAAAGGTAAGGCTTGTCTTTGAAGAAACAAAAGTAGTTTTCATCGATTATTCGATGGGCACGCGAGTTTGCCAAAACTTAAACGCAAATACGTTTAACGGATGAATGTTGATCAACATAGAGTACTATAGGCTGATCACCTAGAAGTGCTCGTAAGTAATGTCGGATGTACAACCTTAGTGTTGTGATATCCTTTTCAAGTATGAAAACATAAAGCTACTGTTCATGGTCTTTTGACCGGTTCAAAATTCCTAAACTATTATATACTTTGGGAATTGAAAGTATGAATTGTTAAGTATTGATGTTTCATAATACTTCATGAATATTTGTTCAGTTATGGAAGATTGTCATATAATTCACGAATGTGGTGTTGATATTATTACTTGTTAAACTTGTTGAGCTTGTTATGCTCTTGTTATGCTCACTTCTTGTGTGAATTATATGATTGCAGTTAAGGTTGAACGTACTGAGAATTCTATGAGAGATAAGGGCAAGGCTAAGATGGATAGTTAACCATCATATAATAGTTAGTATGGTTTTATGTATTATACATTACGAACGATGAATGATGTAATTGTTTTATGAACTTGGGAAAAGATATTATTATATTTGTAATAAGAAGATAGTGAATACATTCATTGTGTTGTATTTTCAATAGAATGATTGTATAGTTATGAGTATCGTGTAGCACCATATGTCGGGTTGGAAGATACCCGGATTTGGGGGAGTTATATTAACCATAATGCAAGCCCATATCTCTCCAGGATGAGCAAACTAAATGAAGAAGATCAAAGAAGGCTGAAAGGAAAAGAAAATGGGGATGATAAAATTGCTAGAAGATCTCGTCAATGGAAAAATCACTCAGGGGAATGCGAATTCTCAAAAAAGAAAGATCAAACAACCTCCACAAGAGTCCGAAAATTCAACCCTCTTAACAAATCAAATGAATAAATGCTACACTTTCTGATAAGCGAAGGAAGGATTACTGGGTTGTTTTCTCCTATAAATCCTAAGATAAAGAGTTATGATTCCACCAAGATGTGTCTCTATCATTCTAACTCACTTGGACATACGACTGAGGAATGCTGGTCTTTGCGACATAAAATCCAGGATCTCATTGAAAAGGAAGAGCTGAAGATAGAATTCCTCATAACTAGAAAAAGCGAAGAGGAAACAAGTAAGTATTGAAAAAAAAGAGAGAAGAAAAATGATTTTAGGACAGCCTCAACTAGCCAAGAAGGTGTAGATCCAGAGGATACACTTGTAAGTTCCAAAAGATTTTAGGACAGCCGGTGTCACTTTTTTCGCAGTATGTCTTTTATTTTCCATGCATGTAAGTATTGAAAAAAAAGAGAGCAGAAAAATGAAAAAAAATGGAAAAAAGAAAAAGGAAAAAAAGAAAAAAGAAAAATTAAAAAATCAAAAATCAAATCAGTCAGGTTTCAGCTCATAGGGCGAACTACGTCGACCTGAACTCCTCGATTCCTGGGAGTACATAGGCAACCATTTTATATGGCCCAGTCGCAATAAAAAAACAAAAACAACAAAACATTTCTACACCCTTCTCTACAAACAAAAACAACTAAAACATTTCTACACATTTCTACCCTTACACCATTCAACGTTGAACCTCTTACACCAGGCCTGAACTACGAAAGACCAGATCTCCCCTCATCAATTGGAGTAAGTAGGTTTTATACCTACTTATTGGATATTAATTCACGAGAATTATGCTCATCTCAAGTAGATTTTACTATATTTTTTATGCATTTTATATTTGTTTAGCATTTCTTGTAGTTGACTCCTAAGGCAAGGAAAGACGTGGATGAGCATGGTGACACGAGCTAGCACGGACTATGCATGATGGACATGGGTAGATGAGGAACTAAAGAAGTGGATGAGCGTTATGCAGAAAAGGCAAGATGAAGGAAAGACAATGAACAAGAAGTAGCAGTAGCAGAACATTAGAGGACAAGACACAGAAGCAGCGCGGTCGCGCTGCTAAACAAGACAACTCTCGCGCGCCCACGTTACTTGCCTACAGAAGCTAAAATTGCACCCACGCGCGGTCACGCCTAAAACAAGAAGGAAACTCACGCCAAAGCTTCGACAGACATACTTATCGTGCGCCCTCGCCCGTTTTACACTGGGATCACGCGCGGCCATGCAAGTCCTCTGTAGTTTGTTTGTTGACTTATTTCTAATTTGAATTTTGAGCGTTTGATCTTATCTGAACAATACTGGTTTGCACCAGACGTGTATTATTGAGTCTTTTATTAATTTTTCATCTAAGTAATTAGGGTTCCTAGTTTTGAACTAGTTTTAGGGAGGTTTTGATCAAAGTTGGAGATATTCTACATCCTCTCTTTAATTTAGTTATTGAATAATTAATCATTTCCTTTCCTAGAGATTATTGATGATTTGGAACAGCACTGTAACGACCCCAAAATTCTAACAATTTAATTCTCAACTTCGGTTGTTAATAATGCATTCAACCTCTAATTTTACATCATTAAATGATAATACAACCATTGAAATTTGTGAAATAATTAAAATTTTCTATTTACAAACTATCCTCATTCCCAAAACCTTCAACCTTTACATCTAAATATCTCAGAATCATTTTAATACTACAATAGTTTAAATCGCAAAACGATATTACAATTCAATATATATACATTATTCGAAACCTTAAACATGGTTCAAATAATAATAACACAATCAAAGTTTATAAATCTTCAAGTATCACATCTGATTCATATCTTTCAAGTAACACATAACTTTACCTTGAATCTTGAACTTGGAAAAATGGTTATTTGCAAGGTTGAGCTCGACAGCCCAGCAAAATCTAACAGTTTTCATACATCACATAACACATAATAACATGCTTGTTATACATCTCATAAACATTGGACTAACATAACATACATGCTGTAGTTCATATAACAAGTATAAAGATTGAGTTCCTTACTCAATCTACATTCATTACTCAATCAACGTAGTCATAAATTGACTTTAACATTTCATACTTTCAACATTACTATAACACACCATGCTATTTTCAATAAAGATTTCAAACATTTCATCATAAAATTCACATAGAAAATAGAAACTGAAAGACTTGCCTTAATCGTTGTTTACCAAAAACAGTTTAACAACTTACAGTTATCTGTACTTCACGTGCTGATAAGTAGGTTTTATACCTACTTATCCGGTATCTATTACTTGAATTAGTTGCTTATATTCATGTTTATTAGTTATTTTTCATACATTTTATGTTATTTTGTAGGCTATGACATGACATTGGCATGAAGAAGCAAGAATAAGCAATTCGGACATCTTCTGTACTAAAATACGCAAACAAATACAAGAAGGGAATATTGAAGGACTTTTAACACTAAGTTGGATTCATGTTCTTAACTTGGAACTTGGATTTTATTGAAGCTCTACTTCTTAACTTTTCGGAACATCTTGAATCATACCAATCGGAGTTTGGATGTGAGAGTTATGGCCTTTTTATCAACGAAGATCAAAGCTAAGAGTTGTCATGTTTTCCATTTACATAGAATCTACTTCAAGCCCGATTTTCGCATTGATTCGGACAGAATATGTCAATCCTCAGAGAATGAAAGTTATAGATCTCGTCGTTACCTTCGATTTGATAGATGGCAGGCCTTGTAACTCCAAGCGGATCAAAAGTTATGCTTGTTTTACCAAAAGATGTTGCAGCAGAAAACAACGTAGCGCGGACCGCGCTATAAATGAACTACGCATAGTGCGGAGCGCGCCCAGAAAGGCTTAGCAGCAGCGCGGAGTGCGCTAGGCAGCGGGAATAGAGTTTAATTGGGTTATTTGATGTCCAAATTGAGCTAGAATAGGATTCTTAGTTGCCTAACTTGCTAGGATGTCCATTAGAACTATAAATACTTGAGTTTAACTTGGATTGGGAGGCTAGTTCTATGACTTTATAAAATCCCTCTTGGGATAGATTTCTATTAACTTATTCTTTACTTCTTTTCTTAGATTAGGAACCCTAGATTAGATTAGAATTGGAGATTGAAGCAACTTGGAGACCTTTGAAGATCAAGAGCAGGAGCTTGAGGAAGATGGAGATTTGCTGACAACTGATTCAATTCTTTTCTCTAATCTTATTCTTATCTTTTAATGTGTATTCAAGTGTGGATTCTTAGTTTTAATTCAACGAACTAATTCTTTGTTTGAGATTACAATGGATCTTATTGTGTAGTTTATTTTAATATGCTTCGTTATCAATTATTATGTTCTAACATGAGAATTATTTATTGTGATTTGGACTTAATTGTTTAATCGATTGGCCATTAATTACCGTGATAATCTATATGAACTCGAGAGATGAAGTTTAGATTTAAATCTGAACATGATAGCATATGTTTGTGATTTTTGCATAGATGGAATTCATAATTGATGAGAAGTGTGTTAACTTAAATGAAGCAGTAGGTGAAGTTGTAATCTTAAATCTCCGTAATATTAATTTAACTAGTGGTAATTAGAATTAGTTTAATTATAAATTGAAATTCATTCATTTAAATAAGATTGAGTTGATTACGAGTTAGTAATTGGTGATTTTTATTAAATAATTCTCTGTGGGAACGATACTCAACTTATCACTTTATTACTTGTTGACCACGTATACTTGCGTGTTGTGCGTAATTAGATTTTACCCAACACGTGCCCTACACAATTATATAATCATTCACATCTACTATTAGTCACATAACAACGCATAGTAGTTGTAATGTAAACTTTAATCTACATCTTATAACCCTTCCTATTAATCAATACAAAATGTTCAATTTGATTGTGTTAACTTTAGACTTATAACTCACTATATTTCTTCTTAGTCAAACTCGAAGTTCATTCAAGTGCTTAAGTCTTGCTAGGACTACTTATTGGTTTTATATGAAATCCATTCATTATCTTATAATATTCATTTCTATTGAATGGAAACACTTTTTATGTTTATTAACACTTGGCACGACATTTCGATGTTCATTCGTCATACGCCCGATTCGTCTCTCTTGTGTGTACTTAGTATGCTAATACAACTTATCTAATACATCATTTATTAATGTTAAGCATCATTATATTTACTAATATTCATGTTTTATAACTTAGGACAACATCTTTTATCGTCAAGAGCACTACATTTGCTTATGGGCATTCCCGACGCCCTCCGATTGCCTCCTAATACATATCAATCCCACAAATGACCATTTTGACCCCTGTTCCAGACCTCAAATTGAAATAATTAAAGAATAAAAAGTTGTAGGTCTATTCATCCTCATTCTGTATCATCTTGAATCACCTTAATAAGAGTTTGTACGAAAAATTTATGGCTGTTTTACTACAGGAGGACAAAACTGTCCGACCCAGACTATAATTCCTGCACTGGGGCGCGAGAACAAAGTCAGACAGTGGCATTGGGGCGTGAAATTGGTGTTGGGGCACGAAGTTCTGGGCTATTTTTGGTGCTGAGGCGCGAAAATCACAGCTGGGGCGCAGATTTTGGCGCTGGGGCGCCAAAACTTATAGAACCCAACCACGAATAATAGAATAACTAAATTCTAGACTAATTACTACTGCTAACATCTAAATTAAGAAATAAAACTTATATAGATTACTCATAAAAATTTACTTATCATACATATACCAATTTAAAGCAATTAAACAACAATTTCAGAAAATTTAAATCATTGAAACCATAGTTTAAAACCAACAAAACTCTATATTTGATATTTCTTGACACAGTGAACACTGTAGTCATAATTATAACCCAAATTGATTTATTCTAACTATGTTGTCTTCATTTCTTACCAAGTTAATATATTCAAAGTTCAATTTATCTATTAGCATACGATCATATATATTCATACCTATATTCACCATGTTCATACATAAATGCTCATTGTAAAAAACCGATTTCTTTTCTTGCAGACTTAATTTAGCATAAAATCTTATCTATATGTTAAGCATAGACTCATATATATATATATATATATATATATATATATATATATATATGCTAGTATAACAATTACAATTACCAATACACATAATTTCCTAACCAATTATAAAAATATGGATTTATAGAAAGTTTGTAAAGAACTTTATATTACAGTCAAATTCAGAAACACGGAGACTTAGAAATTATAGCGTAAAACATATATGTTAAGGTTGTGGAACATACCTTTGGTTGCTTAAGAAATCCTTGATAATCACTGAGAATCGCTTGACGAACTCAGAACTTTCTCTCTTGATTCTCTCTCAGGCTCTCTCTCAAACTCTCTCAAAATTCTCTGAACACTCTTTTCTTTTCTTTCTTCTTAGGCTCAGTCTTAGACCACACACAATTGACGTAAAATAGAGTTAACGTACTATTTTCAAACGTTTTTCAAAACTGACGTTATAATTAATATACTAATAAGTTGTCAGTTACTAAAAATAATATATATTATTTATATTTTATTTATTTAATTTATATTATTAAAATTTAAAATTTAGAAATCCAAAAGTCATAAGGCTCTGTTTGGCAAAACCCTTTTTAAAAAAAAAATAAACACTTAATATTTTTAAGCCTTGTTTGGTAAAACTAAATTAAACTTCTTTATAGTATAGTTATTTGTCACACTTTATTTAATTAAGTTTTCATACTTAATTTAATTAATTCTAATTAACAATTTATTGAATAATATAATAATTCATTTAATCAATATAAATTCTCTAACTTAATAATTAAATTAAATTAGCAAATTTCCTCCTAATAATAAATATTCCTTCACACATTCATTATTTATTTCACAAATAATTAAACAAGTATTTATTCAACAATAAACACACCCATTAAATATTTATATAATTCAATAAATATTTATAATTACAATTAAAATTATGGATTGTTACATTAATCACATCGTAATAAAAATTTCAATTATTAAATTCTTATTTTAAGAACTTATGAAAACTCGGGTTGTCACAAGAACATTGGAACAGATTTAACAATTGGGTTTAATCAATTCTCTTTTATCTCTCATTTGTGTTATTTAATTTCATGTGTTACTTTAATCCCATAATGGTTTTCGGTTCAAAAATGAACTAAACTCCATTATGGGATTCTAACGGATTTTGATATGTAATCTATACTTATATGCCTAATTGTTTGATTGTATGCTTATCATCGGATTATATATTATAATTGAGCATAATGAATGAATGATTGATCACCATTCATCTTATATACTTATATGGGATTGAAAAATGAAAAATGAGTATGTATATAATCATAATAGCATAAGTTTATGAGGCTGAGATGTTTATCTTTGTTCTTCATGAACCAGATAAAAATATACTCTTTCACCGTATGTAGTAATATAAGAGCCTGCGCTTTAATTCATTATTGCGGAAATTTCACATAGACATATAGTGATTTTGGTAATAGTGTTGATTACATGATTTCTATCAGATGTGGAGGTTATGTAAATATGTCATAGTTCATTGATAAATGGTTATGTCTATCTTTGTGCTCTTGGCTAATTTTCCATGATGAATATATAAGCTTTACATGATGGTAATAGTTAGATGAAGTATGAAATGAAGTTAGAATCCCAATCCTTCCAAATTTGATTCATTATTGTAGTATTATATTTTTATTCATCAGTTGATTTTAGTTTAACTTAAAATTCTGAGTATTCGTTAAATCATATGAAAATAGTGATATGATTGATGTATGGTATTTTAGATTTAAAACCTTTCTTCGTGGATCCATACTTTTCTTACTCTGTACTACTTGTTGACCCATGTATGCTTGCATGAGTTAGAGTCCTTTTATGACTAAAAAGGAGGCAACAAGTTTTTGGCGCCGTTGCCGGGGAAAGGCGTTTAATTTTTTATTTATTATTATCATCAATTTTAAGCTAAATTTGTATGACTTAGACAAATCTAATCTTATCTTATTTCTATTTTTGTCTTTGTTTGTGTTTCAGGTACTTATATATATTTTATGCACACGCGATCATCCAATTCTGAGTTAACACCTGCTTAGGATAACATTAACAGAAGAGGTTGGAAAACCATAGTGCGTAGAAATTTACAATTAGCTTTAGAGACCACAACATCCAAATGGCAGCAAAAGAGCAAAGAGGGGAGCACAGGGAATTGAGAGATTATTCGATGTCGAGCATCAATGGATTGCATTCGAGTATAGTCAGGCAAGCTATAGCAGCCAACACTTTCGAGATAAAGTCAGGAACTATTCAAATGGTGCAGCATTCGGTACAGTTTGGGGGTGCTACTACAGATGATCCGAATGAGCTTCTATTAAGTTTCATTGAAATATGTGACACCTTCAGATACAACGGGGTGACATAGGATGCAATCAGACTTAGACTATTTCCATTTTCATTATTGGACAAAGCAAGAAGTTGCCTTCACTCTTTACCTTCAGGATCTATCACAACATGGGAGGACCTAGCACATAAATTCTTAGCAAAATTGTTTCCAATGGCTAAGACTGCTAAAATGAGGACATCAATTTCCCAGTTTGAGCAGCAACAGGGTGAATCTCTATATGAAGCCTGGGAGAGATACAAAATAAGATACTAAGGAAGTGTCCACACCATGAAATGCCGGATTGGATGGTGATTAATACTTTCTATAATGGATTGGGATGGCAGTCAAGACCGATTGTAGATGCAGCTGTAGGAGGAGCTTTATGGATGAAGAGCTATGAAGAGGTCTATTATCTTATTGAGACGATGGCAGCGAATGATTTCCAAAATCCTAAAGCTAGGATGCCACAACCCAAAGTTGAAGGTTTGTTAAAGGTGGATGCTATCACTTAATTGTCAGTACAGATGGCATCCATGGCAAAGAAGATTGATTCTTTGGGGGAGACTAAGGCTAAAATAGTTGCTTTTGTATGTGAGATATTTGCAGGGTCACAATCAACTGACCAATGTGCTATTAGTTCAGAGTTTGTGCAATTTGTGAGCAACTACCGGAAGGATCAAGGTCAATTTTAAAATACACACAACTCCAATAACCTCAACCATCCAAATTTCAGTTGGTTAAATAATCAAAGAAATCAACAAAGTTAGTTTCAACCACAAAATAGATTTCAGGCACAACCATCTCAGCAACAGTTTGTACCAAGACCACCCTATCCACCTGAATTTCCTCAACAACAACATCATCCACCACCTGCACCTTAGCAGGAGAAAAAGTCAGAGATGGAGGAGATGATGATGAAGTATATGGAAAATACTGAAATGATGATTAAAAGCCAAGCCGTGGCTATCAAAAACATGGAAACTCAAATGGGTTAGATAGCTAGCATGCTTAACAACAGACCACGTGGTTCATTGCCAAGTACAACAGAGGCCAATCCAAGAAGGGAAGGGAAGGAACAATGTCAAGAAATTACACTTAGGTCTGGTAAACAAGTTGTAGGAAATCAACATGGCGCGGCCACGCCACTTTGGCAAGGGGAAGACGCGCGACCGCGCGGTCATGCAAATGATTTTGAGGGAATTTTGAATAATGAAGGTTTAAAATAGCAGCAAGAGGAGAAGAATAAAGAAGGTTCTTTTGAGAAGCCCGTGAATAAGATACCAATAGTTCACCCTTCTGTTCCTTATCCACAGAGATTACATAAAAAGAGGGAAGACAATCAATTTAGTAAGTTTTTGGAGGTGATTAAAAAGCTGTAGATTAACATACCCTTCGCCGAGGCATTGGAACAGATGCCTAGTTATGCAAGGTTTATGAGGGGAATCTTGTCAAGGAAGAAGATGTTAGAAGACTTTAAAATAGTAGCCTTGAAGGAAGAATGCAGTGCAGTGCTTCAACGCAAATTACCTCCAAAGCTGAAAGACCCGGGCAGTTTTACGATACCATATATAATTGGAAAGATGAGCTTCATCAAATTCTTGTGCGATCTTGGGGCAAATATCAATTTGATGCCTTTGTCAGTGTTCAATTAGTTGGGATTATCGGCTCCAAGGCTGACAAATATTTCTTTAAAGCTAACTGACAGGTCTATCACTTATCCCCGGGGTATTGTGGAAGATGTACTGGTTAAAGTGGATAAATTCATCTTTATGGTTGATTTCATCATATTAGACTATGAAAAAGATAGAAGTATACCTATCATCCTTGGAAAACCATTCCTAGCTACAAGAATAACCTTGATAGATGTTCAAAAAGGGGAACTAACAATGCGAGTTTATGATCAAGAAGTTACTTTCAACATATTCAAGGCAATGCAATTTTCTACAGATGATGAGGAATGCTTCAGGGTTAATTTGGTGGAAAAGGTTCTAAATGATGAAGTAGATAGCTTGGTGAATCATGAACCTTTGAGAAATGCTATTTTGGGAAATTCAGAAATAGATGATGAGGAGATTGAAGAACTTATTCATATACTGGACACAACTCCACAGTTTAGGAAATTCAAGACTCCTGTTGAGCCATTAAAGAAAGCTGGAGAGTCCTCAGTGAAATTGAAGCCATCTCTTGAGACACCTCCAGAACTTGAGTTGAAACCACTTCCAAATCATTTGAGGTATGTGTTTTTAAATGAAAATTCAAAATTACTTGTGATTATTTCTTCTGCACTAACATCATTTCAGAAAGAAAAACTGCTAAGAGTTCTCAAAGAGTTCAAGTCAGCTATTGGATGGACTATAGCAGATATAAAAGGGATCAGCCCATCTTTCTGTATGTATAAGATCCTACTGAAAGATGATAGCAAGCCTTTAGTGGAACAACAAAGAAGACTTAATCCAATCATGAAGGAAGTGGTGAAGAAAGAAGTGTTGAAATGGCTAGATGCAGGCATTATATACCCAATTTAAGATAGTTCATGGGTAAGCCCGGTACAATGTGTACCGAAGAAGGGTTGTAACACCCCGAATTTTATGAAATAAAAGTATTTAATTTTCTTATAATTATTATTCTATTTAATAAATGGTTTAACTGATAAAAGGTTAAAGTTAAGGGTGCTATATAAAATTTTTTGCAAAATAAGCAAGTTGATATAAAATATTTGTTGTATCGGGGAATATTCTTTTTGTCAGGGAATATTCATTCGACGACACAATCATTGGTGTACCCCACAACGTAAGTATTGTCGTAGTTAGAAAAGGACAGAAATATCTTTTTATAAAAATAACGACAAAAGTTTTTCTTGTTAAACTGTTGAACTACCCGGTGGTAAAAGTACAGTAATACGCGTGGTTGCGTAGTAGCACACGGTATTGATTATTGATGCTTAAGTGATAAGTCACTCAGTTATACTTATTTATTTCTACGGTAATTGTTGCATAGTATCTCACATTATTTGATTCAATTATTGTCACAGTATTAATATTTTATATTATTAAATCAATAATTGAGACGAAAAAGTTATTCATATTATTATTTCCAATATTAACGATGTCTAGAAAGTTCTGTCGAGGAGAGGTTTGGTCACCTAATTGCGTGCAAATAGGAAGAAATCCTTATCGGAAAGCCCCATCTTTTCTTGGGAATGATATGGTTGTTAAATATTGTGAGTTATAATATTAATGATGAATAATTGTTAGTATATTAAAAATGTGTTTATTAAAGATAAATAATTTGTGGTAAATATTTATTCAAATTTTGATATAAATATAGGGATTGTTATGAGGCGTTTGTTGTAAGTTTGTCTTAGTATTCCATGGGAAGATTTACTAATTTTATGGACTGTCGGTGGTGGTTTTAATAGTAAATCAATCTGGACCGTCGGTGGTGGTTTTAAAAGTAAATCAATCTGGACCGTCGGTTGTCGTTTTAATAGTAATCAATATGAACCGTCCGTTCTAATAGTAAATTAATATGGACCATTCGTGAATTAGTTACTATTTAGTCCATTCTCCTATAAATAGAAGCTTAATTCTTTTTTCATTCTCACCAATTTATTGAGATTTATAAGAGACACTATAAAGAGAGAAACTATAGAGAGCAAGAAGAAGAGTATTATATTACTTCACTATTGCAGTATTCAGCCTTCTACTAAGGTAAGGGATACTATTTGTTATATTCGTAAGGGAAATTATTTCTTTCATATTAATAAGGAAAACTATTTTTCGTATTCATCCTTTAATATGTCGGAATAACCTGTCTACGCAGATTACGTACCGTATGACAGGTGAAAATCCATTTGCAGTTTCGTATGTTATTTCTTTTCATATTCATAAATCTAAACTTACTTTGGTAAGTATTGCTTCTATAATCCTTGAAATTACTGGAATATCCTTAAGTTTTGCGCTTCATCCAGTATCATGTTATTGGAATATTGATCTGAACTTTCTTATTAAATATCAATATTTTCACCTAGGGTATTATTCATAGGTTACTATTCACCCGATTACTATTCACTATTATATTATTCACTCGGGTATTGGGGGCACTTTTTATGTCGGGGTACTATTCACGAGTTACTATTCATGGGTTACTATTCACCCGGTTACTATTTACTCAATTATTGTTCACTCGGGTATTCGGGGAACTTTTCATGTTGGGGTACTATTAATGGGGTACTATTAATGGGGTACTATTCACGAAGTACTATTCACAGGGTACTATTCACGGGGTATTATTTATCGAAAAATTATTTCTTTTCTGTCCAAATTATTTTTGATACATGGATATTATTCATGAATTTTACTCCACAAAGAAGTATCGTGTTGACAATTTGAACATTATTGAATTATGGATAATTTAAATTATAAATCTTTAAGAATTTATCCTTTGCTTTCTTTTAATTGAATTCTTATATCATTGTCATCATCCTCATGCTTATATTGTGATGAAAGTCATCTTTGGCTTACGTGCATAGATGAAATATTAATTGGTATGATTATGACCAGGGATAATTCGGTATGATCATGACCATTGATGATTACACGAATATTCTTGGCCCGTAGTGCAAGGATAATTTGTGGACGTGATACTAATGAATATCCTTGGCCTGTAGTGCAGGGATGATTCGATGATGTGATTTATTTATTAAATTGAGTCACAACGATAAAGTTAATGATAAACTTTTTAATTCATAGAAGATAGTAGATATTATGCTCTACTTGACTCTTCTAATGGATTGCTTGTTTCGTTACAGTTAAACTTGTTGTCTATTATATTCTATCAGTTTAACATTGTTGAAGGATAATGATAACATATTCTGCATTATTTTAGTCATAATATTTCTTACTGGGCTAGTTGAGCTCACCCTTTTACTTCTATTGTTCTCTTCAAGAAATGAGAACGTAGCCGGAACTAGTCGGCGAATGGAGTGATGGTCCGAGATGGTGTTATAGTAGTCCTCACTATTCTATAAAATATTGTGATAATAAATGTAATGAGGACTCCATTTGAGTTTGGATATTGTCTAGAAGATAATATTTGTGTAAAACCTCTCAGCTCATGTTGTATAATTAAGTTTGTATTTGTATTCAGTAACATGTATTTGGCCACCCAAGATGGGTGATGTATACCTATTTTCGGGGCGTCACAGTTTGTATCAAAGCTTAGGGATAGGATCCATGACTGGGATGTGAGACAAGAACTAGGAGGGGATAGACGGGAAATTCCTTCGCTAGTATGACCTACCTAAGTTTATTTGGTATTTAATTAGTCGGTCAGAGTATAGGGATAATATATGGCATGTAAATAAACCCTTGTTTTGTGGCAGTGTTTGAAAATGGCATCTGAAAATGTCGAGATAAGCAATGAAGCACATGAGACCGTTGAGTCACCAACGATAAATATACATGATAATGTGCAACATGAAGACAATAATCCTCAGGTAAACATTAACACCAATCAAGTGATGAATTATGGGGTGTTCAGAGGCTTCATGCAATTCATGCAACATCAGGCGAAAGCGACTCCTGTTCAAAATGCAGGTGGAAATACTGACAACTCTCGGATGGTCACTGCTAAGCAGTTTAAGGAGCTGGGACCACCAGAGTTTTAGGGAAAGCCAAAAACACTTAAGGCGGAGACATGGATAAAGTAGATCACCAAGATATTTGATGTCCTGGGATGCTCCGAGGAGCAAATGGTTCCCTTTGCCACCTTCATGTTGAGAGGTGAGGTAGATTACTAGTGGGAATCAGTAAAACGTACTCAGCCTACCACACTCAAAATGTATTGGGAAAAGTTCCAAGAACTATTCAACGATAAGTACTTTTCCGAAAGTATTCGTCACATGAAGGAGGTGGAGTTTATCAAGTTGGAGCAAAATAATATGACCGTATCGCAGTACGAGGCTAAGTTTGTCGAGTTGTCCCGGTTTGCATCCCATTTAGTTGATAATGAGGAGAGAATGACGTGAATGTTTCTACGAGGTTTGAGACCTGAAATAAGTCAATACCTCATTTCTTACAGACTGTGTTTGTATTCAGATGTTGTAAATAGGGCTCAGTTATTGGAGCACGATAATGAGTCAACCCAACCAAGAAAGAACAGCCGGCAAATCGATAATACCAGTGGTAGTAGTCATCGAAGCAATGACAACAAACGTGAAGGAAATTAACATGCCAGAAATTGTAACCACTTCGGCGGTAATCATGGCCAAGACAATAAAAGTGAAAATTTCAAGAAGAGAAGGTTCAACAATGATGTAAAGACAGCAACACCAGCACCCGTTTTCAAGGAAGGAGAACGACCACTGATTGTTTGCTACAAATATGGAGGGGAGGGACACATCAGTCCAAACTATACGCATCAGTCCAAAACATGTTATAATTATCGTGCAGTAAAGTCAAGTCCAGCTGGGATGGTGACGCCAAAGGATGTTCTAGATAAGTCAAAATCGGTAGTTCAAGGGAGAGCGTTTGTCGTAACCCCCCAAAAAGTGAGGAACCCGGATGAGGTTATCACGGGTAAGCTAATCATAAACTATTGCGAAGTCTATACCTTATTCGATACCAGTTCTACCTACTCTTTTATTTTACTTAATTGTGCTAAACGTTTAAACTCGACTCTGGAGAAATTAGACTTTGACTTATCTGTTGAAACTCCGTTGGGAGAAACCTTCATTACATCCACTATTTATAAATCTTATTTGATTCAAATTGGTACCCGAACGTTACCTGTTGATCTTATCTCTTTAAAAATACTTGCATTCGATGTAATTTTAGGAATTGATTGGTTGACTACTCATAATGTTAAAATTGATTGTTTTCATAAGGTTGTTAGCTTTCATATTCCTAACCAACCTATTACGCGAATTCAAGTAACCAAACCACTAAAGTCTATCAATGTCATATCAAGCCATAAAGCTATTCGTTTATTAACAAATGAATGTCAAGCTTGTTTAGCCCATGTCACTAATTTAAAAAAATTACGTCAGATTTGAATGATATTTCTGTTGTTAAAAAATTTTCTGATGTATTTCCCGAAGAACTTCCTAGCCTACCTTCAGAGCATGAAATCGAATTTTGTATTGACCTTGAACCCGATACAAAACCCTCAAATATTTCTTCTCCTAAAATGAATATAACTTGCGTCGAATATGTTAGCTCGAGTTGTTGAAGATTACGAGCATACCATTCAATATCATCGTGGAAGAGCGAACGTGGTAGCTGATGAGTTGAGTAGATGATCGTATGCGGTTACGAGTGTGACGTTGTTAACACAAAGACTCATTCCGTACGACTTATAAAAGATGGAGATAGAGTTAAAGACTCAAAGAGCCCATGTGATGATGGCAAATATACAAGTATAACCGACTTTAATCGATAAAGTTAAAGCTGCTCAAGCTACAGACTCAGAGCTGATGAATGTGAAGAAGAAGGTACAAGAAGGCGTTATTCTAAAAGTAAGAATTGACAAAGAGAGGAAAGCACAAACCTTTTATTGGTCTGTTTGAAATCCTCGATCGTGTAGGAACTATGGCCTATAGACTCGCCTTACCACCAAGTACGTCTCGTGTGCATAACATTTTTCACATATCTATTTACGTAAATATGTGAAAGACCCGAACCACATTATTGAATTAGAACCGGACGAGATAGCGGAAGATTTAACGTATGAAGAGTTACCTGTTAATATGTCGTATTCATCCTTTAATATGTCGAAATAACCTGTCTACGTGGATTACGTACCGTATGACAGGTGAAAATCCATTTGCAATTTCGTATATTATTTCTTTTCATATTCTTAAGTCTAAACGTACTATGGTAGGTATTGCTTCTATAATCCTTGAAATTAGTGGAATATCCTTGAGTTTTGCGCTTCATGCAGTATCATTTTATTGGAATATTGATCTGAACTTTCTTATTAAATATCAATATTTTCACCCAGGGTATTATTCACCCGATTACTATTCAATATAATATTATTCACTCGGGTATTGGGGACACTTTTCATGTCAGGGTACTATTCACGAGTTACTATTTATGGGTTACTATTCACCCGATTACTATTTACTCAATTATTGTTCACTCGGGTATTCGGGGAACTTTTCATGTTGGGGAACTATTCATGGGATACTATTCACGAAGTACTATTCACAGGGTACTATTCACGGGGTATTATTTACTGAAAAATTTATTTCTTTTCTGTCCAAATTATTTTTGATACATGGATATTATTCATGAATTTTACTCCACAAAGAAGTATCGTGCTGACAATTTGGACATTATTGAATTCTGGATAATTTAAATAATAAATCTTTAAGAATTTATCCTTTGCTTTCTTTTAATTGAATTCTTATATCATTGTCATCATCCTCATGCTTATATTGTGATGAAAGTCATCTTTGACTTACGTGCATAGATGGAATATTCATTTGTATGATTATGACCAGGGATAATTCGGTATGATCATAACCATTGACGATTACACGAATATTCTTGGCCCGTAGTGCAAGGGCAATTTGTGGACGTGATACTAATGAATATCCTTGGCCCGTAGTGCAGGGGGATGATTCGATGATGTGATTTATTTATTAAATTGAGTCCCAGCGATAAAGTTAATGATAAACTTTTTAAATCATAGAAGATAGTAGATATTATGCTCTACTTGACTCTTCTAATGGATTGCTTGTTCCGTTACAGTTAAACTTGTTGTCTATTATATTCTATCAGTTTAACATTGTTGAAGGCTAATGATAACTTATTCTACATTATCTTAGTCATAATATTTCTTACAGCGCTAGTTGAGCTCACCCTTTTACTTCCATTGTTATCTTCAGGAAATGAGAACGTAGCCGGATCTAGTCAGGGAACGGAGTGATGGTCCGAGATGGTGTTATAGTAGTCCTCACTATTCTATAAAATAGTGTGACAATAAATGTAATGCGGACTCCGTTTGAGTTTGGATATTGTCTAGAAGATAATATTCGTGTAAAAACTCTCAGCTCATGTTGTATAATTAAGTTTATATTTATATTCAGTATCATGAATTTGGGGACCCAAGATGGGTGATGTATACCTATTTTGGGGGCGTCACAAGTGTGGTATGACCGTACTCTCTAATGAGAACAATGAGTTAATTCCGATAAGAACAGTGACGGGGTGGAGAGTCTACATGGACTACCGCAAACTTAACAAAGCTGCAAGGATAGATCACTTCCCACTGCCATTTATCGATCAGATGTTGGATAGACTAGCGGGTCATGAGTTTTATTGCCTTCTGGACGAGTATTCAGGTTACAATCAGATTATTATAGCTCTAGAGGACCAAGAAAAGATAACCTTTATATGTCTGTATGGTACTTTTGCTTTCAGAAGGATGTCTTTTAGTATGTGCAATGCCTCAACCACTTTTCAAAGATGTATGATGGCTATCTTTTCGGATATGGTGGAGCATAATGTGAAGGTATTTATGGATGATTTTTCAGTATTTGGGGATTCTTTTGATTTATGTCTGGAAAATTTAGTGATGGTTTTGAGAAGATGTGTTGAGACGAACTTGGTGTTGAATTGGGAAAAGTGCCATTTTATGGTACAAGAAGGAATAATTCTAGGACATAAGGTGTCAAAGAAGGGACTTAAGGTGGACAAAGCTAAATTAGAGACTGTTGAGAATTTTCCGCCACCAACTTCAGTAAAAGGTGTTCGAAGTTTTCTAGGATATGCAGGCTATTACCACATATTCATTAAAGACTTCTCCAAGATAACAAAGCCACTTTGCAATTTATTGGAGAAGGATGGACAGTTCAAGTTTGATGAGGATTGTGTGTCTGCATTTGAGCATTTGAAGATGAGGTAACTTTAGCACCAGTAGTTACAGCACAGGATTGGGACCTACCATTCGAGTTGATGTGTGATGAAAGTGATTATACTGTAGGGCTATTTTGGGTCAGAGAAGGGGAAAGATTTTTCATGTGATATACTATGTAAGCAAGACACTTACTGATGCGCAGTTGAACTATACCACCACAAAGTAGGAATTACTGGCAGTTGTGTATGATTTTGACAAGTTTCAAGCGTATCTGATTGGTACAAGGGTGATAGTGTACACGGATCATGCAGTAATTCAATATTTGGTGGCAAAGAGGGATGCAAAGCCTTGTTTGATCAGGTGGATACTTATGTTGAGAATTTGATTTAAAAATTAAGGACGGAAAGGGAATTGAGAACCAAGTGGCGGACCACTTATCTCGACTAGAAAATCCGGGAAGGGAGGTAGATGACAAGATTGTGATTAATGAGTCATTTCCAGATGAACAGTTATTTGTGGTGAAAGGGGAAGTGTCATGGTTTGCAGACTATGCGAACTACTTGGTGAGTAGGATGGTCCCTTCTGACTTAATTAGTCATCAAAAGAAGAAATTTTTGCTTGACGTGAAGTTGTTTATATGGGATGAACCATATTTGTTCAAACAATATGCTAATCAGATGATAAGGAGATGTATCCCATATAGTGAGACATAGGGGATTTTGCAGGATTTCCATGATTCATTATATGGTGGTCACTACGATGGAGAGAGAACATCAGCTAGAGTGTTACAAGCAGGATTCTACTGGCCGATGATTTTCAAGGATGCTTATAGTTTTGTCTAGAGATGTGACAGATGTCAAAGAGTTGGGAATATTTCGAAAAGGAATGAAATGCCGTTGAACACGATCCTCGAGGTGGAAATTTTTGATGTTTAGGGGATAGATGTCATGGGCCCTTTCGTTTCTTCATGTGGAATGTTTCAAAGTGGGTGGAAGTGGCAGCTCTTCCAACGAATGATGCCAAAGTGGTCTTAAGATTTTTACATAGGAGTATTTTTACAAGGTTTTGGACTTTAAGGGCTATCATTACTGATGAAGGCAGTCATTTTTGTAATAGGCAGTTCACAGCTCTGTTGGCTAAGTATGGTGTAAATTATCGCATTGCTACATCTTATCATCCTCAAACTAATGGCCAAGCAGAAGTTTCAAATCATGAAGTTAAGAGAATTTTGGAGAAAGCTGTGAACCCCACAAGAAAGGATTGGTCATTAAAGCTTGATGATGTTGTTTGGGCATATAAGACTGCTTATAAGACTCCATTGGGCATGTCACCTTTTCAGTTAGTTTATGGAAAGGCTTGTCACCTTCCTATAGAGCTTGAGCATAAGGCATATTGGGCGATTAGGAAGCTCAATATTAATTTGAAGGATGTAGGAGAAAAATGCCTACTCCAACTCAATGAGTTGGATGAATTCAGATTACAGGCGCATGAAAACTCCAAGCGTTATAAGGAAAAGCTGATGAAATGGCATGATCGCAAGATTATAGAGAGAGTATTTGAGCCGAGATAAAGAGTTATGTTGTTTAATTCAAGACTTAAACTTTTTCCTGGGAAGCTCAAATCAAGGTGGTCAGTGCCATTCACAATGAAGATAGTTTTTCCACATGGTGCAGTAGAGGTGTTCGTTAAATTCCCAGACAAGCCATTCAAAGTGAATATACAGCGGCTAAAGCATTATTTTGGTGGCGAGGTTAACAGACAGAAAGTAACCTCCATTCTTTCTTCAACATGATGTGTCAGAGATAGTCAAACTAATTGACTTTAACTTAGCGTTTGATGGGGGTCACCCCATTATTTCTATCTTTATCTCTTGTTAATTCCGTTTTAGATAGTAGTTGATATTTTATTTTTATGAATAGTTATTTAAGCCTATTTAGTATGATATAAGTATTGTTAGAGCTGAATGTGCATATGATGATGTTTAGGCGTAGCATAGAAATTATGGTTATGAGATAGTCATTTATGTTTAGTCATTAGTTCATGCTTTGATACTGATAATTTTTTTTTGTGCAGATGTATTGAAGATGACTCGTTGTTGTTTTGGTATATTTGAGATGCAGAATGGTATTACAGGATACAGGGTTGCACGGTCGTGCTATGAAAGCTATACAAAATCACGCGCCCGCGCCATATATCTATACAGTAAGGCTAATCGCACGCTTGCGCCATGTTCCCCTTCAAAACACGCGCAGCTGTACCCAAGACCAGGTTTTGAAAAAAAAATAAATGTTTAAAGACGTGACTTGCCCCATCTCTCATATCAGTTGAAATAGAAGTTTGCGTCTCTCATTCCTCTCCACAGAGTGCACGACTCTTCATTCCCAATTGTTCCAATTCAAAAGTTGTAACTTCTCATCCCACTACGCGTATCTCGCATCCGTTTCCTACCCACGTTCAAAGTATTCACTGATAAAGCTAGGGTTATTCAGTGGATGCATTGGAATACAAGTTTGGGGGTGTTCATCGTTTGTCAGAGTATACAACCACTATTTCATCAATCGAGTTTTTCTTCTTTTTCATCAGTACAAATGGGACCAAAGCGTGCTCTCTCTCGCACTCCCGAGTCATCATCTGCCAGTAGCCAAAGTGGTGATAATATAGACTTCTCTAAATTTGTCAGCTTGGATGCACAGATAAAATATTACCGTATTGTGGGGAAATCATTCATTTGAGAGAGAGGGTTCAAGCCAGAGGCACAAGATGGCCAGTTGGTGCAGATGATCAAGGAAAAATGTTGGCATGACGTGTGCTCTACACCAATGGCTGCACCTATGGCCATTGTGCGGGAATTTTATGCGAATGCATGGGAGACAATGAGTGGCTTTTCTTTCATCCGAGGGATTCAAATGGATTATCGACCGAGTGCAATTCGTGGTGTATTCAATTTACCCAACCCGCCAACTGGACAAACGAATTGGGTTGAGGCGGATCGAATGGAGACAGACTTGGATGTAGTCATTACTGATTTATGTATCCCATGGACACAATGGACTTGCACGCCTAGTACTAATCAGCCCAAGACCTTACCGTCTTCAACTCTCAACAACTATACAAAGGCTTGGAATCTCTTTGTGTGTGCAAAACTCATGCCATCATCTCATCAGCATGACATTACAACTGAACGAGCAATCATTCTTCGGGGGATTATTGTGGGAAAATATATCGATGTTGGTCACCTTCTTAATCAGAATATGTTTCGATACATGCGGGGAAGCACTACGGGAAGTATACCACATGCCTCAATCGTGTCTCATTTGTGTGCTAGAGTAGGAGTTCGGTGGACGGATGAACAGTTACAGTACCCATGTTAGGATATCACTCATGCCGCGATATCAAGATTCGAAGATTGGGCAGGAGGTACTTTGTACCCAAGGGGAAAGGGTTTTATACTGCTTCCAACATCATCCACGCCATCATCACAGTCCTCAAATACGAATGAAGCAGGAACTTCAACGCAAGCCATTGTTGCTACTAATGATCGACAGCTCCGAAGGTTGGAGCAAAAGGTTGATGCTATGTACGACAATTTTGCAGAATTTTCTACGGGGTTGACGAGGTCGTTAGTGGAGGCATTTGCGCAGCAGGGTACTATGCTTGAGTGGCCACAATTTGGGACAACTGTGCCATTTCCACCACTGGATTCACCACCCGAAGAGGGTGGTGCAGCTGATCAGTAGGGGAGTTCTTCTAACCCTATATCTTTATTCACTGGGACAATGAATATATTAAGTTTGGGGGTATTGGGTAGTAGGGTAGTTGCATGTTGTTTTTGCATGTTTAGTTTAAATTTTACATGTTTGCATGTTTATGTGGTAGTTAATAATTACAGAAAATTTTTCTGTTGTTAGTAGTTATTATATGTGTTAGTTATGTGTTTAGCTGTACGTCCCGAATTTCTAGCTTTATGGAGTTTGAGTTTAGCCAATGATGAAATTAAATTTTGAAGGATTGTTGAATTTACTGGATAACTTGAGCTTAGCTATAATGTTTTACTTGATGTAATCCGTGGAAGTTATTTAGATGCTTTCGGTTCGCACATGCATGTTCACAAATGGTTATTGGTATAAGAGTAATGTGTTTTTATTACTTAATAGGAAATGCGGTTTTTTTAAAAATAGAATTGTGTGGAAAATGGACTTATACTATGAAAACATTGATAATCAAGCTTTGGGAACACATAGGTATGCTTATTGTATAAAAAAAGAACCAAAAAAAAGAGGAAAATCTATCTTGAAACCTTCTTGAGCTGAATTATTGAATCTTTGGAAGGGGCTAGATGGAGCGCTCGCTGTATAAAAATTAGCAATAAACACCGCGGGGAAGAGCGAAAATTGCCCTCATGAGTAAAAATAAAGCAATTTAAACCCATTATTGAACCTTAGTTTATATGGATGTGTTAAAGTAGTTTTTGTTGCATTAGTATACATGGATCTTGATTTAGATTGAAATTTTCAGTTTTGAGCAGTTTAACATGTGGAATACACAAATATCCTTGGCCCGTAGTGCATGGAATTTGTGGTCGTGACCCTAATAAATATCCTTGGTCGTAGTGCAGGGATGATGTGGATTATTTATTAAGCTGAGTCCCAGCGATAAAAGTGATGAATGTGAGGTCTCCGAATCCGGATACTTGAAACCCGAACTCCGTACTTCACGATACCATTTCTATGAGCGGAATAATACTAATGATAATAACAATAATATAGATTTATCAAATTAAATTTACATATTATTAGAGTTTCCCAAATCCCAAGTACGAAACCTTTAACATTCATTACATGATAATAATAATATTTATCATCTATGTCCTAATAAAGTTAAACTATTATAGAAGATAACATAAAAAGTCATTCAGCAAGTCTCCCCTTCCCCTTGTTCTTGGCAAATCCTTCAGGTTGTTCATACTTAGCTGAAAACATTTAAATTGAGCAAGGATGAGCATTTGAGTGCCCATCAAGTATTTATATATATATATATATAAGCTGAAAGAATTTAAATATTTTTTTTATAATATTCTTCTATAACCAATCAATAGTTGTGAAGTAATCTGTACCAAGCATAACAACCCTCTTTTAAATTTTTGAAAATACGTATTGACTATACATGGGGTTTCTGTGACATACTATGAACATTGTTTTCATTTTCAAAAAGGTTTAAACAGAAATTCATCTGTAAACCGTCATGACTTACGGGTACGGAGGGTGATCAGCCCCGTTGTACCTTGTATTGATCAATACTACATGTACAAGAATGAAGTTATCGTTCACTCTGTCCGCCTTGGGCGCATAAAATTTTTCCCATTATCGGGATGTTCATACCTGTCGTCATAACAAAGGTCTTATCTTGTTCAACAATAATATATAATTCAACATATATGTATATCAAAGGTGTATCAACATGTGATTAAATACAATGATTATCCAAGTGGGGACACTTGTATAATCATTTCTAGAAATTAACGAACATAATATATATCCGAATTATCATATACTAACATGTTGATAATCAAAGGGTGTATATAATATAGGTTTAACAATCTGTACATTAATAATAATAATTCTGAACTTCTCACTTCTGTCCATTGCATAAAGAAAATGCAAAGTTAGGATACTTGCCTGATTCGCTGCTTATAATTATGCAACTTAGATTTATCTTTTATATCACGTCCTATAATTAATCAAATCATTCGTTCGATTAGAACGATTTTCCATAACACACAGTACTGCATTTCGCAGTCAGCACATAACCTAATCACATTATCACTCCTGTTCAACAGTCATTGACACACAAACAAACATCAACACATTCCTAATCATATTGTCACACAACTTTAACAACCATTGAATCACAAATAAACAGTTAACTAACTAAATTATCTAAGTCCTGATCAATTTCTGAAACATGTCGGTCTACCGACAACTTTATCGGGTAAAAATCGAGTCTAAGACTCTATCCCGAAGTTCAATATCCAAATAGATAACTTAAACAACAGTCGCACTATTTTTCATGACCTTATAATAATTATAAAATAATTATTACCATTTACCATAATTTTTGAAATATTAGAATCATTATTAAATAATTTAAATATCAAACAATTCTATTATCATTAACATTTAATCAATATTAAACTATTAATGAAACCATTGCCAAAATATTAAAGTTATGTATAATAACTCAAAATATTCTTAACGTATTAATATTACCTTTAAATGATTTTTAAAACATTTAAAATCATCATTAAAGAATTACCATTAATATTTAAATATTAATGAACTATTATCTAAATATTAAAAGTCATTAATTAGAACTTAAAATATTTTTAATTCATTTATACCCTTTTTAAATGATTTTTAAATTAATAAAATCAATTTTAAACTATTTATTTAATATAATTATTAAATACATTTAATATCATTAATATATCATTAATATTAAATTATTAATAAAATTATCCTTTAAATATTAAAAGTTATATTTTATAACTTAAAATATCTTTAAATACTTTATTTTCATTTAAAATTATTTTTTTAATAATAAAATCATTTTTAAACTAATTTATTTAATATAAATATTAAATAAATTTAATATCATTAATTAATGAATTTCACCTTTAAATATTAAAAGTTATATTTTATAACTTAAAATATTTTTAAATACCTTATTATTATTTAAAATGATTTTTAAAATAATAAAATCATTTTTAATTTAATTATTTAATTCATTTAACAAATAACTTAATTATCATTAATATTAAATTATTAATGAAAATTATCAAATAATATTTAAAGTTATTAAAAATAACTTAAAATATTTTTTTATATCATAATATAATTTTAAATGATTTTTCATGAATTAAAATCATTATTAAATAATTTATTTAATATTATAATTAAATAAATTAAATACTTTTAATATTTCAAAAATATTAAATATTTATGAAATATATTTAAAATAATTAAAAACTAATTTTCAAAATTTAAAATAATTTTTAATAATTTATTTTGTATTTTTAATAATTAAAAACTATTTTTTTCTATTTATTAATTAATTTTCAGAAAATAAAATACTGTCTGTCGTTAAAGGTCACCTATAGTGACAAAACTGTTGCTATAGGTGTTCTTCATGTTCTTGAGTAAACCCAGAACTTCATACACAGTTACCGAGTGGCCTCCTTTGACCACAATTTCTGATCGGTTCAAGATGTTTCTGGACTATCTATTGCTCCAAACGTATAGAACTAATGTAGTTCTACATGATACAACAACAATAAAAATCATATAATACATAACAAAGCAGATCTGATCGTCCAAAGTGGCTATCAGAGCTGTTCTTCATTTTCTGGGTTACCCAGAAATGAAGAACAGTTCGACTGCTCATATTTGGGCTTTCACAACTTGTGATATAAATGATGTTTTATCGATTTAAAAGTTCTAGGTTTTATAACATTTGTAGTACTACAGATCTATCACCAAATATTAACATAAAAAAAAACTCGACATAAAGATACATGTTGGTCAAGGGCTGTCAGTCGTCATGTTCATCAGTTTTCTGGGTTACCCGGAAAACCGATGTCATGAACTTCTGCCCTCCTTTGACCAACCACAAAGTCATGTATACTTGATATCTGAAGTCACTAAAAGCATGGATCGAGAGGTAAACAAGCATACTATAACCTAGAATCAAGAATAATAACAAAACATCAAACAAACTGTCAGATCTAGCTGCTTGAACATGTTGTCAGACGCTGGAAATAACCTTCTGGGTTGCCCAGAAATGGTTTGGTCATGGTCGGTCAACGACCTTTGACCAACCATAACATACAATCTATTCATGCTATGAGCTTGATTCCACTTCCAGAACAAAGACAACATATCATGCTATAAATTAACACTTTAAAACAAGAAAAACACATAACAACCAACGATCTACAGCCTCTGACATTCACTGTCAGACAACAAAAAACTATTTTCCCAGATTTTTGAAAAACTTTGATTTCGAGCATTAGATGTTATGGATCTAGTAAACAATAACACAGATCATCATATTGCACTACATACAACACATTTTAACACTTAAATCTAACATCTAACAACAAAAAATTTGGGCAGATTCTTGAATACGTTTTATACCTTTCTTTGAAATTTTTTGATTCTGAGTTGCTGATGGGTTAATGGATTTCGTGGGGCTGATTTTGTGACTGAAATGCTTGAAGATTTCGTTGGTTCTAGTGAGAGAAGTTCTTGGTTGAGTGTTGGACAAATTTAGGTTAGCAAACTAACTTTCTCTCTCCTTCAATCCTTAAATATACAAATATGGTGCATGTATGGGTTGTCTAGAGCTGATGTGCTGTCCATTTTGTGTCACATGAAGTTGGTAGGTTAGGTAAACAACTCAAGATATGTCTAAATTTACAAGCAAGCTCAAATAATGCACAAAAAGGTATTTTAGTCTTTTGATAAATCATTTTAATGGCAAAATGGTAACTTGTCAAACCCTTAGGGTTTGACCCTTAGGGTTTAACCCTAAGGTTTAGCACAAATCAAATGTAGGATTTCCAATTTAGGATTTGCACAAAAATAAAATTAAATAAAATAAATGTTAGTTTCTAAAATTTTGATATTAGGGTTTTCTAATTATGATTAATTTTCTAATTACACTATACATGAACATTAGAGTTTAATATCACTAATTATAATTACTTTGCTAATTTAGCAATTAGGGTTTATCCTTTTGGTAATTAGGGTTACCAAATTATAATTAGGGTTTCTAATTACTAATTTAGGGTTATAGTTTAGTAATTAGGGTTTAACAATTTAGGGTTTCTATAATTAACATTTTTAATTCAAATACTTGTGAATTAATCAACTAATCACAATTACCAACAATTTCGAACTCTAATTTGAATTTCAAATTAGGGTTTCTCATTTCCAAAAATTAGGGTTTTAGAAATATTAATTAGGGTTTATTCTACAAATTAGGGTTCCTAAATATCAGTTTGGGTTTTGATTTCACAATTAGGGTTTTGCGACCATAATTGGGGCTTTCCTAATTAGCGATTGTATTTATAATACCAGACGTTATCCACATTATCGCAACTGTCCAATAACTTTAAACTCTAATTTATATTTTAAATTAGGGTTTCATACAGTATTAATAAGGTTTAACACATAACACCATAATTGGCCAATCATTAACAATACATATATACAGTACATATTCATAGCACTGAAAAATTAAAATATTATAATATTATTATCATTCCTTGATCAAAACCCAGAATTAGGGTTTGGATTCCATATCTGATTTTATCCGCCATAATTAACCTTATAATTAAGTAAAAATAATTTACTTAATAACTTGAACAAAATTCATATAATAAAATAATTATTATAATTATTCAAAAATCATTTCGTATATTATTTAAATAATATAAGATTATATTTTCATAGAAAATAATTAATAAAAACATTTCGATCTTTAAATTAATTATTATAAGAATATACTTTATAATAATCAATAATTAAAATAAAATTATTTGTAAACATTCATGTAATAAATATATTTTTATTTACCACATAAATATATATACATAATATATTGTACAAATCGTCATCCTTAATATATAAAACAAAAAATTTATACACAAAATTTCTTATTTATTTATATAGAAAATATCGGGTTGTCACAATGAAAATCCCTTTAAAACATAAAAGACAGTAGATTTTATTCTCTACTTGACTCTTTTAATGGATTACTTGAGCCGCTGTAGTTAAACTTGATGTCTATTGTATTTTATCAGTTTAACATTGTTGAAGGCTAATGATAATTTATTCTACATTATCTTAGGCATAATATTTCTTGCTGGGCTAGTTGAGCTCACCCTTTCTTTCACTGTTCTCTTCAGGAAATGAGAACGTAGCTAGGACGAGTCAGGGAACGGAGTGATGGTTCGGATGATAGTATTAGCTAGTAGTCCTCACTATTCTGTTAAATAGTGTGACAATAAATATAATGAGGACTTTTTCTGAGAGTGGATATTGTCTAGAAGTCAATATTTGTATTAAAACTCACAGCATGTATTTTGTCATACTATACATGACTGTTGTATAATTTAGTTGTATTTGAATTTTGTACCATGTATTTGGCGACTCAAGATGGGTGATGTATACCTATTTTGGGGGCGTCACAGTTGGTATAAACGCTTAGGGATATGATTCCTGGCTAAGATGTGAGACAAGAACTAGGAGGGGAGATACGGGAAATTCCTTCGCTAGTATGACCTACCTAAGTTTATTTGATATTTAAATTGGTCGGTCAGAGTATAGGGATAATATGTGATATGTTATCTAACCCTTGTTTTGTGGCAGTATTTGAAAATGACATCCGAGAATGTTGAGAATATCAATGGAGCACAGCAGACCGTTGAGTCTCAACAGATTAATAATCAGGACAATGAGCAACAGGATGGCGAAAATCCTCCTGTAAACAACAACACTGATCAATTGACGAACGAAGGTACGTTTATGAGCTTTTTAGAATTCATTCAAAATCAGGCGAAGCCGACTCCTATTAATAATGCAGTTAAAAATAAAGGCAACCCACAGTCGGTCACCACTAAGCAATTCAAGGAGCTGGGACCACCAGAGTTTTTGGGAAAGCCAGAACCACTTAAGGCGGAAACGTGGATTAAACAGATCAACAAGATGTTTGATGTCTTGGGTTTCTCCGAGGAGAAAAAGGTTCCCTTTGCCATCTTCATGTTCCGTGCAGAGGCAGATTACTGGTGGGAATCTGTAAAACGTACCAACTTGCCGCACTAAAGATGTCTTGGGATAAGTTCCAGGAACTGTTCAACGACAAGTACTTTCCCGAAAGTATTCGTCACATGAAAGAGGTAGAGTTCATTAAACTGGAGAAAAATAACATGACCGTGTCACAGTACAAAGACAAGTTTTCCGAGTTGTCCCAGTTTGCATCCCATTTGGTTGATAATGAGGAGAGAATGACGTGAATATTTTTAAGAGGTTTGAAACCTGAGATACGTCAATATCTTATCTCTCATAAATTGTGTTTGTATTCAGATGTTGTTAATAGTGCTCAATTATTGGAGCGTGATAATGAGTCATCCCAACCAAAAGATAGCAACCTGTAAAGTGATAATACTAGCGAGAGCAGTCATCGAAGTGGTGACAACAAGCGTGGAGGAAATCAACAGGCCAAAAATGGTAACCACTTCGGTGGTAATCATGGCCAAAATAATAAGAATGGATATTTCAAGAAGAGGAGATTCAACAATGATGGAAAGACGTCAGTATCAGCACCTGTCCTTAAGGAAGGAGAACGACCACCTATCATTTGCTTCAAGTGTGGAGGAGAGGGACACATCAGTCCCAACTGTGCGATGCCATCCAAAGCATGTTATAATTGTGGAAGAAAAGGTCACCTAGCCCGATTTTGTCGTTCACCAAAGACAAGTTCGGCTAGGATGGAGGCACCAAAGACCGTTCCAGAAAAGACAAAACCGGTAGTTCAAGGGAGAGCGTTTTTCGTGACTTCTCAAAAAGCGAGTAACCAGAAAGAAGTTAGCACGGGTTAGTTAATTATAAATTCTTGTGAAGTCTGTACCTTATAAGATATCAGTTCTACCTATTATTTTATCTCTATTGCTTGCGTTCAACGTTTAAATTTGATTCCGGAGAAGTTAGACTTTGACTTATTGGTTGAAACTTCTTTAGTAGGAGCCTTCGTTACCTCCACTATTTATAAATCTTGTTGATTTAAATCGACATTTTTACGTTACCTGTCGATCTTATCTCTTTGAAAATACTTGCCTTTGATGTGATTTTTTTAAACGATTGGTTAAATACTCATCATGCTTTTCATAAGGTTGTTAGCTTTCATACTCCTAACCAACCTGTTATGCAAATTCAAAGTAACCAAACTACTAAAGTCAATCATTGTCATATCAAGCCATAAGTAAAGAGCCTGATCCTTTCAGTGTTGACTTCCTTGTGTGGAATGCACCGAAGCCAGACTTTCTGTAGGCGACATCGTGAATGAAGATGGCAAGTTGATAGGTATCAATGTGACGTACTATCCAAGTCCTGGATGAGGGTCACAGATTTGAATGATATTTCTAACGTTAATAAAATTCCTAACGTATTCTTGAAGACTTCTTAGCCTATCCTAGAGCGTAAAATCGAATTTTGTATTGACCCCAGTACAAAACCCATTCCTTAAACCCTCCAATATTTCTACAACTAAAATAAACGTAACATGCGCCAAAGACGTTGACTCGAGCTGTTGAAGATTATGATCGTACCATTCAATACCATCGTGGGAAAACAAATGTGATAGCTGACGTGTTGAGTAGAAGATCTTATGCGTTTACGAGTGAGATGTTATTAACACAAAGACTCATTTCGTATAAATGATGAAGATAGAGTTAAAAAATTTAGGGACCACATGAAGATAACGAATATACGAGTAGAATCGACTTTAATCGATAAAGTTAAAGTCTCTCAAGTTACACACCCGAATCTGATGAATGTGAAGAAGAAGGTTTAAGAGGACGTTATTCTAGAAGCAAGAATCGCAGAAGAGAGGAAATCTCAACCCTCTATTTTATTGGCTCATTTGAAATCCTAGATCGAGTAGGAACTGTGGCTTATAGGCTCGTTTTACCCCCATATATGTTGTGTGTTCATAACGTTTATCACGTATCGATGTTACGTAAATATGTTGATTACCCGAACCACATTATTAATTTAGAACCGGACGAGATAAAAGAAGATTTAACGTATGAGGAGATACGTGTTAAAATCTTGGATAAGAAGAATCTTATTCAACACTAAAAGGTTATACCTCAAGAGTTAGAATTTGAAGTGAAGTTAAGGTATCCTCACCTGTTCGACATATCAGGTACGTACGTAAATTTCGAGGGCAAAATTCCATAAGGAGGGGAGATTGTGAGACCCCAGATTTTATAAATAAAGATTTAAATTTCTCGAAGTATTTTTTGAATATTATGGTGTGGATTTGATATAATGTTATAGTTGTGGGTAGTATTTATAAATTTTGCAAAGTATACAAGTTGTTGTATTATATTCGATTGGTCAGGGAATATTCTTTGTGTCGGGGAATATTCGTACGACGGCACAATCATTGGTGGACCCCATAACGGAATTATTATCGGATTAAGAAAACGACAAAAATATTTTATTGAAAATAACAGCGAAAGTTTTACCGTTTATACTGTTTAACTACTCGGTAGTAAAAGTAAAGTAATATGTGTGGTTGCATAGTAGCACATGGTATTGATTATTAATGCTTACGTGAGAAGTCACTCAGTTTTGTTCAATTATTGTTATAGTAATTGTTGCATAGTATATCACATTATTTGATTCAATTATTGTCGATATTTTATATATTATTAAATCAATAATTGAAATGACAGAGTTATTAATATTATAAATTGCAATATTAACGATGTCTAGAAGTTCTGCCAAAAAGAGGTTTGGTCACCTAATTGCGCCCCAATAGGGAGAAATCCTTATTGGAAAGCCCCCTCTTTCTTGGGAACGACCTGGTCGATTAATATTGTGAATTGTAATAAAAATGATAAATGTTGTTAAAATTATTAAGGTGATTTTTATGAAGTTTTGCTTATTTAATGGACCCCTATTTACCCATTTTTCAAAATAATCGGTAGAAAATTATTTAAAGGTGGGGCCCACATGTGGGAGCCACATGTGGGGCCCATATGTGTTGAAGAATTAATTTTTGAAATGGGAGTTACGTATAGGGGAGGGAATATATATATATATATATATATATATATATATATGACGTGTGTATATATATAATATATGTGTAAGTGGGAAATGGTGGGAAAGTTAGTATGATAGTGATGGGTGTAAGATGTGAGTGGGTGTGTGATAGTGAAAGGTGTAAGAGTATAGCGAAAGTGATGTTGGTTTTTGGGTGATAAAAATAAAGTGGTGGTTATATAATATTGTTATATATCAATTAAAAACATGTGTGGTTTATATATATATATATATATATATATATATATATATATATTATTTATTAATTCTTATTGGTTGAAGGATGGGCTTTTTGCATCCATGAGTTAGCAATATTTTTTCATCCGTGAATTTTTCTTACACAGTGCCCCTTCAATTCTCCTATAAATAGGATGCTTAGTTAGAATAGAAATCACACCAGAAATTCAGAGAAATTCTCTTTTATAATCTTGAGCGTATTTTCTTTAGAGTTTTAAGAAGCTTTGAGCGTAGTGAAAGTTTTCTTAAAGAATATCCTCGCCCTACCAGTCGGAATATTTTTCTTTTACGGTAAGGGATATTATTCTTTTTTATTCATGAAGAGAACTTCTATTATTCCATTCCTTATTATTCTGTTGGAATGACCTGTATACGCGGGCTACCCTATACTTGGTGACATTCATCTATTATTCTGTCTTTATATTCTGTTGGAATATCATGTCTGTGTGTTTTACACTGGACCTGGTTCCGTCTTTGTTATTATTCTATTGGAATATCCTGTCTGTGTGTTTTACACCGGATCTGGTTCCGTCTTTTTTTATTATTCTGTCGGAATATCCTCTCTGTATGTTTTAAGCCGGACCTGGTTCCATTATTTATTATTCCGCACTTATTATTCTGTTGGAACATCCTGTCGGTGTGAATTTCACCTGACCTGGTTCCGTTATTATTATTCTATTGGAATAACCTGTCTCTGCGAAGTACCGCATGTATGGTGATTTCTTTTGTTAATCCATTCGTTATTATACTTAGTTGGTTAAAATTTTAACTTCTATACTCCATGAAATTTGTGGAATATCCTTGATATTTTTGCTTCATCCAGTATTTTTCATGAAAATATTCTTCTGAGCATTCTTGAATTTTACACTACAAAGTAGTGTCATGTTGACAATTTGGACGTTATTAGTTCCTGAATAAATTAATTCGTGAACTTGTTTTATTGAATTCTTATTTCACTGTCATCATTCTCATGTTTATATTTTTTTAAAAGTCATATATGGCCTGTAGAGCATGGATGGACTTGGTATGATTATGACCAAAGATTATTCGGTGCAATCATAACCGTAATGTAACAAGTGATGTGGTAAAAGTCCTCATTGGACGTAGTCCATTGATGAACAGTTGTTGGCATGATCATGACCATTGATGAATACACAAATATCCTTGGCCCGTAGTGCAGAGAATTTGTGGTCGTGACCCTAATGAATATTCTTGGCCGTAGTGCAGGGATGATGTGGATTATTTATTAAGCTGAGTCCCAGTGATAAAAGTGATGAAAAACCTTTTAAAACATAAAAGATAGTAGATTTTATTCTCTACTTAAATCTTTTAATGGATTGCTTGATCCGCTGCAGTTAAACTTGATGTCTATTGTATTTTATCAGTTTAACATTGTTGAAGGCTAATGATAGTTTATTCTGCATTATCTTAGTCATAATATTTCTTGCTGGGCTAGTTGAGCTCACCCTTTCTTTCACTGTTCTCTTCAGGAAATGAAAACGTAGCTGGGACGAGTCGGGGAACAGAGTGATGATCCGGATGATAGTATAAGCTAGTAGTCCTCACTATTCTGTTAAATAGTGTGACAATAAAAGTAATGAGGACTTTTTCTGAGAGTGGATATTGTCTAGAAGATAATATTTGTATTAAAACTCACAGCATGTATTTTGTCGTACTATACACGACTGTTGTATAATTTAGTTGTATTTAAATTTTGTACCATGTATTTGGCGACTCAAGATGGGTGATGTATACCTATTTTTGGGGCGTCACAACACATACTTCATCGACTTTCTTGTCAAATTTGTCAACGGAGTAGCTATTTTAGAAAAGTCCGGAATGAACCTTCTATAGTATCCCGCTAACCCAGAAAACTTCGAACCTCGGTTGGAGTTTTTGGTTGCTCCCACTCATTAACTGGTTCTACTTTTGCTGGATCCACGGAAATGCCATCTTTATCAATAACATGTTCTAGAAACTGCACTCACTCAAGCCAAAATTCATACTTTGTGAATTTTGCATATAACTTTTCCTTCCTTAGTGTTTTCAACACTATCCTTAAATGTTCAGTATGATCTTCTGACGTCTTTGAATAGACTAGAATATCATTAATGAACACTACGACAAACTTGTCCAAATACTGTTTGAACACTCTGTTCATCATATCCATAAATGTGGCTGGCACATTAGTCAAACCAAACGACATCACAAGAAACTTGTAATGTCCATAACGAGTTCTGAACGCTGTCTTAGGTACATCCTCCTTCCTTACTTTTAAATGATGATACCCCGTGCGCAAATCTATCTTAGAAAAATACTTTGCCCCTTTCAACTGATCAAATAGATCAGATCCTGGGCAACGGTTATTTATTCTTAATCATTAACTTGATCAACTCTCAATAGTCGATAAAAAGTCTTAACGACCCATCCTTTTTCTTTACAAACAATATCAGTGCTCCCCAAGGACACACACTTGGTTGAATGTACTTCCTGTCTAATAGTTCCTGTAATTGAACAATTAACTCCTTCATCTCAACTGGCGTCATCCGATATGGTGCCCTTGAAACTGGTGCTGTACCCGGTAACAGATCAATTACAAACTCAACCTCCCTGTCCGGTGGAATACCTGGTAATTCCTCCGAAAATACATCCGCGAACTCTTGCACTATAGGTATCTGGTCCAAGGATATTTCCACTATTTGGGTATCCACAACATGGCACAGATAACCTACACACCCTTTTCTCAACATCTTCCTAGCTTGTGTCATCGATAGACAACAAGAGCGTCTTGGCGATTTACTACCGAAGAACACTACCTTCGTTTTCTTAGAAAGCGGAAGGTTCACACTTTTCCTATGGCAACCTATTATCGCCTTATGGTTAATCAATCAATCAATACCAAGAATTACATCGAATTCTTTTAACCTTATAGGTACCAAATCTACTGATAACTTATTCCCTCTAATATCTATGCAACAATCCTTATGAATATGTTTAATTGGGATTATTTCTTCGTTTGCTACCTTAACGTCTAAAGTTATTGCTAACTTTTCAGGGATTAAACCTAATCGCTTAGCAAATCTGCATGATATAAAAGAATAAGTAGCATCCGAGTCAAATAACGCATAAGCATTTATTTCATTACCTGGAATGATACCTGCTACCACATCCGTTGATGCGATCGCATCTTGGACGGTCGTATTAAATGTACAGGCCAAGGGTCTACCCACTGATGGTGTTGGTCCAGTAATGGCTAATTTACCAATACCAAAACCCTTATTTCCCTCTAATCCTTTCTTCGGGCAATTTCTTGCCATGTGGTCCAAAGATCCAAAGACAAAACACCCATGGTTTTTCTTAGGGTTAGGACAGTTGGGTGACAGATGTCCCTCATGTCCACAGTTGTAGCAAACTAATTTTCCCTTTAAGCAAACTCCCATGTGAGTCTTTCCGCATGTCTTGCATGGTTCCGTCCTACGCTTAGGATCTCCCTATTTTACCCCAGTATTCCTAGGGTTGAAATTCTTTCTCTTAGGCATGTTTCCACTCCCGTTGGCAACTTCTGCCTTATTACCTCCCTCTACCTTATTTTTTTTCCCTCTCTTTGTGGTACTGAGACAATGCCTCACCACCACCTTCCGCTATTATCGCTTTTTCCAGAATGGTCTTGTAGGAAGCACTTTGAAAAACCGATATTCTACTGTAGTGACAGGGTTTTAAGCCCTGCTCAAACCTACGCGCCTTTCTCTCTTCTGTGCCCACCTGATGTGGAGAAAATTTTGCTAATTCATTGAATTTGGCGGCATACTAGGGAACTGTCATATCCCCTTGCTTAAGTTCTAAGAACTTAATCTCCATCCTACCTTGCATACTAGTACGGAAGTAGTTTTCGAAGAACACCTTCTTAAACTGTTCCCATGTAACTGCTTCTGTCCTAGCCCCACCCTGGTGTGCCTCCCACCAGTAGTTGGCTTCCCCCTTCATTATGTAAGTCGCAAAAGAAGTCTTTTGCGCCTCACCTACGTTTATAATTACAAACGCCTTCTCAATCTTTTTCACCCATGTCTGGGCCTCTAAAGGGTCCATCATTCCTCGGAACTCTGGAGGACCCACACTCTTAAATTCTTTAAAGGTAGTTGTTCTCACTACCCTAGGAGCTACAGGAATCCCTCCCCCTACTTGGTTAAATGTTGTCGTTAATAAATTAACGAAGTCTTGCATAGGGTTATTACGACCCTCCTGATTTTCATTATTAGACTCGGCATCTTGATTACGTTGTCTCATTCTTGGCGGCATAATTCTGATTAAATAAATAAAGTTTCGTTATTATTTATTTAACTACTTAGTTATCATTCTCAAATAACAACTCATTCCACAACAAGCACATTAAATAAAAACTTCATTATATTAATATGTTTTCATAGTCAAAACTATTTACATCATGTTTCCTTAGCCAAAATCTATTACATCACTATCCCGTGATTGACTTTTACAAAAATTGGAATTTACAAAAAGACTACCCTTTAATTATACAAAAGAGGGTTTTACGTCACTACTTATATACAAAAAGATCTAACGATCTACTAACACTGTCGTACGACATTCTCATATTTTTGATTTGCTAAAATCGAAACAATATCTCGACTAATGGTATGTCGAGTCTGCCCTGATTCAATAGAATAACAAGCGATTTTCAGCTTGAAATCCTCATGAACGCATTCGTGGATATAGACATCCTAGCTATCTTCTGGTCTTTTTCAACCAGTTTCTTTCGAAGCTCTACGGTCTCTTCCTTATAGCCTCTCGCCTTATCCGACATCAGCACTTTCTCATCGTGCTCAGACTCAAAATTCGCCTCTGTAGATTCCTTCGCCTCATATAGGGCGGTTATCTCCACATTTTGTGTCTGCACCACAGTGCGCAGATGCACATTCCTATCCAACATTACCTGATACAATGATCTCATTGCATCCGAAGGTGTTAGCTCCTGAGTAGGTATCACCATGTTAATCGATGTTACCTCCATCTCCTCCTCCACGTCAATCATCATGTTAAGATATGACGTTATCCCCATTGTCTCCTTAGAGTATTCCTCCTCAGAGATGTACTCTTCTATATCTGAGTCTTCCAGAACCACTATCGGTACTTTCCACCACTGGCATCGATACTACCTCCCCTTGGTTCACTGACTCTTCACTTAACACTTAAATGTCTCTAAACATCAAGCTATCGTTGGACATCTACAAAACACATAACACGTTGATTAGTAAATAATACACAATAGTATAAGCACAAATCACATTTAATTTATTAAATATTAATTTCCATCTTTTAAATCTTTCGGTACTGAGTTTTCTCAATACCTTGTTAATTCATCTAACTTGAATTTCATTCTTCAGACTTTACTTTCCTTACGAGGTTATTAGCCTAAGGTTCTTCCCCCTTAAGTTTTATAAGCTAATGCTTTGATACCAACCTATGACGCCCCCATATTTGGGTATCTTCCTTTGACAACCCGAAAAATTAGACAATTTATGAGAATCTTAAATGATTGATTTAAGGTTAAATAATAGACCTAGACAGAAAATAATTGTATGCGTTTGATGTTATTGGAAAGGAATTTTGAGGATTTCAAAAATTCGGTGAAGGATATAGGTGAATTATTCAAGATTAAGGATTTATGTGATTATGTTATGTGTTTATGGTTAATGATGCGTTCAGAATGTGTTTAAGGGTCATGGGTTGGTCAGATAATTTATATCTGTATCAAACCTTAAGTATATATTTTAAGAAAGACAACGTTCAGTTAGAAAACCCTAACGTCTTATAAGAAACCCTAGAAATCGGTTCTGGAAACCCTAGTTTCAGTTCCGGGTGTACGAAATCCTAAATCGGATATTGAAAACCCTAGATTGAGAATGCAAGGTATATACAAGGTTAAACGCCTATAATTTTAATTAATTAGGGAAAACCCTAATGAAGTACTGGAAATTCTAATTGATTATTTGAAAACCCTAATACCGGATCTGAAAACCCTAATTTCAGATTCTGATAAAATAAAACCCTAATCTGGGAATAGAAATGATAATTTTAATGCTTTAGTGCTATTAATTAAGTATTAATTAGGGTAAAAGTTAATTAATTAACAAACCCTAATTTCCAATTTTTGGAACCCTAATTGTTCCGTCAGAAACCCTAATGCTCAATTGTGGTTTTAATTGCTAAAATTAGCAATGTTAATTAGGAAATATAAATCCTAATTGTCAAGTTATTAGAAACCCTAATCGGATTAAGAAATCTAATTTCTAAAATTGAAATATTATTTTTTTTATTTAAAACCCTAAAATGTGGTTTTGAAACCTAATGTACAATTGTGGCCCTAAGTTCTAGAATAAAAAAATTTAATTAGGATAAATTAGTCCTAATTAACAAGATTGATTCACGATTAGGAGATTATGGTACAATTAGGAAGCCCTAATTATAATTTAGAAATTTAAAATTTTCTATTTTAAATTTAATTAGAGAATTTTGGAAATGCAAGTTGCTAAATCTTATAGGATTAAAACCTAAACCCTAAACTCTCAATGATCCAAACCCTAACCCTAAGGGTGTGCAACTCATGAAAATCCTAGAAATAAATGGAAAATACAAGAATACCCTTTTATGTATTATTTTAGACAACTTGCAAATCTAGCCAATATCTTGGGTTGGTGACCAACCCTAACCCTAACCTAGCCTAGAATGTGACTTTTATGTCCAACAAATCCAACAAAATCAGCAACATGCCATGTACCATATCATATTAATAGAATTAGAGAGAGAAAATGTACACATTTTTGCTTATATGCCAAACTTTCTCTCACCAACTCTTACTTCTCTCTCAACCTCCGAAAATCTAAGTTAGATCAGTCACAATTCAAGCCCCACGTGTACCAGAAACAGATCAAAGGATCAGAATCATGGATCAAAGCATAAAAGTGGTATAAACCCTAAATCTTAAAATTTTATGATCTGATGTTTGATGTTGTAATTGATTGGTTAAATATGTGTTTTAAGGTGTAAAATGATGATCTGGGTTGTCAAAACACAAATCCATAACATCAAAGTGCTCGGATTTGACATTTTAAGAAATCTGGAAAAATTTTAAAGCTGAGGTCTGACAATGAATGTCAGAGATCTTTTTCTGTTAGATGATTAGTGTGTTTTGTGACACCCCCAAATCCGGGTTACCTGACTCCCGAGTTTGGTGTTCACGATCCACACTCTAATTAACATTTAACTACCCATAATATATATATAGATAGTAACTTTCATAATATTTTATCAGAATTTAATAATAATACATCACTCAGGTTCTCTAACCTTAACTTTACAAACATACCCTTTAGATATACAAAAAGGGTTTACAAATACAACATAATAAATATGTTCATCATAATTAATTTATTACAACGCCTTTGCCTTTATCCTTCACAGCACCTCCTGCCACTTCGTCCCTAGCTGAAAAGTTTTATTTAGCAAGGGTGAGCAACTAATTTTTCCCGCAAGTTAATACATACAATAAATGTATAAGGATTTAAAACAACAGACTATCTATTTTGATAGAATGGAACCAAAGTTCGGGGAACTTTGATATAGCTGAACAAATCGTTATTCAATAACAAGTTTTCTCGTATTCTATACAACACAATAATTCACTAATGAAAGAGTACAACGCTTTCAAAGTTTCTACAGTATTCTAGTGAATAATCTAGAATCAATTCTACGAATGAAATATTTCTCCAGATTTATACTGAGTGATCACACAAGATCTTGAACTTTATTTTCTCGGGTAGATATCAAAGATTTACTTTGATAAATACTCAGGTGTATCAGATAACCATAAAGATTAAATCATACCCCTCTGCAAGTACTCAGAGCCGGCCAACTCTTTGTACCCTATATTATGCATAATACTCAAAACGCGCGCAAAGGTCGAATTCACGACCAACAAAATATTCCCTTTATATAAAAAGGTTGTTCTTCTCAGTCTTGGAATCAAAAGTTTGATTTTACAACGAAATACTGTGATTTCAAATTCTATTTGCTTCTCTTCTCAAACCTAACAAGTTTTTACAAATGTTTGTCTAACCAGAATAATTGGCTAAGACATTTCTCAACATAATTCGACAATAAACAGGAATTATCTGTACTGTCAATTCTAACTTCTATAGATATGAATATCCAACAACAGTAATTCTACGAATATATATTTTCTAATTCGAAAATTTAATTTCAACAATAAATCCCTGGACGTGGCTTAATCAACAATAATTAACCACCAATAATATTTGAATGAAATAACTCAAGGTTGAGTTAGGGAACTTGCCTCTTCCGCTGGTTACAGCTACACAATATACTTATCTGAATTCAAAAGACCTATAACCAATAATGTAGGTCTCACAATTAGCACAAACATTTATATCACACAGCACTGTATTCACAGTCAAAATTTTCCTAAGCACATTGGCACACAGTCAAATCAGTGTTTATAACCTATATAAACACATAACAAGTTTAACTATTTCGGTCTGGTAGGACTTCGGTCCATTCTCGGTGTTCTGGTCACCCTATTCGACAATTAACACATTGATTGTCAATTAAACTTGGTCTCTAAGCTTTAATATTAATTTAGATAAGTTAATTATCAATTATAATATTTTTCGGAAGCTTTTAATAATTATCAAACAATTATTATAATTTATAATAGTTTTTCAAACACTTAAATAATTTTTAAATGATTTAATTATCAAATAATCTTATCATTATTAATATTTAATAATAACATACATTCCAAAATATTAAAGTTATTATCAATAACTTAAAATATTTTTAAATCATCAATATTCAACTTAAATGATTTTTAAATTAATTAAAATCATTTTTAAATCATTACCATTAATATATAAATATTAATGAAATTATTATCCAAATATTAAAAGTCATTAATTATAACTTAAAATATTTTTAAACCATTTTTCTCATTTTTAAATCAATAAAATCATTTTTAATTTATTTATTTAATATAATAATTAAATAAATCAAATATCATTAATATTAATTTATTAATGAAAATTCTCCAAAAATATTGAAAATTATATTTTATAATTTAAAATATTTTCTAACACTTTATTCTCAATTAAAATGATTTTTAAATCATTAAATTATTTTTCACTTATTTATTTAATTTAATAATCAAATAAATCTAGTTTCATTAATATTAAATTATTAATGAAAATTCTCCAAAAATATTAAAAGTTACATTTTATAACTCAAAATATTTTTAAATACATTATTCTTATTAAAAATGATTTTTCATAATATTAAATCATTTTTCTCTAATTTATTTAATACACTAATTAAATAAATTAAATACCTTTAATATTTAAATAATTATGAATATTAAAGAAAAATATTCCAATTGGTCAAAAATTATTTTTCATAATTTAAAATAATTTTTAAAACCATTTTTGGTAATTTTTAGAATTTATTTCTATTTTTTTAATAATTTCCGGAAATTCTGAAAATTAAATTAATTAAAACCGTCGCTATAGGCCTTTAGCGACACAAAGCGTCGCTGTAGGTGTTCTTGAGCTCAAGAACACTGACAGCCGGCAGCTCAACCTGCCTTGTTTGACCGGCCATAATTCTCAGCTCAAATTGTTTCTGGACTTGTTTGAAGTGTGAACGTGTAGCCAAAATGTAACACTACAACATGCAACTCACACTTAGATCAAACAACAACAACACGGCAAGATCTAGAGCTTCAAAGAAGCTGTCAGACCCATTCTGGGTTTTTCTGGGCTTAAACAGTACCGAGTTGCTATATTCAACCACAGTTTAATCTATGATCTGGTCTCGGTTTAAGTTGTTTTATGGTTCAGAGTTATGTTCCATGTATCAGAGAACAACATCAAAGCAACAAATCAAATTATCATCAACAGAATCATCACAAAACACACGGTCAAACTCTGTCAGACAACTTGTTCAAACCGTTTTCTGGGTTTTCCAGAAACTATTCCGTGAACGGATGGTCTAGTTTGACCATCTTTTATGTTCGTTCTGCTTGTTGTTTAAGACATTTAAAAGCATGGATCTATATTACAACTAACAGGCTTCAACTTGGTTACAAAAACAACATTAACCAACAATCAAATCTGTCAGATCCGGCCTTTAAAACTCATGTCAGACGCTGTTCTTGGCCTTTCTGGGTTACCCAGAATTTTACTCGGTCAAGCCCGGTCAACGGGTTTTGACCGTTAATAACTACTGATCCTGACATCAAATAGCTCTGATTTCTTTTGCAGACTAAAGAACACATACCAATCTACAAAATCAAAACTTAAAATAGCAAAATGCTTAAATGAGCAAGGATCTGTGGCGACTGACATTACTTGTCAGACCACAAAAACTGCTCAAGAACAGTTTTCAAAAACTTCGATTTTTATCAACTTTGATGCTATGGATCTATGTTATATCAACATAGATCAACTAAAAACATCTTCTAGCAATATCTTAAACACATAAACACAAAAATTTCTCAAGCAACAAAGATCAAAAAATAAAAATTAGGGTTATACCTTCTAGCTTAAATCTTGATCTTGATCCTCAAATCTGTTATTGGTTGATCTAGGTACTGATATTGTGACTGGTTCACTAAGGATTTTCGTGGGTTTAGGATAGAGAGAGAGTTGGTAAGAGCTAGTTGGACAAATGACCAAATTTTATGATTTTCTCTCTTCTGATTCTTTATATAGCATATCTAATTGATAGATCTGATCTTGCTGGCACATGAAGCTGAATTGCTGGGATTTTTATGTCTCTTAAGTCAACATAGTTGGTGAACTACTAAAGTGATAGCCATTTTTGCAAGCAATCTTATAAAAATCCCATAAAGGGTATTTTTGTCATTAGCCATTTAATTTAAATGATAAACAAGGAATTTGTACAAATCCTTAGGGTTTGGGGCTTGGATTAGGGTTTAAGATTTGATCCTTTAAGGTATCAAAAATTTCTAGTTCCCACAATTGTCCAATTTAGGGTTTAATAAATTTTCTAAAATAAAAATTATGGTTTCTAAAATAGAAACTTATCTTACAAAAATATAATTAGTGTTTTCTAATCATATTTAAGTTTAACAAACACTTTAGGCATGCTAATAAAAAATTAGGGTTGCCTAATTAGGGTTTACAATTCCCGGTTTTGAAATTAGGGTTTCCTGACGTACAATTAGGGTTTTAATTGTACAAATTATTTTCTATATTTAAGATTAGGGTTTTAAATCCCTTATTAAGGTTTTTTAATTACAAACCTTATCCAGTCAACTATTAGTCAACATTTCTAAATAGTATAAACACATAATCAATAATACAATTATTTTAATTGTATTTTTTATCAAATCCCTATCCGAAAATTAGGGTTAGGGTTTCTAAAGTTGTTAAGCACAACTCTACTCTATTTTATTAGTCAATATCTAAATTAGCTCATTCTCGAGACTCGTATCACAGATACTTGCCACCATATTGATAATTAATATTATTATTAATAAAATTTTTTTTTTCTCAAATTTTGGATTATTCGAAATCCAGGGTTATCACATTCACCCCTCTTTAAAAGGATTCCGTCCTCGGAATCACCGCTTTCTTATTCCCTACAATCTTTTAAAGTTGTATTATCAATTCATTTTTAACAACACAATGAAAATTTGTGTTTCAATTTCTAACCTGTGACTTGAATCTATAAAAGAAAATAGTTCACAGTCATACTTATCCAATATCAATCACATAATTTAATATTAAGCGAAATCGTTACCTGCTGCAACCTCCTGGGTAGCTACCGCATCTAACGCCGTCATATTGAATGTACGGGCTGTTGGTCTTCCAGGTTGTGCAGGTCCTCGGATTTCCAAGGTTCCATCACCGGGTCCCTTGTTGGCACTTTCTTTTTCTGCATTCTTCTTCGGACAGTTTTGCACCAGATGATCAGTTGATCCACATGCAAAACAACCTTGTATCTTCTTTGGGTTGGGACAATTAGGTGACATGTGGCCCTCTTGTCCGCAGTTATAACAAACTCCTTTCTTCTTCAGGCAAACTCCAGCATGGTTCTTCCCACAATTTGCACACGACCCTCTTCCTTTCTTATTTCCTTCAGTTTTATTACCCGATTGGGTATTCTCACTCCACTTCCTCTTGTTTGGGTTACTACCACCACTACTTCCACCTTCATTGGTATTCTTCTTCTTCTCCTGATGAAAACGAGATGCAGCCTCGCTTCTTCCTTCAGCAATTAAAGCTTTCTCCAGTAGAGCCGCAAAAGTGTTGATTTGTAGCACCGCTACTTTGTTGTAAATCCCCGGCTTCAATCCGTTTTCGAATCTTCTTGTTTTTCTAGCTTCTGTATCCACCTGATGAGGTGCAAATCGCGCCAATTCGTTGAATTTAGCAGCATATTCAGAAACAAACATGTTTTCCTGCTTAAGTTCCAAGAACTTAACTTCCATCCGAGCTTGCATACTCGGTGAGAAGTAGTTCTCAAAGAACAACTCCTTAAATCTTGTCCATGTTACTAGTGCCGTACCCGCTCTAGCTTGATTCGTCTCCCACCAATAATTGGCTTCTCCCTTCATTAAGTATGTTGCAAAAGCCGTCTTTTGCTCTTCCGTCACACGCGCAATCACGAACGCTTTCTCCATCTCTTTCACCCAAGTTTGGGCTTCGATCGGATCCGTAGTCCCCCTGAATTCAGGCGGTCCTACCGCTTTAAAATCTTTAAAATTAGCCAATCTGCCGGCTGGCTGATTCCTTGGTCTTCCCCTGGCTGAAGCCCTATTTTCCATAGCTTGGGCCAGCATATCCACAAAATTCTGCATCGGGTCCACTTGACCTTCTTCGTTATTCACTGATTGCTCTTCTCTTTGGTTTCGATTCTGTCGTCTTGGCGGCATGATCTGATTTAAATGAAAATCTTATATTAATACTCTTTTCTATACAAATTCTTAACACAATAAGAATTCAACACAAAAATTCTCAAGTAATCGCATATTTATTCAAATAGCACATAGTACCTATAGTACTTAACACATATAACTATCCCTTTAAAATAATACAAGGGTTAACGCACACAACTTTACAAAAGTTGTAATACCCCAACTTTACACAAAAAGTTGGCATTCTCCCATTTCACATTACTATTTCCAGTTCATAAAACCACACTTATGAGTTCATAACCTGGCCACGATTATATGATTTTACGAACTTACCCTAGTCTGACCTTTGGCGTCCGTTCGCTGAGGGGTTCATAAACATTTCATATAACTATGAGTCAGGAATGTCACATAAGTATGAGTTTTAAGAACACACAATTTCATTTTAATCTTATATTCATATAGAAAATAAAGATTTTATTCATACAAACATATATTTACATATGTTTAAACACCATTCTTGATATTACATATTTTAATATCAGAAACTTCTACCAAAAGATACTATTACATATATCTAATTGTCTACCGACCACTTCCTTTACCAATCTTCTTCTTGCTGGGACACTTGTTGAATCCGTGACCCGTCTGCTCACATGAAAAACACTTCCTCAAATTTGGCTTAGGACAATGCAAAGAGATATGTCCTTCCTGCTTGCAGTTGAAGCATACATTCTTCCACATCATGCATTCTCCAGTGTGAGTCTTTCCACACTTGATACAAGCTTGCTTCTTCTTTGGGTTCGAATTTCCAGAATTAGGGCTGTCGTTGTCCCTCTTCCTCTTTTTCTTGTCCTTCTGCTGCTTGATTGTTCCCTCAAACGATCCTCCACCTTCAGTCTTCATCCTCTCCACTTGCGCCTTCAGCTCATTCCGTTCTTCAGTCATTTCACGTAATGCCCGCTCCGTCTTCCACAACTCCTCCAAGAGAAATACCTTGCTTTGGAGTTCCTGGACTTCCACAGATAGCTGATCTTGTTCTCCAACTTTGATCTTATTCTTTAAATCCACCTTAGCTGGCTCAGACTCGGCCTCCTCATCTCCACTCAGATACATCTCGGGATAATCGTCATGATCACTCCCCAGATTAACCATTGGTTCATCTTCTCCCAACTTCTCAATCGATTCGCTTTGTGCTGGCACCCCGGCTACTGGCACTGGTGCAACAACCGCTAGCATCTCCGCACTCTTTTCACCTTCTTTAGACATCCTACAATCAGTTTTAAACAACTTGATTAGTACTTTACTAATACAACATTCTCACACTATGTGTCCACATTTCTCACTATCGATACTCTTCTGCAATCCCTCACTTAGTACTCTAAATGAGTATTCTCTATCTCGCTTATGGTTATAATTCTAGGGTTTTTTCCCACCCCACTTAAGGTTTATAATCTACCGCTCTACTATCAGCTGGTGATACCTTGATCACTACAGCTCTGATACCAATCTGTGACACCCCCAAATCCGGGTTACCTGACTCCCGAGTTTGGTGTTCACGATCCACACTATAATTAACATTTAACTACCCATAATATATATAGATAGTAACTTTCATAATATTTTATCAGAGTTTAATAATAATACATCACCCAGGTTCTCTAACCTTAACTTTACAAACATACCCTTTAGATATACAAAAAGGGTTTACAAATACAACATAATAAATATGTTCATCATAATTAATTTATTACAACGCCTTTGCCTTTATCCTTCACAGCACCTCCTGCCACTTCGTCCCTAGCTGAAAATTTTTATTTAGCAAGGGTGAGCAACTAATTTTCCCCGCAAGTTAATACATACAATAAATGTATAAGGATTTAAAACAACAGACTATCTATTTTGATAGAATGGAACCAAAGTTCGGGGAACTTTGATATAGCTGAACAAATCGTTATTCAATAACAAGTTTTCTCGTATTCTATACAACACAATAATTCACTAATGAAAGAGTACAACGCTTTCAAAGTTTCTACAGTATTCTAGTGAATAATCTAGAATCAATTCTACGAATGAAATATTTCTCCAGATTTATACTGAGTGATCACACAAGATCTTGAACTTTATTTTCTCGGGTAGATATCAAAGATTTACTTTGATAAATACTCAGGTGTATCAGATAACCATAAAGATTAAATCATACCCCTCTGCAAGTACTCAGAGCTGGCCAACTCTTTGTACGCTATATTATGCATAATACTCAAAACGCGCGCAAAGGTCGAATTCACGACCAACAAAATATTCCCTTTATATAAAAAGGTTGTTCTTCTCAGTCTTGGAATCAAAAGTTTGATTTTACAACGAAATACTATGATTTCAAATTCTATTTGATTCTCTTCTCAAACCTAACAAGTTTTTACAAATGTTTGTCTAACCAGAATAATTGGCTAAGACATTTCTCAACATAATTCGACAATAAACAGGAATTATCTGTACTGTCAATTCTAACTTCTTCAGATATGAATATCCAACAACAGTAATTCTACGAATATATATTTTCTAATTCAAAAATTTAATTTAAACAATAAATCCCTGGACGTGGCTTAATCAACAATAATTAACCACCAATAATATTTGAATGAAATAACTCAAGGTTGAGTTAGGGAACTTGCCTCTTCCGCTGATTACAGCTACACAATATACGTATCTGATTTCGAAAGACCTATAACTAATAATGTAGGTCTCACAATTAGCACAAATATTTATATCACACAGCACTGTATTCACAGTCAAAATTTTCCTAAGCACATTGGCACATAGTCAAATCAGTGTTTATAACCTATATAAACACATAACAAGTTTAACTATTTCGGTCTGGTAGGACTTCAGTCCATTCTCGATGTTCTGGTCACCCTATTCGACAATTAACACATTGATTGTCAATTAAACTTGGTCTCTAAGCTTCAATATTAATTTAGATAAGTCAATTATAATTTATAATATTTTTCGGAAGCTTTTAATAATTATCAAACAATTATTATAATTTATAATAATTTTTCAAACACTTAAATCATTTTTAAATGATTTAATTATCAAATAATCTTATCATTATTAATATTTAATAATAACATACATTCCAAAATATTAAAGTTATTATCAATAACTTAAAATATTTTTAAATCATCAATATTCTACTTAAATGATTTTTAAAGTAATTAAAATCATTTTTAAATCATTACCAATAATATATAAATATTAATGAAATTATTATCCAAATATTAAAAGTCATTAATTATAACTTAAAATATTTTTAAACCATTTTCTCATTTTTAAATGATTTTTAAATCAATAAAATTATTTTTAATTTATTTATTTAATATAATAATTAAATAAATCAAATATCATTAATATTAATTTATTAATGAAAATTCTGCAAAAATATTGAAAATTATATTTTATAATTTAAAATATTTTCTAACACTTTATTCTCAATTAAAATGATTTTTAAATCATTAAAATTATTTTTCACTTATTTATTTAATTTAATAATCAAATAAATTTAGTTTCATTAATATTAAATTATTAATGAAAATTCTCCAAAAATATTAAAAGTTATATTTTATAACTCAAAATATTTTTAAATACATTATTCTTATTAAAAATGATTTTTCATAATATTAAATCATTTTTCTCTAATTTATTTAATACACTAATTAAATAAATTAAATACCTTTAATATTTAAATAATTATGAATATTAAAGAAAAATATTCCAATTGGTCAAAAATTATTTTTCATAATTTAAAATAATTTTTAAAACTATTTTTGGTAATTTTTAGAATTTATTTCTATTTTTTTAATAATTTCCAAAAATTCTAAAAACTAAATTAATTAAAACCGTCGCTGTAGGTGTTCTTGAGCTCAAGAACATTGACAGCCGGCTGCTCAACCTGCCTTGTTTGACCGGCCATAATTCTCGGCTCAAATTGTTTCTGGACTTGTTTGAAGTGTGAACGTGTAGCAAAAATGTAACACTACAACATGCAACTCACACTTAGATCAAACAACAACAACACGACAAGATCTAGAGCTTCAAAGAAGCTGTCAGACCCATTCTGGGTTTTTCTGGGCTTAAACAGTACCGAGTTGCTATATTCAACCACCGTTTAATCTATGATCTGGTCTCGGTTTAAGTTGTTTTATGGTTCAGAGTTATGTTCCATGTATCAGAGAACAACATCAAAGCAACAAATCAAATTATCATCAACAGAATCATCACAAAACACACGGTCAAACTCTGTCAGACAACTTGTTCAAACCATTTTCTGGGTTTTCCAGAAACTATTCCCGTGAACGGATGGTCTAGTTTGACCATCTTTTATGTTCGTTCTGCTTGTTGTTTAAGACATTTAAAAGCATGGATCTATATTACAACTAACAGGCTTCAACTTGGTTACAAAAACAACATTAACCAACAATCAATTCTGTCAGATCCGGCCTTTAAAACTCATGTCAGACGCTGTTCTTGGCCTTTCTAGGTTACCCAGAATTTTACTCGGTCAAGCCCGGTCAACGGGTTTTGAGCGTTAATAACTACTGATCCTGACATCAAATAACTCTGATTTCTTTTGCAGACTAAAGAACACATACCAATCTACAAAATCAAAACTTAAAATAGCAAAATGCTTAAATGAGCAAGGATCTGTGGCGACTGACATTACTTGTCAGACCACAAAAACTGCTCAAGAACAATTTTCAAAAACTTCGATTTTTATCAACTTTGATGCTATGGATCTATGTTATATCAACATAGATCAACTAAAAACATCTTCTAGCAATATCTTAAACACATAAACACAAAAATTACTCAAGCAACAAAGATCAAAAAATAAAAATTAGGGTTATACCTTCTAGCTTAAATCTTGATCTTGATCCTCAAATCTGTTATTGGTTGATCTAGGTACTGATATTGTGACTGGTTCACTAAGGATTTTCGTGGGTTTAGGATAGAGAGAGAGTTGGTAAGAGCTAGTTGGACAAATGACCAAATTTTATGATTTTCTCTCTCTTGATTCTTTATATAGCATATCTAATTGATAGATCTGATCTTGCTGGCACATGAAGCTGAATTGCTGGGATTTTTATGTCTCTTAAGTCAACATAGTTGGTGAACTACTAAAGTGATAGCCATTTTTGCAAGCAATCTTATAAAAATCCCATAAAGGGTATTTTTGTCATTAGCCATTTAATTTAAATGGTAAATAAGGAATTTGTACAAATCCTAAGGGTTTGGGGCTTAGATTAGGGTTTCAGATTTGATCATTTAAGGTATCAAAATTTCTAGTTCCCACAATTGTCCAATTTAGGGTTTAATAAATTTTCTAAAATAAAAATTAGGGTTTCTAAAATATAAACTTATCTTACAAAAATATAATTAGTGTTTTCTAATCATATTTAAGTTTAACAAACACTTTAGGCATGCTAATAAAAAATTAGGGTTGCCTAATTAGGGTTTACAATTCCCGATTTTGAAATTAGGGTTTCCCGACGTACAATTAGGATTTTAATTGTACAAATTATATTCTATATTTAAGATTAGGGTTTTAAATCACTTATTAAGGTTTATTAATTACAAACCTTATCCAGTCACCTATTAGTCAGCATTTCTAAACAGTATAAACACATAATCAACAATACAATTATTTTAATTGTATTTTTTATCGAATCCCTATCCGAAAATTAGGGTTAGGGTTTCTAAAGTTGTTAAGCACAACTCTACTCTATTTTATTAGTCAATATCTAAATTGGCTCATTCTCGAGACTCGTATCACAGATACTTGCCACCAAATTGATAATTAATAGTATTATTAATAAAAAAAAAATTCTCAAATTTTGGATTATTCGAAATCCAGGGTTATCACATGTTTTATGTTATACATGTGTTCTATGTCATGTCTACTGTGCTCTGAATCAAGAAAACAACCAGATCATGAATGGACTAAGAGATATGACCGGTCAAAGACCGTTGACCGTTCACGAAAAGTTAAATTCTGGGTAACCCAGAAAATTTTCAGTGGTCTGACAACATTTTTAACGTCTCAGATCTTACTATGGTTAAGTTGTTATGTGATTTTGTTGGTCTTATCTTGTAGAATAACATGCAGGCTACACATATATGCCTTTATATCACTCAGATCCGTATCCTAATCATAGAAATTAATGGTCAAACTATCGTTGACCAAGCTGTTCAAGAACATTTCTGGAAAACCCAGAAATGTTCAAGAACAGTCCGGACTACTACTTTGACCGAGCTAAATATTTTGTTTATGGTGTTAATTTGATGATCTGATGCTTTTTAGTTGTAGTCTGACATCTTGTCTACATGATATAACCATTAGATCACATAAAACGAACATGAAATGAAAGTTATAAGGATCTAAAACAGGCACCTCGACTGTTCTTCAATTTCTGGAAAACCCAGAAATTGAAGAACAACATTGTCAGAGTTTTTGATGACCAATATCTCTCTGATCGGATGTTGTATGGCCATGAAACAAGTTGTTGATTGTAGTATTACGTTAGTACTATAATATTAAAACAAATTCCAGCCCAGAAAACATTAGGAGCATATAATTAAAGCCGGTCAAACCGACCCACTCGATGTCTGTCATGAAGGCTCAAGAAAACTCAAGAACACCTATAGCGACAGAAAGTGTCGCTATAGGCCTTTAGCGACAGATTATTATTATTTTTCTGGAAATTAATTTAAAATTAGAAAAAATGGTTTTTAATTATTAAAAATATATAATAAATTATGAAAAATTATTTTAAAGTCTTAAAAATAGTTTTTAACTATTTTGAGTATATTTTGAAAAAATTTAATATTTTGGAATATAAATGGTATTTATTTATTTAATTATAATATTAAATAAATTATTTAAAAATGATTTTAATTCATGAAAAATAATATTATGGTATAAGAAAATATTTTAAGTTATTTTTGATGAATTTTGATATTTTGGGATGAATTTCATTGATTAATCAATATTAATGATAATTAGTTTATTTAATAGATATATTAAATAAATTATGGAAAATTAGAAATAATGCTTTAAAAATCATATAAAAATGATTTAAGTGATCTAAAAATATTTGAAGTTATAAAATGTAACTTTTGATATTTTGACATGAAAATATTAATATTTTAATATTAATATTAATTATCGGGTAATGGATTAAAGTGTTGAAAAATAATATAAAAATGATTTTTAAAGTATTAAAAATACTTTGTAATATTATAATTATATTATAATATTATATTATGATTTTAATTAATATTTTATATTAAATGAATATTAATGATTAAGGAATTATGTGGTATTTAATTCATTTAAATACGGTTTTAAGGATTGAAAATTTTTAATAAATGGTAATAATTATCCGAAAATTATTACGAGCCTAGGAAAAATGTTTTGTCTGATTAGAAATTATCGGTGTTAATTGTTAAGTGGTTAGACAGAGTTTAATTGAACTTAAACTCGATAAAAGTCTGACTAGACCGTCGGGATGTTAGAATTGTATCGGTTTCAAGTTAGACTGAAATAGTTTGACTTGATGCTATGTCTTATGTGTATTAAAGACTGAAAGGGTTATGTGGTAATGTGTTTAGGTTATTCTGTGGATATAAATATAACAGTAATATACTGTGATGATATTATTCAAATATTGGAGATCTATATTATTAATATTAGGTCTTCGAGTAAAGCGTTATAAATTGCGTTGCGGTAATCAACGGTGCAGGCAAGTTTTTCAGTTCTATTATGTTTGTGGATGGAATGTGTTATGTGTAAATTACATATTATACTCTATGAATTGTTAAAAGTCAAAATATGACTAAGTTAATTGGGTTATGGAACTCAATCAATATGTTATTACATGTTGTATGATGTAACTTGATAAATTAGAAATGTATAATGCATGAATTAATGTTTTGTAAGAAATTATTGATGTATGTAGGATATGTTTAGTAAAGAATATATGTTGCATGCAGATATGCATATTAAAGGAAATGTAGTGCATATAGAATTGTGTGCTATGTGAAACATGATAGATTGTTAAATTTGCTGGGCTGTCGAGCTCAATCTTGCAAACATAAATCTTCAGCAATTAAAGCTTTCTCCAGTAGAGCCGCAAAAGTGTTGATTTGTAGCACCGCTACTTTGTTGTAAATCCCCGGCTTCAATCCGTTTTCGAATCTTCTTGTTTTTCTAGCTTCTGTATCCACCTGATGAGGTGCAAATCGCGCCAATTCGTTGAATTTAGCAGCATATTCAGAAACAAACATGTTTTCCTGCTTAAGTTCCAAGAACTTAACTTCCATCCGAGCTTGCATACTCGGTGAGAAGTAGTTCTCAAAGAACAACTCCTTAAATCTTGTCCATGTTACTAGTGCCGTACCCGCTCTAGCTTGATTCGTCTCCCACCAATAATTGGCTTCTCCCTTCATTAAGTATGTTGCAAAAGCCGTCTTTTGCTCTTCCGTCACACGCGCAATCACGAACGCTTTCTCCATCTCTTTCACCCAAGTTTGGGCTTCGATCGGATCCGTAGTCCCCCTGAATTCAGGCGGTCCTACCGCTTTAAAATCTTTAAAATTAGCCAATCTGCCGGCTGGCTGATTCCTTGGTCTTCCCCTGGCTGAAGCCCTATTTTCCATAGCTTGGGCCAGCATATCCACAAAATTCTGCATCGGGTCCACTTGACCTTCTTCGTTATTCACTGATTGCTCTTCTCTTTGGTTTCGATTCTGTCGTCTTGGCGGCATGATCTGATTTAAATGAAAATCTTATATTAATACTCTTTTCTATACAAATTCTTAACACAATAAGAATTCAACACAAAAATTCTCAAGTAATCGCATATTTATTCAAATAGCACATAGTACCTATAGTACTTAACACATATAACTATCCCTTTAAAATAATACAAGGGTTAACGCACACAACTTTACAAAAGTTGTAATACCCCAACTTTACACAAAAAGTTGGCATTCTCCCATTTCACATTACTATTTCCAGTTCATAAAACCACACTTATGAGTTCATAACCTGGCCACGATTATATGATTTTACGAACTTACCCTAGTCTGACCTTTGGCGTCCGTTCGCTGAGGGGTTCATAAACATTTCATATAACTATGAGTCAGGAATGTCACATAAGTATGAGTTTTAAGAACACAAAATTTCATTTTAATCTTATATTCATATAGAAAATAAAGATTTTATTCATACAAACATATATTTACATATGTTTAAACACCATTCTTGATATTACATATTTTAATATCAGAAACTTCTACCAAAAGATACTATTACATATATCTAATTGTCTACCGACCACTTCCTTTACCAATCTTCTTCTTGCTGGGACACTTGTTGAATCCGTGACCCGTCTGCTCACATGAAAAACACTTCCTCAAATTTGGCTTAGGACAATGCAAAGAGATATGTCCTTCCTGCTTGCAGTTGAAGCATACATTCTTCCACATCATGCATTCTCCAGTGTGAGTCTTTCCACACTTGATACAAGCTTGCTTCTTCTTTGGGTTCGAATTTCCAGAATTAGGGCTGTCGTTGTCCCTCTTCCTCTTTTTCTTGTCCTTCTGCTGCTTGATTGTTCCCTCAAACGATCCTCCACCTTCAGTCTTCATCCTCTCCACTTGCGCCTTCAGCTCATTCCGTTCTTCAGTCATTTCACGTAATGCCCGCTCCGTCTTCCACAACTCCTCCAAGAGAAATACCTTGCTTTGGAGTTCCTGGACTTCCACAGATAGCTGATCTTGTTCTCCAACTTTGATCTTATTCTTTAAATCCACCTTAGCTGGCTCAGACTCGGCCTCCTCATCTCCACTCAGATACATCTCGGGATAATCGTCATGATCACTCCCCAGATTAACCATTGGTTCATCTTCTCCCAACTTCTCAATCGATTCGCTTTGTGCTGGCACCCCGGCTACTGGCACTGGTGCAACAACCGCTAGCATCTCCGCACTCTTTTCACCTTCTTTAGACATCCTACAATCAGTTTTAAACAACTTGATTAGTACTTTACTAATACAACATTCTCACACTATGTGTCCACATTTCTCACTATCGATACTCTTCTGCAATCCCTCACTTAGTACTCTAAATGAGTATTCTCTATCTCGCTTATGGTTATAATTCTAGGGTTTTTTCCCACCCCACTTAAGGTTTATAATCTACCGCTCTACTATCAGCTGGTGATACCTTGATCACTACAGCTCTGATACCAATCTGTGACACCCCCAAATCCGGGTTACCTGACTCCCGAGTTTGGTGTTCACGATCCACACTATAATTAACATTTAACTACCCATAATATATATAGATAGTAACTTTCATAATATTTTATCAGAGTTTAATAATAATACATCACCCAGGTTCTCTAACCTTAACTTTACAAACATACCCTTTAGATATACAAAAAGGGTTTACAAATACAACATAATAAATATGTTCATCATAATTAATTTATTACAACGCCTTTGCCTTTATCCTTCACAGCACCTCCTGCCACTTCGTCCCTAGCTGAAAATTTTTATTTAGCAAGGGTGAGCAACTAATTTTCCCCGCAAGTTAATACATACAATAAATGTATAAGGATTTAAAACAACAGACTATCTATTTTGATAGAATGGAACCAAAGTTCGGGGAACTTTGATATAGCTGAACAAATCGTTATTCAATAACAAGTTTTCTCGTATTCTATACAACACAATAATTCACTAATGAAAGAGTACAACGCTTTCAAAGTTTCTACAGTATTCTAGTGAATAATCTAGAATCAATTCTACGAATGAAATATTTCTCCAGATTTATACTGAGTGATCACACAAGATCTTGAACTTTATTTTCTCGGGTAGATATCAAAGATTTACTTTGATAAATACTCAGGTGTATCAGATAACCATAAAGATTAAATCATACCCCTCTGCAAGTACTCAGAGCTGGCCAACTCTTTGTACGCTATATTATGCATAATACTCAAAACGCGCGCAAAGGTCGAATTCACGACCAACAAAATATTCCCTTTATATAAAAAGGTTGTTCTTCTCAGTCTTGGAATCAAAAGTTTGATTTTACAACGAAATACTATGATTTCAAATTCTATTTGATTCTCTTCTCAAACCTAACAAGTTTTTACAAATGTTTGTCTAACCAGAATAATTGGCTAAGACATTTCTCAACATAATTCGACAATAAACAGGAATTATCTGTACTGTCAATTCTAACTTCTTCAGATATGAATATCCAACAACAGTAATTCTACGAATATATATTTTCTAATTCAAAAATTTAATTTAAACAATAAATCCCTGGACGTGGCTTAATCAACAATAATTAACCACCAATAATATTTGAATGAAATAACTCAAGGTTGAGTTAGGGAACTTGCCTCTTCCGCTGATTACAGCTACACAATATACGTATCTGATTTCGAAAGACCTATAACTAATAATGTAGGTCTCACAATTAGCACAAATATTTATATCACACAGCACTGTATTCACAGTCAAAATTTTCCTAAGCACATTGGCACATAGTCAAATCAGTGTTTATAACCTATATAAACACATAACAAGTTTAACTATTTCGGTCTGGTAGGACTTCAGTCCATTCTCGATGTTCTGGTCACCCTATTCGACAATTAACACATTGATTGTCAATTAAACTTGGTCTCTAAGCTTCAATATTAATTTAGATAAGTCAATTATAATTTATAATATTTTTCGGAAGCTTTTAATAATTATCAAACAATTATTATAATTTATAATAATTTTTCAAACACTTAAATCATTTTTAAATGATTTAATTATCAAATAATCTTATCATTATTAATATTTAATAATAACATACATTCCAAAATATTAAAGTTATTATCAATAACTTAAAATATTTTTAAATCATCAATATTCTACTTAAATGATTTTTAAAGTAATTAAAATCATTTTTAAATCATTACCAATAATATATAAATATTAATGAAATTATTATCCAAATATTAAAAGTCATTAATTATAACTTAAAATATTTTTAAACCATTTTCTCATTTTTAAATGATTTTTAAATCAATAAAATCATTTTTAATTTATTTATTTAATATAATAATTAAATAAATCAAATATCATTAATATTAATTTATTAATGAAAATTCTGCAAAAATATTGAAAATTATATTTTATAATTTAAAATATTTTCTAACACTTTATTCTCAATTAAAATGATTTTTAAATCATTAAAATTATTTTTCACTTATTTATTTAATTTAATAATCAAATAAATTTAGTTTCATTAATATTAAATTATTAATGAAAATTCTCCAAAAATATTAAAAGTTATATTTTATAACTCAAAATATTTTTAAATACATTATTCTTATTAAAAATGATTTTTCATAATATTAAATCATTTTTCTCTAATTTATTTAATACACTAATTAAATAAATTAAATACCTTTAATATTTAAATAATTATGAATATTAAAGAAAAATATTCCAATTGGTCAAAAATTATTTTTCATAATTTAAAATAATTTTTAAAACTATTTTTGGTAATTTTTAGAATTTATTTCTATTTTTTTAATAATTTCCAAAAATTCTAAAAACTAAATTAATTAAAACCGTCGCTGTAGGAGTTCTTGAGCTCAAGAACATTGACAGCCGGCTGCTCAACCTGCCTTGTTTGACCGGCCATAATTCTCGGCTCAAATTGTTTCTGGACTTGTTTGAAGTGTGAACGTGTAGCAAAAATGTAACACTACAACATGCAACTCACACTTAGATCAAACAACAACAACACGACAAGATCTAGAGCTTCAAAGAAGCTGTCAGACCCATTCTGGGTTTTTCTGGGCTTAAACAGTACCGAGTTGCTATATTCAACCACCGTTTAATCTATGATCTGGTCTCGGTTTAAGTTGTTTTATGGTTCAGAGTTATGTTCCATGTATCAGAGAACAACATCAAAGCAACAAATCAAATTATCATCAACAGAATCATCACAAAACACACGGTCAAACTCTGTCAGACAACTTGTTCAAACCATTTTCTGGGTTTTCCAGAAACTATTCCCGTGAACGGATGGTCTAGTTTGACCATCTTTTATGTTCGTTCTGCTTGTTGTTTAAGACATTTAAAAGCATGGATCTATATTACAACTAACAGGCTTCAACTTGGTTACAAAAACAACATTAACCAACAATCAATTCTGTCAGATCCGGCCTTTAAAACTCATGTCAGACGCTGTTCTTGGCCTTTCTAGGTTACCCAGAATTTTACTCGGTCAAGCCCGGTCAACGGGTTTTGAGCGTTAATAACTACTGATCCTGACATCAAATAACTCTGATTTCTTTTGCAGACTAAAGAACACATACCAATCTACAAAATCAAAACTTAAAATAGCAAAATGCTTAAATGAGCAAGGATCTGTGGCAACTGACATTACTTGTCAGACCACAAAAACTGCTCAAGAACAGTTTTCAAAAACTTCGATTTTTATCAACTTTGATGCTATGGATCTATGTTATATCAACATAGATCAACTAAAAACATCTTCTAGCAATATCTTAAACACATAAACACAAAAATTACTCAAGCAACAAAGATCAAAAAATAAAAATTAGGGTTATACCTTCTAGCTTAAATCTTGATCTTGATCCTCAAATCTGTTATTGGTTGATCTAGGTACTGATATTGTGACTGGTTCACTAAGGATTTTCGTGGGTTTAGGATAGAGAGAGAGTTGGTAAGAGCTAGTTGGACAAATGACCAAATTTTATGATTTTCTCTCTCTTGATTCTTTATATAGCATATCTAATTGATAGATCTGATCTTGCTGGCACATGAAGCTGAATTGCTGGGATTTTTATGTCTCTTAAGTCAACATAGTTGGTGAACTACTAAAGTGATAGCCATTTTTGCAAGCAATCTTATAAAAATCCCATAAAGGGTATTTTTGTCATTAGCCATTTAATTTAAATGGTAAATAAGGAATTTGTACAAATCCTAAGGGTTTGGGGCTTAGATTAGGGTTTCAGATTTGATCATTTAAGGTATCAAAAATTTCTAGTTCCCACAATTGTCCAATTTAGGGTTTAATAAATTTTCTAAAATAAAAATTAGGGTTTCTAAAATATAAACTTATCTTACAAAAATATAATTAGTGTTTTCTAATCATATTTAAGTTTAACAAACACTTTAGGCATGCTAATAAAAAATTAGGGTTGCCTAATTAGGGTTTACAATTCCCGATTTTGAAATTAGGGTTTCCCGACGTACAATTAGGATTTTAATTGTACAAATTATATTCTATATTTAAGATTAGGGTTTTAAATCACTTATTAAGGTTTATTAATTACAAACCTTATCCAGTCAACTATTAGTCAGCATTTCTAAACAGTATAAACACATAATCAACAATACAATTATTTTAATTGTATTTTTTATCGAATCCCTATCTGAAAATTAGGGTTAGGGTTTCTAAAGTTGTTAAGCACAACTCTACTCTATTTTATTAGTCAATATCTAAATTGGCTCATTCTCGAGACTCGTATCACAGATACTTGCCACCAAATTGATAATTAATAGTATTATTAATAAAAAAAAAATTCTCAAATTTTGGATTATTCGAAATCCAGGGTTATCACATGTTTTATGTTATACATGTGTTCTATGTCATGTCTACTGTGCTCTGAATCAAGAAAAACAACCAGATCATGAATGGACTAAGAGATATGACCGGTCAAAGACCGTTGACCGTTCACGAAAAGTTAAATTCTGGGTAACCCAGAAAATTTTCAGTGGTCTGACAACATTTTTAACGTCTCAGATCTTACTATGGTTAAGTTGTTATGTGATTTTGTTGGTCTTATCTTGTAGAATAACATGCAGGCTACACATATATGCCTTTATATCACTCAGATCCGTATCCTAATCATAGAAATTAATGGTCAAACTATCGTTGACCAAGCTGTTCAAGAACATTTCTGGAAAACCCAGAAATGTTCAAGAACAGTCCGGACTACTACTTTGACCGAGCTAAATATTTTGTTTATGGTGTTAATTTGATGATCTGATGCTTTTTAGTTGTAGTCTGACATCTTGTCTACATGATATAACCATTAGATCACATAAAACGAACATGAAATGAAAGTTATAAGGATCTAAAACAGGCACCTCGACTGTTCTTCAATTTCTGGAAAACCCAGAAATTGAAGAACAACATTGTCAGAGTTTTTGATGACCAATATCTCTCTGATCGGATGTTGTATGGCCATGAAACAAGTTGTTGATTGTAGTATTACGTTAGTACTATAATGTTAAAACAAATTCCAGCCCAGAAAACATTAGGAGCATATAATTAAAGCCGGTCAAACCGACCCACTCGATGTCTGTCATGAAGGCTCAAGAAAACTCAAGAACACCTATAGCGACAGAAAGTGTCGCTATAGGCCTTTAGCGACAGATTATTATTATTATTCTGGAAATTAATTTAAAATTAGAAAAAATGGTTTTTAATTATTAAAAATATATAATAAATTATGAAAAATTATTTTAAAGTCTTAAAAATAGTTTTTAACTATTTTGAGTATATTTTGAAAAAATTTAATATTTTTGGAATATAAATGGTATTTATTTATTTAATTATAATATTAAATAAATTATTTAAAAATGATTTTAATTCATGAAAAATAATATTATGGTATAAGAAAATATTTTAAGTTATTTTTGATGAATTTTGATATTTTGGGATGAATTTCATTGATTAATCAATATTAATGATAATTAGTTTATTTAATAGATATATTAAATAAATTATGGAAAATTAGAAATAATGCTTTAAAAATCATATAAAAATGATTTAAGTGATCTAAAAATATTTGAAGTTATAAAATGTAACTTTTGATATTTTGACATGAAAATATTAATATTTTAATATTAATATTAATTATCGGGTAATGGATTAAAGTGTTGAAAAATAATATAAAAATGATTTTTAAAGTATTAAAAATACTTTGTAATATTATAATTATATTATAATATTATATTATGATTTTAATTAATATTTTATATTAAATGAATATTAATGATTAAGGAATTATGTGGTATTTAATTCATTTAAATACGGTTTTAAGGATTGAAAATTTTTAATAAATGGTAATAATTATCCGAAAATTATTACGAGCCTAGGAAAAATGTTTTGTCTGATTAGAAATTATCGGTGTTAATTGTTAAGTGGTTAGACAGAGTTTAATTGAACTTAAACTCGATAAAAGTCTGACTAGACCGTCGGGATGTTAGAATTGTGTCGGTTTCAAGTTAGACTGAAATAGTTTGACTTGATGCTATGTCTTATGTGTATTAAAGACTGAAAGGGTTATGTGGTAATGTGTTTAGGTTATTCTGTGGATATAAATATAACAGTAATATACTGTGATGATATTATTCAAATATTGGAGATCTATATTATTAATATTAGGTCTTCGAGTAAAGCGTTATAAATTGCGTTGCGGTAATCAACGGTGCAGGCAAGTTTTTCAGTTCTATTATATTTGTGGATGGAATGTGTTATGTGTAAATTACATATTATACTCTATGAATTGTTAAAAGTCAAAATATGACTAAGTTAATTGGGTTATGGAACTCAATCAATATGTTATTACATGTTGTATGACGTAACTTGATAAATTAGAAATGTATAATGCATGAATTAATGTTTTGTAAGAAATTATTGATGTATGTAGGATATGTTTAGTAAAGAATATATGTTGCATGCAGATATGCATATTAAAGGAAATGTAGTGCATATAGAATTGTGTGCTATGTGAAACATGATAGATTGTTAAATTTGCTGGGCTGTCGAGCTCAATCTTGCAAACATAAACTTTTTACAGGTTAATGATGTTAGACAATATTATTTGCTATACGGATGATGAAGATTGAACGATGCATAAAATGAATACATTTTCTTGATTTAGAAATGGTATAGATCTATGATTGATAGTTTTATCAAATGTAATTTTCAGCTATGTACAGTTTGAAATGTTGTATAGATAAAGAAGGTTTATTTTGAAATGAGAATAGATATGATTTTTAAACAAATGAATTATTGATAGGAACGATAATGCCAAGTTCAGCTTGGGACATAAAGTGCGACTAGTTTTATTAGCATATTGTGATAAATATTGTTGTGTAATAGATAATTGATGAATTGTATTTAAGTTAAGGTTACTCGACCTTGGGGATAAGTGTGTAAAGTTTAATGTATAAACAATTTATGTTTATATCTTCTGCAAATAGTTATAGAATTAGTGTACCGAGTCCGAGGCGATTCGGGGCCTGGATTCGGGGCTACTACAGTTGGTATCAGAGCTGTTGGTTATGAAGCTTAGGTAGGAATACCTGAGACCAATAACCGCAGTGATTAGGATAAGACTAACTCAAATAGAGTTATTTGGTCGGTAAGATTTAAAGATGAATCTCGGCGAGTGTAAAGACACAGAGTTCCCTAACTCTGATAATAAAGTTGAACAGTAATGGTGAATAGATCGAGTCTAAAAGACTGAAAGTGCAGGGATAGAAGATCGTAAAACAAAACGATCATGGGCATAGAAATAAATCGTAATATATACGATAAGATCACCCCGTGATCTGATAAGGTTATGACAGTCAGAAAGAATCAATCTTATGATTGAAAAGGTTACAGCATGATGCTGTGTGAAAGTTATACTATGAAATTGTACTATGAAAACTCATGAAAGAGTTATGGATTATGAATACGAATTGAATTCGTATTGAAAAAGGGGGTTAAGTATTAGGTGGGGATTCAATTGAGGACTCTTGTCGGCAGCTGAGTTGTATGATTCCTTGTATGGGCGGGGAATTTGTACTTGGTTTTAGAATCACTTAGCTTCCTGGTCAATGTAGTGGTTAGGTTGATCAATTCTTTGTATGGGCGGGGAATTGTTTGCTTAGCTTCCTATATTGATTAGTGGTCGAGTTCGGTTTGACAACCACTTAGTTTCTGGCATTGATAATCATTGAAATATTTGTGTCGCGCTATTTGCTATATGCGTGTTAAGAGGGTGATTCCTTTCTCATGTGTATAACAGATAGATAGGTCATAGGTAGAGAATACAGGTTTAAGTACGAGTTCTTAAAACTCATACTTATGTGACATACTTGACGCATAGTTATATGAAATGTTTATGAACCCCTCAGCGAATGGATGCCAAAGGTCTGTCTAGGAAAGTTCGTGAACTCATATGATTGTGGCAATTTATGGACTCATAAGTGTGGTTTTATGAACTGGGTATAGTTATGTGTGAATGGAGTATTGAGGATAATAGGAACAGATAGAATGTTTAAGCATATGATCATTAGTGGAGAATTAGGTTTTCCTAAACCTCTATCTATGCTAGATTTCAAAATTTGGACATCAAGCTAAATACGCACTATGGGCCTTTTTAAATTTTTTTTTTATTTATCACTTATGTACCATGTGACCTGGTGCAGAGATGATAAAAAAATGATAGATTTATCAATGCAGAATTACTTGGTGTTGGATGTGATATAAGGATCGTCAGCCCACTACAGTATGATGTAGTATAACAAAGTCACAAAATGACGAAATCCTCAACGGACTGTTGAATAAGTGCGGCATCATGACGTCTTCTCAAAAATATTTTCAAAAACACCAAGTGTTTATTGAAAGAAATTTTCCGAACCAAATTGTTTTGCTGTTGTATCAAATAAGACTGAGGTAATAAATTTTGTGCGCCTAAGGCGGATAAGAGGAACAAATTGTTCCGACCAGCGGTACTTGATCAGTATAGTGCATAATGGGCTAATCACCCTTTTTGTCCGTAAGTTATGACGGTTTCCGGATGAATTTCCATAAAACCTTTGCGAAAATGAAAAAACAAACAGTCTATACGATTCCTCAGCACAGTTTTAAAATTTTTACCCTTGTAAGTGGTGTATTGGGTAGCATGTGATATGTGTGAATGCTATATGTGTGAATGGTGTAAGTTGTACGATGTAAGGTGTAAGGTTCATGTGTGAATGGTGTAAGGTGCACGGTGTAAGGTGTAAGGTGTAAGGTGAATTTCGGGGACAAAATTCTTAGAAGGAGGGGTGAATGTGACAACCTGAAAAATTAGACAATTTATGAGAATCTTAAATGATTGATTTAAGGTTAAATAATAGACCTAGACAGAAAATAAGTTTATGCGTTTGATGTTATTGGAAAGGAATTTTGAGGATTTCAAAAATTCGGTGAAGGATATAGGTGAATTATTCAGGATTAAGGATTTATGTGATTATGTTTTGTGTTTATGGTTAATGATGCGTTCAGAATGTGTTTAAGGGTCATGGGTTGGTCAGATAATTTATATTTGTATCAAACCTTAAGTATATATTTTAAGAACGACAACGTTCAGTTAGAAAACCCTAACGTCTTATAAGAAACCCTAGAAATCGGTTCTGGAAACCCTAGTTTCAGTTCTGGGTGTACGAAATCCTAAATCGGATATTGAAAACCCTAGATTGGGAATGCAAGGTATATACAATGTTAAACGCCTATAATTCTAATTAATTAGGGAAAACCCTAATGAAGTACTGGAAATTCTAATTGATTATTTGAAAACCCTAATACCGGATCTGAAAACCCTAATTTCAGATTCTGATAAAATGAAACCCTAATCTGGGAATAGAAATGATAATTTTAATGCTTTAGTGCTACTAATTAAGTATTAATTAGGGTAAAGGTTAATTAATTAACAAACCCTAATTTCCAATTTTTGGAACCCTAATTGTTCCGTCAGAAACCCTAATGCTCAATTATGGTTTTAATTGCTAAAATTAGCAATGTTAATTAGGAAATATAAATCCTAATTTTCAAGTTATTAGAAACCCTAATCGGATTAAGAAATCTAATTTCTAAAATTGAAATATAATTTTTTTTATTTAAAACCATAAAATGTGGTTTTGAAACCTAATGTACAATTGTGGCCCTAAGTTCTAGAATAAACAAATTTAATTAGGATAAATTAGTCCTAATTAGCAAGATTGATTCATGATTAGGAGATTATGGTATAATTAGGAAGCCCTAATTATAAGTTAGAAATTTAAAATTTTCTATTTTAAATTTAATTAGAGAATTTTGGAAATGCAAGTTGCTAAATCTTATAGGATTAAAACCTAAACCCTAAACTCTCAATGATCCAAACCATAACCCTAAGGGTGTGCAACTCATGAAAATCCTAGAAATAAATGGAAAAGACAAGAATACCCTTTTATATATTATTTTAGACAACTTGCAAATCTAGCCAATATCTTGGGTTGGTGACCAACCCTAACCCTAACCTAGCCTAGAATGTGACTTTTATGTCCAACAAATCCAGCAAAATTAGCAACATGCCATGTACCATATCATATTAATAGAATTAGAGAGAGAAAATGTACACAATTTTTGCTTATTTGCCAAACTTTCTCTCACCAACTCTTACTTCTCTCTCAACCTCCGAAAATCTTAGTTAGATCAGTCATAATTCAAGCCCCACATGTACCAGAAACAGATCAAAGGATCAGAATCATGGATCAAAGCATAAAAGTGGTATAAACCCTAAATCTTAAAATTTTATGATCTGATGTTTGATGTTATAATTGATTGGTTAAATATGTGTTTTAAGGTGTCAAATGATGATCTGGATTATCAAAACACAAACCCATAACATCAAAGTGCTCGGATTTGACATTTTAAGAAATCTGGAAAAATTTTAAAGCTGAGGTCTGACAATGAATGTCAGAGCCTCTAGATCTTTTTCTGTTAGATGATTAGTGTGTTTTATGTTATACATGTGTTCTATGTCATGTCTACTGTGCTCTGAATCAAGAAAAACAACCAGATCATGAATGGACTAAGAGATATGACCGGTCAAAGACCGTTGACCGTTCACGAAAAGTTAAATTCTGGGTAACCCAGAAAATTTTCAGTGGTCTGACAACATTTTTAACATCTCAGATCTTACTATGGTTAAGTTGTTATGTGATTTTGTTGGTCTTATCTTGTAGAATGACATGCAGGCTACGCATATATGCCTTTATATCACTCAGATCCGTATCCTAATCGTAGAAATTAATGGTCAAACTATCGTTGACCAAGCTGTTCAAGAACATTTCTGGAAAACCCAGAAATGTTCAAGAACAGTCCGGACTACTACTTTGACCGAGCTAAATATTTTGGTTATGGTGTTAATTTGATAATCTGATGCATTTTAGTTGTAGTCTGACATCTTGTCTACATGATATAACCATTAGATCACATAAAACGAACATGAAATGAAAGTTATAAGGATCTAAAACAGGCACCTCGACTGTTCTTCAATTTCTGGAAAACCCAGAAATTGAAGAACAACATTGTCAGAGTTTTTGATGACCAATATCTCTCTGATCGGATGTTGTATGGCCATGAAACAAGTTGTTGATTGTAGTATTACGTTAGTACTATAATGTTAAAACAAATTCCAGCCCAGAAAACATTAGGAGCATAGAATTAAAACCGGTCAAACCTACCCACTCGGTGTCTGTCATGAAGGCTCAAGAATACTCAAGAACACCTATAGCGACAGAAAGTGTCGCTATAGGCCTTTAGCGACAGATTATTATTATTTTTTTGGAAATTAATTTCAAATTAGAAAAAAATGGTTTTTAATTATTAAAAATACATAATAAATTATGAAAAATTATTTTAAAGTCTGAAAAATAGCTTTTAACTATTTTCAGTATATTTTGAAAATATTTAATATTTTTGGAATATAAATGGTATTTATTTATTTAATTATAATATTAAATAAATTATTTAAAAATGATTTTAATTCATAAAAAATCATGAAAAATAATATTATGGTATAAGAAAATATTTTAAGTTATTTTTGATGACTTTTGATATTTTGGGATGAATTTCATTGATTAATCAATATTAATGATAATTAGTTTATTTAATAGATATATTAAATAAATTATGGAAAATTAGAAATAATGCTTTATAAATCATATAAAAATGATTTAAGTGATCTAAAAATATTTGAAGTTATAAAATGTAACTTTTGATATTTTGACATAAAAATATTAATATTTTAATATTAATATTAATTATCGGGTAATGGATTTAAGTGTTGAAAAATCATATAAAAATGTTTTTTAAAGTATTAAAAATACTTTGTGATATTTTAATTATATTATAATATTATATTATGATTTTTATTAATATTTTATATTAAATGAATATTAATGATTAAGGAATTATGTGGTATTTAATTCATTTAAATACGGTTTTAAGGATTGAAAAATGTTAATAAATGGTAATAATTATCCAAAAATTATTACGAGCCTAGGAAAAATGTTTTGTCTGATTAGAAATTATCGGTGTTAATTGTTAAGTGGTTAGACAGTGTTTAATTGAACTTAAACTCGATAAAAGTCCGACTAGACCGTCGGGATATTAGAATTGTGTCGGTTTCAAGTTAGACTGAAATAGTTTGACTTAATGATATGTCTTATGTGTATTAAAGACTGAAAGGGTTATGTGGTAATGTGTTTAGGTTATTCTGTGGATATAAATATAACAGTAATATACTGTGATGATATTATTCTAATATTGGAGATCTATATTATTAATATTAGGTCTTCAGGTAAAGCGTTATAAATTGCGTTGCGGTAATCAACGGCGCAGGCAAGTTTTTCAGTTCTATTATGTTTGTGGATGGAATGTGTTATGTGTAAATTACATATTATGCTCTATGAATTGTTAAAAGTCAAAATATGACTAAGTTAATTGGGTTATGGAACTCAATCAATATGTGATTACATGTTGTATGATGTAACTTGATAAATTAGAAATGTATAATACATGAATTAATGTTTTGTAAGAAATTATTGATGCATGTAGGATATGTTTAGTAAAGAATATATGTTGCATGCAGATATGCATATTAAAGGAAATGTAGTGCATATAGAATTGTGTGCTATGTGAAACATGATAGATTGTTAAATTTGCTGGGCTGTCGAGCTCAATCTTGTAAACATAAACTTTTTGCAGGTTAATGATGTTAGACAATATTATTTGTTATACGGATGATGAAGATTGAACGATGCATAAAATGAATATATTTTCTTGATTTAGAAATGGTATAGATCTATGATTGATAGTTTTATCAAATGTAATTTTCAGCTATGTACAGTTTGAAATGTTGTATAGATAAAGAAGGTTTATTTTGAAATGAGAATAGATATGATTTTTAAACAAATGAATTATTGATAGTAACGATAATGCCAAGTTCAGCTTGGGACATAAAGTGAGGCTAGTTGTATTAGCATATTGTGATAAATATTGTTGTGTAATAGATAATCGATAAATTGTATTTAAGTTAAGGTTACTCGACCTTGGGGATAAGTGTGTAAAGTTTAATGTATAAACAATTTATGTTTATATCTTCCGCAAATAGTTATAGAATTAGTGTACCGAGTCCGAGGTAATTCGGGGCCTGGATTCAGGGCTACTACAGTTGGTATCAGAGCTGTTGGTTATGAAGCTTAGGTAGGAATACCTGAGACCAATAACCGCAGTGATTAGGATAAGACTAACTCAAATAGAGTTAGTTTGTCGGTAAGATTTAAAGATGAATCTCGGCGAGTGTAAAGACACAGAGTTCCCTAACTCTGATAATAAAGTTGAACAGTAATGGTGAATAGATCGAGTCTAAAAGACTGAAAGTGCAGGGATAGAAGATCGTAAAACAAAACGATCATGGGCATAGAAATAAATCGTAATATATACGATAAGATCACCCCGTGATCTGATAAGGTTATGACAGTCAGAAAGAATCAATCTTATGATTGAAAAGGTTACAACATGATGCTGTGTGAAAGTTATACTATGAAATTGTACTATGAAAACTCATGAAAGAGTTATGGATTATGAATACGAATTGAATTCGTATTGAAAAAGGTGGTTAAGTATTAGGTGGGGATTCAATTGAGGACTCTTTTCGGCAGCTGAGTTGTATGATTCCTTGTATGGGCGGGGAATTTGTACTTGGTTTTAGAATCACTTAGCTTCCTGGTCAATGTAGTGGTTAGGTTGATCAATTCTTTGTATGGGCGGGGAATTGTTCGCTTAGCTTCCTATATTGATTAGTGGCCGAGTTCGGTTTGATAACCACTTAGTTTCTGGCATTGATAATCATTGAAATGTTTGTGTCGCGCTATTTACTATATGCGTGTTAAGAGGGTGATTCCTTTCTCATGTGTATAACAGATAGATAGGTCATAGGTAGAGAATACAGGTTTAAGTACGAGTTCTTAAAACTCATACTTATGTGACATACTTGACGCATAGTTATATGAAATGTTTATGAACCCCTCAGCGAATGGACGCCAAAGGTCTGTCTAGGAAAGTTCGTGAACTCATATGATTGTGGCAATTTATGGACTCATAAGTGTGGTTTTAAGAACTGGGTATAGTTATGTGTGAATGGAGTATTGAGGATAATAGGAACAGATAGAATGTTTAAGCATATGATCATTAGTGGAGAATTAGGTTTTTTTAAACCTCTATCTATGCTAGATTTCAAAATTTGGACATCAAGCTAAATACGCACTATGTGCCTTTTTTTTAATTTTTTTTTTATTTATCACTTATGTACCATGTGACCTGGTGCAGAGATGATAAAAAAATGATAGAGTTATCAATGCAGAATTACTTGGTGTTGGATGTGATCTAAGGATCGTCAGCCCACTACAGTATGATGTAGTATAACAAAGTCATAAAATGACGAAATCCTCAACGGACTGTTGAATACAGTGCGGCATCATGACGTCATTCTCAAAAATATTTTCAAAAACTCCAAGTGTTTATTGAAAGAAATTTTCCGAACCAAATTATTTTGATGTGGTATCAAATAAGACTGAGGTAAGAAATTTTGTGCGCCTAAGGCGGATAAGAGGAACAAATTGTTCCGACCAGCAGTACTTGATCAGTACAGGGCATAATGGGCTAATCACCCTTTTTGTCCGTAAGTTATGACGGTTTGCGGATGAATTTCCATAAAACCTTTACGAAAATGAAAAAACAAACAGTCTATACGATTCCTCAGCACAGTTTTAAAATTTTTACCCTTGTAAGTGGTGTATTGGGTAGCATGTGATATGTGTGAATGGTATATGTGTGAATGGTGTAAGTTGTACGGTGTAAGGTGTAAGGTTCATGTGTGAATGGTGTAAGGTGCACGGTGTAAGGTGTAAGGTGTAAGGTGAATTTCGGGGACTAAATTCTTAGAAGGAGGGGTGAATGTGACAACCTGAAAAATTAGACAATTTATGAGAATCTTAAATGATTGATTTAAGGTTAAATAATAGACCTAGACAGAAAATAACTGTATGCGTTTGATGTTATTGGAAAGGAATTTTGAGGATTTCAAAAATTCGGTGAAGGATATAGGTGAATTATTCAGGATTAAGGATTTATGTGATTATGTTCTGTGTTTATGGTTAATGATGCGTTCAGAATGTGTTTAAGGGTCATGGGTTGGTCAGATAATTTATATCTGTATCAAACCTTAAGTATATATTTTAAGAACGACAACGTTCAGTTAGAAAACCCTAAAGTCTTATAAGAAACCCTAGAAATCGGTTCTGGATACCCTAGTTTCAGTTCCGGGTGTACGAAATCCTAAATCGGATATTGAAAACCCTAGATTGGGAATGCAAGGTATATACAAGGTTAAACGCCTATAATTCTAATTAATTAGGGGAAAACCCTAATGAAGTACTGGAAATTCTAATTGATTATTTGAAAACTCTAATACCGGATCTGAAAATCCTAATTTCAGATTCTGATAAAATGAAACCCTAATCTGGGAATAGAAATGATAATTTTAATGCTTTAGTGCTATTAATTAAGTATTAATTAGGGTAAAGGTTAATTAATTAACAAACCCTAATTTCCAATTTTTGGAACCCTAATTGTTCCGTCAGAAACCCTAATGCTCAATTGTGGTTTTAATTGCTAAAATTAGCAATGTTAATTAGGAAATATAAATCATAATTGTCAAGTTATTAGAAACCCTAATCGGATTAAGAAATCTAATTTCTAAAATTGAAATATTATTTTTTTTATTTAAAACCCTAAAATGTGGTTTTGAAACCTAATGTACAATTGTGGCCCTAAGTGCTAGAATAAACAAATTTAATTAGGATAAATTAGTCCTAATTAGCAAGATTGATTCATGATTAGGAGATTATGGTATAATTAGGAAGCCCTAATTATATGTTAGAAATTTAAAATTTTCTATTTTAAATTTAATTAGAGAATTTTGGAAATGCAAGTTGCTAAATCTTATAGGATTAAAACCTAAACTGTAAGACCCCAAATAATTAATAAATGAAATTTAATTTCCTTTAATTATTATTTTGAATAGTAAGGGTTGATTTGATTAATGAGGATAGTTATGGGTAAAATACGCAAATATTTCAAAATAAGCAAGTGGTTATAAAATATTCATTATTGTCGGGGAATATTCGTTTGGTCGTGGAATATTCGTATTGTCGGGGAATATTCGTACGACGGCGCAGCCATGTCTGGGCCCCATAACGGAAAGCGATTGGAGGAAGAAAACGACAAATATAAGCTGTTTAAATATAAACTGTCATATCTAATTATAAAGCTATTCGTTTATTGAAAAATGGATGTCAAGCTTTCTTAGCCCATGTTATGGATTTGAATAAAGACACGTCAAAATTGAATAATATTCCTGTTGTTATTGACTTTCCTGACGTATTTCCTGAAGAACTTCCCGGTCCACCCTCAGAACGTGAAGTTGAATTCTTTATTGATCTTGAACCTGGTACAAAGCCCATTTCTAAAACCCCATATCGAATGGCTCCTATTGAACTTCAGGAGTTAAAAGTCCAACTACAGGAGTTATTGGACATCGGTTTCATTCATCCTAGTACATCTCCTTGGGGTGCTCCTGTTTTATTCGTAAAGAAGAAAGACGGGAGTATGCGACTTTGTATTTACTATCGGGAATTGAACCATGTCACCATCAAGAATAGGTATCCTCTACCTCGTATTGATGATTTGTTTGATCAGTTGCAAGGAGCACAATTCTTTTCAAAAATCGATCTTCGTTCTGGATATCATCAGCTGAAAATTAGAACTGAGGATATTCCAGAGACTGCCTTCAGAACTCGGTATGGGCATTATGAATTCTTAGTCATGTCTTTTGGATTGACTAATGCTCCTGCTGCTTTCATGGATATGATGAATCGAGTATTCAAAGATTATTTGGATCAATTCGTTGTTGTCTTTATTGATGACATCCTCATATATTCCAAAAGTCGTGAAGATCATGAGCACCATTTGAAGCTGGTACTCCAAAGGCTTCGTGAAAACAAGTTATATGCTAAGTTAAAGAAATGCGAGTTCTGGCTTGAGGAAGTAGCATTCCTTGGGCACGTGGTGTCAAAAAATGGAGTATTTGTTGACCCGACGAAGATTGAAGCAATACAAAGTTGGGAGCAACCGAAGTCGGTCACTGAAGTACGTAGCTTTTTGGGCTTAGCTGGTTATTATCGGAGATTCGTGGAAGGGTTTTCTCGAATTGCTACTCCATTAACTCAGCTAACTCGGAAGGATACAAAATTCGTATGGAGCGAAGAATGCGAGAAGAGTTTCCAAGAGCTTAAGAGGAGACTTATTTCGGCACCTGTTCTAACAATACCATCTGGTTCGGATGGATTTGTTATCTACAGCGATGCTTCAGGCAAAGGGTTAGGATGTGTTCTCATGCAACGTGGGAAAGTCATAGCCTATGCCTCGCGACAACTTAAAGAGTATGAGAGGAATTATCCTACTCATGATCTAGAGTTGGCAGCAGTCGTTTTCGCGCTAAAGATCTGGAGGCACTATCTATACGGGGAGAAAGTGGAGATATATTCAGATCATAAAAGCCTCAAATATTTCTTCACTCAAAAAGAACTCAACATGCGGCAACGACGTTGGCTCGAGTTGTTGAAAGATTACGACCACACTATTCAATACCATCCTGGAAAAGCGAACGCGGTAGCTGACACATTGAGTAGAAGATCATATGCAGGAATGAGTGCAATGATGTCAAGTATACGCATAGAGCCAACTTTAATAGAAAAAGTTAAGGTTGCTCAAGCCACCGATCCGGAGCTGATGCATATGAAGACGAAAGTACAAGAAGGTGCCATTCCAGAAGAAAGAATTGATGAAGAAGGAATACTTCGAGTCCACTCCATACTTTGTGTTCCTAACGATTCTGATTTGAAGTACAAGATCATGATGGAGGCACACAATACACCGTTTGCAATTCATCCTGGAAGTACCAAAATGTATTGTGATCTTCGACATACATTTTGGTGGAACAATATGAAGAGAGAGATTGCAAAGTTTATTTCAACGTGTTTAACTTGTCAACGTGTAAAGGCAGAGCATCAAGTGCCAAAGGGTCCATTGCAACCACTTGAGATTCCGAAATGGAAGTGGGAACACATTACTATGGATTTCGTTACGGGTCTTCCTACGATTTCTCAAGGCATCAATGCTATTTGGGTTATTGTTGATAGATTAACCAAGTCTGCTCATTTCTTGCCGATACGGGAGACTTATTCCCTTGAACGTCTTGCTCAAATGTACGTAAATGAGATTGTAAGATTGCATGGCATGCCAGTATCCATAGTTTCGGATCGTGACCCAAGATTTACTTCAAGATTTTGGGTTAGCTTGCAAAAAGCTATGGGTACGGAGTTACGATTCAGTTCGGCATACCATCCTCAAACGGACGGACAATCAGAGAGGACTATTCAAACTCTTGAAGATTTATTAAGACTCTGTGTCCTAGACTTCAAGGGCAGTTGGGATAAATATTTACCATTGGTGGAATTCTCCTACAACAACAGTTATTAGGCAAGCATTGGTGTGGCCCCATTTGAAGCATTGTATGGACGAAAGTGTCGCTCTCCAGTATGTTGGGATGAGGTGGGTGAAGCAACATTGTTAGGACCCGAGTTAGTACGTATGACTACGGAGAAGATCCAAACGATTCGACAACGTATACAAATGGCACAAGATCGACAAAAGAGTTATGCGGATCTTCATCGAAAGGACGTAGAATTTAGTGTTGGGGATCATGTATTGTTGCGTGTTACCCCATGGAAGGGAGTTACAAGATTCGGGAAGAGAGGAAAGCTTAATCCACGATTTATTGGTCCGTTTCAAATTCTTGATCGAGTAGGTAATGTAGCCTATAGACTCGCGTTACCTCCAAGTATGTCTCGTGTTCATAATGTTTTTCATATATCTGTGCTTCGTAAATATGTGAAAGACCCGAACCACATCATTGAGTTAGAACCGGACGAGATAGCCGAAGATTTAACGTATGAGGAGGTACCTGTCAAGATCTTGGATAGGAAGGAGCATGTCCTACGCGCGAAGGTAATACCACAAGTTAAAGTTTTGTGGAGGAATCATGCTATAGAGGAAATGACCTGGGAGTTGGAAACGGAAATGAAAGCGAGGTATCCTCACCTTTTCGAAACACCAGGTACGTATGTCAATTTCGAGGACGAAATTTCATAAGGAGGGGAGGTTGTAAGACCCCAAATAATTAATAAATGAAATTTAATTTCCTTTAATTATTATTTTGAATAGTAAGGGTTGATTTGATTAATGAGGATAGTTATGGGTAAAATACACAAATATTTCAAAATAAGCAAGTGGTTATAAAATATTCATTATTGTCGGGGAATATTCGTTTGGTCGTGGAATATTCGTACTGTCGGGGAATATTCGTACGACGGCGCAGCCATGTGTGGGCCTCATAACGGAAAGCGATTGGAGGAAGAAAACGACAAATATAAGCTGTTTAAAAAATAACGGTGTAAATTGTTACCGTTAACACTGTTGGAATACCCGGTGGTTAAAATACAGTAATACGTGTTGTTGCACAGTAGCATACGGTATTGCACAGTATTTTGAATTATTGATCCTTACGTAAGAAGGCACTACTCAATAATTGCTACAGGAGTTACTGTTCATTACTTTATTGATTAAATAATTGCTGCGTTGATATTTATATTATTATTGTTTCAATAATTGTCACTGCATAGTATTTTCCATTATCAGATCAATAATTCATATTATTTGAATAGTATTATCAGATAACATTATTGGCAATGTCTAGAAAGTTCTGTCTAAGGAGAGGTTTGGTCACCTAATTGCGCGCCAGTAAGGAGAAATCCTTATTGGAAAGCCCCCTCTATCCTAGGAACGGCCTGGTTGTCAGTACTGTGATTCTGTAATATTATTTTTGAATAATTAATTATTGATTATTATGATAAAGAAAATATTTATTTTATGTGGATATAGATGGAGAAAATTTTTAATGTGACAATTGTTGAAAATTAATATTTTATCTTTTTCTGATAAAATAATTCATTTAAATATATTATTTTAATAATATATTAACGATGATATTTTTACAATGAATGTGAGATATATGAATATATGAGGAGGTAGAGTATTTTTGTGGCATTAAATGTTTAACATATATTTTGTGTGTCGGTGGACACAATTCTTGACCGAAAATTGATTGTAGACTGTAAAATCACTCGATTGTGGATTTCGGATAATTTCTGTTTGGAATTTGGAAAAACTTCCTTCTGCAAAGTTGTAGAGAATTGAAATTCCTATAAAAAGTCGCGAGATTCGAATTTTCTAATAAAAAGGCTATTTATTGTGAATTATTGAAGTTCCGGAGTTCCGAAATAATTGATTTTTGGAAGTTTTAATTATTATTTTCAACAAAAACGTTTTTCAAAGGTTGGTGGGCATCTTTAACATGTGTTTTATGGCTAAAATCAGATTCCTTGGTGGTTGGCTTGAATGTTTTGTAAATATTAATATTATATTAATTTAGTCTCCTTTGGCGTTCTAACATTTTCTTATAAATAGAGGGCTAAGTTAGAATTGAAAATCACACCAAAAATAAAGTTTTCTCTCTTTCTCTCTCTATATTATCGAGCGTATCCTTGTGAGTATACTTTGAGTGTTGCTATACGGTGCAAGTTTCTGTCAGCACTATATCGAAATTCAGTCAGAAGTACGGCTATTTTGAGGTAAGGGGTGTTATTTTCTTCTTAAATGATATTATTTTCTTCAATATCATTATGCCGAAATATTGGTGAACGTTTTTATCAAATTTGGAACTTTTTGTGCCGGAGTTACTATTCACGTATACGGCACTATTCACGTATACGGCACTATTCACGAATACGGCACTATTCACAGAAAAATTATTTTTTTCTTTTCGTCCAAAATATCTACTGTGGATACTAGCTTTGATTGTATCAATGTTTTGATCATTCTTGAATTTTACACCACTATGATTATTTTTGAGGTATTTTTGGACATGGATAAAACAAAGTACGAATCCTTAATCCTTAATCCTTAATCCTTGTCATTTTGTTTCACTGGATTCGATTCTTTAAAAATATTTTTTTAACATATTCAGTCTTAAATGATGTTACTATTGAATATCTTTGGCCTGTAGTGCAAAGATGAATGATTTCAGATGAATATCTTTGGCTCGTAGTGCAAAGATGAACATGTTTTTAGATGAACATGACCAACAGATGAATATCCTTGGCCTGTAGTGCAAGGATGAATATATGATTCAAGATGTGTATTGATTGATGTTACAGGGATAAAAATACTGTTGGTGGACTGTTAAATTCATAGACATTAGTAGATTTCATCCTCTACGTAACTCTTCTATGAATTAATATTTTCCGCTGCGAATATTGATTTAAAACTTGTTGTCTATTGTATTCTATTAGATTTTTTTCCCTGTTGAAGGCTAACGATAATTTGTTGTATATTATCTTAGTCATAATATCCTTTACTGAGCTAGTTGAGCTCACCCTTTTCCTTTTTGTTCCATTTTTCTTCTCAGGAGACGAGAATATAGCGAGTACGAGTCGGGGTATGAATTGATGGTCCTTGAGAGAGTTGTTTAGTAGTCCTCTCCATTTTTGTAAAATAATATATCAATAATTGTATTGAGGATATAGTTGGGTATGTATATTGTCTAGATGACAATGTTTGTATTCAAACTCATAGTTTATGGGTTGTAAAAGTTGTAGTTGTTTCTGTACCATGTATTTGGCGACTCAAAATGGGTTGGATGGAATGGACCTATTTTGGGGGCGTCACAGAATGTACTTTCTGTCCAACTGTTCTTGCAACTGCACCATCAACTCCTTCATCTCCACTGGCGCCATACGATACAGTGCCCCGGAAACTAGTGCTGCTCCTAGCACGATGTCTATTACAAACTCTATCTCCCTATTCTGCGGAAGACCCGGTAATTCTCTCGAAAATACATCGACAAATTCTCTCACTACAAATATTTGTTCCATGGTTGCTATCACTCTCTGGGTATCAACAACATGGCACATGTAACCTACACATCCTTTCCTCAGTAATTTCCTAGTTTGTGTCATGGTTAGACAACACGAACGTCCCGGTAATCTATTCCCATAAAATACTACCTGAGGTTGTTTTAACGTTTTAATGTTCACACATTTCTTTTGACAATCTATAATTGCCCCATGATTCACTAACCAATCCATTCTGAGAATTACGTCGAATTCTCCTAACTTTATCGGTGTCAAGTCTACCGATAATTTAAAACCCCGTATATCTACGCAACAACTCCTATGAACATCTTCAATGGGAATTATTTCTTTGTTTGCTACCTTAATATTTAAAGGTATAGGAACTTTTTGGGAAGTAACCCTAATCGTCTAGCAAAATCGCATGCTATAAACGAACAAGTAGCACCCAAATCAAACAGCACGTAAGCATTTATGTCGTTTATCAGAATAATACATATGACGACGTCCCCTGATGCAATTACATCTTGGACTGTCATGTTAAAGGTACGGCCCATCAGTCTACCCAGCTGCGCTAGTTCACTAATAGCTAACTTACCGCTATTAGTTCCCCGATTCCCGTCCGTCCCCTTCTTCGGGCAGTTATTTGCCATGTGGTCGATTGTCCCACACATAAAGCATCCGTGATTCTTATTCGGACTCGGACAGTTAGGCGTAATGTGCCCCTCCTGTCCACAGTCGTAATATACGACCTTCCCCTTGAGACAGACTCCTAAATGAGTCTTCCCACAGGTCTTGCAGGCCTCCATTCTCCTCTTCAGGTCTCTTTACTTCACTTCAGTATTCCCAGAGTTAAACACCTTCCTCTTTTAACCCTCGCCACTACCACTGGTTCCCTCAATCTTTACTCCCCCATCTACTTTCCCCTTACTCTTCTTGTCCTTGTGGTATTGACTAAGAGCCTCACTACGACCCTCGGCGATTATCGTCTTCTATAAAATGGTTCCGAAAGAAGTACTTTGGAACACCAAAATATGGTTATAGAGCCAGGGTTTCAAGCCCTGCTCAAACCGTCGCGCCTTCCTAACTTCGGTATCCACTTGTTGTAGAGTGAACCTTGTCAGTTCATTAAACTTGGCGGCATATTGGGGAACCAACATGTCCCCTAGTTTCAACTCCAGAAACCGCATCTCCATCTTCCCTTGCGTGCTCCTGGGAAAGTAGTTCTCGAAGAATATCTCCTTGAACCTCACCCATGTTAGATGCTCGATCCCGGCCCTAGCCTAATCGGCTTCCCACAAAAATTTGGCCTCTCCCTTCATCATATAGGTTACAAAAGCAACCTTTTGGGCCTCATCAACATTTCTATCACAAATGCCTTCTCTATTTCCTTAACCCACATTTGGGCTTCAATAGGGTCCGTAGTTCCTTTGAACTCCGGTGGACCCACACTCTTGAAATCCTTAAAGGTCATAGCTCAAGCTACTCCCGGATTTACGAGGATATTAGCCCCTATTCTATTAAAGGCAGCTGTTAACAGGTTAACAAACTCCTTCATCGGATTAACCAGACCTCCCTCCAGTTGATTAGCGTTAGCACCTTGATTACGTTGTACTCTTCTCGACTGCATTTTACTGATACAATAAACACATTTCATTATTATTCCTTTCTTTATTAGTTATCATCTAATATTAAACAATAAATCCAACATCCATTACTTATTGTTTTCCATAAAAAGGCTTATATTCATTCTTTGTAGTATAATACTACATCGGTTACATTACACAGCCTGAGCTGACTACATTACTTTCCCGCTATCGCTTTCCAAAAATTAGGATTTACAAAAGACTACCCTTCACTACACAAAGAGGGCTTTATGTCACTACTAATTATAAAATATTTATATACTGAAACTACTCTAGCTACTACTAGTCTACATCTACCTTAAGGCAATATTGAAATCTGCCTTGGCAAGATCGGCAATAATATCATGGTTGATAGTATGCCGCATCTGCCCCACCTCTACAGGATAACCACCTACCTGCTACTGGGAATCTGTGTGAGAACTCCTATGGATATAGGACATTCTCCCTATCTTCTGATGTAAGACCCCAAATTATTAATAAATGAAATTTATTTTCATCAATTTTTTATTTTGAAATAGTAAGGGTTGATTTGATTAATGTGGTTAGTTATGGGTAAAATGCGCAAATATTTTAAATAAGCAGTTGATTGTAAAATATTCATTGTTGTCGGGGAATATTCGTTTGGTCGTGGAATATTCGTACGACGACGCAATCTTTTGTGGGCCCCATAATGGAAAGCGATTGGATGAAGAAAACGACAAGTATAAGTTGTTTATAAATAACGGCGTAGTTGTTATCGTTAATACTGTTGGAATACCCGGTGATTAAAACACAGTAATACGCGTTGTTGCACAGTAGCACACGGTATTGCACCAATTATTGATTCTTACGTAAGAATGCACTACTCAATAATTGTTACAGTAATTACTGTTCAGTATTTTATTTTATTGATTCAATAATTGTTGCGTTGATTTTTTTATCTTACTGTTATTTCAATAATTGTCACTACACGGTATTTTTCATTATCGGAGCAATAATTCATATTATCTAAATAATATTATTAGATAACATTATTGGCAATGTCTAGAAAGTTCTGTCTAAGGAGAGGTTTGGTCACCTAATTGTGAGCCAGTAAGGAGAAATCTTTATTAGAAAGCCCCCTCTTTCCTGGGAACGGCCTGGTTGCCAGTACTGTGATTCTGTAATATTATTTGTGAATAATTAATTATTGATTTATATGATGATGAAAATATAAATTTTATGTGGATATAGATGGAGAAAATTTTTAAAGTGACAATTGTTGAAAATTGATATTTTATCTTTTCTGATAAAATAATCTTTTATTATATTATTATAATATAATAATGATGATATTTTTACAATAAATGTGGTATATATGAGTAAATGAGGAGGAGTATTTTTGTTGCAATAAATACTAAAAACATGTTAAACATGTTGGTGGACCCATTTCTTGACTAAAATTTGATTATAGCCTGTAAAATAGCACGTTTATGGATTTCGATCAATTTCTGTTTGGAATTTGGAAAAACTTTCTTCTGCAAAATTGTACAAAATTGAATTTCCTATAAAAATCCGCGAGAATCGAATTTTTTGATAAAAGGCTATTTATTATGAATTATTGAAGTTCTGAAGTTCCGAAATAATTGATTTTTGGGAGTTTTAGTTAATTATTTTGAGAAAAACATTTTTATTGTTTTTGGCACATGTGTGGCTGAAGTTTGGACCAGATTTGTGTGTGTAGGAAATTTGATTATATATATTATTATTATATTAAATTTTCTACTTTGGTGTTCTAAGCAATTTCCTATAAATAAGGTGCTTAGGTTAGAATTGAAAATCACACCAGAAACTAACGATTTCTCTCTCTTTTCTCTCTATAATATCGAGTGTATTTTGTGAGTATTATAGTACTTTGAGTATTGCTATACGGTGCAAGTTCTTTCAGCACTATATCTAATGAAGATAGTAGTTTGCATTCTCTACTTAACTCTTCTAATGAATTATTATTTCCGCTGTGAAGATTGATTTAAAATTGGTTGTCTATTGTATTCTATTAGATTTTTCCCTGTTGAGGACTAACGATAATTTGTTCTATATTATCTTAGTCATAATGTTCTTTACTGGGCTATTTGAGCTCACTATTTTCTTTGTAGTTCCATTTTTCTTCCCAGGAGGCGAGAATGTAGCAAGTACTAGTCGGGGTGTGGAATGATGGTTCTAGAAGTTATTCTAGTAGTCCTCACTATTCTGTAAAATAGTGTATTAATAATTATAATGAGGACTTATTTGAGTGTGGATATTGTCTAGATGACAATATTTGTATTTAAACTCACAGTTTTTATGTTGTATTAATAAAGTTGTAGTTGTTTCTGTACCATGTATTTTGACGACTCAGAATGGGTGTTGTATACCTATTTTGAGGGCGTCACAGTTGGTATTAGAGCTTAGGGATATGGTCTCTGGCGGAGATCGGGGAATAGTACTAGGAAGGGAGAGACGAGTTATCCTTCGCTAGTATGTCATACCTAAGCTTATTTGTTGGTCAGTCGAACTATATGGTTAATATGTGATATGTTAATTTGTTTAATTAACCCTTGTTTTATGGCAGTATTTAAGAATGGCAGCTGAGAATATTAACGGTGGAGTTAATGAGACCGTGGAAACACCTTTAATCACCACCCAGGGGAACGTGCAACAGGAAGTCAATATTCCACCTGTAAACAACATCACTGAGCAGATGATGAACGATGGTATGTTTAGGAACTTTCTAGAATTCATGTAAAATCAAACGAGAAAGACTACTATTCAAAATGCAGGTGGAAACACTGACAACTCACGGATGGTCACCGCTAAGCAGTTCAAGGAGTTAGTACCGCCAGAGTTTTTAGGAAAGCCAGAACCACTTACGGTAAAGACGTGGATAAAGCAGATCACTAAGATGTTTGATGTCTTGGGATGCTCAGAGGAGCAAAAGGTTCCTTTCGCCACTTTCATGTTACGAGGAGAAGCAGATTATTGGTGGGAATCCGTAAAGCGTACTCAGCCTACCGCACTGAAGATGTCTTGGGAGAAGTTCCTCGAATTGTTCAACGACAAGTACTTTTCTGAAAGTATTCGTCACATGAAGGAGGTAGAGTTCATCAAGCTGGAGCAAAATAATATGAACGTGTTGCAGTACGAAGCTAAGTTTGCCGAGTTGTCCCGATTTGCATCCCATTTGGTTTATAATGAGGAGAGAATGACACGAATGTTTCTGCGAGGTTTGAAACCCAAAATACGTCAATACCTCATTTCTCACAAACTTTGTTTATATTTAGATGTTGTAAATAGGGCTCAGTTATTGGAGAGTGATAATGAGTCGGCTCAACTGAAGAATAATGACCAACAACTCGATGATAATCGTACCGGTGGCGACGGTCATCGGAACAATGATAACCATCGTGGAGGAAATTATCTTGCCAGAAATGGTAACCACTTCAGTGGTGATCATGGCCAAGGTAATAGAAGAAATAACTCAAGTGGAAATTTCAAGAAGAGAAGATTTAACAATGACGGGAAGACGTCGGCACCAACACCAGCAACGAATTTTAGAGGAGGAGAAAGGCCACCAGTTAGATGCTACAGATGCGGAGAAGATGGACATATAAGTCCAAACTGTTCATAACCTTCCAAGGTATGTTATAATTATGGAAAAGAAGGTCATATCGCTCGAGATTGTATGGTAGCGAAACCCAGTTCAGCAGGGATGGTGACTCAAAAGGTTGTCCCGGACAAGTCGAAGTCATCGATTCTTGGAAGAGAGTTTTTCGTGACTTCTCAAAAAGCGAGTAACCCGAACGAAGTTAGCACGGGTTAGTTAATTATAAATTTTTGCGAAATTATACCTTATTAGATACCGGTTCTACCCATTCATTTATCTCTCCAGCTTATACTCAACGTTAAAACTTGACTCTGGAGAAAATTAGACTTTGACTTATTTGTTGAAACTCCGTTAGGAGAAACTTTCGTTACATCCGCTGTTTATAAATCTTGTTTGATCCAAGTTGGCACCATCACATTACCTGCTGACCTTATTTCTTTAAAAATTCTTGCATTTGATGTGACCTTAGGGATTGATTGGTCAACCACTCATCATGCTAAAATTGATTGCTTTTGTAAGGTTGTTAGTTTTCATATTCCTAAGCAACCTGTTATTCGAATTTAAGAAACCAAACCATTGAAGTCAAACCTTTTATATCAAGCCGTAAAGTCATTCGTTTATTGAAAAACAGATGTCAAGATTTCTTAGCCATGTTATGGACTTGAACAAAAATACGTCAGATTTGAATGATATTTCTGTTGTTAGTAAATTTCCTGACGTATTTCTTGAAAAATTTCTTGGCCTACTCCCAAAGTGTGATATTGAATTTTGTATCGACTTTGAACCCGGTACAAAACCCAATTCTAAAATCTCATGGCTCCTATTGAACTTCAGGAGTTAAAAATTCAACTATAGAATTTGGTACCCGAGCCTTTATCTGGTGACTTCCTTTGTGGAATGCACCGAAGCCAGACTCTCCGTAGGGGATGCCATATTTGTGCGGTAGTAAACTGATAGGTGTCATTGTGACGTGCTATCCAAGATTGGGATATGAGTCACAGTTGAGAGCAACCTAAGTTAGTAATTGAAATACGTAGTTTTCTATGCTTAGCTGGTTATTATCGAAGATTTTGTGGAAAGATTTTCTCGAATCGCTACTCCATTAACGCAGCTAACTCTTAGAGATACAAAATTCGAATGGAGCAAGGAATGTGGGAAGAGCTTCGAAGAACTCAATAGGAGACTCATTTTGGCACGTGTTCTGACCATACCTTCTTGAAAAAGTGAACGTGGTAGCTGGCGTGTTGAGTAAAAGATCCTATATGAGTACGAATGTGATATTGTCAAAGACCCATTTCATATAACTTACAAATGATAGATATAGAGTTAAAGACTCTAGGGACTCACGTGATGATATACAAGTAGAACCGACTTTAATCGATAAAGTTAAAAACGTTCAAGCTACCCCCCGAAGTTGATGAATATGAAGAAGGAGGTACAAGAAGTTGTTATTCCAAAAGCGAGAATTGGCGAGGTGAGGAAAGCTCAAACCTTTGATTTATTAGTCCATTTAAAATCCTAGATCGAATAGGAACTGTGGCCTATAGACTCGTTTTACCGCCAAGTATGACGCGTGTTCATAACGTTTTTCATGTATCGATGTTACGTAAATATGTGGATGATCTGAACCATGTCATTGAGTTAGAACATGACGAGATAGCTGAAGACTTAACGTATGAAGAGGTACCTGTTAAGATTTTGGATAGGAAGGAGCATGTCCTACGTACGAAGGTCATACCACAAGTTAAAGTTTTGTGGAGAAACCATGCTTTTGAGGAAATGACCTGGGAGTTGGAAACGGAAATAAAAGCGAGGTATCCTCATCTTTTTGAAACACCAGGTACGTACGTCAATTTCGAAGACGAAATTTCATAAGGAGGGGAGGTTGTAAGACCCAAAATTATTAATAAATGAAATTTATTTTCCTCTATTTATTATTTTGAAATAGTAAGGGTTGATTTGATTAATGTGGTTAGTTATGGCTAAAATGCGCAAATATTTTAAATAAGCAGGTGGTTATAAAATATTCATTGTTATCGGGGAATATTCGTTTGGTCGTGGAATATTATTGCTGTCGGGGAATATTCGTACGACGGCGCAGTCTTTTGTGGGCCCCATAATGGAAAGCGATTAGATGAAGAAAACGACAAGTATAAGTTGTTTATAAATAATGGCGTAGTTGTTACCATTAATACTGTTGGAATACCCGGTGGTTAAAACACAGTAATACGCGTTGTTGCACAATGGCACACAGTATTGCACCAATTATTGATTCTTACGTAAGAAGGCACTACTCAATAATTATTACAGTAATTACTGTTCAGTATTTTATTTTATTGATTCAATAATTGCTGCGTTGATTTTTTTATATTACTATTATTTCAATAATTGTCACTACACAATATTTTTCATTATCGGAGCAATAATTCATGTTATATGAATAATATTATTAGATAACATTATTGGCAACGTCTAGAAAGTTCTGTCTAAGGAGAGGTTTGGTCACCTAATTGCGCGCCAGTAAGGAGAAATCTTTATTGGAAAGCCCCCTCTTTCCTGGGAACGGCCTGATTACCAGTACTATGATTCTGTAATATTATTTGTGAATAATTAATTATTGATTTATATGATGATGAAAATATTGATTTTATTTGGATATAGATGGAGAAAATTTTTAAAGTGACAATTGTTGAAAATTGATATTTTATCTTTTCTAATAAAATAATATTTTATTATATTATTATAATATAATAATAATGATATTTTTACAATGAATGTGGTATATATGAATAAATGAGGAGGAGTATTTTTGTTGCAATAAATACTAAAAACATGTTAAACATGTTGGTGGACCCATTTCTTGACTAAAATTTGATTATAGCTTGTAAAATCGCCCGTTTATGGATTTCGGTCAATTTTTGTTTGGAATTTGGAAAAACTTTCTTCTGCAAAGTTGTACAAAATTGAATTTCCTATAAAAATTCGCGAGATTCAAATATTCTGATAAAAGGGCTATTTATTATGAATTATTGAAGTTCCGAAATAATTGATTTTTGGGAGTTTTAGTTAATTATTTTGAGAAAAATGTTTTTATTGTTTTTGGCACATGTGTGGCTGAAGTTTGGACTAGATTTGTGTGCGTAGGAAATTTGATTATATATATTATTATTATATTAAATTTTCTACTTTGGTGTTCTAAGCAATTTCCTATAAATAGGGTGCTTAGGTTAGAATTGAAAATCACACCAGAAATTAAATATTTCTCTTTTTCTCTCTCTATAATATCGAGCGTATTTTGTGAATATTTTAGTACTTTGAGTATTGCTTTACGGTGCAAGTTCTTTCAGCACTATATCCAGTATTCCAGTCAGAAGTACTATTTTTGTGAGGTAAAGGATTTTATTTTCTTCTCAAATGATATTATTTCTTCAATATCATTATGCTGAAATATTGGTTGGAATTTTTTATCAAATTTGGAACTTTTTCATGTCGGGGTTACTATTCATGAGTTACTATTTATGAGTTACTATTCATGAGTTACTATTCACGAGTTACTATTCATGAGTTACTATTCACGAGTTACTATTCACGAGTACTATTCACGAAGCATGATGATGCTTTTTGTGAAATTTTTAACTTTTGGTGTCGGAGTTACTATTCACGTATACGGCACTATTCACGTATACGGCACTATTCACGAATACGACACTATTCACCGAAAAATGAAATTTCTTCTTTTTGTCCAAAATATCTATTCTGGATACTAGCTTTGATTGTATCCATGTTTTAATCATTCTTGAATTTTACTCCACTATGATTATCTATGAGGTATTTTTGGACATGAAATAGCTGAAATACGAATCCTTAATATTTGTTCTTTTGCTTCACTGGATTCATTTTCTTTGAAATATTTTTCATCATCCTCAGTCCTAAATGATGATATTACTGAATATCTTTGGCCTGTAGTGCAAAGATGAATGATTTTTTGATTAATATCTTTGGCCCGTAGTGCAAAGATGAACAGGTGTTGAGATGAACATGACCGACTGATTTATATATTTGGCCTGTAGTACAAAGATAAACAGGTGTTTAGATGAACATGACCTACTGATGAATATCTTTGGCCTGTTGTGCAAAGATGAATATTTAATTCCAGATATATATTGATTGATGTTACAGGGATAAAATATTGACGATGAACTTTTAAATTCATATATAGAAGATAGTAGTTTGCATTCTCTACTTAACTCTTCTAATGAATTATTATTTCCGCTGCGAAGATTGATTTAAAACTGGTTGTCTATTGTATTCTATTAGATTTTTCCCTGTTGTGGACTAACGATAATTTGTTCTATATTATCTTAGTCATAATGTTCTTTACTGGGCTAGTTGAGCTCACCATTTTCTTTGTTGTTCCAATTTTCTTCTCAGGAGGCGAGAATGTAGCAAGTACTAGTCGGGGTGTGGAATGATGGTTCTAGAAGTTGTTCTAGCAGTCCTCACTATTCTGTAAAATAGTGTGTTAATAATTATAATGAGGACTTATTTGATTGTGGATATTGTCTAGATGACAATATTTGTATTTAAACTCACAGTTTTTATGTTGTATTAATAAAGTTGTAGTTGTTTCTGTACCATGTATTTTGATGACTCAGAATTGGTGTTGTATACCTATTTTGGGGGTGTCACATCTGATGTTTGGTCTTTAGCTCCTCCTTGAGCTCAAATACCTCATGTTTTAGCTCGTGGACTTTGTCCTTAGCCAAAATCCTCTCATCATGTTCTTGCTCCCACATGGACTCGACATCAGTCTTGTCCTCTATAACAGTTTGGAGCTCTGCCTTCAGCTCCTTGATCTCCTGACAGTAATGAATATTTCTATCCAATACTGACATGAATAGAGACATCATCGACCCCCCAGGAGCTATCTCCGATGCTATATCTACTGGATTAAAAGAAATTGTCTCCACTTCCTCCTCTATCATCCCATCGAATACTGACATGTAGTCAGCAACATCTGAGTCTCCAGACTCAATAATCACTACATCCGGATCTGCTGCTATGGGGTTCGGTAAAACCTCTACTTGGTTCATCGATTCTTCACTAATGGCTTAACCATCTACATACATTCCGTTTACTCTTGACATCTACACAAAACAATTAAGTTGATTAGTACACGTCAGTAGAATAATAAAACACATAACATAATCATAATGCATTTTTATAACGTTATTTTCTTCTTGTACTTCTTTGACTTCTCTTAAGGTTATGACTTAAGGTTTTTAAATCCCCCCCTTAAGTTTTATAACCTAATGCTTTGATACCAACCTGTGACTCCCCCAAATTCGGGTATCTTCCAACCCGATAGATGGTGCTACACGGTACTACAATTCACACATACATTCAATTGAAAAGTCTCAAAAGAACGAATATGTCTTCTATATATTAGAAATAATATTACATTCCCCCAGGTTCTTTATAACCCATACATTTGTTCTTGCCATAATATCAAATATATTACAATCGTTCACCTATACTATTACATAAGAACTCTAAGGATTTGTCTTCGCCTTGCCTTTATCCTTGACAGAGCCTTCGGTCCGTTCAATCTTAGCTGTGTTCATATGGTTCAAACAAGAGTGAGCATGACTAGCTCAACAAGTACTACAATTCTAATAAACAACATGCTTGAAACATAGAACTCGTATATCTTTAATAACTGAACAATAGTTACGAAGTACAATCGATAATTCAAAATAGCACTTCTTTTCATTCAAAATGTTTTACAATAACAATATACAGTAAACATCAGTTCCAGTCCAAGACCTTGAGCATTTCATAAGTTCTTTTGAAAAGGACATCCCAGCACTAAGTCCTTAAGTCCGACATTACTTACGAGCACGTCTAGATGATCAGCCTATAGTACTCTATGTTGATCAACACTACATTCATTAAACGTGTATACGTTTAAGTTGTGGCAACCTCACGTGCCTGTTGTTAAATGACAAAAACATTTTTAGCATACTCGGTCTTCGATTGAAAATCACACCAATATAGCTCGGTAAACATTAATTATGCTTGACAGAATCATAATATAAGTCTAGCCGAAAGAATTGGCTTTAAATTCATCATTCAAGACTTCATGCGAAAGAATACATGAATCACAAAGCTTGTCCAGACTGAATTGGAACAAAGGTTAGAATACTTGCCTTCAGCGTCTGCTTACTGATTATCACACGTACACTTTAAGTTTCTAAGTCTCTACAATACATGATCATATAACGTACCATATTAGGTCATATGTAATCAATTAAGTATACTACTATATCTTACCCTTCATCTCAATCTAAATCCTGACTTAGATCTGTTATTTATGGGTTCCAGCTTTTCATTACGTTCACATTCAATTGATTATTAACTTTTAATCATCATACATTAAGTGTCTAACAATGACTTAACAATGTTATGATTATACCTTAGTTCATTACTAATAAATTCTCTTTCATTCTATATCTGTAAACATTCTTGTTTACCAAAACTCTAGGACTGGCGTTGCGGCGACGGTCATAGCTCTTCAACTCGTGCTGCGGCGCGGGTTAAAAGTACCTGACATCCAGAATTGGCGCTGCAGCGCCACACTTAACTCTTCATCTCGCGCTGTGGCGCGATTTAGCAGTATGCCCTGACATTATTACGGTGCTGTTGTGCCACCCATTTGGCCTTGGGTTGGCACCGCGGCGCCAACTCTGTCCCTCAGATAATTTACAAAATTTGAAAATCTTACGAAACTCCCGGATTCATAACTTCTTCATTATAAGTACGAATTGGCTCGTTCAAAAGCCTAAGGTTCACAAATTACATACTCTATGCGCTTATGCAAGAATTTTATCTATTTAACTTCGTTTGCTAAAATTTCAACTATTAGTTCATTTTTAACGAAAACGATAAACTATCGTGAATGTTCAACGCTCTTTTCTTCGATCTAAGTAGGAATTCGGTAATTTTCGAATCCGCAACTCTATAATGCCAAATATGACGTGTCTCCATCAAAAACCAACATTTCTGATTTGAAACATAAAATACGACTTCCATTCTGAGAATTTCACGAATTCGATGATTATCGTCCAATCGTGTGAATTCGGGCGAAAACTCATTATTAATCATTCTAAAAGGATATTAATCAATCATATAAATATTTCAAGTTACTTATTACACCAACTTATTATCAAAGTAGGTTTTGACTTATTCTCATAAGTCAATGACTTATTTAACTTATGAACTACAATTCTCATGCTTATTACTTACTATGAACTTAAGTCCATCAATCAATGTTCTCATACTATATTGAACATACTAACATCATATGACAAACATATGATAAGTTTTGTACAAGTTTATCAACTTATTTAGGTTCAAGTTTCTTATTCAACTTATTCGGCTTAAGTTCATTCATCAATGACTTCTTATATGTTCTTAGCATACAATCATACTTCTCTTATCACCCTATAATGATAGAGATGAATATATATTAGACAAGAGTCTTACCCTAGAAACAATTTTACTTCTCTTCTCTTTGGAAACTAGCAAAGAACTTTTGACTTATTCTTGACTTATGTGGCTTATTCTCTCTAATTAATAAGTTACGTAACTTGAGAGGAGTTGAGAGGAATTTTAATCAAGCAATTAAATGAATTGAGACCTCTCTATTTATAGGCAACCCAAAGTTAGGGTAGAATGGTCAATTAGGCATTGCACCTCCTCAACTAACCTCCTTAATCCCACCTCCTTACTATTCGTTACTTTACAACTAAGTTAACTTGTCTAGCACTCATTTTTCTTGCTTATCACAACACTTAATCACCACACAAAATGCTTTCCCATCAAGACTACCCACATTAACATGGTTTGCTCCACGTCAAACATCTTACTAACACAAAATAATATTAAATAATATTGTTTTATTCATTATTAAAAGTATTTACAAAATGTTCTATTTTCTAGGGCGTTACAATTACCTTCACATCTGTACCAATTACTTGACATAGGATAGCGTTAACATTTCTATATGGAAATATATGAATACAAATCAATCTATATCTAACGAGTAGTCTAGCCGAGTTAAAACTGGCATTAACCCTTTCTTTAAAACCAGTCATGCAATTCAGTACAATGAATCACATAAAACTTGACTAACTTGAAAGTTAGACAAGCGTTAAGAAAACTTGCCTTTCAGCATCTTCAAATTACTTAATCGACTGACCACAGCCTTTACAGATTCTACATGACATATTCACATAACACACTTTAATTAGCTATCAAACAATTACTCACATTGTTTCTACCAACTTCTTTCTCTTATACGTCATAGTTAACTTTATTTCATAATAAAGCCAATCTGACTTATTACCCTTCGTCCCATCTTTTTAACCAACTTACATTTATTAATCGGACTCTATCATCATTGGTGAAGTACCAATGTTGCTCACCGATTATAGTTCATTGACAACATGTTGTGTTCTTCGTTCATAAGTTAATAACACGCGTTCAATTCCTAAATTTCATTATCATATATCTTAGTATAGGTAACATAGGAATAGTTTTAGTACACTCATTAGGTGTATAAACTTAACTAAGATAGATCCCTAAACAATTACAGTTTAAAGCTAAGTTATCTAACAAAAAGTCTGCCTCGGCGCCGCTGTGTGACTTCCCTATACAAGACTGGCACTGCGGTGCTAGTTTCTAGTACCCATGTCCCGATCTCGGTGTTGCGGCACGAGACTTCCTTAAACCAGTGGCGTTGGGCGCCACTTTCCAGTAGCCCCTAACACTGTGCCGCTGGTACTTTAAAGAACTTTCTGGCGCCGCAGCCCCAGACCTCAGCACTAGAAAAATTCAACAGATAAAAATTTTGGTGAGTTTCCCAGGTTCATAACTTCTTCGTTATAAGTCCGACTTAGTCCGTTCAAAAGCCTACACGTCATAAATGACATACTCTATGCGTTCATATAAGAATTCGACACTTTCGAATCCGTTAACTCAAAATTCACTATTAAATTCATTTTAAACGTTCGTTAACGTTAATGAGCATTCAATGCTCGTTTTCTTCGTTTTAAGTTAGAATCCGACTATTCCTGAGTCCGACTCTTAAATACCCTATCTCATATGTTGACATTGAAAAACAATGTTTTCAAGTCCCACGGAAACTTCCGACTACTAATCTAGAATTTCTACGTTTTCGACGTTTAATGTCTAATTATGTAAAATTCGTCATAACTTCGTTACTAATGTTCTAAAGCCAAATCACATGGAATACTCCATGGATTTCATATCAACATCCTAACCAAGCAAGATGCACATATTTAAGTATTAATGGAGGTCAACTGTTTATCAACAATCAACCTCAACAATCAATATTTCCATGATTAAACCCTATACCAACCTTATGATTTCTATGTCTTCATGACTTATAAATATTTTATCTATAACAAGTCATCCTTATTCCACCATAATAGACATACACCACCCATTTATAATTCTTCTTTCCTAAAGAAATCAAAAACAGATGGAACTAATATTAAGGAATATTACCTTAAGAATTTCTTTGGTATTCTTGAAAAACTCTAAGGTAAAGCTTCAAAGTATATAGTTTGCTTGAGTTTATCTATTTCTCTCTCCCAAAATATAGGTTGGCAACTTGAAAAAACTTCAAATGATCAACTCTAGCTTTCTGTTTATAAGCAATTGAAATGGAGGGTAAAACAGGCTTTATCCCCCACCTCCTTACTATTCCACACTTTGTCACCAAGTATAATACTTGGTGACCAAATGATTTTCTTGCCTTGCACACCAAGTGGCCGGCCCACCATGCCCATGGGTCATCCCCATGGGTTTCCCCATGGGTATTACCCATTCGGTGACCCACTGGTTCAATCCACGGTTCGGTTTTCTTGGATCGGGCTTAATCATTCTAATATTGGGCTTTAGCTTGGGCTTAACTAATTATTTCATTGGGCTTACCTATTTAATTTTTTGGACTAGACATAATCCAAATCAAATGAGTTCACATTAAGTCTTAACCTAATTCCATAATATCAATCGTATTCTACACGTATAATTTACGTATTCTTTCCGTATAATACTCGTACGATAATCGTATTGTACTTCGTATTAACTCGTCATATTATACATTGATACTAAATAGTATCATACTAGTATAACACGTTTTATCATTATCAAAACTCCTTCTACACATCTCATTTCCTTCTCGAAAATCATTCTAATCAACCCTTAGGTTTTAAGACCACAAGCGAAAACTTTGTTTGCCATAAATGAAATATTATTAGATATTTAATCTTATCTTAATATTCTATCATTACGCGTTTCTCGGAATTTCAAAATAAATTCCCGAGCAGAAATGAATGAATAGTGTTTTACAGGAATTTCTCGAAAAACATTTATTTTTTTCTTGGAAATTCTAAACAATTAATTCTAGCATGTAGCACTATTACTAACCATATAAGTACATTCTAGGTCATAGAACGACCTTCACATAGCTTACTCACAAAAATAAATCAATTAAATTCATTTAATTCACATAATCAAATAAAAATTTAATTATCATAAAGATCCGATTTTCTCAGGTGTTACGATATATATTAATTTGGTAACTGATAAATTGAATAGGGGTAATTAGTAGGCGTCGATTTTTTTTGAATGGTCGTACGTTGGTTTTATTTTGTTTTTTTACGTATAGAGTATTGGCTTATTGATAACTAACAAAAGAAAAGAAGAAAAGAGTTCTCAGAAGGTTACAGAGAGTTTAGAGAGAGACTTGTCAGTGTTTGAGAAAGACTGGTGAGAGAATTGTCTGCAATCAGTAGGGATTTCTTAAGCAATAAAAGGTATGATTATAAACTTATTATATATATATATATATACAGAGCCGTTCAGAAATGGCCCTATTCCACGGACCAAATAAAAAAGGAAGAAAAAAGACTCGTGCTCACAAATAAAAAAGGGGGGAAGAAACGCGGGTCACAGCCGGGTAAAAAACCTAATTGAAGAACGCCATTCTCTCTCCCCATATGCATAAGATACTGTTCCATCTTCTTCCCTCCCTCTCTCACATGATAAAGTAGTAGACGGAAGAGCTCATCGGAAGCAGGGGCAAACAGATTGCTTTGTATAAGGATATCTTCACTATTAACAGTATAAGGATATCTTCACTATTGACGATGATTGCTTTGTAAGATCCCTATTCTTTAGTACCCTTTTAAGAATTATTTTGTTTTTGCTAAGTTGTTTTGATTTGGGTTTTGGGTTTTAGAGTTTGATTTTATGTTATATTTGTTCAATTTTAGTGGGGAAGTGCTGAATTTTCGTGGGGTTTAGAGTTTTATTTTGAGAAATTTGGTTTTGATTCGTTTGATTTATGGATATTGTTAAAGTTTTGTTTTTTCAACTTGGTTTGACTTTGGGAGTAGGATTGTGGGATTTTTCTTTTTGGTACAATGAGATTAAGGAAGAATTCTACTCTCTCATATTTTGTTCAATTTAGAGAAACCAACCGAACACTTATTGGATGGCTCTTGAAATTTACCTCTCAAGAAAGCCAAATTGTTAACAATTTCTATTCAAAACTACAACACTTAAACCAGACTTGTTTATGAGGTCCCCAAAATAGGTATACATCACCAATTTTGAGTCGTCAATAACATGGTACAGAAACAACTACAACTTTATTAATACAACATGAAAACTGTGAGTTTAAATACAAATATTGTCGTCTAGACAATATTCACACCCAAATAAGTCCTCATTACAATTATTGGTACATTATTTTACAAAAATGGTGAGGACTACTAAAACAACTTTCTATAATCATCATTCCACACCCCGACTAGAACTCGCTACATTCTCGCCTCTTGAGAAGAAAAATGGAAGAAAAAGGAAAGGGGTGAGCTCAAATAGCCCAGTAAAGAATATTATGACTACGATAATATAGAACAAATTATCATTAGTCTTCAATAGGGAAAAATCTGATAAAATACAATAGACAACAAGTTTCAGATCAATATTTACAGCAGAAATAATAATTCATAGAAGAGTTACGTATAGAATGAAATCTACTATTATCTATGAATGTAAAAGTCCATTATCAATAATTTATCCCTGTAACATCAATCAATACTCATCTTGAATCAAATATCCATCTTTACAATGCAGGCCAAAGATATTCATCAGTTGGTCATGTTCATCTCAACAGCAGTTCATCTTTGCACTATGGGCCAAAGATATTCATAAGAAAATCATTAATCTTTGCATTGAAGGCTAAAGATATTCAGTAATATCATTATTTAGGACTGAGGATGATGAAAAATATTTTAAAGAAAATGAATCCAGTGAAACAAGAGAACAAATATTAAGGATTCGTACTATTCTCGCATTCCTTGCTCCATACAAATATTAAAGATAACAAATCCATCTGAACCAGATGGTATTGTCAGAACGGGTGCCGAAATGAGTCTCCTCTTGAGCTCTTGGAAACTCTTCTCGCATTCCTCGCTCCATACGAATTTTGTATCTTTCCGAGTCAGCTAAGTTAACGAAGTAGCAATTCGAGAAAATTATTCCACGAATCTCCGATAATAACCAGCTAAGCCCAAAAAGCTATGTACTTCGGTTACCGACTTCGGTTGCTCCCAACTTTGTATTGCCTCAATCTTTGTCGGGTCAACAGATACTCCATGTTTTGACACCACGTGCCCAAGGAATGCTACTTCCTCAAGCCAGAATTCGCATTTTTTCAACATGGCATATAGCTTATTTTCACAAAGCCTTTGGAGTACTAGCTTCAAATGGTGCTCATGATCTTCACGGCTTTTGGAATATATGAGGATGCCATCAACAAAGACAACAAAGAACTGATCCAAATAATCCTTGAATACTCGGTTCATCATATCCATGAAAGTCGCAGGAGCATTAGTCAATCCAAAAGACATGACTAAGAATTCATAATGCTCGTACCGAGTTCTGAAGGCAGTCTTTGGAATATTCTCAATTCTAATCTTCAGCTGATGATATCCAGAACGAAGATCGATCTTTGTAAAGAATTGTGCTCCTAGCAACTGGTCAAACATGTCATCAATACGAGGTAACGGATACCTATTCTTGATGGTGACATGTTTCAATTCTCGATAGTCAATACAAAGTCGCATACTCCCGTCTTTCTTCTTTACAAATAAAATAGGAGCACCCCAAGGAGATGTACTAGGACGAATGAAATCGATGTCCAACAATTCCTGTAGTTGGACTTTTAACTCCTAAAGTTCAATAGGAGCCATTCGATTTGGGGTTTTAGAAATGAGCTTTGTACTAGGTTCAAGATCAATAAAGAATTCAACTTCACGTTCTGGGGGTAGACCGATAACTTCTTCAGGAAATACGTCAGGAAATTTACTAACAACAGGAATATTATTCAAATCTGGTGTGTCTTTATTCAAATCCATAACATGGGCTAAGAAAGCTTGACATCCATTTTTCAATAAACAAATAGCTTTATGACTAGATATGACAATGATGGATTTTAATGGTTTAGTTGCTTGAATTCGTACAACAGGTTGGTTAGGGATATGAAAACTAACAACCTTATGAATATAATCAATTTTGGCATGATGAGTAGTTAACCAATCAATCCCTAAAATCACATCAAAAGCATGTATCTTTAAAGAGATAAGGTCAACAGGTAATGTGATGGTGGCAACTTGGATCAAACAAGATTTATAAACAGTGGATGTGATGAAAGTTTCTCCTAACGGAGTCTCCACAGATAAATTAAAGTCTAATTTCCCCGGAGTTAAGTTTAAACGTTGAGCACAAGCAAGAGAGATAAATGAATGGGTAGCACCGGTATCAAGTAAGGTATAAACTTCGCAAGAATTTATGATTAGCTTACCCGTGATCACCTCATTTGGGTTCCTCGTATTTTGACCAGTCACGACAAACGCTCTTCTAGGAACCGTTGACTTTGACTTTTCTGGGACAGCCTTTTGAGTCACCGTCCCCCCCTGGACTTGGTTTCGCTACCGTACAATCTCGAGCGATATGTCCTTCTTTTCCATAATTATAGCATACCTTGAACTGTTGTGGACAGTTTTGGCTAATATGTTCTTTTTTTCAGTATTTATAGCATACGACCAGTGGTCGTTCTCCTCCCTTAGAACCAGTTAATGCTGGCGCTGGCGTCTTCACATGGTCGTTGTTGAATCTCCTCTTTTTAAAATCTCCTCCCGATTCGCTTCTTCTATTCTCATGGCCATGATTACCACCAGAGTGGTTACCGCCTTTGTTCATATTCTTCTTTCTCCGCTGGTTATCGTTGTTCTGATGACTGCTGTCACCAGTATGATCCTGGTTATAGTCCCTCGGTTGAACGTACTCGTTATCTCGCTCTAACAATTAAGCCATGTTGACAACATCTGAATAAACAAAAAATTTATAAGAAATGAGATACTGACGTATGTCGGGTTTCAAACCTCTCAGAAACATTCGCGTCATACGTTCCTCATTCTCCACCAAATGAGGTGCAAACCTAGATAACTTTGCAAACTTTGCCTCGTACTGGGACACCATCATGTTATTTTGTTTCAGTCTAATGAACTCCACTTCCTTCATATGACGAATACTTTCAGGAAAATACTTGTCATTGAAAAGTTTCTGAAACGTCTCCCAAGACATGCTGAGTGCGGCTGTATGGGTTCGCTTCACAGATTTCCACCAGTAATCTGCCTCATTACGGAACATAAAGGTGGCGAATGGAACCTTCTGTTCCTCCGTGCATCCCAAGCCGTCGAATATCTTGGTGATTTGTTTGACCCACGTTTCTGCCTTAATCGGATCTGGCATTCCCCAGAATTTTGGTGGTCCCAACTCTTTGAACTGCTTGGCTGTGACAAACCGTGCGTTGTTATAATTTCCATCTGTATTTTGTACATGAGTCTCCCTCGTCTAATTTTGCATGAACTTCAAAAAGCTTCTAAACATCCCGTCATTCATCATCTGAACAGTGGTGTTGTTCACAGGAGGAACATTGCCAGCCTATTGCACGTTCTCCTCGTTGGTGAGTAAAGGTGTTTCCACGGTCTCATTTACTCCACTGTTAACATTCTCAGTCGACATTCTCAAATACTACCATAAAACAAGGGTTAATTAAGGAAATCAGCATATCACATAATATCTCTATATACTAACCAACTAACAAATAAGCTTAGGTAAGACACACTAGCGAAGGATTTACTCGTCTCTCCCCTCCTAGTTCTATTCACCGATCTCCGCCAGAGATCATATCCCTAAGCTCTGATACCAACTGTGACACCCCCAAAATAGGTATACATCACCCATTTTGAGTCGTCAATAACATAGTACAGAAACAACTACAACTTTATTAATACAACATGAAAACTGTGACTTTAAATATAAATATTGCCGTCTAGACAATATTCATACCCAAATAAGTCCTCATTATAATTATTGGTACATTATTTTACAAAAATGGTGAGGACTACTAAAACAACTTTCTAGAATCATCATTCCACACCCCGACTAGAACTCGCTACATTCTCGCCTCCTGAGAAGAAAAATGGAACAAAAAGGAAAAGGGTGAGCTCAACTAGCCCAGTAAAAAATATTATGACTAAGATAATATAGAACAAATTATTGTTAGTCTTCAACAGGGAAAAATCTGATAAAATACAATAGACAACAAGTTTCAGATCAATATTTGTAGTGGAAATAATAATTCATAGATGAGTTACGTAGAGAATGAAATCTACTATTATCTATGAATTTAAAAGTCCATTATCAATATTTTATCCCTGTAACATCAATCAATATTCATCTTAAATCAAATATTCATCTTTGCACTACAGGCCAAAGATATTCATCAGTTGGTCATGTTCATCTCAACATCCGTTCATCTTTGCACTACGGGCCAAAGATATTCATAAGAAAATCATTAATCTTTGAACTACAGGCCAAAGATATTCAGTAATATCATCATTTAGGACTGAGGATGATGAAAAATATTTTAAAAAAAACGAATCCAGTGAAACAAAAGAACAAATATTAAGGATTCGTAGTTTAAACAGTCCAAGTTCAAAAATACTTCATTAATAATCATTGTGAAGTAAAATTCACGAATGATTAAAACATGGATACAATCAAAGCTAGTATCCATAATAGATATTTTGGACAAAAAAATGAAAATTTAATTTTTCTATGAATAGTTCCGTATATGTGAATAGTAAACCTAACACAAAAAATTTCAAATTTGATGAAAAGTTCAGATCAATACTTCGGCATAATGATATTGAAAGAAATTATATCATATATGAGAAAATAACATCCCTTACCTCGAAAAGACAGTACTTCTAACTAGAATACTAGATATAGTGCTGAAGGGAACTTGCACCGTATAGCAACACTCAAAGTATCAAAATACTCACAAGAATATGCTCGATAATATAGAGAGAGAAAGAGAGAGAAAACTTTAGTTTCTGGTGTGATTTTCAATTCTAACCTAAACACCCTATTTATAGGAAAATGCTTAGAACACCTAAGCAGAAAATTTAATATAATAATATTATTTTTACTCAACATTCCTACTGTGACACCCCCAAATCTGGTACTTCCGTTTCCATAGGATTTGATGTTCACTGTACAAGCATCATCTATCTATCTACCCATAAATAAATTTCAAAGCATGCAATAGGTAAAATAAATAATAAATCTTTCCCCTTATGGGGTTACATCAACTCAGTAATAAATAAATCCCAGGTTACTCTAACCTTAAAACATCTGTGCGGAAAACATAAACAAATAAGTCTTAGTAACATCAATTCTAATTACATCACATAACCACATTAATAAAATAGTCTTCATTACTTGCTAGCTTGCCTTTGCCCTTGCCCTTACTAGTGGAAGGTTCGTCTGCTCTTTCGTTCTTAACTACAATGTTATTATTACGCAAGAATGACCACGATTGCCCACAAGTATAACAATATAACAATGAATAATAACATGCGAGAGAAATAATAACTTCGGATATAAAAGCTCAACTTTTGAATCAAGAATGAATAACAAGAATCAAAAGAATTTCTGAGGATCATAAGACCTTGAACTATATCCTAGGTTGTCAAGTATTTTTACTTGAAACCTTTAACAGTCATAAGACTATGGACTCTCCTTCTCGTACTTAGGGGGATCAGCCCTTAGTACCATACTGTGCACAATATCTTAACGCTAAAGCGTAAATAATCCCCTATATAGGGTTGTTCATCTCAGTTTTGACATTCGAGTCCGCACTAAAGGAAGTTTGGTTTGGATAATTTATCAAGGGGTTCTGAAATTTAGAACGCTCATCAACTATGGACTAGTCGAATCAATAAGGGTTCGCTAGTCTAACAAGGTTTAACCGTGAATGAATATTTAACTTGAATAACATCTAAAAAGGTATACAATATAATAATTATTGTATAACAACATCATGCTTGAAGATTGATAAGCTTTAATATATAAGACATGCTTGATCAATAATAATGAGAACTTGCTCAATATCGAAAGATGAATTAATCAACTTATATAACAATAACAAGTAGGATTAGGAAACTTGCTCAACGAAAGTTTAAGGTAAGAAACTTGCTCAACGTAAATGTAGAGTTGGAAAACTAGCTCAACGTAACAAGATAAGGTTTAGAGACTTGCCTCGTGCGTAGATTACACTTAAATAAACTTGTTCTTTGAATTAAATCCTACATATCAATTACGTTCACAATACCAGTCAATAATAACGTACTAAACATCATAAGTTATTCTTTGTCTAAACTCGACTTTATGACCATACTTAGTTAAATTACCATACTTGTTTTCACATAATATAATACTACACGAACAACAAGTTAATTACATAATCAACGATTCAAATAACATGTAATTGTCTTCTTGACTTGGTAAAACTCATTTTAATATCTCATTATATGTCTAACAAGTTTTTATATGTTCATTAGACTTGGTCACTAACTCATTTCTATACTTGAACATTAAAAATTTGCATTTTTTGGACAATCTGCTAAGTGGCGCTGCGGCGACACTTTTGTACTAGCTCTTGGCAATGCGGCCTGATACTTGGCACTGCGGCGCGGTGGCACTGCGGTGCGGTGGCGCTGCGGTGCGGTGGCGCTGCGGTGCGGTGGCGCTGCGGTGCGGTGGCGCTGTGGCGTGAGAAATGAACTGGGGGTTGGCACCGCGGCACGAAACCCCAGACTCTGAATTTTCAGTTCGTGAAGAACACAAAATTCAGCGAAATCAACACATCTTTAACACTAATTTCACCAAATTACACATACCCACATGTTATGATTCGTACATAATCATTACTTAACATCTATGGAGTGATTTTAATCCATTAAAACACATAATCACAAAATTAAAATATGAAAATTGGACTGTTCTTGATGTTCTTGAAGTTTTTGAACAAAACATGGATTTTAACGCTACGGATTTGTTATTAAGCTAAATTCAACCATTCAAGTTTCATTTGGTTCATTTTAACATGCATAATCATATCAATGTGTGAATTTTGCAAAATAAATTATATTTGACATATAAAAAATCATGTATAAGGCCATATGGCCATATCACATACTCTGAAATCTTTTACTGTATAATTTTATGAAACTGAAGATATGAAAACCCATATAATATATATTAAAAACATGCCATACAACTCGAATTATTTTATATATTCTCATAACAACAGAATTTCCCAAATACAGAGACTCATAGAAGTATGAAAGCCATTTTTTTATGAAAACTTAAAAGACGTATAATAAGAATTGGGTTGAAGAAATTACCCAAGCGTAGAATACAATTTGCAATAGATAAACTCCTCCTCCACAGTTCTTCAATTACCCAACTCACAATCACTCTCAAAACTTTTCTCAACTCTCTCTGTTTTTTTTTTGCCAAACTTAGAAAATAATAAGAAAAGAAAGAAAAGAAAGCGTTTGATAAATGGATAAAAACTGACGCAGTAGAGGTCAGTTACCCCCCATCATGGGTAACTTCTATCAACTCCCACCAAGGCCGTGTTTGGCTAGAATTAAAAGGTTTCAAAACTATTTAATTTAATAAAACCTTATCATATAGTTTAAATAATGTTACATCCATATAAAATAAATCAATTATCAAATTTAATTTATTTTAATTAAAATATAATAAATTCTCATTAATACACATAGTCACATAATTCAAATTCTCTTTAATTTATAATGTCAAATTATTAAATCTCTAATTAATAATTAAATTAATTAAAATAACATAGGCTCATTAAATATTTCTTTTAATTCAATAAGCTCACATAATCACATACTTCGAATAATAAAAATTCTCCACATTAAATTAATAAATGTAACACATAAAAATTAAATTAATCTATCACCACTTCATCAATTAATTAATTAATCTAATAATTAATTCATCGAAAAATATTTATTCAATCAAATAAATATTTAAAAAATTTAGATTACAAAATTACGGTTGTCACACCTACGCACACCAAAGACAACTGAATTCAGCAACTAACATGTGCAAGTGAGGCCCATTAAATGGAAAATCCGCTTTTCTTAATAAACAAATTTAAAACTTCCAAAAATCAATTATTTCTGAACTTCGGAACTTCAATAATTCATAATAAATAGCCATTTTGTAAGAAAAATTCAAACCTTATGTCTTTTTCATAGGAAATTCTATTATCTACAACTTTGCAGAAGAAAGTTTTTTCAAATTCCAAACAGAAATTGACTGATATCCACAAACGGGCGATTTAACAGGCTATAATCAAATTTCAGTCAAGAAATGGGGTCCATCGACATGTTTAATATGTTTTAAACATTAATTGTAACAAAAATACTCCTCCTCCTCGTATACTCATATATCCCACATTCATTATAAAAATATCACCATTATTATATTATTAAAATATAATAATATATTTAAATGAATTATTTATCAGAAAAGATAAAATAATAATTTTTCAACAAATGTCACATTAAAAATTTTCTCCATCTATATCCACATAAAATGAATATTTTTCTTATCATATAAATCAATAATTAATTATTCACAAATAATATTACAGAATCACAATACTGACAACCAGGCAGTTCCCAGGAAAGAGGGGGCTTTCCAATAAGGATTTTTCCTTACTGGCGTGCAATTAGGTGACCAAGCCTCTCCTTAGACAGAACTTTCTAGACATTGCCAATAATATTATCTAATAATATTATTCAAATAATATGAATTATTAATCTAATAATGAAAATACTGTGTAATGACAATTATTGAAACAACAATAATATAAAATATCAATGTAGCAATTATTGAATCAATAAAATAAAATATTGAAGAGTAACTACTGTAACAATTATTGAGTAATGCCTTCCTACGTAAGAGTCAATAATTGATGCAATACTGTGTGCTACTGTGTTTTAACCACCGGGTATTCTAACAGTATTAACGGTAACAACTACGCCGTTATTTATAAACAACTTATACTTTTCATTTTCTTCATCCAATCGCTTTCTGTTATGGGGCCCACACAAGGCTGCACCGTCGTACGAATATTCCCCGACAGTAAGAATATTCCACGACCAAACGAATATTCTCCAATAAAAATGAATATTTTATAACCACTTGCATATTTAAAATATTTGCGCATTTTACCCATAACTAACCACATTAATCAAATCAACCCTTGCTATTTCAAAATAATAAATAGAGGAAATTTGATTTTATTTATAATAAGTTGGGGTCTTACATTGTTGGTTTTGAAAGTAGTATGGGTAATGCATATATCTCTGCATATTATCATACTTCATTTATAATGTGACAAAAGGAAACAAGTGTACAACAATATTCATGTAAACAATGCAGAATGCCCCTTCCGGTATCTCAGAGAAGATTTTGTGCAACACATACTTTTTTAACCAGCCACAGATGTGCATCATTATGGAATCAGTGCAGAGTAAGAAGTTGAAGGTAGTGTTGTTACGTTAGTTGCAGCAGTTTTGTTGCTCATGTGCAATTAATTAAGAAGCCAAGTCTATCATTATTAATAAGGCTAAAATTCAATAAATAGTAAAATGCTCTAGATGTTAAACATACCCTGCTGTCATATACAAACACTTGTCATAGCCTGCACACAACAAAAAAAAACATCACATGAGTGATGACTTTGCTTGGGGAACAAAGATTTTATAAGACTAAAATTATTTTGTCGTTACCTACTAAAATGTCATTATAGCCATGGTGTTTATTCAACGCTTCTATAACTAGGTGCGTCTCTATTTTTCACCTTATTTTGGTTTCATGCCTTAATTTGTTGAAAATTGACATGTAATCCTGATCATGTTTGCCTGAAGCTGAAGCAAGGTTTCAAATTTGTGTTGAAGGAGTAACTGATGTCAAGGACTGAACCTTAGAATAACTTTTTCTCCCAAACTACTTCCCTTTCATTCATCTGGAATTAAAGATCCATGTTTCTAACAAAATGTGACTACTCTGAATATTCACCCAAGTGGAAGCGGATGCACATTGAAGAGATCTGTGAATCATTAATGGACATGTACTGCTTTTTTCTTTCATATGTAATACGATAAAGCTTTTTTTTCTTCTTGTCTTCTTACTTTCTTGTACTATTAAGAAGAAACAATGTATCTTTTCTTCTTCTTTTTTTCAACTTTCTTGTACTACTTAAAGAGAAACAATGTATGGTTTTTACACAAGGTAAATTCAGATTTATACCTTTTGCACATAGACATAGATTAATAATAGTCTTGTAAAGTAAATTAATACTCTCAAGTGAAGGTCATATAGGTTGGGACGAAGGGAGTAGATTTTTTGATCTGCTTTTCAACTCCCACATTCCTGAAATCAATTACAAAATGTACTAAAGTCTGTTGTTGATAATTCATAACGGCTAATAATGGAAATGATCCTTCTTATCACGGGCAGTTTATTCAAGTTCCAAGACAAAAATGTTCACACCGAGGGAATTGCGAAAAGGTATTTCATTAATAATGTAAACCAGACTATTACAAGGTAAATGAAATTACAAAGAGACCAAAGAGATATTTCAAGAGGACTCTAAAACATTGACATAACACTTCACTGATACAAAGGTCTGCTTCTCCATCCACCCAAAAAAATAAATACCCCTTTATCCTACCATAAAATAAATAAATAAAAAGAAGCTAAGCTAAGGCATAAGGCCATTGCTTTACAACAGGAGGGTGATTAATATGGTTACCAAGTTAACCTTGGAAAAATTTGTAGAAAAAACCATCCTTAAAAATGAACCTTACAGAAAATAATTTGCTGTTTGAGAGCTGCGCGTAGACTCTTCATAAGATCCTTTGTTGTGATAGTGAGTTTTTCATCCATATGCAAGAGTATCGGTTAGGTTTCAATCAGTTCACAAAAAGTGCACAACTTCAAGGTGTAACAAAACAGCTCAAAATAAGGATAAAACTGTTAACCGTGATAAATTCTAAGATAAAGCTTGTAAGAGTTTAGATGCAAGGTCAACATCAGTTTTGGCTGTCATCAGCCTATTTATTATAAATTTTGCAATGACTAATTACAATGCAAAAACAATCTAAATGATTACAAACTTTTCCCCTAACAAAAAGGAAACTTCTGATCAACTAAGTATCTTATAAATTTCTACAGAATGGGTACTACTCAAATAGGTTTGCTCATGTGTCGTAATGTGACAATGTCCCAAATTTCTGGAATAAAAGCTTAGACACTCCTAGACTCTCAGAAGCCCGAAATTACACCAACACAAGTATACTATATTCATCAAGTTTATATCAACACCTCCAAAGTATTTAGAATTCAACACCCATACACCCACAGACATGTATACGCAACATCAAAGTTCAATATTTACAACAAGAAAATTCCCATGTAAGCTAATAAATTGCAAGAAAACCATTATTATTATTAGAAAAAAGGATATTTTAAAATGATTAAATGTTTGCAGGATTCAACACCAAGTTGTTTAAGCTTCAGAGTGCGAGTGACGAGCTGCTTCTGAAAGTCCCCAATCCTAGTTTCGAGCTTCTCTGCATAGGTTTCCACCCCTTTCCCGACTCCCTTCAAAAATTCAGGTATTCCAACTTTCACTGAAAAATTTTCAAATCCACTTTCAGATTTTCACCCAAAAAAATCGCCAATAATATGTGTGTGTGTGTGTGTGTGTGTGAAAGAGGGAGGGTTCCGTCTACTACTTTGTCGTGTGAGAGACGGAGGGAAGAAGATGGAGCAGTACCGTCAGTAGATGGGGAGAGAGAATGGTCTTCTTCAATTGGGTTTTTTACCCGGCTGTGACCCGCGTTTCTTCCCCCTTTTTTATTTGTGACCGGGCGTCTTTTTTCTTCCTTTTTTATTTGGTCCGTCAATTGGTCTGTGGAATAAGTCCGTTTTTGAACGGCTCTGTATATATATATATATATATATATATATATATATATATATATATATATATATATATATATATATATGTGTGTGTGTGTATGTGTGTGTGTGTGTGTGTGTTTTAACGACGTGAGTTTTAGCATCTATGTTCACGAGTTTTATACATGCTATGAATTCCAAATTTCTGTAATTGTTGCCATACAATTAAATTATAATGATTATATGTGGTTATGAGGATTAGAACTAGTGTTAGATAAAGAATTGCATGATAACTACTTCTGCAAGAAAGAATTGGTTTCTTTCAGTGAACATATATGTATAAACATAGTGAATATAGGTATAAAAATATATATGATTCTATGATAATAGATAAAATAACCTTTGAATATATTAACTTGGTAAGAAACGAAGACAACGTAGTAAGAATAAATCAATTTGGGTTATAATTATGACTACAGTGTTCACTGTGTCAAGAAATATCAAAAATGGAATTTTGTTGGTTTAAAAACAGTGTTTTAAGAATTAAACTTCTCCAAAATTAATGTTTAAGTTGTGTTAAATTAGTATATTTATGCATGTTAATGATTTACATAAATTATATATGTTAATTTAGTTGCTAGAATCTATTAAACCGTTAAGAATTGTTGTGTTCTATTTTCGTGTGCGGTTTCTATAAGTTTCGGTACCTCAGCGCCAAAAATCAGAGCCCCAACCCAAAACTCCATGCCGCAGCACCGAAATCATCTCCACAATGCCAATTTCGCGCTGCAACACCACTGCCTGACTTAGTTCTCGCGTCGCGGCACCGGAACAGTAGTCTAGGTCGGACAGTTTTGATCTCCTGTAGTAAAATGGCCATAACCTTTTCATACGAACTCTGATTGAGTTGATTCAAGTTGATCCGGAACGAGGACAAATAGACCTACAACTTTTGTGCTTTAAGTATTTCAATTTAAGGTCGGTAACAGGGGTCAAAATGGTCATTTGTGGGACTGATATGTATTAGGAGGCTATCGGAGGGCGTCGAGAATGCACATATGCAATTGTAGTGCTCCTCGCGATAAAAGATGTTGTCCGAAATTATAAAAACATGAATATTAGTAAATATAATTATGCTTAACATTAATAAATGATGTATTAGATAAGTTGTATAAGCATACTAAGCACACACACGAGAGACGAATCAGTCGTGTGATGAATGAACGTCGAAACGTCGTGCCAAGTGTTAATGAACTTAAAAAGTGTTTCAATTAAATTGAAATGAATATTATAAGATATGGAATGGATTTAATATAAAACCAATAAGTAGTCCTAGCAAGACTTAAGCACTTGAATGAACTTTGAGTTTGACTAAGAAGAAATATAGTGAGCTATAAGTCTAAAGTTAACACAATCAAATTGAACATTGTGTATTGATTAATAGGAAGAGTTTTAGGATATAGATTAAAGTTTAAATTACAACTACTATGTGTTGCTATGTGACTAATAGTTGATGTGAATGATTATATAATTGTGTAGGGCACGTGAAGTACAAATAACTGTAAGATGTTAAACTGTTATTGGTAAATAACGATCAAGACAAGACTTTCAGTTCCTATTTGCTATGTGAATTTGATGATGAAATGTTTGAAATCTTTATTGCAAATAGTATGATGTGTTATAGTAATGTTGAAAGTATGAAATGTTAAAGTCAATTTATGACTACGTTGATTGAGTAATGAATGTTGATTGACTAAGGAACTCAATCTTTATACTTGTTATATGAACTACAGAATGTATGTTATGTTAGTCTAATTTTTATGAGATGTATATCGAGCATGTTATTATGTGCTATGTGATGCATGAAAACTGTTAAATTTTGATGGGCTGTCGAGCTCAACCTTGCAAATAACCACTTTTGCAGGTTCAAGATTCAAGGTAAAGTTATGTGTTACTTGAAAGACATGAATCAGATGTGATACTTGAAGATTTATACACTTTTGTTGTGTTATTATTATTTGAACCATGTTTAAGGTTCCGAATAATGTATTAATGTTGAATTGTAATATCGTTTTGCGATGTAAACTATTGTAGTATTAAAATGATTCTGAGATATTTAGATGTAAAGGTTGAAGGTTTTGGGAACGATGATAGTTTGTAATAGAAATTTTAATTATTTTACAAATTTCAATGGTTGTATTATTGTTTAATGATGTAAAATTAGAGGTTGAATGTATTACTAATGACCGAAGTTAAGAATTTAATTGTCTGAATTTTTGGGTCGTTATAGTTGTTCTAGCTACCCTAGGTGCTACTGGAATTCCTCCCCCAACTTGGTTAAATGTTGCCGTTAATAAATTAACAAACTCTTGCATAGGGTTATTCAGACCCCTTGATTTTCATTATGAGACTCGGCCTCTTGGTTACGTTGTCTGATTAAATAAATAAAGTTTCATTATTATCTATTTAACTACTTAGTTATCATTCCCAAATAACAACTCATATCACAACAAGCACATTAAATAAAAACTCCATTATATTAATATGCTTTCATAGTCAAAACTATTTACACTTTGCTTCCTTAGCCAAAAAGCTAATACATTACTATCCCGCAATTAACTTCTACAAAAAATTGGGATTTACAAAAAGACTACCATTTAATTATACAAAAGAGGGTTTTACGTCATTACACATATACCAAAAAGATCTAATGATCTACTAACACTGCCGTACGGCATTCTCATATTTCTGATTTTCTAAAATCGAAACAATATCTCGACTAATCGTATGTCAAGTCTGCCCTGACTCAATAGAATAACAAGCGATTTTTAGCTTGAAACCCTCATGAGCACATTCATGGATGTACGAGATCCTAGCAATCTTCTGGTCTTTTTCAACCAGTTTCTTTCGAAGCTCTACAGCCTCTTCCTTATAATCCCTCACCTTATCCGTCATCAGCACTTTCTCATCGTGCTCCTACTCAAAATTTGCCTCTGCAGACTCCTTCGCCTCATATAGGGTGGTAATCTCCTCGTTCTGTGTCTGTACCACAGTGCGCAGATGCACATTCCTATCCAACACTGCCAGGTACAATGATCTCATTACATTCGGAGATGTTAACTCCTGAGTAGATACCACCATATTAATCGATGTTACCTCCATCTCCTACTCCACATCTATCATCATATTCAGATATGATGATATTCCCATTGTTTCCTCAGAGTAATCCTCCCCAGACATGTACTCTTCCAGATCAGAATCTTCTAGAACCACTACTGGTACCTCCGCCACTGGCATAGGTACTATCTCCACTTAGTTCACTGAGTCTTTACTTATCACGTTAATGTCTCTATACATCGAGCTATCGTTTGACATCTACAAAAAACATAACACGTTGATTAGTACATAATACACAATAGTATAAGCACAAATCACATTTAATTTATTTATGATTAATTTCCATCTTTTAAATCTTTTGGTACTGAGTTTTCTCAATAGCTTATTAATTCATTTGACTCGAATTTCTTTCTTCAGACTTTACCTTTCTTACGAGGTTATTAGCCTAAGGTTCTTCCCCCCTTAAGTTTTATAACTTAATGCTTTGATACCAACCTGTGACACCCCCAAATCCGGGTATCTTCCAACCCGACATATTGTGCTACATGGTACTCATAACTATACAATCATTCTATTGAAAATACAACACAATGAATGTATTCTCAATCTTCTTATTACAAATATAATAAAATGCTTTCCCAAGTTCATAAATCGATTACATCATTCACTGTTCGTAATGTATAATACATAAAACTATACTAATCTATTACATGATGGTTAACTATCCATCTTAGCCTTGCCCTTATCTCTCTTAGCATTCTCAGTACGTTCAACCTTAACTGCAATCATATAATTCACACAAGAAGTGAGCATAACAAGCTCAGCAAGTTTAACAAGTAATAATATCAATACCACATTTGTGAACCGGCCGAAAGACCATGAACAGTAGCTTTCTATTTTCATACTTAAAAAGGACATCACAACACTAAGGCTATACATCCGGCATTACTTACGAGCACTTCTAGGTGATCTGCCTATAGTACTATATGTTGATCAACATTCATTCGTTAAACGTATTTACGTTTAAGTTTTGGCGAACTCGCGTGCCCATCGAATAATCGATGAAAAATACTTTTTTTTGTTCATAGACATGCCTTACCTTTGAATCTGTACCAAATACTTGGCATAGGATAGTGTTATCATTTCTATATAGAAAGATATGTATACAAATCAATCCATATCTTACGAATAGTCTAGCCGAGTTAAAATTGGCATTGACCCTTTCTTTAAAATCATTCATGCAATTCAATACAATGAATCATAGAAAACTCGGCTAACTCGAAGGTTAGATAAGCATTAAGAAAACTTGTCTTCAAGCGTCTTCAAATAACTTAATCGACTTTTCTTAGCCTGTACAGAATCTACATGATATATTCACATAGCACATTGTAATTAGCTACCAAACAATTAATCACATCGTTTTTACCAACTTCTTTCTCTTCTATGTCTTAGTTGACTTTATTTCATTAATAATGTCAATTCGACTTACTACTCTTCATCCCGGCTTATTATCGATCTTATGTTATTAACCGGACTCGATCATCATTGGCGAAGTACAAATGTTGATTACCGATCACGATTTATTCATTAACACTTAGTATTTTTTGTTACCATACTATCAACTTGCGTTCAATTTCTAAGGTCATTACCATATACATTAATATATATATATAACATAGGAATAGTTTTAGTACATTCATTGAGTATATAAACTCATCTAATATTGATCTTGAAACAATTGAAGTTCAAAACCTAACTTATGTAACAAATGCCCTGCCTCGGCGGCGCGGCGTGGCCCTTATACTTAACACTGGCGCTGAGGCACCAGTTCACAGTATCTAAGTCCCGGTTTCGACGCTGAAGCGTGAAACTCCTTTGTATAAGTGGTGCTGCGGTGCCACTCTTCAGTAGGTTATTACACTGTTTCGGCGATGCGGCACGGCACATTAATCCTTGTCTGGCGCCGCGGCGCCAGACCACAACACCAGAAAATTTTTATAGACAAAAATTTTTGTGAACTTCCCGGCTTCATAACTTCTTCGTTATAAGTCCAATTTGGTCTGTTCAAAATCCTAAAACTCATAAATTACATACTCTACGTGTTCATATAAGAATTTCATAATTCCGAATCCGTTAACTCGAAATTCACTTCTAAGTTCATTATCAAGCGTTCGTTAAACGCTTTTGAGCGTTCAATACTCGTTTTCTTTGTTTTAAGTCAGAATCCAACGATTCTTAAGCCCACGACACTTAAATACCATATCACATGTGTTGACATTGAAAACCAACGTTTTCAAGTCCCACGGCAACTTTCGACTACTAATCCGGAATTTCTATGTTTTTGACGTTTAATGTCTAATTCCGTAAAATTCGCCATAACTTTGTTACTAGTGTTCTATATGCCAAATCAAATGGAACACTCCATTGATTTCATATCTACATCCTAACCAAGCAAGATGCACATATATTAAGAGTGATGTTGTTCAATTGTTCATCAACAATCAAATTCGTCAAATGATATTTCCTACAGTTTTAACTTACGTAACCTTTATGATTTTCATTTACACATGACTTATAATGGTGTTATATATTACAAGACATCTTTATTCCTCCATAAGAGGCATGCTCCACCAATTTATGATTCTTTATAACAAAGAAATCAAAAGGGATGAAAAACTATTATTAAGGAATATTACCTTTATGATCTTGGTGTTCTTGTTAAAAACTCTAAGGTTTTTGCTTCAAAGTGATATGTTCTCTTGATTCTAGCTATTTCTCTCACTCTCAATATAAGTTGAATAACTCTTGGAAAACCAAAAATAACCAACTTAAGCTTCTCTTTTATAGGCAACCAAATAGAGGGCAAAATGGTCCTTTCTCCCACCTCTTTACTATTCACTACTTCATCACCAAATAAAATACTTGGTGATCAAGCAGATTAATTTACTTGGCCACCAAGTGGCCGGACCACATGCCCATGGGTCATCCCCATGGGTTGCCCCATTAGTTTTACCCATTCGGTGACCCACTGGTTCGATCCACAGTTCGGTTTCTTGGATCGAGCTTAATTAATCCTAACCTTGGGCTTTAACTCATAATTCTTTGAGCTTGCTTACATAATCACTTGGGCTTGGTATAATCCAAATCCAATTGGATCATATCAAATCATTAAACTATAAATCCAATAATACCAATCGTATTCTACACGTATAATTCATGTATTCTCTTCGTATCGTATTCGTATGATAATCGTATTATAATTCATATTAAATCATCGTATAATACTCGTATAGTATCATACTCATATAATGTACGCATAATCATTATCGTAATTAATTATATGTCTCTCATTTCCTTCTCAGAAATTATTCATCTCGGGCGAAAACTATGTTTGCCATAAATGGAATATTATTAAATATTACATCATGTCTTCATAATCTATCATTATGCGTTTCTCAAAATTTCAAATTTGATTCCCGAGTAGAAAAGGATGAATAGTATTTTTACGAAAATTTCTTAGAAAACTTTTATTTTCGTCTTAGAAATTTAAAACAATTAATTCTAGTATGTAGCCAAAATACTAATCACATCCGCACATTCTAGGTCATAGAACGACCTTCACATAACTTTCTCACATAAATAATCAATTAAATTTATTTAATTCACATAATCAAATAAAAATTTTAATCTCATATAAATCCAATTTTCTCGGGCATTACAGTTGACCTCTTTTTCCTCTTGTCTTTCTGATAGTTGAGTGAAAAACTGCCTCGTTTCTTGATGTTGGTGCACTATCAGCTTAGCCAGTAGATTTACATGATTATGGATTGTATCTAATTGTTGCATTACGATCATACCCTCCTTCGAGTTTTCCCACTCTATGACATTTATTCTGTGCCTTTGGGAGTATTCCTTTATCGTTCATATGTACTTACGATTTGGATACATTTCAGCGCTTCCTAACTCGATCATGTTTACTTCCTGCGTATCATGCTGCAACGGAAGGTTGGTGTTGACATTTTGTTGGTCAGGTTGTTAGACCACAATACTACCACTTTCGATCAAATTTTGAATCTTATGCTTTAAGGACTAACAATCTTGTGTATCGTGTCCTAGAGACCCTGAGTGGTAAGCACATCTTTGGCTTGGATTTTATCTTTTGCTCACTGGTTCCAAAGGTGGAGCCAATTCTATAATTTTCTTGTGATCAATTATTATCGCCAATAGATTTTCAAGGGAATCGCCTAGTAGAGTAAACACCCGATTTTCCGTTCTTTCAAATTTTCTTTTCCTATCTGGGCACTGGTTGAAGGTAGCCTATTGTTGAAATGGCAGATTGTCTTGCTTTTTCCAAATGGGGGGACTATAGGTTGCTCTCCTAGCTTTCCCCTGTAGAATAAGGGATACATCTTCAGTGCCTTTTTCTGGTACCCCCTGGAATCGCTCACATATTGGCTAGTCTCTATATTATTGGCGACTGCTTCCAAGGCAGTGAAGTCTTTAATCTTGCCTGCCTTCAAGCCCATCTTTGCCATTTTGTCGTGTTTGATCATTTCCGAGAATGGCTTTCCTATGCTTGCTAAGATCCTCTCATAGTAAGGAGCCTCTTGGATATCAATAAACGTCATTACCATCTCAGTTTCTGTCATTGATGGAATGACTTATGCTACTAGATGTATCCACCTTTGGGCATATTCTAGAAAAGATTTGGTACTTTTCTTTTTGACTTTAGTCACTTGGTATCAATCCGGTTCCATCTGTGACTGAAAATTGTATTGATTGAGAAAAGTGTGGGCCAATTCTTCCCAGTTGTGGATTTTTGCATTGTCAAGTCAGGCATACCAGGCTTTATCCTCTCTAGTGAGACTCTTTTGGAAAATTTGCATTCTGAGGCTTTCATCTTCAGCATAAGACCCCAACTCGCCAATATATACTATTAGGTGTGTATAGGGATTTCCTGCCCCATTGTACTTTTCAAACTCTGGGACTTTGAATTTATCAGGATATCGAGCCCCTAGGAATATGTAGAGATTTAAATAGGTGGCATTACCATAGTTTCAAGTCCCTTTGACTAACTGGATGGTTTCATCCCTGAGTTTTGTGATTTTAAGGGTTTTGTTTATTCCTTTATTGGAATGAGGTTCATGTATCTGGGTTTCTATCTTTTTTGCAATACCCTAACTTCCCCATGGTATGAATGAATCTTATTGAGTAGGCATTGTTTGGCCCTGGGTTCCTCCATGTGCAGAGGATTCTGTGTGGATGGGTATTTATGGACCCTGAGTAGATTGATATAGTTCTTTGAGCATAATAGCCAACTCTATAATTTTATAGCTTAATATTTCGAGCTCATCGTGAGAGACAGGAGTAGGATCAGGCTGGGCACTTTTAGCCATGTCTGGATGTGGGCTTAATGCCTTTATGGACTTTGAACGGGAAACGGGACCAATTGCTTTCCTATAAAAACTTATGTAGTTTAGTCTTAGGGAATGTAAAAATGTTACATGCTATGTGATGTATCTGTTTTAGGGATATTATCCTGCAAAATGGATTTCAGCTGTTTATAATACAAGATAGCATGCCAGGCTTTAAATATGTATGTATACATATTTCTTCATATTTCCCATTACATGAGATTGACATGGAATGAAATTTCAAGTAATTGAATTTACGAGTAATTGAAATGGAAATTATGAAGAGACTTTCCTCTGCATTTGGTTTATCAGAGGCTGACCTATCTTAGGTTACTCTCGCGGCTTTTTGGCATGAAGGTTCCTAGATCATCGTGTTGGGAGATTGCACATTTAAAATTTGATGTTGAAAGTTATAGTCATTATTATATGTAAAGTCCTTCAAAGGAACACATGTACAATGACTTAGTGATAGATCGAATTTGCTAGGTTGAGCTGGACCTTAATGTTTATCATTATGTAAATGAATGTATAGAAGAAAAGATCAAAGATGTTAGGTTGATCTATATCTTGAGATGTAATAGATAGGCTTCAAGTGAATCATAGTCTATCAAGATGATAAAGAGATTACAGAAGACAAGGCAGAATCATAGAACATCGAGGATCGTAGTGTATCTGCTTTGAAGGGCCTCTCCGAAGTCGTAGAGTAGTCCTAATGCTTACCGAGCCAAATCAGAGGTCATAGAGTGCTCTCGGAAGCATAAAGTCTGCAAGTCAAGCAAGTAAAGATCGTAGTGTACCAATACTTAAGAGAAATCGTAGTGTTCTCATCTATCAGCATCAGATTAAGTACCAAGGTGGCAAGACACCACGATCGTAGAGATTCATCTGTCTGTGTCAGAAGTATCGAGCCTCGTCTATTTGTTTAAAGATAAATCACAACAAATATGGAATTAGCTATAGACGTTGAAGACCTCGGGAGTCCCAATGACACAACAGTCATCCTTAGTATATAACAAAGAAATGTATTAAAGAAGCTAAGGAAAGTACTATGGGTCAGCAGAAAATAATTTTTCAGGTGTTAGGTGAGATAGCAGTCTGGTGTGTCAATGGGCCAGTCTGCTAATCAGAAGTAGGGCAAAAAGTCTCCATCAAAGCTCAAAAATGTCAAATGCATTTAATGCTTCAACGGATGTCTTCAATGGATACATTTCAAAGACATCATATATACAAAGCTTCAGCAGATGAAAGAAATTAAGCAAGTACTGAACAAAACGCTGAAGATCACTTAACGTTCAACTCTACGATCTGAAAAGGAAAGCTTGCTCAGCTACTCAGTTCTTTCAAACAAAAGCTTAACGGCAACTGAGTAGCACCATTCAAGAACTCAACTATTATCAAGTGAAGGAAGAAGTTCCAAGTTAGAAGGACTTGAAGAGTTCTAAGTGCATTGAGAAGTACCAAGTCTGCTGGACTTGAAGAGTTCAATAGTGAACTAAGAAGTTCCAAGACTGCTGTTCTTGAAGAAATCTATGAGATTCAAAACTTGTAAAGATATCCTTAGTGGATTTCTTACTCAAGGAGTAGAAGAGTGGACTAGGAGCTTTGAATGCTCTAAACCACTTAAAATCACTGTGTCTCTTTACTAACTACTATAACTGTCATAACTGCTATAACTGTCATAACTGTTTTACTCCTATTAATTCATTATATCTTGAAAGGAAAACAAACAAATCTTAGTTCCACTGTGCTTAAATCATTATCAAAACTAACAAGTATTTTGAAAAGAAAGAATTTAAAATATCTATTCAACCCCCCTTCTAGATAACCATCGTGCCTCTAGGAACTAACACATCGCAATTTACTTGATGGGAAGTTAATCTGGTCTTTCAATTGGAGTGAATCTGGGTGATGCCTTTCCTGAGCCTCGTTGGAATTA